>JABWPP010000049.1:79752855-80352855 GCA_016920855.1 Puya raimondii
CAGCCTTTGCGCCTTGGTGCGCCTTGGGCTTTTTCAAACGTGCATTGAGCCAAAGTATCAATTTCTCATAAAGGCACGTTTGTACACCTTTGATATTATGTATGTATAGTGGACTATACTTCTATTTTAGTAGCTCTGTGACTTGCTTGTTGTTGTTCTTATATGTTTTATAGGTACTACTATCGCTTCATGTACCTTCCTGTGTATACGGCAGATCTGTTGGCGAGCCCGGGTTGGACCAAAACCGAGGATGTAAAGACCGAGAATTTTACTATGTAATTTAACTCTCCGTTGATGATGTTTTTGTGTGTATTTTAATTACATAATCACTCGTCAAGTTTCGGAAGAAAATGATTTAAAATGAAAGAGTTACGCGATTTTTAATATTCACTTAAGTGAATAGTAACTCCGGTTTTTCGAAGAGGCCGATGATTAGAGATGGCTTCTGGAGTGTGTCGAACTCCGTTCATAGTGATCCAATAGCGTTTTCAACCGTCCGATTATTCTGGACTCGATGACACTGACGGAATTTGGATCTGACGTACGGTTTCCGAGAAAAGCCTACTTGATGGTTGAGGGACCAAATTGTAATAAAAAATGTGAACGGTAAAGGGGTCTATTAATCTGTGAATCGGCAATCAAATCGAACAAAACAAAATCGTGAGTTCGATGCCTCGGCAGTGCTCATCGCGCTGGAGCAATCCGTTCGGAAATCTGACGGACAAATCTCGAGATTTTACATGACTATCGAGGAGGGGTTGAAGTGGTGTTTTCGAAATTCGCACAAACCCCTTATATTTTATGTACCGAATCGCATGAGACCGCACATGGAGGTGCGTACGCGTGTTTTACACATGCTATGGAGAGCTTGGCTGCAAATTCTGAAGTTTGGGGGTGTTTGCTGCAAAATGACACCTTGGTATATATAGGTAACTAGGGTTTCCTCCTCCACGAACCCTAACCCTAGCATCTATCCCCTCCAAACTGAACCCAGCAGCCTCCCCTCCCTCCTCTGCGCGCCGCGCGCCACTCCAGCCGCCAACGCCGGCGATCAAGCTCCGGCCGGCCAAGACAACCAACCACCTCCACAACCTCTCTCTCTCTTTCTCTCCATCTCTGCCAGGGACCAACCCGAGGGGAAACCACAAACGGGCTTCACCCCTGCGGTGCCCCCGAGCCCCGGCCAACCCGTTGGTGCGCGTGATCCGCTAAAGAGAAGGGAGAGGTTAAGTCCGTGGAGTCGGTAATCACCTTGTAATTCTTTACTCTTAGTGGATTGTTTTTTCGCGTGTTGGTCCCGTGGGTTTTTCTCCAAGGTGGAGTTTTCCACGTAAATCTCGGTGTGCTGATTTTATTTGCCGCATTACTTTATCGCATTGAGATTTGTGATTTTTGTTTATACACCTATTCACCCCCCTCTAGGTGATTGATATACTCTAGATAGATCCTAGGGCACCCCCTATCTTACAATTGGTATCAGAGAGGGATCTAGACTTTATCTTTCTTAATGGGTGAAGGTGGTAACATTAATCGACCTCCGTTCTTTGATGGCACGAGCTATGCTTATTGGAAAGTTCGCATGAGAGCTTTTCTAATAGCCATCGATGAACGAGTGTGGCAATCCATAGAATTTGGATGGACTCATCCCACTCAAATCGTCGATAATGTTAGCGTCCCTAAACCTCGAAATAAATGGAGTAGGGAAGAGATTGATTTATCTTCTTACAACGGTAGGGGAATTAATGCCTTATTTAATTCTTTAAATCAAACCGAGTTCTCACGTGTCTCGGCATGTGAGACGGCAAAGGAGATTTGGGATACTCTCCAAGTTACGCATGAGGGAACTAGCTTGGTAAAGGTCCAAAAACTTCAAATGCTTACAAGTAAATTTGATTCAATTTCCATGGACGATCATGAGACCTTTACCGAGTACTATACTCGTCTTCAAGACATAGTCAATACATGCGCAAACTTGGGAGAGAAAATCTCGGAATCTAAAATTGTAAGAAATATTTTGAGAACTCTTCCCAAAAGATTTCGTCCGAAGGTTGCGGCCATTGAGACTATAAAACACCCGGACAAGATGAAAGTAGAAGAATTAGTAGGCGCTTTACAAACATATGAAATGACTTTTCCTACTAATGAATCTCCTTCCAAGTCTTCTTCTAAGAGAACAGGTATTGCACTCAAATCTACGAAGGTGGAAGACGACGACTCGAATTCCGACGAAGATATTTCGCTCGCCGACTTTGAACATCAACTAGCGCGTCTCACGAAGAAATTTCGTCGGAATTTCCGGAAGAACAAGACAAATCGATCTACATCCAAATCTTCTTCAAAAGGATCTTCAAATTCTAAATCCTCTAAAGAGAAGAAGATTGTAAAGTCGTCTAAAGAAAAGGATGACTTCGAAGGGGAAATCCAATGCTACAAGTGTCGAGGCTACGGCCACATCTCCACGGATTGTCCCACGAAAAAGTCTTATAACAAGAAGGCTTTACAAGCTAGAACTTGGGACGATTCAACTTCTAATGAATCGAGTTCTAGTGAAGAAGAAAATAATGATGCGATTGCCTTATGCTCACATACTTCTTTACCTTCCTCGTCGGCTCTTTGTTTATCATCTATTTCTAATGATTTGCTTTCTCCTTCTTTGCACGAAACGTCGAGCGACGATGGCACAAGTGAAGGGGAGTCGGACGATGATGACTTAGTCGAGGCGTATAATCAACTACTCATTGAATCAAGAAAAATGGCTAAGCACAATAAAAAGTTGAGAAAACGCTTACTTGAGCTAGAAGATGAGAACAATAAATTGAAGACTACATCTAAAGCTCTTGAGGAGGAAAGGGAGCCGATGTTGAAGAACAACAAAATCCTCCAAGCGAAGCTAGACCAATCGGTAATAACGATCAAATCGCATCAAGAAAAGGTTGGCTTTCTAGAACTACAATACAAGGAAATTCATGTTTCTAATCAAGTCTTGACCAAACAAGTCCATCAACTCAAGTCCGACATACAAAAATTCTCCTTCGGTTCAAAGAAACTTGATGATATGCTCGGATTGGGTCAAACAAGCAAACTTGGACTTGGATATGAGCGGACATGTAGTATACTGAATTTCAGTGCATCGTACCGAACTTCTACAAATTGTGGAGTTCCGATAGAAAAATAGCATGTGAAGCTATGTGTGAGGCTTCGGCCCTGTTTGAGACTTGTGCGAAGTGTTTTTGGCGCAAAAGAGGCGTGAAAACGGACTTCGATAAGTTAAAACTGCAGATGTTGTAAATTCTGCATTTGGATTCTGGTATGTGAAGCTCATACCGGTACTGAAGTGATTAGTATCGGTATGTGATGAGTATACCGGAATGCCATGTTGAAATCGGAAACCCAGCTCTCGGGTTTTGCGGAACTTTCCGGAGTATACCGGTATGTGAAGAGGGATACCGGTATTCGATGTTCGAAACAGTGAATCCAGCTCTCGGGTTCTGCGGAATCTTTGAGGTATACCAGAACCAACACCCGTATACCGGTATGCATATGCACATACCGGTATACAATGTCCAGTTTTGGCTGGTTGAGAGTGTTAAGTGTGGAGAAGGGCAATTTGGTCTTTTCACACTCGTGGGAGTGTTAGAAAGGCAGGGAACACCCCCCTTTCTCAGTCACCTTCTTCTCCACTTCTCCTCTTCATCTTCTCCACTTTCTCTCTCTAGAGATTTCTCCAAAACTTGGAGAAAAGGGTGGATTGATCTTGGAAAAAAGCTTCCAAAGGAGAAAAGAAGCTTCTTGGTGCAAGAAGGAGCTTGGGGATTTCGTGATTAAGGTTAGTACCTCACGTTTTGGGTTCAAACCTTGGATTTAATCCTTTGTTATGAGGTTTTTGGAAACCCTTGGCAATCTAAACCACAAATGGTGGGAGATTGGCCATGAAATCTAGGGTTTGGTTTGCATGCATGCAAACCCTAGGTAGAATGAGGATTTTTGCAATGTGAGGTTCTAAAAATATTTGGACCTTCGATAATTGCAATTGAGGCATAGGAAATCATGTTGGAACACTTGATTTCATATATTGAGTTGATTTAGGGGTTCGTAACGAGTAACGAACCGTTTTGTTGTAGAAGCTTGGGTTGAAGCAAGAACTCAAGGCTTGGACACTTAGGAGCTTGAAGAATACAAGGATTTGAAAGCTCTTGAGGTGATGTAGTACACTGAACTTTGGCAAATTGCGAGGTTCTAGTGTGAGATTAGTGATTCGTACTAATCCGGAGGTTTTGGTTGTGTTTCGAGCTCTTGGGAGCGTTTTTGGGACTTTAGAAGTGCGAAAACGGACTTCGGGAGTCGAAATCTGCAAAACTGCAGGTTTTGGCATTGCATACCGGTATGTACCTTTGGGATACCGGAATCCAGTGTTAAACTGGTTTGCGCAGCTCTCGGGTTCTGCGGAATCCCGCTGAGGATACCGGATTGGGCGTGCATTCCGGTATGTTACTTCGCATACCGGTATTGGAGTGATTATACCGGTATTGGCTTTAGCGCATACCGGAATCCCTTCGCGTGGCCTGGTTGGCCGAGGCTCTGGTTGCGGGATTTCTGGCCGGATACCGGTATGCCCATACGCATACCGGTATACAGAGCCGAAAATCCTGTTTGAGCTGTTTTGCGAATGTTGGTTTTTGGAGGGGTGTTAGGGCAATTGTAGCATCATACAACTTAACCCTTCACAGCCCCCTCTCAGCCATTGTGCTGAGGACTTAGGAGAAAAGAGGTAAGGGTTTTTTCTCCCTTTCTCTCTCTAGATTCTTGCTTCTTTGGTGATTAAACCTAGGGTTTGATCTCCTTTTCCTTCTCCTTTGCACCCAAGAGCTTGCTAGCTTACCTTTGGAGGAACGTGGTGGAGAAGAGGAGGGCTTGGGTGAGGTTTATCTCCAAACCTAGCTTCCTTGGACCTTGTTTGGAGCTCTAAGAGGTGAGTTTTCCTCTTTTTGACCCTCTTTTGTAGATTAATTGAGCTTTTGTTGGTGAAATCCTATTATGGTAAACCTAGGGTTTACTTTTAGGGTTTCTTGATTCTAGGATTTTGAATGGGATTTGATGGGTGTAGAATGTTATGTTAGGTTGGATTTGAAGCTTCCTAACT
This sequence comes from Puya raimondii, assembly GCA_016920855.1. Lineage (NCBI taxonomy): Eukaryota > Viridiplantae > Streptophyta > Magnoliopsida > Poales > Bromeliaceae > Puya > Puya raimondii. The sequence goes on from JABWPP010000049.1 coordinate 79,757,996, forward strand.
CTATTTTGGAATTTGGACAAGAGATTTTTGATCTAAGGTAATTACACCATTTTTCCCCTTTTGTTATGTCGTTTTTCGAAAACGTTCGATCGATGTTTCTAACCCCATAGAGATCTCCTTTAGGGCGCTAGAAATCGAGGGGGCAACTTTGTTTTCGGATACTGCGAGGTTCCGAAGGGCATCCGGTGGGTTTGACCTCACCGAAATGGGTGAATTCCCCCTATGTCTTCGTTTTAGCTTAAGAGCTTAAATTAATGCATATTCATGCTAATTAAGACATGGTAGAATTTTGGAATGCATGGAATTCATGTACTATATAGATGCAAATTGTATGTCCTATGTAGTAGGAGGTTTGCATAGTTTTAAGCATAGCGCATCATGGTTGGCTATGGGAATTGAATGTTTCATTCATGTACTTGTTTAATTGCTTATTTGAAGGAATAGAGACATGTGTAATGGTAGATGGACAATGGATTTGAAAACACTCTTGACACTTAGCTTGTTGAACTAGTTATAGAGTATATATGACATATGACATGTTAGAATCAAAATGTGAAGCTAAACATATGACATTCCACTTAGATGAATAACAAGATGGACATCATGACCTAGTATTGGACATTAGTTGGTTTTCCATGTTTATAGACATGATGAATGATATGATATGGTTGATTGTTACTTGTTAGCCACTATGCTCGTTTACACATGCTTGTGAGGGTCGCTCCCTACAAGCCGGCACTCCGGAGTTGGCCTAGCGACAGTTATTTCGCACGTGTGTTAGAGAGAGCGCCGAAATGGAACCGCCGTGGGTAAGGCTCACCAAAGCGTGAGGTGTTGACTACCACGGAGCCATTAGGCACGGCACAAGTGAACTTTCCTCTATTGTATTCTTTATGACTACATAGTTATGGTATTATGAAAAGGTGAACATTCATATGGTAAGATGGTATTATGAAAAGGTGAACATTCATATGGTAAGATGGTATTATGAAAAGGTGAATATTCATATAGTAAGAGGTGGAACATTGCATGCTTACACATGTGCTTGGGTAGAATAATTCATGTTTTTATGAAAACATCTTGAGGCATAGTAGTATTAAATTTCAACTATAATTATGCTTTTTGTTGTCTAACCCTACTTTGCCTCAGTTGGCCTAGTGGTGTACTCCGCTCCTATCGGCGGCTTACCCACTGGGAACTATTGAATAATAGTTCTCATCCCCCTGGGGTTTGTTGTTTTATTTCAGAGCCATCCACTGCGGGAGAGGCTAGGGACCGCGGCAAGGGCATTGCGAGTAGCTAGAGCGCGAGGGAGCTAGCGACTAGGTGGAGCACCTTTCTTTTATCTTTTGTTGAGAGGTGTCTTTGTACCGACCACATTTTGTAGAGACCACCTTATGTCCCCTTTTGGGTGTATTGTTGTACTAAGCTTATGTTTTGGCTTTACTCTTTTATAGTATTTCACACTTTCACCTTGAGACCTTACTTGTTAGTATGTATGCTCTGATTATCATGATAGGATTACTTGTGTTATTCCTTTCTTGTATGATTATTTTAGACGCCTTGTGTGCATTTGGGTTGCTTGTGTGCACGGCGGGTCTGTGCATGCGCCCGGGTGGGCTTCCGCTGGGGCCCCGGGGCGTGACAAGTGAGTTTGTGTTTACCGAAGTGATTAGGTCACTTCCTTGTCTAGGGTAAATATCCATTTAAAGATAAAATGGTATGTGTTGTGAACCCTAGAATTTGCATGTTGGCAAAGGTAAAAATCATGATAGGTTGAACAATGAGATCCTATTGCATGATGTATATTTCAAGTATAATTCAAATATTAATACTTGTTGCATGGTTGCATGAATGGTTAAACCTAGTGTTATTGAACATAGGTTGGACATGAGGATTAAACCTAGTGTTATTGAACATAGGTTGGAACATTTGAGATTGAAACCTAGTGTCATTTAACATAGGTTCGACATGAGATTGGAACCTAGAGTCATGGAACCTAGATTGATAATGAGAAAGTAAGCCTAGTGTTATTGAACATAGGCGAGACTTAATGACTTGAACCTAAGGTCATGAGACTTAGGTTAGCAAGTGAAAAATGTGAACAACGGGATGTGCGACGATTTTGCTATCCCAGGTAGGCGACGATTTCGCTACCATGCCACGAGTTGGCGGTATCGACACGGGACGTGCGACGAGTTTGCTATCCCGGGTAGGCGACGATTTCGCTACCACGCCTTGAGTTGGTGGTGTCGAGAGGGGATGTGCGACGTGGTTGCTATCCCGGATATGCGACGAGTTCGCTATCCATGCCATGTAATGGCGGTGTTGAGACGGGGTAGGCGACGATTTTGCTATCCCGAGTATGCGACGAGTTCGCTACTCGAACTAGGAGGTGACGAGTTCACTCCTTGGATGTTGGAACAATTATGGTGAGACGGCGATTCCGAAACCATAAGTAAATGACAAGTAAATGAACTTAGTCAATGTGAGACATAGGATGAACCTAGGAGAGAATGATAAATTATATATCATTGGTTGCATCCTTTATGTTATTTACAAACATGTAAATAATTGTTGCATAGTTAATTGTGATCTAACTTATGCATGTGGTGTTTCTTTGGACCTGGTGGGTCGAGCTTCTCTCTTGGGTGGCCTTACCCACTGGGAACTATGTTTATAGTTCTCACCCCACGTTTTTCAGGTCCTTCCGCGTGTGAGGCGGCGGAGCGAGGCAAGGGTTTAGCTCTCTAGATAGCGGCCCTTCCATTTTGGTGATACTTAGAGTGTACCCCTAGTTTGGATTATGATGGCATAGGGGGATTTTCATTTTATGTATGAAAATTGTATATTCCATCGTTTTGGAATATAGTGTATGGAATTAAAGTGAAAGAAAAGAAAAAAATTTGGACATGTATATTGTGCCATGTGATGTAATAGAAGTAGAACTTCTTTATGTTAATACTTTCCTTGTGCAACTCTTGTACTCCGTTCCTAGTTGGAACATTGTGGATAAGGTTGTGTTGTGACGCCTTGGGCGGATAGAAAGGACTCTATCCGTTCGGCGGGTCTGGTGCATGCGCCCGTGCGGATATCCTTTCCACCTAGTTGATGTTTAAGGCCCGGCGGGGCGTGACAGACTGAGGTGGTATCAGAGCGTAGAAACGGCCTAGGTTGACCTAAGAAACCCTAGGATGGAAAAAAACCTAGGATTGTAGGCTCGTGAGTGACGAGATCTTTGATTATGGCAAAAGATAAGTGATTGGGTTATGTCTTTATGCCTCTAGTTGGAAATAGAGGTAGATTCGAGGTGTGTCTTATTCTTCACCAAGTGTGTTCGTGTTGGCGGCCGACAACATGAAAACCAAGTGAGGGGAATAAGGACCCTTGTGTGACTTTCGCCTTGATTGGGTTCACGCTTATTTTCGTAAAATATAGTGTTGCGAATGACTTTGAAGGTCATGAAATGACCAAAGTCATTATGTTTTCAGGATAATGGTACGTGGACGGCCTCCTTTGAGGGCTGGGCTCGGGAGAGCGAGCGCGGCTCCCGAACAACTCGGGGAGGGCGAGAACTCGGGTCTTCGTAATGAGTTGACCGAGTTGATGGGCGTGGTTCGGCGACAGGCCGAAGCCATGCAACGACAGGAGGAGCAAATTAAAAAGCTCCAAGACGAGATGGCGCAGCAAGTGGCTGCGGTTCGGGAGGAGAGGTCGGGAGTACCTCCGGCCTCTGCTTCGATACCGGCCGAGGGGGTGACACCGGCGCCGGCCGTGGCGCCACCTGCACACCGACTGTGGCCGAGGGGTCGGGCACACCTATGCCCGATTCCGAGATGAAGGACGCGGAGCGAGAGCGCGCACTTTCGGCTCTCATGAGGTTCAAAAAGTTCAACCCGCCGATCTTTAGCGGGGAGAACGTGGATCCGTGGGATGTAGAAACATGGATCGACGCGTTAGAGACGCTCTTCGAGGATCTCTATACCTTGGAGAGGGATAAACTGCATCTCGCCGCTCATTGTTTAGAGCGATCGGCGAAGGTGTGGTGGAAGGGAGTCCGACGGGATCGACTCCCTAGCCTTCCGCCACCGTCATGGGAGGAATTTCGGGGTATGGTATTTGCTGCCTACTTCCCCGATAGCGAGAAGAGAAAACTTCAAGAAAGGTTCCGTAAGTTGAAGCAAGGGAACCGCACCGTGCGTGAGTACGAGAGGGAGTTCTCGTACATCATCAATTGCGTGCCGCACGTTGTCCGCGGAGAGTTGGACAAGGTCGATTGTTTCGTGCGCGGACTTCGACCGGAGATCTTTCGGGCGGTTCACGCCCTCAAGCTAAAGACCTTTGCGGAGGTCTTGGACCGTGCTCTTTGGGTGGAGCACGGGAATGCATGTGCGCGCGAGGAGCGCGAGTCTTGGGAAAGAGAGAAGGAAAAGGATAAGGAAAAAGGGAAGAAACGACCGGCGAGTGGCTCGGGTGGGTAGTCTAGCTCAAAGCGACCCCCGAAGCACTCGCAGTCGCAGAATCAGTCCCAAGGGTCCCGGCGGAATCGACCCTCGACCCAATGCCCGATTTGTAGCGGCCCCCACCACCCTCAGCAGTGTGACTATCGTGAGGGCCGGTGCTACAAATGCGGACAGCCGGGACATATGCGGTTCAACTGCCCGATGGATGATGGCCGAGCACCGTCGTCGGCATCGGCGTTCGCACCACCGAGGCAGCTTGCGGGCATCCCACCCGCGGCGATGTCGGCAGGCCGTGCACAGCCGCCGAGACAAGTGGAGGGCCAGTTACCAGCGCCCAGTGGGCGGATATTCGCCTCTTAGGTGGAGGAACCTTCTGCCCAGGATGACGTCGTGGCAGGTATTGTGTTAATTAAAAGCATTCGATGTAGAGCTTTGTTTGATACCGGTGCATCGCATTCATTCATTGCTCGATCATTTGCTATTGCACATGGGATAGAAATTATAGAAGCCACGCATGCAAGAACTGTGCAAGTACCTGAACATACTTTCTGTATACATCATGCGTGTATGGATTGCCCTGTGAGGGTTGAGAACTGGATCATGCCAGCTGATTTGCTGGTATTAAATCGAATGAATGAGTATGATTTGATCCTAGGAATGGATTGGCTCTCGAAGTATCACGCCACTATTGATTGTGAGAGCCGGATAGTGAAGTTTAAAGAACCCGGACACAAGGAATTTGTGTACCGTGGGTGTAGGAGTTCGCTTTTTGCGTCGATGGTGTCCACGTCGCAAGCAAGGAAGCTTATTGCTAGAGGATGCATTGCCTACTTGGCGACGGTAGTGGATGACCGGAAGGAAGTGCTGGGACTTGAGGACGTTCCTATAGTCCAAGAGTTTCCGGATGTATTTCCGACGGAGTTGCTCGGAATGCCACCGGACCGGGAAATAGAATTCGTGATCGATTTGCTCCCGGGTACGACGCCGATTTCTAAGGCCCCGTACAGGATGGCACCCGCGGAACTGAAGGAATTGAAAGCACAATTGCAAGATTTGATGGACAAGGGTTTCGTGAAGCCAAGTGTGTCACCTTGGGGAGCCCCTGTTCTATTTGTGCGGAAAAAGGACGGTTCGCTGCGGTTATGTGTAGATTACCGCGAGTTGAATAAAGTAACCGTCAAGAATAAGTACCCGTTACCCCGAATTGATGACTTATTCGATCAATTGCAAGGGTCTCAGGTGTATTCAAAGATTGATTTGCAATCCGGTTATCACCAATTGAAGATCAAACCGGAGGATGTGCATAAGACCGCGTTTAGGACGCGGTATGGACACTACGAATTCACGGTTATGCCTTTCGGGCTTACCAATGCCCCGGCAGCGTTCATGGATTTAATGAACCGTGTGTTCAAACCACTATTGGATCAATTTGTGGTTGTGTTCATAGATGATATTCTTGTCTACTCTCGGAGTGAAAAGGAACATAAAGAGCACCTAAGGATTGTGCTTCAAGTTCTTCGAGAGAACAAGTTGTTCGCCAAGTTAAAGAAGTGCGAATTTTGGATTCGTGAGGTCGCTTTCTTGGGTCATGTGATCTCCGCGGAAGGAGTATCAGTAGACTCTATGAAAGTTGAGGCAATCAAGGATTGGCCTCGCCCGACCAATGTCACGGAAATACGAAGCTTTTTGGGTCTTGCGGGGTACTATCGGCGGTTCGTGGAGGGATTTTCAAAAATCTCCGGTCCACTAACGCGTCTTACCCGCAAGGGAGCCAAATATGTTTGGAGCGAGGAATGCGACCAAAGCTTTAAGGAGCTAAAGGAAAGGTTGACTTCGACTCCGGTACTCGCCTTGCCGATTGCGGGGGAGGGTTTTGTGGTGTATAGTGATGCATCACGGCGTGGTCTTGGGTGTGTGCTTATGCAAAGAGGACAAGTAATAGCATATGCCTCTCGACAGCTGAAGAGCTATGAGCAAAATTACCCCACCCACGACCTAGAGCTTGCGGCGGTGGTTTTCGCACTCAAGTTGTGGAGACACTACTTGTACGGGGAGCATACATGGATCACAAAAGTTTAAAGTACTTATTCACTCAAAAGGAGTTGAACTTGAGGCAGCGGAGGTGGTTGGAGTTGATAAAAGACTATGACTTGACCATCTTGTACCACCCCGGTAGAGCCAATGTGGTGGCCGATGCGCTCAGTAGAAAATCCGTGGAGAACTTCGCAATTGAGATGACGGGACAAATGCCGTTGCTCAAAGAAATGGGCCGGTTCGACTTGGAGATCGTGGCCCCGGGCGTCCCCGCTAGACTTATGAATCTCAATGTATGGCCGACCTTGTTGGAACAAATAAAAGAAAAGCAATCCGGTGATCCGGAACTCCAAAAGGTGCGGGGTGCTATCGAGAGCGGGCGCGCCGGTGATTTTCATGTAGACTCGAAGGGCGCAATTCGATTTCGAAATCGATTGTGCGTGCCAAAAGTGGAGGACATTCGTGGGGAGATCTTGAAAGAAGCTCATGCTTCTTCCTATGCGATTCACCCGGGCGGCACCAAAATGTACAAGGACCTCAAATTGCATTATTGGTGGCCGGGGATGAAACTTGATGTGGGACGCTTTGTGGCACAATGCTTAATATGCCAACAGGTGAAGGCCGAGCGTCGCTTTCCGGCAGAAAAATTGCAAGGATTGCCCATTCCGGTTTGGAAGTGGGAAAATATCGCGATGGATTTTGTTGTGGGCTTACCTCGATCATTAGGTGGCCACGACGCGATTTGGGTGGTGGTGGATCGTTTGTCAAAGTCGGCACACTTTTTGCCAATCCACACCACTTGGTCGGGGGACAAGTTAGCGCAAGTCTACCTGGACGAGATTGTGCGGTTGCACGGGTTCCCGACCTCGATAGTTTCAGATCGAGATCCCCGTTTCACATCGCATTTTTGGAAAAGCTTGCAAGAAGCTTTGGGTACACGGCTCGATTTCAGTTCAGCATTTCATCCTCAAACTGATGGTCAATCGGAAAGGACAATTCAGATTTTGGAGGATATGCTGCGAGCGTGCGTGTTGGACTTCAAGGGTGCATGGCCTACTCACTTGCCGATGGCTGAATTTTCTTACAATAATAGCTATCAATCTAGCATCGGAATGGCACCTTTTGAGGCCTTGTATGGAAGGAAATGCCGCTCTCCTATTCATTGGAGTGAAGTCGGCGAGAGAAGGGTCTTAGGACCGGATGTGTTGCGTGAAGAGGAGGAAAAGGTCTGCTTGGCACGCGAACGCTTATCGACGGCGCAATCTCGACAAAAGAGTTATGCGGATCGACGTCGACGAGATTTGGAATTCTCGGTAGGAGACCGCGTCTTCTTGAAAGTGTCACCCATGAGAGGGGTGAAACGATTTGGTGTTCGGGGTAAGTTGAGTCCCCATTACATTGGACCTTATGAGATTTTGGAGCGTGTGGGATCCGTGGCATATCGGCTAGCTTTGCCACCAAAACTTGCGGGGATACACAATGTGTTCCATGTATCGACGCTCCGCAAGTATGTGTATGATCCGGCGCACGTTCTCGAGTATGTGCCTGTAAAGCTCCATGAGGATATGACTTATGAGGAATTTCCCTTGTGTATCATGGATCGCGAGGTGAAAAGTTTGAGGAACCGTAAAATCCCTTATGTAAAGGTACAATGGACGAATCACGGTGAGCGCGAAGCTACGTGGGAATTGGAAAGCTCGATGAGGGAGCGGTTTCCTTACCTCTTCGCTGAGTCCAGCTGAGGTATGATTTAGTTTCGCGGCCGAAACTCTCTTTAAGGGGGGAGGAATGTAGTACACTGAATTTCAGTGCATCGTACCGAACTTCTACAAATTGTGGAGTTCCGATAGAAAATTAGCATGTGAAGCTATGTGTGAGGCTTCGGCCCTGTTTGAGACTTGTGCGAAGTGTTTTCGGCGCAAAAGAGGCGTGAAAACGGACTTCGATAAGTTAAAACTGCAGATGTTGTAAATTCTGCATTTGGATTCCGGTATGTGAAGCTCATACCGGTACTGAAGTGATTAGTACCGGTATGTGATGAGTATACCGGAATGCCATGTTGAAACCGAAAACCCAGCTCTCGGGTTTTGCGGAACTTTCCGGAGTATACCGGTATGTGAAGAGGGATACCGGTATTCGATGTTCGAAACAGTGAATCCAGCTCTCGGGTTCTGCGGAATCTCCGAGGTATACCGGAACCAACACCCGTATACCGGTATGCATATGCACATACCGGTATACAATGTCCAGTTTTGGCTGGTTGAGAGTGTTAAGTGTGGAGAAGGGCAATTTGGTCTTTTCACACTCGTGGGACTGTTAGAAAGGCAGGGAACACCCCCCTTTCTCAGTCACCTTCTTCTCCACTTCTCCTCTTCATCTTCTCCACTTTCTCTCTCTAGAGATTTCTCCAAAACTTGGAGAAAAGGGTGGATTGATCTTGGAAAAAAGCTTCCAAAGGAGAAAAGAAGCTTCTTGGTGCAAGAAGGAGCTTGGGGATTTCGTGATTAAGGTTAGTACCTCACGTTTTGGGTTCAAACCTTGGATTTAATCCTTTGTTATGAGGTTTTTGGGAACCCTTGGCAATCTAAACCACAAATGGTGGGAGATTGGCCATGAAATCTAGGGTTTGGCTTGCATGCATGCAAACCCTAGGTAGAATGAGGATTTTTGCAATGTGAGGTTCTAAAAATATTTGGACCTTCGATAATTTCAATTGAGGCATAGGAAATCATGTTGGAACACTTGATTTCATATATTGAGTTGATTTAGGGGTTCGTAACGAGTAACGAACCGTTTTCTTGTAGAAGCTTGGGTTGAAGCAAGAACTCAAGGCTTGGACACTTAGGAGCTTGAAGAATACAAGGATTTGAAAGCTCTTGAGGTGGGGTTGTGTTTACCGAAGTGATTAGGTCACTTCCATGTCTAGGATAAATATCCATTTAAAGATAAAATGGTATGTGTTGTGAACCCTAGAATTTGCATGTTGGCAAAGGTAAAAATCATGATAGGTTGAACAATGAGATCCTATTGCATGATGTATATTTCAAGTATAATTCAAATATTAATACTTGTTGCATGGTTGCATGTATGGTTAAACCTAGTGTTATTGAACATAGGTTGGACATGAGGATTAAACCTAGTGTTATTGAACATAGGTTGGAACATTTGAGATTGAAACCTAGTGTCATTGAACATAGGTTCGACATGAGATTGGAACCTATAGTCATGGAACCTAGGTTGATAATGAGAAAGTAAGCCTAGTGTTATTGAACATAGGCGAGACTTAATGACTTGAACCTAAGGTCATGAGACTTAGGTTAGCAAGTGAAAAATGTGAACAACGGGATGTGCGACGATTTTGCTATCCCAGGTAGGCGACGATTTCGCTACCATGCCACGAGTTGGCGGTATCGACACGGGACGTGCGACGAGTTTGCTATCCCGGGTAGGCGACGATTTCGCTACCACGCCTTGAGTTGGCGGTGTCGAGAGGGGATGTGCGACGAGGTTGCTATCCCGGATATGCGACGAGTTCGCTATCCATGCCATGTAATGGCGGTGTTGAGACGGGGTAGGCGACGATTTTGCTATCCCGAGTATGCGACGAGTTCGCTACTCGAACTAGGAGGTGACGAGTTCACTCCTTGGATGTTGGAACAATTATGGTGAGACGGCGATTCCGAAACCATAAGTAAATGACAAGTAAATGAACTTAGTCAATGTGAGACATAAGATGAACCTAGGAGAGAATGATAAATTATATTTCATTGGTTGCATCCTCTATGTTATTTACAAACATGTAAATAATTGTTGCATAGTTAATTGTGATCTAACTTATGCATGTGGTGTTTCTTTGGACCTGGTGGGTCGAGCTTCTCTCTTGGGTGGCCTTACCCACTGGGAACTATGTTTATAGTTCTCACCCCACGTTTTTCAGGTCCTTCCGCGTGTGAGGCGGCGGAGCGAGGCAAGGGTTTAGCTTTCTAGATAGCGGCCCTTCCATTTTGGTGATACTTAGAGTGTACCCCTAGTTTGGATTATGATGGCATAGGGGGATTTTCATTTTATGTATGAAAATTGTATATTCCATCGTTTTGGAACATAGTGTATGGAATTAAAGTGAAAGAAAAGAAAAAAATTTGGACATGTATATTGTGCCATGTGATGTAATAGAAGTAGAACTTCTTTATGTTAATGCTTTCCTTGTGCAACTCTTGTACTCCGTTCCTAGTTGGAACATTATGGATAAGCTTGTGTTGTGACGCCTTGGGCGGATAGAAAGGACTCTATCCGTTCGGCGGGTCTGGTGCATGCGCCCGTGCGGATATCCTTTCCACCTAGTTGGTGTTTAAGGCCCGGCGAGGCGTGACAGGACATTTGTTGAGAAGGTAAAAAATTCTATTCCCAAAGTCTCAACAAGTGTAAAAGAGAAAGTATGTCATAGATGCGGAAAGAAAGGACATATCAAGAAGACATGCCTTAAAAAGAAAACTCAAGTGGCATATTCTAAACATCTATCGGCATCTTTCATCACTCGACAACTTTCACGGATTCAAAAGCAACATCAAAAAGGTCGAGTACCCAAGGTCAACCAAAAGTCAAAGCCACAACAACCAACTACTCCAAAGCGGAATGCGATGGTGAGACCAAAGGTTGATCAAAAGTCAAAACAAACCGTGCCTAACGTCAACAAACCAAGACAACCAACAATCCGACAAGTTTGGGTTCGGAAAGGTGATATCTTTCCTTCTCTAAAGTCTTAATTTGTTTTGACTTAGTGTAGTGCTTTGATCGGTTTCTATTGCATATCTTTTGTTTATTGCATTACACATTTTGGTGCTTTCATTGTTACGATTTTTAGATTCTTTGAATGATTAGAACATTAAATAGTGTCTTGAACATCAATAGGTTCACTTTCATTTACTCCTAATTAATCTCATATTAAATATCGATTTTACTATTTTCATTATATTTGAAGATAATTTATTATGAGAATTCTTAATACATATATTCATCAAATTTGGATAATCTTGTGTAATCTCAAGGAGCTTAACCTATCTCGGTTGTGTGTGTTGAATTTGATGAATAGTCATTCTCTTATAGACTAAAATTTGTCACATGTTCTTTCAACTAAGAGATTGCTTAAGCGAGGGGGAGTTATTATTATATTAAAAAAATTACTTATATGATTTGAAAGATGTGGAAAGAGTTACATCCTTAAAAGGAGTGTGAAAACTACCACCACATAGAGGAAAGAGCTACCAACCCGGTCGTCCGGTTAGTGTGTGCAGCTACCACATGAGAATTGAATTGCATATCCGAAAAAAAATATATATAAGTGCAAAAGCGTGCAAAAGGAAAAATGTCACAAATTTTATTTTTCGGAGTTATAAGGTGGTCCACATACATGAAAGATGCTCAAAGAGCCACCCCCTGTGCGATGTTTGTTTTATCTCAATTTTGAACGTTTATGCGATAATTTCTGTCTCTTTTGATGAATCCCTTAAGTCGTCTTCATAATCCGTTTACATCTTGATAGCTTTTGAGCCTTTAAATTATTTTTGATGACTTGATTTTGAAGTTTATATGAATTAAGAAATCGTGTAATATTTTATCTACATTATGGTGATTGTGTAGTAAAGTCCTTAATTCTTATGAATTAATAGGGATTGAAAGAAGTCAACGTGAATTTATACTCCTCATGCACTAACAATGTTTGATGTTTTTATCACAAGTGGTTTCAAAATTGAAAAATATTTTGAACTTGTGTTTTATTTAATTTCTTTCAACTCTCTCTATTTTTGGGTGTTTTCTTTTGGCAATTTTTGACAAAAAGGGGGAGAGAGGTGATGAACTTAGACGCATGAACAAAGGGGGAGATTTAGATATATTTTAGGGGGAGAGATTAGATATATTTTTTCTACTAACTTTGTTCGTGGAGAATGAAATTTTTTTGCAGATCTTTCAAGACTTCAAGACTCCATGTTTGTCTAAGTTATAGAGTTTGTTTTTAGGAGTTACAAAATTGTAATTTTAAATTTTATTTGGATCTTTCACGCGAGAAGTTCATTGTTTTGGTGATGGCAATGAATTTCAATTTTGGAGAGATGAGCATCGTGAGTGTTTTATGTAATTTTGGGTTTTGTCACGAAATTGCCAAAGGGGGAGATTGTTACGGATTTTATATTGGCATATTTCGTGAAGTGAGTCGGAGTCTTGAAGGTTCAAAGAAAAAGAGACGCAGTTTGAAGACTCGAAGACTCAACGTATGAATTCACGATGCTTGGTAAGTTTAAATAATCTTGATGATGATTTATGAACATTTACAAGTGTTTGGAAGACATTAGAATAGGTTTTTAATGATTTATAAACTATTCGAAAAAATTCATGCTACGGGGTCCGGACCCTAGGAGCTGCGGTCCGGAACCCATAAGCCTATCAGGCTGTTTCGCAGACCGGGTCCGGACCCTGATGACTGCGGTCCGGACAATGAAAAACTGATACGTTTCAGAGTCCGGACCCTGCAATCCAAGGTCCGGACCCCGACCCGTCGTGAATTTTTGGAAAGTTATTTTTTCAATCCTACTCTGATTCTAATGTCTCCCAAACCTAAAAATAAGATGGTAGATTTTTTAAAATCATTTTTGCAATCCTTATTTGATTCCAAATCTTTTTAAAATCAGTTTTTCAATCCTAGTCGAAATCGGTTTGCTTCCAAACCTTTCTAAAAACTGTTTTTAATCTTAATCTATTTCGGATTGCTTCTAAACCTATAAATAAGATTTGGGGGTGTCTCTAAAACGTGGTTAAGCATAGATTATCTTTTAGAAACCCTAGAAACTTGTAGGTAACCGTTTTCCTCATCTTCTACATCAAGCTTCTCTCAAATTGATTCATGGTGCCCTAATTTCTAATATTCTTTTAGAATCAATTTGAGAATTACTTAGAGATTATTCCCACAGATTTTTCATGTTCTTCTAAATAAGGAATCATCATCAATCTTATTTTGTTTTGCTCCGGACGGAGTGGCGTCGTGGATTCGGCGTGATCAAGACGGTTCGTGGATTCGGATCGTTGGTGCTCGAGGAATCGAGTGGCGTCCGTGGATTCGGACGTGGGGCGTGGACAACCCGTTGGTGCGCGTGATCCGCTGAAGAGAAGGGAGAGGTTAAATCCGTGGAGTCGGTAATCACCTTGTAATTCTTTACTCTGAGTGGATTGTTTTTTCGCGTGTTGGTCCCGTGGGTTTTTCTCCAAGGTGGAGTTTTCCACGTAAATCTCGGTGTGCTGATTTTATTTTCCGCATTACTTTATCGCATTGAGATTTGTGATTTTTGTTTATACACCTATTCACCCCCCTCTAGGTGATTGATATACTCTAGATAGATCCTAGGGCACCCCCTATCTTACAGTACCCACATGTAGGAACGATCGAATCTAACACCGACGGCTCTCGGGAACCGCGACAGGACCTATGAGAGACTCACAGGGTCAAGGTACACCAAGTCGACACAAAACACAAGGCGCTCACATCCCGAAATCGACGGACCGTCCGGAAAACCAACCGAAACGACCCCGAAACCACACTAAGCTCCATAGGGGTACCAACATTCAAACCAGGTCCTCCGCTGTCCCCAAACACACCAAAACAAGGTGACAGGACAGCGAGCACAAGCTCGGGGTGCCACGAACACAAACGCACCCGAAACGGCTTCCCGGGTTTCTGAAAAATGCCAATTTGGCACCGGAACCCTTCGTCACTCATCCGCTGTCCTTGGAACTTCAAGACAGCGATGAAAAACAGCCAACGAGGCTAAATGACGAAGCCATGTCTGTCACGCCCCGGGTTACCTCTTCCCAGGCGCATGACGAGATCCGCCGCATACACAGTATCTCTACTATGTATACGAAGCGAAAACAACAACAACAATCACACAGAGCTAAAGGTATCAACAGAGCTGCTATATAATATATCAAAAGATCACTGTACATACATCATTCATAACTCTCATGTATAACTCTCATATACAACACTGATATCACAATCACACTGTATGTACAGACTCATAACCAGCTACCAAAAATGGGGTATACCTCTAGCCAAGTATCTGGGGATCCGCTCTACCCAACGGTCTCCTTTCTGCGCTCAGTATGCACAACTGGGGAAGAAGACTCTGCAAAAAGGTGTCACCAACGGGTGTGAGAACTACTATCAAAGAAGTAGTCCTCAGTGGGTACCGCCACCAGCCTCAGCGGTCTGCCCACTAAGTCCTCAATCTCAAGAGATATATATAGAGCAATAAAAGAGTAGGAGATATACTACCACTACTATGCACAAAGCTCGACTGTCAGTATGAATACCAATAAACTGAATATGAGGACTATCAAACACAATAATACCAGCGAACCAGCTAGTACAGGAAACCCCGTCTGTACCTAGCTCAATCCATAATACCATACAATACCTCACAATACGATACCTGCGGCCTGATCATGCTCAACCCTCCAGGGAGCCGGCTAGTACAGGAAGCCCGTCTGTAACTAGCCCCTCGTACAACCCTCTGTACGAAATATGCCAACTCTAGAGTGGTACTCGTGGGAGCGACCCAACCGAGCAAAGTAAACCCAAGTATACGCCAAGCACCTGCAGGTATATGATCGGCACGACTGGGTCAACAAAGAATCACATGCCCTCGGCATCTCAAAGGATAATCAACAAGTATGACCCAATCCATGATCTCACAAAGAATCACGTGCCCTCGGCACCTCAAAGGATAGTCAACAAGTATGACCCAATCCATGATCTCACAAAGAATCACGTGCCCTTGGCACAATCAATGCTCCAGTGCTTACAATCAATCTCAACTCTATCACAAGAGGAGGCTCTCAACTCTACCACAAAGAGGAGGTACAATAACATAGCACGAGCCACAACATGATCACCTACACTACATGTACAACAACTGGTACAAGGGATATCAACAGGATAGGTGTAGGCCAAATCATGCAACAAGGATACAAGGAAATCATGCATGCTCGCATATATATATCATTAGCATATCACACACATGCAAATCTCAACCTAACAGGTCATATCTAACATAATCACAGCATGTCATGCTATCATAATTCCAATAATATCACACTATCATAATCTAATACCATCATATCATAATCCAATATCATCATATCATGCTAACATAATCCAACACT
This sequence comes from Puya raimondii, assembly GCA_016920855.1. Taxonomy (NCBI): domain Eukaryota; kingdom Viridiplantae; phylum Streptophyta; class Magnoliopsida; order Poales; family Bromeliaceae; genus Puya; species Puya raimondii. Next base: position 79,773,706 of record JABWPP010000049.1, read on the forward strand.
ATCATGCTAACATGAGAGTAAACACATAGGAGGAAGTCCATTGAATCTGGCAAACATCAACCCACCTCACAAGCTAATCCAACCACGGTGGGGAAAGAACAGTATCCTCAGATCCAATCCTCCAAGATAACGAACTCCCGCAGCACTCCGATCTGTCTAAACCTCCAAGGAACTGCTAACTCCAGCAGAATAACAGCTCGGCACCAGATCAGATCAGCAGAGTAGAAGAGAGCAAGCTAGGTTACAAACTAATGCCAACACATGGCCCTAAACCCCACTTTCTCTCTCTAGAAATGGATCATACGAAGTGGAAATAAGCCCAAAAACCAACAGGGCTCACCTATTTATAGGCTGCCAAAAGTCCACATTCGGGCGCCCACTTCCTAACTTCCGGGCGTCCGGAAATCCTCAATGCCAGGTGTCAGCTGGCGGGCAAACAGTCGGTCGGCGGTCAGCAGGCGGTGGGGCGGCGTGTCTCCGGCGGTCGACACGTGTCCTGCGTCACGACACGTGGCTCTCCACGTCACAACTCAATTCGGATCCTCAATCCGGGCGTCCGGTTCATGCATCCAGATCCGAATTCATCAGCCACAACCGGATCGTCCACAAAGTCCACTGGGTCCGGAACATTCGGGCGTCCACAACCTCACTTCCGGGCGTCCGAAACCTGCCAAGTTCAGAAACCCTAAAATCTCAAGTATTACAAAGTCACTCGCGAAAATAGCAAGTGAGCCGCACGACTAAAAACACACGTTTCGCCGACTATTTCATCAAAAACGCGTCGAAAATAAATCCGGATCTCCGTGAAGGGCGAAGGGGTTGGACAACCAGTCCACAGGGTCTCAAGGGTCAAGCCCTTGCTGCCCGCAGCATCGCAACGCTGCCGTAATCACCAAAGTCCCAAAACGAGCAAAATATACACAAAAAGTAAGCATAATTAAGGACGTTTGAGCACTCCGTTCGTCCGCACGACCTTCCGCAATCACCAGCGGATAGGTAACGACGTAACGGAGGCCGTGCTCACAGCCCCACTACGACAGAACTAGTCGCAAGCACAGAAAACCCATAAAAACAATGTTCACATGTGATAAAATTGCTCGACAAAGGCCGAACAGCGAAACGGCTCACCCAAACCGAAAACTAAGGTGAGCATGGTGATCAGCGCGTCGCCGCGATCATCGTGCTCACCTTCCCGAGCTTTGGGGGCAACAGGGAGCAAAAAAACACAGCATGCGGCCCAAAATAAAGTCAAAGGCACCCTGGCCGGAGCAACTAGCTCCGGCCGGCTTCCGGCCGACATGCCCGGCGCGCGGCGGCCAGGGTCGGATGCGGGGGAGGTGAGGAAGAGGGTGCTCACCTCAACCGGCGGTAGGAAACGGCGGCGGCGGCGCGGGGAGAAGAGGAGCTCTCGGGTTGGCTAGGGCACGGCGGCGCGGCAACGAACGGCGGCGCCGGCGGTCGGGACGGCGAGCACCGGCAAGAGGAGGTCGCCGGACGTCGGGTGGCCGGTGACCACGACAAAGAAAACCGGCGGCGGCGGCGGCGGCGGCGGTGGCGGAGCATGCTCGGCCGTGGCTGCCCTAACAGACCAGGCGGTGACGGTGGCGGCTGCAGCGGCGCTCCGGCGGCACGGGGGCGGCCGGGGAGGAAGGCGACGACGCCGGAGGACCAGAGGGTGGCGGCGCGCACCCTCCAAGGCAGTGGGAGGCGGCGGCGGCTCAGGTCCAGCAGCATCGGCCGGTAGCTGTCCTAGCAGAAGCTGGCAGCAGCTCGGCGGTGGCTCCCGGCGGCTCCCGGCGGCTCCCGGCGGTGGGGCAGGTCGCCGGCAGTCGTGCCACCTCCGGGGAAGCACAGGCGTGGGTTCACCCTGGGTGCACACTGCCGGGAAGGAGAAGAAGAAGAAGAAGAAGGAGAAGAAGAAGAAAAGGGAGAGAGGGTGGTTGGCCGGGGGTTTGCGCCGGCCAGGGGTGGTCGGCGGCGGCCGGCGGCGCTCGGGGAGATGGCAGAGGAGATGGGGAGAGGGGTGGCACCTCTGGGAGCTGAGGGAGAAGAAGAAGAAAAGAGTTCTCTCTCTCTCTCTACTCACACACCCACAACACACATACACATGTGTACAATTGCACAAACACCCCTCAAACACAAGAAATTAGCCCCCAGTTCCTCACAGCAGGAACAAAATGCCCAGACACCCCTCCACAAACAATCTCACGCAAAACGGTGCGTGAAACAGGGTCCAGATCGCGAAACAGCAAAATGTACATTTCAACCTCTCAGCGAAGAACATGCAATATCTCTCGACCCGTCCGTCGCATGTCGAAACGAATCATGCCATCGCGTTCAGCACTGCCGAGACATCGAATCTACCATTTTGGATCGTCAGAAACGGACTCCGGATTGCGCCGTTAAGTTCTCTCTCCGCAACAAAAATATAAAACAATAAAAACCCTAAACATAATACATATACATATATATACACTTATACATATACATATATACGTATACAGATACCAAAAACACAGTAAAGGGAGGAAATACAGAATTCAAAATTCAAATTAAAATTTTCAAAATTCGAATTTTCACATCACTCCCACCACACAAGAAGTTTCGTCCCCGAAACTTACTCACACACCATCCGCAAACAATTGCGGGAACCACTCTCGCAAAGCAGACTCCAGCTCCCAAGTAGTCTCACGCTCCTCGTGACTCGTCCACTGCACTCTCACATACAGAAAACTCCGGTTCCTCAACTACTTCACCTCGCGAGCCAAAATCCTCAAAGGCGCCTCGTCGTAGCTGAGATCCTCCCTCAGCTGAACCGTCGTCGGGCTGATCACGTGAGAAGGGTCGGGGATGCACTTCCGAAGCACGGACACAAGGAAGACATTGTGCACCCGAGCAAGACTAGGAGGAAGAGCTAACCGATAAGCCACCGGACCCACATGCTCAAGGATCTCGAACGGTCCCACGGAACGCGGACTGAGCTTGCTCCGCAATCTGAACCGCTAGATCCCTCGAGACGGCGACACCCTGAGCAGCACATGCTCACCGACCTGAAACACTAGGTCACGTCGTCGCTGGTCCGCGTAGCTTTTCTGCCGGCTCCGCGCAGTCAGCAACCGCTGTCTCGCACTGCGAATCCTGGCCTCTGCATCCTCCCACAGGTCAGGCCCGATCACTCGACGCTCACCCACGTTATCCCAACAAAACGGAGATCGACAACGACGTCCAAACAAAGCCTCGTACGGTGCCATCCCAATGCTCGCCTGGAAGCTGTTGTTGTAGGCGAACTCCACCAAGGAAAGGTACTTGAACCAACCCTCTCTAAAAACCAAAATGCATGCCCGGAGCATATCCTCAAGAGTCTGAAAGACTCGCTCCGACTGCCCGTCACTCTGAGGGTGGTAAGCTGAGCTGAAGTTGAGCTTCGTTCCCAGTGCCTACTGCAAGCTCCTCCATAACTGAGATACGAAGCGAAAATCCCTATCAGAAACGATCGACACTGGCACTCCATGTATCCTGCCAATCTCATCCACGTAGAGCTGCGCCAGTCGATCCTGAGACCAAGTCGTGTGCACCGGCAGGAAGTGAGCTGCTTTCGTCAATCGGTCCACAATAACCCAGATCGCATCGTGACCTCGCTGAGAACGAGGCAACCCGGTGACGAAATCCATGGTGATCTGCTCCCACTTCCATACTGGTACAGGTAACGGTTGAAGCTTCCCGGCTGGTCGCTGATGCTCAGCCTTCACCTGCTGACAAATCAAACATTGAGCCACATGCTGAGCCACGTCCATCTTCATGCCAGGCCACCAGAAACTCTGCTTCAAGTCGCGGTACATATTCGTCCCTCCTGGATGAATGGTGTACGGCGACCGGTGTGCCTCAGTCAAAAACTCTCGCCTCAAGGCACACACCTCCATCCTCGAAAGCGAAGGGAACCATCTCTGCCCTGCTCGGCCTCTGCTCGCACTCTCTGCAAGTGCGGGTCCAACAGCTGTCCACTGGCAATCCGGTCAGACAAGGTGGGCTGCACCACCAAAGTCAACAGCTGCGCGGTAGCTCCAAAAGGTAGGATCTCCAACTCGAGTCGACGAAACTCCTCCACCAAGCGCTCCTGGTCGGTGATCATGAGAGATAGCTCCGCCGAAGGCTGCCTCCGGCTCAAGGCGTCCGCCACAACGTTCGCCTTGCCCGGATGATACTGGATGGAGATGTCATAATCCTTCAAAAACTCAAGCCACCGTCTATGTCTGAGGTTCAGCTCCTTGAAGAGGTGCTTCAGACTCTGCTGATCCGTGAACATCTCGCAATGCGCTCCGTACAGGTAGTGTCTCCAAAGCTTGAGAGCGAACACCACTGCTGCTAGCTCGAGATCGTGCGTCGGATAGTTCTTCTCGTAGTCCATCTACTGGCGCGAAGCATACACGATGACCTTCTCTTGCTGCCTGAGCACGCACCCCAATCCTATCCGAGACACATCGCAGTAGACCACAAAATCCTCACCAGGCTGCGGCAATTCTAAGATAGGGGCACGAGTCAAACTGTCCTTCAGCTCTTAGGAGCTCATCTGACAAGCGGGAGTCCACAGAAACATCTCGCCCTTCCTCGCCAGCTTGCTCAAAGGGGCGGCGATCTTAGAGAAACCCTCCACAAATCGCCGGTAACAACTCGCCAAGCCGAGGAAGCTCCTAATCTCCGCCACAGAAGTCGGAACAGGCCAATCCACCACAGAGTCCACCTTCCTTGGGTCCACCGCAATACCAGACTGCATCACGACGTGACCCAAGAAAGAAACTTCTCGAATAGATCAGTATGTCGTCAAAGAAGACCACGACAAATTGATCCAAGAACTGCCGAAAAAAACCCTGTTCATCAAATCCATAAAAGTTGCCGGGGTGTTCGTCAAACCGAACGGCATAACCGTGAACTCGTAATGCCCGTAACGAGTCCGGAAGACCGTCATGCCACGCCCTCGGCCTTGATCTTCTGCTGAAGATAACCTGGCTGCAGATCAATCTTCGAGAGTACCGAGGCTCCCTGGAGCCGGTCGAAGAGATCGTCGATCCGCGGTAGAGGGTACTAAATCTTCACCGTCATCTCGTTAAGCTCGAACTCACAATCAAACCTTTTAGCTGTGAAGGCACAGCTACCGAGCAAAAAGGCAACCAGACTCAACCGGAGTCAAACCATCCGCAGTGATGGCAATTCAACTGCGCAAAACCATCCAAGGATTAGCTCAAGGCTCACTACGTGATCAGGGATGACCACAACACAGCTTTCCCACAAGACGACGCAGAGAGATTGTCTTGCAAGAGAAAGCACCGACCCAATCCTGACAGTCCCAAAAGGGATAGAATATTTCGTTCTAACTTTTGACACTACGTTGTCTGCAGCCAACGTACTTATCAAAAGAAAAACGAAATATCCGCAGATCAAATGCCGACAACAAGTTGGCAACACCACAAAGGTACCGGTCAACCAACTCCAAAGCTGGACCAAAATCACGAAAGAATCACCGAATTAACGGAAAACAGCAAACCGACCCACAAAACAAGGTCTGCTCTGAGCCAACTCCCTAGGAGTCTTCGGCTTCCAACAACAAACCGACGGCTACACGCGACATAGGGTCGCCAACCACACGAACCAAAGCGAAGGAAAACAATTCCAGCGTCGATTAACCAACGTCAAATGCGGTGAGACCTCCAACAACAACCAGGAAGATCTCGCGACAGCACGAAAGCCTACAAATACCACCAGAAATCCCAAGACACACCAATTTAGGCGTTAGGATAGCCGCAAACCATGTAGGCACCAACAAAAACCTGACACCAAATAGTGTCCACTCAGTCTAGTACACGTCATTTTGACGCAAGAACTAGCTAAAGGTCGAAAGACCAACACTGACGATTCCACCAGCAAGACGTTAGAGGGGTAGGCTTCACCGCCCTACCCAATAAAACAGAGAAGGTAGCACTAAAGTTGCGGTCGAAATCGCTCAAAGCACCGTCTCCATAGAGACGCTCGCAGTGGCCCTCGTGCTCTACACGAAAAGTGGGGCCAGGGCAAGAACAGCCCTAACGACACACAGATCCACCAAGTGACGTCACCTAGCCCGATAGGGCCACCACCTGCCAAAGAGTGGTTACGCAAAGGGGAAAACACCCTGCCACTTGGTATCTGTCTGGTACTCCACCACCATTTCTAGAAGAAGCACGAGTCTGCGAACAAGGGCGGATCGAACCTCAGAAAATCCGCCAATCGCGCTCGGACGTGGCCACCACCCCCAATCTCGGGGTCGGCGTCCACACGCGAAACAACCAACGTAGTCGCTGTCGTCGTCGCGGTCGTGGCCACAACGGCGTGGGTGCCACAGGAGGGTCTGCAGTCATCGGGGCACTCGACAGAGGAGGAGGAGGGGCTGGAGCGGCAGTCGCCGTAGTCTGCTGCTGCAAAAACTGCCGAAACATGCCGGAACATGCCGAAGAGGGTCGTCAGCTGACCCCTCGCCTCGGCCTCAAGCACACAGGGTACGATCTACATTAGGCTGTCCGCCTCCTGCCAGCTCCTCACTCGAACCAGCCGCAATAGCCCGAGTCTGAACACCTGCAGACGGCTCCGCAGGCGCATGCCCACCACCACGACCAGGACGGGGAGGTCTACCACGACCACAAGCCATCTGCAAAATACAAAAATCTACGCAAGAGAAAGGGGTCGGCAACTCCCACAAAACACAAGCCGAAAACAAACCCCCACGAACTCGCGCACCTATACATCTTAGGTCTTCCTATGGGTCAGCCTAACCAATGGTTCAGTTACAAGTTTATGAATGAATGAGTGTTTATACCCTTTACGCTCTGATACCATCTTAATCTGTCACGCCCCGGACTAGTTTTAGAAGCGGAAATACGTGCCATTTTTTTTTTGAAAGCCTAGCCCACGCCACGTACAGACCCGCCACAAATACAGGGTCCACTGTGCACACGGACAGAGCCTCCCCTGTATTTGCACGACGTACACAACATACAACAGGATCACAACCACCATTCATTCATCACACAAATCACAACAATACAACAAGATTCATACAGCTAACAGTCCTTAAACCTGTATGAATCTAAGCAAGTCCTTAGGCGAAGGATGATGCGATGCACAAACAACAGATCATTCTAGAAAATTGCTCCTTACCCAGAAGCTTTATTTTGAAACCCTAATCTCAAACATTTAAAGATCCTTTGAAAACCGTTCTCCACACGAGAACTCTCTTTTGAAATCCCAAAAGTCGATCGATCGAAAATCCATTTGAAGACTGTTTCCCACACGGAAACCTTTATTTGAAAACGCTACCACGAGGGGTAGAAATCCAAGATATGCGATATAAAGCCACAATGATAGATCTAAAAGTATCGACATCCAAAAGTCTAAGCATGCAATCCACACATGAATACTAAACCAAATCCACAAGATCTAAGCATGCAAGACAGAACATCCATAGTGTAACTGTACCAAACCATAACATGCTAGATAAAATAATCACAGTGTAACTGAACCACATTCATAACTAACTGATAAAGGATAAGGGTGATAACCAAATCTAGAGAGAGAAGCCTCACAGGTCGGGACCTCTAGTACCACTAACTAGGCGTGCCTCGCTGCGTCCCGACTCTCACCACCCTGCTCACCTGAAAACAATAACGAGGGCGGGGGGGTGAGAACATGTAAACATGTCTCCCCTCCCAGTGGGTACCGCAAGCCGACGAGGGCGAGGTGTACACACCGGCACGAGGGTCAACAAAAAGATAGATAAGGTAAACAGCAGCACAAGTAAGTATGAGGCTGACATACAACTGAACAACTATGCTACTGTAAGAAAATAGTATATGCATCAATGGAGATAGCCACAAAGTAAACCCAATCCATAGCCACCGGGACGTATCCCTGATAATGTCACACTCTGCTCAGCGCTGGCACAACACCTGCAAGACGCACGCGGCGTCGAGGCTCACGGGTCGTCTACATGACCCTTTTCCGGAAAAAATGCCCTGAACGGTGGATCAGACCGTTGGCAAACGTGAGGTGCTAGGGGAGCTGTGACGATCGATACGAATGCTCAATCCACAGAATGGCAACGAGCCGTGAAGCAACCGGTAAACCAAAGTACTAGGATCGCTCGGAACGACAGGCGATCACCACCGACCAACAAGGTCGTCTCAATAATCATGCAAACCACAACTACTCTACTATCCAAGCACACATAAGTAGAGTCTACGGGAGTCAAGTGAACTAATAACTGAAATGCAAGAGAAGGGATAGAAAGGTATCACCGTAGTCCACTGAACCGACTCCGGATCGAAGTACCCACCTGTAGGAACGATCGAGTCTAACACCGACGGCTCTCGAGAACCACGACAGGACCTACGAGAGACTCACAGGGTCAAGGTCCACCAAGTCGACACAAAACACAAGGCGCTCACATCCCGAAACCGACGGACCGTCCGGAAAACCCAGCGGGACGATCCCGAAACCACACTAAGCTCCACAGGGGTACCAACAGTCAAACCAGGTCCTCCGCTGTCCCCAAACACACCAAAACAAGGTGACAGGACAGCGAGCACAAGCTCGGGGTGCCACGAACACAAACGCACCCGAAACGGCTTCCCGGGTTCCCAAAAAATGCCGATTTGGCACCGGAACCCTTCGTCACTCATCCGCTGTCCTCGGAACTTTGGGACAACGATGAGGAACAGCCAACGAGGCTAAATGACAAAGCCAAGTCACTCGCGAAAATAGCAAGTGAGCCGCACGACTAAAAACACGCGTTTCGCCGACTATTTCATCGAAAACACGTTGGAAATAAATCCAGATCTCCGCGAAGGGCGAAGGGGTTGGACAACCAGTCTACAGGGTCTCAAGGGTCATGCCCTTGCTGCCCGCAGCATCGCAACGCTGCCATAATCACCAAAGTCCCAAAACAAGCAACATATACACAAAAAGTAAGCATAATTAAGGCCGTTTGAGCACTCCGTTCGTCTGCACGACCTTCCGCAAGCACCAGCGGATAGGTAACGACGTAACGGAGGCTGTGCTCACAGCCCCACTGTGACAGAACCAGTCGCAAGCACAAAAAACCCATAAAAACAATGTTCACATGCGATAAAATTGCTCGACAAAGGCCGAACAGCGAAACGGCTCACCCAAACCGAAAACTAAGGTGAGCATGGTGATCAGCGCGTCGCCGCGATCATCGTGCTCACCTTCCTGAGCTTCGGGGGCAACAGGGAGCAAAAAAACACAGCATGCGGCCCAAAACAAAGTCAAAGGCACCCTGGCCGGAGCAACTAGCTCCGGCCGGCTGCCGGCCGACATGCACGGAGCGCGGCGGCCAGGGTCGGATGTGGGGGAGGTGAGGAAGAGGGTGCTCACCTCAACCGGCGGCAGGAAGCGGCGGCGGCGCGGGGAGAAGAGGAGTTCTCGGGTTGGCTAGGGCACGGCGGCGCGGCAACTAACGGCGGCGCCGGCGGTCGGGACGGCGAGCACCGGCAAGAGGAGGTCGCCGGACGTCGGGTGGCCGGTGACCGCGACAAAGAAAACCGGCGGCGGCTGCCCTAACAGCCCAGGCAGCGACAGTGGCGGCTGCAGCAGCGCTCCAGCGGCACGGGGGCGGCCGGGGAGGAAGGCGACGACGCCGGAGGACCAGAGGGTGGCGGCGCACACCCTCCAAGGCGGCGGGAGGCGGCGGCGGCTCGGGTCCAGCAGCCTCGGCCGGCAGCTGTCCTAACAGAAGCTGGCAGCAGCTCGGCGGCGGCTCCCGGCGGCTCCCGGCGGTGGGGCAGGTCACCGACAGTCGTGCCACCTCCGGGGAAGCACAGGCTTGGGTTCACCCTGGGTGCACACTGCCGGGAAGGAGAAGAAGAAGAAGAAGAAGAAGAAGGAGGAGAAGAAGAAGAAAATGGAGAGATGGTGGTTGGCCGGGGTTTGCGCTGGCCAGGGGTGGTCGGCAGCGGCCGGCGGCGCTCGGGGAGATGGCAGAGGAGCTGGGGAGAGGGGTGGCACCTCTGGGAGCTGAGGGAGAAGAAGAAGAAAAGAGTTCTCTCTCTCTCTCTCTACTCACACACCCACAACACACATACACATATGTACAATTGCACAAACACCCCTCAAACACAAGAAATTAGCCCCCAGTCCCTCACAGCAGGAACAAAATGCCCAGACACCCCTCCACAAACAATCTCACGCAAAACGGTGCGTGAAATAGGGTCCAGATCGCGAAACAGCAAAATATATATTTCGACCTCTCAGCGAAGAACATGCAATATCTCTCGATCCATCCGTCGCATGTCGAAACGAATCATGCCATCGCGTTCAGCACTGCCGAGACATCGAATCTACCATTTTGGATCGTCAGAAACGGACTCCGGATTGCACCGTTAAGCCGTTCTCTCTCCGCAACAAAAACATAAAACAATAAAAACCCTAAACATAATACATATACATATATATATACACTTATACAAATATATATACGTATACAGATACCAAAAACACTGTAAAGAAAGGAAATACAGAATTCAAAATTCAAATTAAAATTTTTAAAATTCGAATTCTCACAAATTAATCCCTCAAATGAATCATCATCTACTATTTCGTGAGTTATATATTCATCCACTCCCGTTGTAGGGCATCAAATTGTGAATTTGAGACGAAATTCTTCTCTACTACAATTTGCTAAACGATACATTTTCGTCTCAAAATTAGAATATGTCGTATCTGAATGAATCGCGATCAATTTCTTTCGTCCGTCGACATATTGCGGGACATTTCCATCCGTAACTAACTGTCCATCCCAATAAACACTTAGAGGCATCCGACGACTAGCCATTTTAACTACAAGAACACATTCCTAATATATTATGTTATTTTCTTAATTTACACACTTTTTTATAATAAAATTACGTTACCACTAATATTAATCTATTTTAACACACTAATATTAATTATTTTTCTAAAATTATTTTCATAATTTTCTTACTTTTTTCACTTGCACTTTATTTTTAACACTAACAATTTTCTAAAATTACGTTACCACTAACACTGATAACACTGATGTCAACACACTAGGGAAAATGGTAAGCATGACCTGCACAACGACGATCTCGGACGGCTAGGCGGTGGCGGAAAAGCCGTCGATCTCGGACGGCGAGGCGGCTACCAGCGGCGTCGGCCACAGGGGAGCAGCAGCACAATGTGGGAGACCACAGGTGGTGGCTGCTGCAGCGGCCGCGGGAGAAGAGGCGTCGGCGGCGGAGGAACGGGTGGGCAGCTCCGGCGGCGGCACGGGCGAGCGGCGGCGTCGGCGGCGACGGGGAAGCTGCGACGGAGAGAGTGAGAGAGCGGCAAAGAGACAGTGAGAGCGCGAGAGAGAGTGAGAGCGCTAGAGAGAAAGAGAGAGAGAACAGAGGGCGCGCGTAAGTTGTGGGTCTCTAAACCCTAGTGGAAGCGGTGAATCGTTCACCGTCTTCATGAAGACGGTGAACAATCCACCGCTTTCATGAAGACGGTGAACAATCCATCGCTTTCCTTATATTACCGTTAGACGGCGAACCATTCACCGCTTCCAGAGGGGTGTTTAGCAGCGTGCACTTAGAAATAATTTGGGGCCAGCACTTAGGAAAAAATTGGGAAAATGCTGATTTCCACTAAAGGCGGTGAACCATTCACCGTCTTTTGGATTTGCACTGAAGACGGTGAACCATTCACCGCCTTCTCTGCGCAGGCACTAAAGGCGGTGAGTCGTTTACCGCATTTGTAAAGCGGTGAACGGTTGACCGTTTTCTGATCATATATTACGAAGACGGTGAATCGTTCACCGTCTTCAAAAGAAATACCTGACGTGGCTCCGACGTGGCGAGAGGAGGGTTAGTTTTCTAAATTTATTTATCACAGGATTATTTTCTAAAATCTTAAATTTTGGAGGGTTATATGGTAAAAAAGTCCTCCATTCGCTCGGCTCGCTCGCCTTTAAAAGGTGAAAAAACGCCTCGCTTAAAGAATTGCTCGCCCTTAAAAAAAAAAAAAAAAAAAAAAAATCCCCTCGCTCTAAAAAAATTGCCCTAGACTCCACCTAGTCCACTGACCACTCACCCCCGCCTCTACCCCCATAACCCTCCCCCTCTTCCCGGCCGCACGCCGCTCGCCGCTCGCCATAGGAAGTACGGAACTCTCCCCGCCTCGGGCCGCGCGCCGCTCGCCATCGGAACCCCCGGCTTTTCCCTCCTCCCTCCTTGCCTTCTCCTCCCGCCGTTGCCGCCGCCGCCGTTGCCACTGCCGCTCTCGCTTTCTGTGCCAACGCTTCTCCTCCTTCTCTCCTCAACTCCTCTCGCTTTCCCGTAGCCGACGTTCTCCTCTCAAGAAAGGTGCCGTCTCTACATACCTTCTCCTCTCATTTCTTCTTCCATCAACCTTATCAAGGATTTTAGTTGCCTTTCTCATCAAGAAAAGCTTCCCCTACTTGATTTTTTTCGCACATCGTATGATTTGTTTGAATCATAATATAGGCATTAGGCAGCAAATTATATTTGATTTGTTTGCGATTTCATCCCTACTCTGTAGTCTCTACTAAGGACAGAAAATCATATTGGATCTTTTCTTCTTATGTAAGAATCTATTTCTTGCTTCTTTCCTTTCTAAACCATGTTTCATGAAAAATAATCCTTTTTTTCACTCAACAAAATTTTCTTTAGAGTTTACTACCGTTAAGTTAAATCTACTTTTTTTAAGCTTTTCTTATGTTTTTTTTTTTTTTTTTTTGGGGGGGTCCAGTATAGGTTCGTTGGATATTTAGTCAATATTTAACTTGCGTCTTTATGAGGAATTGATGATACTTTAGCTCAATCCTTCAGGCTTCAATGCAGCATTTCTATCCAAAAATTATTAAAATAGTCATTCGAAAATTTTATTTACAAAATTAGACCTAAGCAGTGAATTCGTTCAACCGTTTTCTAAATGTGGCCAATCGTTCACCGCTTGATTCAAAACATTAAAATTGTGTGTGGTGCTTATAAAGGCGATAAATTTTTTACCGCTTTTAAAAACGGTATACATAATTCGGTGTTCAGACGGAGGAAATATATAGAGAAATGATTTGGTAATTTATTTTGTAAAAAATAAAAAAGATCTTAACCCTTGATTAATTAAGGTTAAAAATGTCATTTTATTATATAGCAGGTTAAAAGGTTATTTCACGTGAGGGTATTTTTGTAATTAAACTAGGCAAAATTTTAAGAAAGTTTTGATTAATATCCCAAATTTAGCATTAATTTTGCGCTAATTTAAGCATTAATTTAAGGTTTGATTGATATCCCAAATTTTAGGCATTAATTTTGCACTAATTTAGGCATTAATTTAAGGAATTTTAGAATTCTTCTAATTTAGGCATTAATTTAAATTTTAGGAATTTAAGAAATAGTAATATTTCTAAATATGTTGAATTTAAATATTTTATATTTAAATTTAACAATTTAAATTTAAATAAGAGGAATTTTGTGTTACTATTTTAACAAATTTAATGTTGATAATAACGAATTCAACATATTTAATTTGTTTAAGAAACTTTTAATTTCCTCTAGTTTAGATATTAATTTTTTTATCACAAACTTAAAAAAATGTGAATGTAGGTAAAGAAATTTAAATTCAACGTATTTAATATGTTGTAATGTTTTTTAATGAAATATCTATGGATTACGGATATGAAATGACAAAATATTTGTGGATTACGGATTGTCAATGGGTACGGATACCCATAATTTTATCCGAATCTGAACCCAAACCCGAAAGCAAACGCAGTGGATTTACCTATGCTAAATGGATATAGTTTCGGATATGGATATCAAAAATGAAAACCCGACGGATTTGAATTCAGGTATGGATTTTGATTGTATTTGATCCTAACCCGAAACCGACTGGAACCCGAATTTATTTTACGTTATATATAATATATATAAATGTTTGATGTTATATTTGAATATGTATTTTAAAAATTTAGATTTAATTTAATATATTTTGAAATATTGTAAAGAGAAATAAATGTTTCGGGTTCGGATTTTCGGGTTCGGGTTTCGGAGTTTTGGTCGGGTACGGGTGTGGATATGATTTTCTAAAATTCGTCGGATTTGGGTTTGGGTTCGGGTTTCGGATTTGATAGTTGGGTTCGGGTTCGAGTTTTTGAAAATCCGCCCCGAATCCAACCCCTTTACATCTCTACTGTGGATGAAGAGGAAAGATAGAGAGAGAAAAAGGAAACAAAGAGAGAATAGAGATTTGATAATATAGTGGAGGTAAAATTACTAAATTACCCATGTATTAAAAGACCAAAATACCCTTTTTTGGGGTACCTGGTAACCGGTACCTCTCTCAAAGTGACCTGCTATTGCAGGTCACAATTTAAAAAAAATAAATCTGAGCCGTTGAATAGAAATGAATGAACGGTATCGAAAAATAACGAGTATAGAAGCACTACTCAAATATATAAGTTACACAAATGATTCACTGCTCTCTAAAAGTGGTAAACCATTTACCTCTTTGGCTCTTTAGCCTAATTTTAAAAATAAAGATTTCATATGCGTACATTTACAATTAAATTTTTTTATTGGCCTACTTACTCAAAAACTCCTAAGTATCTCAACCCACAATGGAAAACCATTTTACCTCTTTATTTATTTTCATGTAATTTTTCGCGATCATGATTTAGATGCATCGTGCTTTTTGTTTGGAATGAAATCTTTTGTCTATTCAAAATCCATGCTCCAATGGGTCAATTTGGAATGAAATCTAACGATCTGTACTTTCATATCATTCTCTGTTGTTTTCATTTATAGGATATGTACCTTCATATCAACAAGATTTTGTCAATTTGGAGAAATTTTTAGATTAATTTGGAGAGTTTAAACTACTGATTTTCTATTGGTATTTTGGTTATGTTTGGCTATCCAATTTTTGTTAGCTTATGATAGCTTTTTTTGGGCCATTATTCACTAATTACTTGTTCTGTTATGTTTCTTTAGTTTCCCCGTGTTAATGTTTTATTATTTTTTAGTTATTTTATGATTGTTAATTCACTATATCTGCTATTTGTTCTCTTTATAATATATGAGCCATGATTGATGAGGTAAAAGTCCAGGACGGGCTTGATCTGAATTGAGAAAAAGAAAAAAGAAAAAGAAAAAGATGAGAAGGAGGAAAAAAATCAAAATTGAAGAAAAAATTTGTCCAATTCCATACATCTAGTGTACACCAAACGTGGGAATGAGATTAAATTGTCCAGTCCTAGACCAATCCTAGTTTGCACCAAACACAAGATTGGGATTGAATAAATCTTGTCCTATGCCAATCCAGTCCAATCCAATCTGGTTGTTATAATCCTATCCAATCCAATCATAGATGCCAAACATGCCCTATGAGAAATTGATACTTTGGCTCAATGCCGTAATGCAGCACTCGATCTAGTTTGGTTTGTTTCCTTACATTTTAGACTACAAATGTGATAGTTAAGTGCCCTTGATTTTAAATTTCGATCAAAATTTATTTTTTGTATAGGATCGAACATATGATTTGGACTAGCAGTTCAATTACAAACTTAGTATTGTGCATCACCAGACGCAAGATCGGGATACCTCTTGCTAGCTCGTATCTCAATGCAGTCCGATCCAGTCCCGACCTCTCGTCCTATTTAATCCTATCCCGGGCCCCAAACACGCTTGTGTTGTTTCCTCTCAAATTTCATTTGTACTCGACAACGGTTATTGCCCCTCTTCATAATTCTCTAGAAACTGGTCAGCATATGTTGAACTCACGCGAATATGAATCTGTTGTTCTCTTTCTCAAGAACAGGCTTCAGTCAGATAGGTTGATTGATGTTTTGAATTCCACCTCTGATTTGAACTCTGCACTTAGAATCTTCAAATGGGCTTCGCTCCAAAAAGGATTTCACCATAGTGCTGAGACTTACTCCCTTATCATCTTGAGGCTCGGTTTAATGGGAGACCACCAAAATATGGAGGCTCTTCTTAGGGAGATGGTCCAAATGCGGCCCCCAAATTTAGAGCCAATGCTTAATCAGTTGATTCTTTCCTTTTCCCAGAATCATAAATCCACTGAAGCTTTAGAGGTCTTTCAACATGCGAGTTCTTCGAAGCTTAGATTATCGCTCTTAGCATACAATGCTTTATTGCGTGGTTATGTCTTGGAAGGGAGAAGTTTTCAGTCATTTATGCTTGTATATAAGGAGATGGTGAAAGTGGGAATTATTCCTGATGTCGAATCATTGAATCTTTTAATAAAAGTTCTTTGTGGCATTGGACGATTTGACTTGGCACTAGACCAGCTTTATAGGATGAATAAGAAATGTTGTACTCCAAACAGCGAGACCTTTGAAATTCTCATAGCAGCTCTTTGCTCTAACGACAAGGTGGATGAATCAGTCAAAATTTTGAATGAGATGTTAGAGATAGGCTGTACTCTCGATCGTCAGTTTTATATTAGAGTTATACCTATATTTTGTTGGTCAAATAAGTTTGAAGAAGCAACTAAATTGTTTCGGATGATGAAAGGTGCTGGTTTGCAAGTAGAGATGGGTTTATATAGCATGATGATTCAGTGTCTATGTGAAAATCTAATGTTAAATGATGCTGTTGGGATTTTCGAAGAATTGTCAGCAGTTGGCTTTGTTGCTACGTCTTCTATCTATGTTGATATCGTGAATGGCTATTGTAAATTGGGAAAATTTTACGAAGCTATGAGCTTTCTGGATGAAAACAATGTTTGGGAAATTGAGCCATACAATGCATTGCTCAGAGGCTTATGTGACGTGGGTAGATTTCATGGGGCTGTTCTTTGCATCAAAAAGATGTTTAGAAGGGGCCTTACTAACAGTTTTTCTTGGAATTTGCTTATACGAGGGTTTTGCAATGAGGGAAACGTTAAAAGTGCATTCGAAGTCATTGCCAGAATGATTGTATCTTCCTTCATGCCTGAGGAAAGAACTTACTCAGCTGTTATCAGTGCTTACTGTAAGATGGACTTATTAGAGAAAGCTTTAGATATTTTCAAACAGGCCAAAGCCAAGAACATGTGTATGGATTCAGAAACTTTCTCAGAACTTATTGAAGGTTTGTGTGGTGTGAAGAGGATTGAAGAAGCTACTGAGCTGTTTTACTATCTTACTGGTAAAGGCTGTAGTCTATCTCCTTGGGCTCTCAGTATGTTAATTCAGGAGACTTGTCTTGTTGGAAAAGTGTGTGAAGCCATAAAATTGCATTCTAAAGCGACTTCGGATGGTATATTTTGCACGCCTATGGCACATGCTACGATCATGGTTGGACTGTTGAATTTGAAGAAAGAAAAGGATTTACTGCCACTCCTGGCGCAGATGTTTACAAAAGGCTGTATACTGGATGGACCGACCTATGCTACTATTGTATGTAGTTTCTGCACAAACAGCACAATTTGGGAGGGTGCTGCTCTGTTTAATAAAATGATACATGATGGCTTTTTCCCCGACTCTAAAATGCTCGAGATGGTAGTCTTCAATACAACAGCATCTTCTTTATTGAATAAGGTCGTGCATAGCTTAGTTAAAGTAATAAATCAACCTGGATTGCTTAATCCTAGAATATGTAACACAATCATCTATGGCCTCGTGAAAGAAGGCTATAAGCACGAGGCTTCTAAGTTTTTGGACCAGATGCTTGAAAATGGTTGGGTGCCTGATCCACAAACACATGGTTTATTGGTGGGGAATGTCAAGCTGGAAGAGTGTGACGAAACTGGTGAGTACCACGAAAATTATTTTGACGATAGAGTTAGCAACATATTGGCTGAGGGTTTGAATTGAGGCAGAAGATACTGCTTTGAACTAGGAAGTGCTGGGAGTATGTCTGTCCTACAACTGCATGAAGTATATTGGGTGCTTTGTTCTCGTTCAATTGCTTCATTTTGTTCGGGGCTTCATTGTGCACCTTTGCAAAGGTTAATAGGCTGCAAGCTTGAGTTGCTGGTTCTTGGTATTGATTGGTGAAAAAGTGTTTGCATCTAGTACACAGGTTGCTCTTACTATGGCTACATCGAAAAACCTCTCAGGTTAGTCGGTTTTTCTTCCTTTGATAGTTACTTTTGTTTCACATTATACGGCCTTACTCTGTTATGTATTTTAGGAATTTATGTTCTTTTTTTTAAAGTTACTTTATTTATTCTCAAAATCATTTGTAGGATGAATATTTGAAAAGCATCTAGAAAGTCCAAGTTAGTAAGCTCCTTAACTTTGAAGTATTTACATTGGGACTATTTTGTGATAGATCCACTGTCAAGTGATACATCTCCACGAGTGGATATAAGGGACTAATACTCAGGTTGAGCTAATTGCACAACTATTCGAATAGTGGTATCGAAAAATGGAGATTTAAATCAAAACCTAAACTCTATATAACCCATAGTATAAACTTTTTAAATTTCTGGATTTCTCAAAAGCTTTTGACTGGTGGGTTTTTGTCATCACAAATTGTAGGAGGAAAAAGTATGAAAATAGTGGATTTTGAGAGGACCTCATTTGGAATTTAAAACCAAATTTTTAACATTTTGTGCCATGCTGAAGCTTTCTTGAAGCCTGAGAAGATCTTGAGAACAAGAACCAGGCGTCAGAAGTAGATGTTGTTGTGTAGCTTTTTACATTGTTGGTCTGTACTCTATCTTTTGCGTCTTTCACTTCCACAATGCCTTGAAGATAAATGTTCGAATCAGAGAATGTTGTGTTTTTTTCTCACTTATAGAGATTCATCCTGTCGATTGCTGTTGTGGTATATAAAACCGGCAATAAAAATGCTATATTACCCAGCGACTTGCATTGTAATATGATACCACCTAGCTTTAGACCCTTTCATCTAATTGATCTCAAATAGATAAACATAAGATTAAATTTCCAAATAAATAAATATTTCTAAGTTAAATATTTTATCATGATATATTGTTTACAATAAGGAAAGTAATAGCTAAGAGAAAATTTGTTTATTTGATGAACTTATATTATTGAGAAAAGCAAACAGATGTGGACTTTGAATTTAATTGTGTAAAAAAATATTACAAAGAGATTTTGTTAATCAATTGGTTTGAGATGGAACTTTAGAATATGGATATGAATATAATTTTAGTATATTCATAATTGTAGATATTTTGATAATATTTAATGAAGTATTTGAATGCAAAAAAAAAAGTGATTTAATTTAGTAATTGTTATAAATAAGAGTTTAGATTAATAGTTATATATTACAAATAGTTTTGTGTTATTTAATATAATCATATTTTTATATTTAAATTATTTGTAAATTCTATATAAATAGACTAACCGATTTGATCATGATTTTTTCTCATCGTCTTATAGGAAGAATATAGATTCTAGTTTTTCATTGTTGAATAGATAATTACTTAAACAGTTAAACAAAATAAATGTTAGTGTTCACTGGATCAATATATTGATGACAGAAAACAAGCATCCAATTCATAGCAAACATATCACATCAAAGGCGATAAGCATGAAAATAAAAATTGATTGGCCTTACTTGTGGAATATCATCTGCATACCTTGTCTTTGTCTATGTGATTGTGAATGCAAGTCAACATTATTTTGAGCACCCTCGATCATTATCTGACGATCCCTCCCATCGTTCTCCAGCCAACCCTTTGTCTTGTTGAAGGTGTTGCTGAGCATTTGTTCTCTCTAGAATCCAAAATTTAGGCGCGCTCTTTTGGAAATGTGGTCAAGGATTATTGACCTAACTAATTAGATTATAATTAAAAATAAAATTATTTGCTCTCTTTTTAAAGAAAAAGGTGGATTTACAATTTGGTTCAAAGTACCTTATGTATATAATGTTAGATTAGCTGTTGAGAGCTTTGACTTTCTGTTGGTCGGTAGTCATGTGAATCAAGTGATTTTGTTTGACGCTTCGTTTCTTGGAGTAGTGCTCTTTTTGTAATTAATAGAGTAAGCTGATTAGATTAAAACTGGTTCAATTAAGCTAGTTAATGTCAAGGGCGTTGAACCCTCGACTGGCCGGTCCGCGGCTACGTAGCTCGTAGCCGTCGGCCGTCTTCTTCGGTGAGGTTATTCCCCTCGACCGGAGGCTTAACAGAAAGAGAGATAGATTAGAGATATAATTCTTGCTTAATTCATTGTTCAGCGATTACAAGTATATATGGCCAATGGCCCAACCTAAATGGAGAAGGTTCTCCTTGATTCTAGGGATTTCCAAAACAACCTACCTAAATGGAGAAGGCTCTCCTTGATTCTAGGAATTTCCAAAACAACTAACTAATTTCCAAAACAACTAACTAATTTCCAAAACAACTAACTAATCTAAGTTTACTAATCTAAGTTAGGCTAACCCATGCAGCGCCTGGCATATGTGCGTCCGCACATGACATCTCTCTCCCCGCCTCGAAGGCCAGCTCGTCCTCGAGCTGAAAGGAGGGGAACCGACCTCTGTTGTTGCGCCCAGGGCCGGCACGGAGGGGCTGGCCACGCCGGTCCAGGAGACGGAGCGCCCCCGGCGCTGGAAAGGACATGCGCCGGCGGCCGGGGTCCCAAACAATGAGCCCCAACTCGCCGAGCCACCGGGTGCCGAGGACGACGTCGTACCCGGCCAGTGGCATGACGTAGAGGTCGGCCGGGAACGAATCGCCGTCGATGAGCAGGGGCGCGTCGCGGATGACGCCGGTGCAGGTGACCCGCTCGCCATTGGCGAGCAAGGCTGTGAGGCGGGGGCATTTGCGGAGGGGGCAGACCGGAGCGCCGCGCCGCCTCCGCCGAGATGAAGCTGTGCGTGCTGCCGGAGTCGAGGAGGGCGACGAGGGACGCGGAGCCGAGTGCCACGGCGATCTGCATGGTGCCCGCCATGGGAACCCCAGCCACGGCCTGCAGGGAAAAACAGGGCGCCTCGGCGTCGTGCTCCGCGTCGCCCGCGGCGTCCATGGCGTCCCCGATCTCCACGCCTTCAAGGAAGAAGATGCGCCGGCAAAATCTGTTATGGCCACGGGTATATTTTTCATTGCAATTAAAACAGAGGCCCAGACGGCGCCGTTCCGCCATCTCGTCCGGGGTGAGGTGCCTCTGGTTGCCCTCGTCGCGACCCTGCTGGGCGGCCACCGGAGGAGCAGGGAGCGCCAGCGGCTGCTGTGGCACCGGAAGCGCTGGCCGGGGCGCGGGGGGCGGAAAGGAGGCCCGCGCGGGGGCGCCCGAGGGGGAGGCTGCACCGGGCGGTCGATCGCCATCACTCCACTTGTCGCGCCAGGCTCATGGCGGCTGCGAGTGTCTCCGGGTTGTGGATGCGGACGGCGTGGCTGAGCGGCGGCAGGAGTCCGCCGGTGAAGAGCTGGACGCGCTGAGCCTCATCAAGGCGGCCCCCGCGCGAGGCAGGAGGGCCTGGAAGCGATCGGAGTACTCCTCCACGGTCCCTGTACGCCGGCACTCGGCGAGCTCGAACAGCGGAGCCGAGCGGAGGGGAGGCCCAAACCGCAAGGTCAGGAGCTCCGTGAATCGCCCCCACGATGGCGTGCCCTCGTCCTCCTGGAGTTGGATGTACCAGAGTTGCGCGACGTCCTCCAAATTGAACGAGGCCATCCACACGCGCTCCTCCGCCATGGTGCGCTGTTGGCGAAAATAGGATGCGCACTTGTTGATGAAGAGCATCGGATCGGTCTTGCCGTCGTAGCGGGGAAAATCCAGTTTGTGGAATTTTGGGGGGCGATCAAGATCGCGCGGCCCCTCCCGAGCGGCCGCCGCGCGCCGCTGTCCGACGACGAGGCCGACTTCTCCTTCATAGCCGTCATGTCGGCCTTCATGGATGTCATCTCCGTGGTGAGGGATTTCAACATCTCCATCACATCGGCGATGGTGGGATTGCTCATGGCTGGTGGCTGCGGAGCGGCAGTGGTGGAGGACTGCGGTGATGGTGGAGGGCTAGGCTGGTGGGCGGCGGATGTGGAAGAATGGGTGGAGCGGGTGGTAGAGGATCGACGTGGCTCTGATACCAGGTTGTCAAGGGCGTTGAACCCTCGACTGGCCGGTCCGCGGCTACGTAGCTCGTAGCCGTCGGCCGTCTTCTTCGGTGAGGTTATTCCCCTCGACCGGAGGCTTAACAGAAAGAGAGATAGATTAGAGATATAATTCTTGCTTAATTCATTGTTCAGCGATTACAAGTATATATGGCCAATGGCCCAACCTAAATGGAGAAGGTTCTCCTTGATTCTAGGGATTTCCAAAACAACCTACCTAAATGGAGAAGGCTCTCCTTGATTCTAGGAATTTCCAAAACAACTAACTAATTTCCAAAACAACTAACTAATTTCCAAAACAACTAACTAATCTAAGTTTACTAATCTAAGTTAGGCTAACCCATGCAGCGCCTGGCATATGTGCGTCCGCACATGACAGTTAATCAGTTAGTAATGGATTAGTGTTGGTTTTATAGGTTGGAATAGATCTAATCCTTATATAGTGAAGCCTTTAATGAGCAATTTTCTACCAAATTTAGCTTTTAACCAATATCTGTATGTGCCTGTATGAGCAGTTCAATAATTGTTCAGTGATCCGTTCGATGGTCAGCTTTTTAGCTATAATCATTTTTATGATGAGTTCCTTAATGAACAGCTTTTTTATGAAGTTCTTTTTGAAGTTTACGTAAGTTATTTTCTAAAATTTCTCTGCTATCCATGGTTTCTTATGGTTGGTTCTTGTATGGGCAGCAATACGATAGTTTATGATAAGCTCTTACTGCTTTCTAGTGTGAGAAAGTTGAATATGTGAAATTTGATATCTGCAAATGCCAATATGTCTACCAGATTGTAGCAGTTATGAGTTCTAAAGCACTAGGAGATTCGGTCCTACGTGTGCTTTTTTGATACACTCTAATCTTCAAGTATGAGGCTGTAGATTGCAGCTGGCATTATAGCAGCTTAGGTTATGTGAGCTCTCAGTCACGAGTTTGTAAACAACAATAATTTCGCTCAGGAATTAATTTTAAGAAGCTATACTAGTTTAAAGCTTATTGAGATCAAAATTGAGGATTAATCTTCAGTTCGAAGGGTGTGTTTCAGCTAGAAGGGTCTGTACTTCAAGATTATTTTACTTGCTTTCATGGTATACTGTAATAGTAGCATCTCGGCAAGAAGGGTCTATTCTTTGAGATTATTTTATTTTCTTTCATGGTATACAATAACAAGAGGATTAATTTGTTTGAAGAGAAATTAGAATCGTTTGTTTGGATATCCAACGCATGGATATAGATAGATTTTGGCAACAAAATAGACTTAGCACATACATTTTGGAGATTAAGCAGAATAGTAATTAAATTGATATTTTCATTTGAACTATTGAGCAACACAAAAGTAAACATTCATATTTCATATTAATGTCTTTAAAAGTCACTATTAAACTTCATACAACTATATAATTACACCATTTGTAAGCTAATCAAGCTACAACTTGAACTTTGTATCAAAGAAACATCTTCACATACAACATAGCCAGAACTATACAACGTGCAAACAGATCTATCTTAATTTCCTAGAAATAATTAGTTGTCTTGAGTCTCAACTCTTTTATCTTCTGTCTTGGTGATCAACTTCTTATCATCCGGGAGACATTTATTTGTGTCTCAATGGATGAATTTCTGCATCCAGTCACCTTGCAATAATCAATTTTGGGCATATTGATTTTCCCCTCGTTAATTGCTTTCCTGCTATAGCTGCAGGCTTAAACCATATTCTTTTTAGCATCTGCTGTAGTGTTGTTCTCCATCTATTAACTTCCCTGCAGTTTAAGAAATTAAATATTAGTAATTTAACAATCTCATTATATTTTAAAGCCAAAACTATGGTTTGGAAGAAAAGAAAAAGAATTATTATCAATCAAAATCTCTCAGAAACTTATAATTTTCACATTACAACTAGTAGATTAAAGCACAAATACTACTAATAGATAAAGCGAAATTACAGATCTGTAACAAATTTCTTAGTCAAAAAATTGATGCAAATCATTATAAAGTAAATCTTTTTGATTTTGGAATAAATTTAGAATTATAGTGTCACTAGCTAGTAGTAAACTCCATCTTCAAATAAATCTATGATGCCCACAATTCATCCCCAAAAGCACTAATCGCAAGACCTCGACCCCCTTCACAGCCCATACCTCATCTCTAACAAACCCGGAAGCAACCCTGGTAGATCACACTTCTTTGAGATAGATAAAGGAGGGCATATCTCACCTGGTGCTGCCGCAGCAGGGGACGAAGCGGTGGGGCCATCGTGGGGGATGGTGTGAGGAGGAAGGGGGAGAAAAATCTGAGGTGGGGCGGGAGAAGAGAACCGCCGTAGGAGAGAGTCGGTGAGTGAAGCGTGGTGGTGGTGCTACAGAGTGGAGGAGGAGGGAGATATAAGAGGGAAGGGTTGTGCTGGGAGGAGGGGGGATGTCGAGGAGAGGTGACGGACATTTTCCTTCTTTTGTTATTGCTCTTAGCCATCAGATTTGCACGGATCTAAAAGCAGATCTGATGGTTAAGAAGTTATGAGTACAACAACTACTATACTCATAAGAGTACAGTACCTGCACTCAGCTCTCTAAAAACTTGAACTTTGGGGATATATCTGCTATTCGATATATTTACAGGGAGTTGTATGAAATATTCCCATATATATATGTATGTATCTATGTATGTATGTATGTTCGTACATATATATATACATATAGTCCGGCTACTGTACTCTATGAGTACGACTGTTAAACATGATTTAGAGTATTTGAAACTTCTAGAAATCGAATTTCATAATTTTTCGACATCATTTATTTTAGGATCAAAGGATCTCAAGTTAATTTTTAACGGCCAGTATAGGCTGCTTGCTAGTTTAACGATTTAAAAAAATCATAATCGGTTGAACTTTTGATAGAAAATTCTACTCACTATCTAAATAAAGATCAATAACTCCAATCTTAAATTGAATAATTCGACCCTCTACTTTTGGAAGGTTGTTTGATTTTGACTACTCATTTTATGCCCGCTTGGTGAACTCTATTATAAATTTGAAAAATTACGAAATTCGTTTTCTAGAAGTTTTAAATGCTGTATGTCATGTTTAACAGTATGGATCGTCGATTCGGAAGCTGTATCATTGAAAATAATTTGTAAGTACGAAGGTCTCCGTACTTATAAGAGTATAGTAACCCTATTATATATATATATATATATATATATATATATATATATATATATCGAGAGAGAGAGAGAGAGAGAGAGAGAGAGAGAGAGAGAGAGAGAGTTGAGCTAGTATACTATTGATAGTATATGAATAGTGTTTACTATCTAGTTTTCCACCATTGGATTATTAGTATTCCACCTACCACCACTAAACGCAAGGCATCCAATGGTAAAAAAATAGGCAGCAAACACTATTCCTATACTATCAATAGTATTCTAGCTCCACTCTCTCTCTATATATATAGAATTAGGCTAGGATACTATTGATAGCACAGAAGCCTACGTGCTACCAAGTTGTTTTCAATGATGTGACTTTTGAATTGACGATCGGATTCGTTAGCCTTGATCTACACTATTGGAAGTATGTAGAAACTAAACTTTATGATTTTTTGACATTATTTACCTATCGAACGAGTAGCTTAAAAATGAGCAGCTGAAAGTAAAAATCTCATAAAAAGTAATGATAAAAGACTCGAATTTTATATCAAAGGTACTGATCTTGCTCTAAATAGTGAAAAAAAATTTCTATGAAAATTTCATTGGATTTGGATTGTTCTACTCCGTTCAACTCACAAACGCATCACGTCGGCTAAGAAAATTGTTAATTTTGAGACCTTTTGATCACTAGTCCAATGATGTTGAAAAAATAAAAAAATTTGGTTTCTAAATACTTGCAAAATCATAGATCAAGTCTAACGGAACCAATCGTCGATTCAGAAGTCACATCATTGAAACCAACTTGGTAGCATAGGCCTCTATGCTTCCTATAATATTCTACCCGGACTCTCTCTCTCTATATAGTTGGGCTAGAATACTCTTAACGGCGCATATGGTTCGGGTTGTCCTGCCAGGATTACTGCCTTTGGTTCATTCAGTCTGTAATCTGGTCGATAATATAGCATTACAAATGGTGCAAGATTACTCTGAAAATATTACCAAGCGGGGGAGTATCTTGTATTACTGATGGCGGGTATTCTAGTATGTTACGTAAAACTACAATTTTATCTCTCCAACCCCCCAAACCCTTTCAATACGTCATTTTATCTCTCTCTCTCTCTCCCCCCCTTTCTTTCTCTATTTTTATTCACACGAACCCTTATAAATGAGTTTCCAAATTGAAATTTATTTGTTCTTGAATGATCATATGATTATGTAATATGGTCTTTTTTTATTTATTCTTATATGGGTTGAAATTAATTGTTGGCTTTATAAATTTTTTTGGTCTTTTTATTTATATTGCTTATTCATAGAATTAATTCAAGTGCAAATTATTTTAAGTTATAGTTTAGTTTTTTTTTAAAAAAAAATCTAAATATGACCACAAGGGCAATTTGGGAATAGACTATACTTTACTATCAGGATTACTGAATTTTATAAACTAAACCAAACATAGTAATTCAATATACACTGTAATCCAGTATTACATTACTATTGATACTGCATAGTAATGCAGTATCAATAGTAATTTGGTTCAGAAATTTCAGATACCTGGTTATGTCAAAATAACCTATAATTCTATATAACTCGAACCAAACGCGCCCTTAAGAGTATTCTAGCCCAACTCTCTCTCTCTCTTTATATATATATAGAGAGAGAGAGAGAGCCAACTCTCTCTTTATATATATAATAATAATATATATATATATATAGAGAGAGAGAGAGAGGCATTGCATATATAAGGTAACATGTTTGTCTACAACTTCACTGAATAATTATATTACATTTATTTGCATTTTTATTGTAATTTTAGTGATAATGATGTGATAATTCTTTACATTTCCACAATATATAATATTAAAATATGAGTACAGGCTCCTTGTTTACAATTATGAAATCTGTGATTACAAGCCTGTAGCGCACAGATCCAACAAAATCCATCCAGTTACAATAAAATGTAATTGTAGTTCAGTGTATTGTAAGATTGCCTTTTTTTTTATTTGCTTGGCTTTTTCTTCGTAATTTAATACCGACTATCTAACTTGGATCTTTTACTCTTATGGCCTTTATTACACATGAGGCATCATATTTTGCTTTTGTTTCTCTTTGTTTGCCGCTATCAGACAATTACTTTCTCAGGAAGCTTCAACTACCAAAGAAGAGAGTAATTTACTTATATTAATGCTTTTCATGACGGGTGGACAAATTTGAATAGGAAGACAAAGAATGCTGGTTGGTATTGGATTAACTGGGATTTGAAAAATGGAAGGAAAATTTGCTTATTTGCATGATCAACTTTACATTGTTTGTTATCATTAATTTAACTTATTAAATTATGTATAGGGTTCGTTGGCAGAAGCTTCACAGTAAGCAATATGGTTTTAAGGAGGCGGCATGAAATATAGCTTAGAGCTTCCTAATTATAAGCTAATGAATTTATCTACAATCTTGTTAAAAATTGATTATTGAGATAGTTAATTTTCTTCTGTATTTTTATATTTATGTGATTGAATACTTGCATATCCAGGCTTGAAGTCTTGTTCGTTTACTATTATTATATGAAGAATTTACTCAACTAGGTTCATTTCTACAGTTTAACTTATCCTGTGCATCACACGCGAGTTATGACTAGAATCCTGGTTTTGCTAGATTCCTGGTCACTTTAATTTTGGAGTTCTCAGACATGTATAACAGTTGCTCGGACTCTAAAATTATAGACGCTTTCTCCATTTTACATGGCAACATGCTGCCCAGCACCTTATTTTTCAAATAAAATGCGATCCACTTTACGAACTAACAAGTATAAATCTTTGAATTATGCGTGGAACATGTGCTTGTGCATGAGTGGTAAACATGAGCAAAGCATGGAAGAGTTGATTTCATATTCACATGCGTGCTTAGCTGTCTTTTTATTTGCTGAAGATCTTAATAAATCTGATAACTGCCTGATATTATTCGCAATACTTTCATCTGTTAGCAGGTATAAACAGGTTAAAAATTCTTAATATCCTTTTGGCATGTGTAGGCTATTATGAAGGATGGGGTTGGATTGAAGGAACAGCTAGTTGCCCATTCCAGCTGCTCCTCCTGGCCCCGTGATGATGCTGTAAGCAAGGTAAGAGATTAGGAGTTTGCGAATATTTGTTGATAATTATTCCTTGGATCTCTCATTACAATATGTATATTCTTGCTGATTATGGAACATAATTATAGTTGAATTTCCACTATCATCAGTGATGCCTTTCCCACCAACATGGGGTAGGCAAATCGAATTTGTAAAGACCGTCATATGCGATAGTTACAGCAATTGCAATGAACTAACTTTGAATAGAGAAGTTTCTAATGGCCTAGAATATTAATCTCTCTTAATTGCTCATATCCCTATAGAACCCGTTTGGTGCCTAAGATTAGATTGGATTTGAAAAAAAGATGGGAGTGATGTTTGGATTGGAGGGTTTAGTGATGTGAAGGCATTGGGGGTTGCGAGAGGTTCCATTTTTGAAGCCAGTTGGGTCAAATAATCCCACTGGAACAGAATTATTGAATCCCACCCATGAAGTTGGGACTGAATGGAACTTGATTAAAAAATTATTGTTATATACTTATATACCTCCGGATTCACTTCCCTGCTCCTTGCAAACTCCCTATACCCCAACATCGCTTTCTTTTTTTTATCTTATGTAATCCAATTTTGGGTGTCAAATGGGTCCATAATGTTTCAAATATTTTAAGCATGACGAAACTAATTGATGATAAGCATAAGCACTGAATAGCTATTTTTAGTTTTCCCATAGTTATATATATATCCTGATCAGCAGAGCATACCTAGTTTCACGTAGAGCATACCTAGTTTCACGTATATGATAAAAGGTTAAACAAAAGATGCAACACTAACTAAGGTATGCTCATCAGAGAGTCATTTATGTTTTCTAATAATAGTTTTATCTTTTTGTTAGAGAATGAGTTATGTATTTCATAATTGAACAATTACATTAATAGGATAAATTTCACCATCGGTCCCTGAACCTTAGTTTGTTTCAATGGAGGCACTTAACTTCAATTTCTGTTTCAATTAGATAGCATTGTTAAACTTTTTACAACTTCCTAACAAAACGACGAATCAATAGCTAATTTAGTTGCTGCATCATTTCTTGGAGAATTTTTATTTTTTTATAAATAACCTTATCAATTTCTATAGTACAAAAATAGTCTCCTATAAAATTTATTGTAAAAGTAGGTCTCTAGTATGCCACGCAGGATGGTAGATCGCAAAAAATGTTGAAAGCGGTGAATGATTTGAAAGCGGCAAATCGCTTATCGCTTCCAAGAGAATTTTATCTAGTTTGTTTTGTTTAAAAACCAAAAAAGTGGTGAACCTTTAACCACTTTTATATACGCTGAATGGTTCACCGCTTTTATATGCTTTTATATACAGTGAACGGTTCACTTTTATATGCACTGAATGATTTACCGCTTTTTAAAGCAGTGAACTATTCACTGTTTTCCATTGTGTAACCTTACAGCCCTCTTGTTTTATCTCTTCCCTTTATTTCGCTCTTTCGCTTTCTCTATCTCACTCTCGCACGGTGTGCCGCCGCCGCCATTGTTGTTGCCAGGGATGCGCTCCTTCCTTTCTCTTTCTCTCTCATAGTTCTCTCTCTTTTTTGTCACAGTGGTGCCATCCCAGCACTATCGCCGTCGCTGTCGCCGTCCCCAGAGATGAGCTTCTTTCTCTCTCTCTCTCACACACACACACAGTGGTGCCGCAGCACTGCCGGTTCTGGTACCAGTGCCTGTGCCATCGCCATTGCAGTAGGCTGTCACAATGGTGGGCTTCTCCCTCTCTCTCTTTACCCCTCTTTCTCTCTTTTTCTCTATCCATGTCTCTTGCTCTCTTACAGTTCTTTCTCTCACCCTCTGTCACAGTGGTGCTAACCACTACCGGCGTCGCCATCACTGCACCACTGCCGTCGCTGCTAGAATCACCACTACTAGCTTCGTAGTTGTTGCCGTTGCCTCTGCCGTCACCACAGATCAAAGGTCCCCTCTCTATGTCTCTCTTGTTGTGTTTCCCTCTCTCTCTCTCTTTTAGCTTAGGTGTGTTGTCCATGTGTATGAATGTATGTGAAAATAGATATATCTAAATGTATATGTATGCGTGTGGGAAATGAAGATGTGGATAGGGTAATATTTATGTATGTGCGTGGCCCTTCACCTTCCATATGGAGGGTCCCCTCTATTTATCTTTATTTGTATATTTTTTTATATGTAGGAATCTTTTTCATCTCTCTACGTACTGTGTATACATTAGTTTACAATTTGTTTAATATTTTTTGAAGGATGACAAATAATAATGTGACTATTAGTGTTCACTGGAATGGACAAGTGGTTGCACATGATAAAAATCCATAGTATATTGGAGGTCGTAGGAGATCAATCAACATCCTATGGACATTACATTTAGTGAACTTTAGAGAAAAATGTATCGATTTGATTGATGTAAGAAGAAATGAGTATCGTCTAAATATTGCAGTCCGATATTCGACCGGTTTAAATCATTATGATGTTTACGAAGTTATGGATGATGTATCATTGTGTGGTATGATGATGTTGCCTCGGAACTGTGCCTATTTGACGATCTACATTGAAAAAAAGATAGTTGTATCATTGGATTATTATTCAAGAGTGTTAAACAGTGACTTAAACGTGGATGTATCGTCCCCTTGGGCCAAAAGAGAAATCTTTCGTGTTGTCATCGGAGGTGGAGAAAATAAATCTAGATTAGTAGTACAAATTGTGCCTTCGTATAGTTATTTAGATATAAGATACTTTTAGGTTGACTTGTTATTCATTTGCTGAGAGTACGAAGTTCCGAATCTAATAGTCGGTCCTCCTCCCCTCTTGCGTATTACTGCTCATGCCACGACATGGAGTACCCATGCTCCACTGGGTGGACAACAAGGCGATATATACGAAGAAGGGTTAGAATACATTATAATTATTCTCATCATATAATTTTTTATATCGTTATTTAATGATTATTTACAGAAATAATCCAGAATTCCTAACTCTTGCTATATGCATGACTTTGAATCCTTTCCGTTGGGAACCGAGTTTCACGGATACAAAATCTGCTAGAGATGCAATAGGAAATAGATGAAGACCAAAACAATAATGACCAAGAGGGTGTTGAACATGAATCTCCGAATTTGGCGATAAATGATACATAGTCGAGGAAGGTCACCACTTTGATGCGGACAATGACAGCAGATTGGGGTCTTTGTAGATATCATATATGCCGAGTTGATGATCTAATCGCCAATAATGAATATATTGATAATTTAGATGAAGGTGCAAAGTTCATAGATCACTCAGAGCAGTTTGTAGAGGATGATGTTTGGATGGGCCGGTATTTTGTTGATAACGCTGTTTGATCATCCGCAGATTGATCAGTGCCCTCCTAGTGTTGATGGTTCATGGATTGCTCAAATATTTTATGATAAATCAAGCTTATTGCACGCTCTTGAGTAATGACATATTGCTCACAACGTGCAAATGAAAGTTCTAAAATCGACTACGAAATATTATACGGTAAGATGCACAGTCATTCGTATTTTTGGAGATTACATGCGGTGGTATCAAAGGATACGAGTTGTTCTAGAGTCAAGACATATGCTGGGCAACATACATATTTAGTTTCGGTGCTTAACACTACACATCGAAACTGTATTTCATCTTTTATATATTGACACATTCTCCTTTCATTGAGAAAAAGCTTATTTTGACACTGGCGAAAATAGAAGAGAAAATGCGTATTGAATTGCATGTAGATATACCATATTCGAAGGCGTGACAGACTAGAAGTAAAGTACTGCGGATCATTATGGTGGTTGGGAGCAATCGTACACCGATCTTGGTTGCTTTTTTATCCATAGTATAGCGCGCAAATCCTGGTACTTAATGGCAGCTTATTTCTAAAACCTTACCAAATGGAGTTAGGTAGTTTGGACAAGTATTTTGGGCGTTCGAACCTTTGATTCACGGGTTCGCTTATTGTCGGCTATTGTTGAGCAGCGATGACACTCATTTGTATGGAAAGTATCAGAGCCATGCATTGATTGCGACGGGCGTCGATGCAAGTAATGAGTTATATTCGTTGGCTTTTGCTATCTGTGAAGAAGAAAATGCTAGCGGTTGGCATTGATTTTTGTGACATTTAATGGTCTTGGCGACACGCGATCTTTTTATATGTCTTATTTCATACTGCTTTTGAAATAGGCCATACCATTTCCAGCGATTGGCGCTTCTGGGTTCAAGAAAATTATTGCTGAGTTTTTGAAAAGTGAGGGTCATGCTCATTGTTGGTGCCTCTGTCATTTGAAGGCTAACATAAAACAAGCCAGATTTAAAAATAAAAATATGCTCAATAAATTTTATACGGACATAGAATGTGCTACAACTATACGAGAATATTATGAGCATAAAGATCAACTATGAGATCTAGATTCGACATTTTGGCTTTTTGTGATATTCCAATTCTAGGGGATCGTCCATCCTGGAACTACTGTAGTCCTATCACGCTTAACCCTCTTAACCACTCGGGCCTAACTACCGCCAAAAATGTTATAGCCGGGTTAACAGGTTTAGCCTTGTTATATGTTGTGTATAGGACTTTTAAATCCTAGGGAGTCACATTTTTTCCCCCTTTAAGTCCTAATGTACTCGTTAGGCTTAAGTACACTCACAAACACCATGCGATATGAGACTCGACTTACTAGCCTTTGCTGACCTTATGGGGAGCCGCACTCTACCCACAACAGTCGTCAGCCGGAGAGTCGCGCTTTACTCACTGTATGACTCTGGCTCAGTCGAGACTCATCTTATACTTCCGGTCGGTGATTGGCTCTAATATCAACTGTGGCACCCCACTTTGCAGGGCTCATCCTGAAATTACTCTAACCGTAGTACGCTTAACCCTCTTAACCTTTTGGGCCTAATCATCGCCCAAAATATTATAGCCGGATTAAGATGTTTAGTTCTATTATATCTTACATATAGGACTATTCTAAATCTTAGGGGATCACACTTTGAGTGCACGAGCTTTAAGGAGGACTGAAATATTAAGGGAGGGCACTTGATGGAGGTCGGCATTTCGGAACTATGACGATAAATTAGTCAGAGAGTTAAAATAGAGTGCTTAAATGTGTACATAGTTTACCTATTGCAGCATTTTCGGCAGCTATATTTATAAGGTGAATAATTACTTTCTTAAGCATCGTGCGAAAGGTGAGACATACTCTACAGTGTTGGCACCAAAACGTGAGGCCGAATTAGAGTTCTATGATAATTGCCAGAAGACATCTTTTCCAATGCTTTGGACTGAATAAATTTTTAAGCTAACACAAAAGATGTATCATGTAAGGTGATTCTTAACGGGAGATGCTCGACTTGTTCGTTTCGAGAGTATGAGCTCACTAGATTATAATGCTCACATCTTTTAGCAGTATGTAGTAATGGACAAATGAACATTGACTACTATAGTCTATATTCTGAATAGCATACAAGTGAGTATAATCGGGGTGCTTATGCCTCACGATTCCACCGTCCCTGACAAAAAAAAATTGGCCACAACCTCAAGGACCACCACAGGCGCTGCTACCTATCAAAAGAAAGAAAGGTCGTCCAAGATCAACTGGTATTCAAAACGCCATGGATGAGAGAGAAGGGGGCAAAAAACTACGTGCATTATTTGTAAACAATAACGACATAATAGAACTACATGTCCAACTAATTAAGATAGAACAACTGAAGGGGATAGACAGAGTTTTAGGTCGTTTACTTATGTTCGCTTATGTACAGTGGTTTTATTTTAAAATTTATCTTCTAACATTCAAATTAATGGACAATAGTTTGTATATTTTATTTTTCAGATGGACTCGCGAGGATCCAGTGTCAATTGATTAGTCAGTTTTATCTGACCAAGCAAGACATCGTTTGAGCTTTTTGCGGAAATAGGTAACTTAATTTATACATTCACAATTGTGTTCATGAATTGTATACTATATATTTATATAAAGTATAAAAAATATATAATTTATATGTTTATTAACTATTTATTTATTATATAGGGAAACACGTTAGTTCAGTTTAGGGCATGTTTGGTTGGCTGAAAGTAAACACCGAAAGTAGTACTTTAAAAGAGTGACGTTTTTTCGGTTGTTTGCTTTATGAAAGTAAATATAAACGTCACTTTACAAACGTGGTTTAAAAAAGTGAGTTATAACAAAATCTTATTTTTTTTTGACTTCGGCCCAAAAAATTTCGAAGTCATCAAAAGTAAAGACCTTATCTAAAAGGTATATTTTAGTCTTAACTTTAATCTTTGTATTTTATTATAGGTTTGAATTTCAACTTAAATTTTGCTTGAAATCATGAATTTAATTTCACATTATAAATTATATCTGCAATTTCAAATTCAACACAAATTTTTAAATTCAAATTTGCAAATTTATATTTAAATTTTAAAACTTAAATTTAAATTTTAAAACTTAAATTTAAATTTTTTAAATTGAATTTGAATTATAATTTTAAAAAAATTAAAATTAAAATTTTAATTAAATTATTTTTAGCTATGAACTTCAATTTCAACTTTGAATTCAAATTGTTCCAAACTACAAAATCAAATTATATATTGAAATTTGAATTCAAAATTTAAATTTTAAAGTGAAATTTGAATTTGAATTTAAGTTTGCGTTTTGAATTTAATTTCAATATTGAGTTTTGGTTTGAATTTTGAATTCGAATTACAAATTCAAATATTCAATTTAAATTGTGATTTAAAATTTAAAATCAAATAGTAAATCAAAATTTGATTCAAATCATGAATTCAAATTTGAATTAAGGTTTACGGTTTAAGTTGAAAGTTGATTTTAGAATTTAATTTCAGTTGTAAGTTATACCTTGAATTTAAAATTCAAATTACAAATTTCCTTGTATGTCTTTAGCTAGGGTTTCGGTATGAGGGATTAAACCCTAAGGCTTCGTTTGGTTCGGGGTTAAGTAAGAATTGTCTATTCCAGGGATAGGGTTAAGTGCAGGGATAAGCCGGGGTTAGACGAATTTTGCGTTTGGATGAAAATTGGGTTATTTTCGGGAATAAGAAAAATAGCGTTTGGTTCGTTAAGGTGGAATAAGAACAATAATAAATAGTTATAAATAGAAAATAATAATATTGCTCAATATATTTGAATTTAAATTTTTAAAATTTATATTTAAAATTTTAAGTTTAAATATATTACTTTAAAAATTCAAAAATTTATAATAAATTTTAAATTTTAAAATCTCAAATTTAAAAATTTGAAGTTCTAAATTTTAAATTTAAGATTAAATTTAAATTTAAAATATCAAATATCAAATTTAAAATTTAAAAAATTAAAAATAATATTTTAAAATTTAAATTTAAAATTTAAAATTTAAAAATAATATTTTAAAATTTAAATTTAAATTTTAAAATTTAAAATTTAAAATATTAATTTTAAGAATACAAATTTTAAATTTAAAAAAATTAATATTTAAAATTTAAAATATAAATTTAAACTTAAAAATTAAATTTAATATTTAAATTTTAAATTTTAAAATATAAATATAATTTAAAAATTAAATTGGGGTGGGATTAAGTAATCCCACCCCAATTCATGGGGGGGGGGTGGGGTTAACAAACCCCACCCCTTTTGAGTTATCCCGGGATAACTCAAAAGGGGTGGGGTTTGTTAACCCCACCCCTCCAAAAAAGTGTTTGGGGATAGGGGGGGGATAACCCCCTTATTCCCCCCCCTAACCCCGAACCAAACACCCCCTAAGTGCTCCAATTCTATAGTTGGAGAAATTCGCGCAATAGTCCACCAAACTTCATTAATTTTTTTTCCAGTCCCTCACAGCGCGTGTATTTCGCTCGATAGTATCTCAATGTGCGATTTCACGTGAATCGGTATATAAAATATTGGGAGTTTTTAAAAAATACCAAATTTCCAAAATTGGCCTCTCGGAAAATGCAAAATTTCGGACGATCGGCTCGTCGGATTTGCGAACGGGTTGCACTAGCACCTCCGGACTGCTAGACCATCATATCAACGTTTTTGTTTCGCCTGAATCGGTCGTCGATTCGCGAGGATTCCATTCTCTCCGCTTCAACCTATAAATTATATATATATATATATATATATATATATATATATATATATATAATTGTAAATTAAAAATTCAAATTCAAATTGAATTCTTTTATGAAATTCGAAATTCAAAGTCTCAGATATTACAAGGACAGTAACCTTTGCTTTGCTCGGGGTGAAGTTTGTCTACCAAGCATGTAAGCGCTCTGTCGCTATGACTATCTCTTCAGCTAAGGCAAAATGGCTCATGATGGCCGGAAGCGTAGCCTATCTGGCTTCAGTGGACGTCATCCACCGAGAGGCACCAGCATTGGAGGAGATCCCGGTAGTTCGGAAGTTTCTCGATGTATTTCTAGCCGAGCTACCCGAGATACCTCCAGATCGGGGGATCGAGTTATTCATTGACTTGGTTCCCAGGACCGCACCTATTTCGAAGGCTCCCTGTCAAATGGCCTTCGCCAAGCTGAGGGAGTTGAAGGCTCAACTTGATGATCTCTTGGATAAGGGATTCATCAGACCCAATGTATTTTCGTGGGGTGCACCAGTCTTCTTCGTCAAAAATAAGGATGGTAGTATGCGGTTATGTATCGACTATCGAGCTCAATAAAGTCAGGGTGAAAAACAAGTACCCCCTGCCTCAGATCGATGATCTCTTTGATCAACTATAGGGCTCGTCAATCTATTCGAAGATTGATCTATAGTTCGGTTATCATCAGCTCAAGATCAAGGGAGAGAATGTGGCGAAGACCGATTTCAGGACTTGTTATTGCCATTACGAGTTTATGGTTAATGCTTTTCGGGATTACTAATGCCCCAGTAGCATTCATAGACATGACGAATAGGGTCTTCCAACTATATTTGGATCAGCTTGTCGTGGTCTTCATTGATGATATATTGATCTACTCGCGGAGCGATGTGGAGTACGAGGATCATCTTCGGTGGGTTCTTCAGATTCTTCGGGAGAGTAAGCTTTACGCCAAACTCAAAAAGTGGGAGTGCTGGCTTTACGAGGTGTCTTTCTTGGGCCACATTGTGACTTAGTCGGGTATTACGGTGGACCAGAAGAAGGTGGACTCAATAGTCGGGTGGCCTAGACCGACCACCGTGACTGAGGTCAGAAGCTTCCTTGGTTTGGCGGGCTATTATCGATGGTTTGTTGAGAGCTTTTCTAAAATCGCCACCCTGCTGAACAAGTTGACAATTAAGGGTGAGAAGTTTCAATGGACTCCTGAGTGCCAAAGGAGTTTTGAGGAGCTGAAGGACAGGCTGACCCGTGCCCCCATCCTCGCATTGCCGCGACCCGGTGAGCACTTCGTGGTCTATGCGATGCCTCACGGATAGGGTTGCGGCACATGCTCATGCAGCAGGATCAGATCATCGCTTACACGTTGCGCCAGCTGAAGGACTATGAGAGAAACTATCCGACTCATAACCTCGAGCTCGCGGCAGTGGTATTTACCCTTAAGTTATGGAGCCATTATCTCTATGGAGTATACTGCGAGATACTCACGGACCACGAGAGCGTGAAGTATCTCTTCACCCAGGAGTTGAACCTCAGGCAAAGATGGTGGCTCCAGCTCTTGAAGGACTACGACCTCTCTATTCAATACCATCCGTAAAAGGCGAACGTGGTGGCGGACACCTTGAGCCGGAAGCAGTCATCAGCTTAGCTGTCCTTCATGATCACTGAGCAGGATCACTCGGTGGAGAAGTTTCGTCGTCTAGAGTTGGAGGTTGTACCCACTGGGAAAACTACCCAGTTGTTGACCTTGGTGGTGCAGCCTACCTTTGACGGATCGGATTTCGCTCGGACAGTAGTCGAACTCGTACTTGCAGAAGGTGCGGGCGGATATCGAGCAGGGTAAAGTGGGGTACTTCACGATCTACTTCGACAGCTCTCTTCGCTTTCGGGGCCGCTGGTGTGTGCCCGATGATTCGGACTTGAGAAGGGATATCCTATTCGAGGCACGTTGGTCCCTGTATACTGTGCATCCCGACGGAACCAAAATGTACCGCGATTTGAAGCAGAACTTTCAGTGGCCGGGTGTGAAGTTGGATGTGGCTCAGCACGTGGCTCAGTGCTTAGTGTATCTGTCACGCCCCGGGCTAGTTCTAGATGCGGAAAAACGTGCCAATTTTTTTTTTTTTTTTGAAAGCCTAGCCCGCGCCACGTACAGACCCGCCACAAATACAGGGTCCACTGTACACACGGACAGAACCTCCCCTGTATTTGCACGGCGTCCACAACTTACAACAGAATCACAATCACCATTCATTCATCACAACAGCACAACAACTCAGAGAGGTTCATACAGCTAACCGTCCTTAAACCTGTATGAATCTAAGCAAATCCTTAGGCGAAGGATGATGCAATGCACAAGCAACAGTCATTCTAGAAAACTGCTTCTTACCCAGAAGCTTTATTTGAAACCCTAATTTCAATCATTCCAGAATCATTTGAAAACTGTTCTCTACACGAGAACTCTCTTTTGAGATCACAAAAATCGAACAATCAGAAATCCATTTGAAAACTGTTTCCCACACGGAAACCTTTATTTCACGACGCTACCACGAGGGGTAGAAAGCCAAAATACTCGATAATGAAACCATCTAAAAACAGTTATATAACCAACTAGTCCAAGCATGCAATCATCACATAATGATAATGAATGATTCAACAACACAAACATGCTAGAATAAGCCCAAAGAATAACTGAACCACAAATCACATCTAATAGGCGAAGGTAGGGTGATAACCAAATCTGGGGAAGTAGCCTCACGAGTCGGAACCTCTAGAGCTACTATCTAGGCGTGCCTCGCAGCGTCCCGACACTCACCACCCTGCTCACCTGAAACCTGCAATGGGGGCGGGGGGTGAGAACATGTACACATGTCTCCCCTCCCAGTGGGTACCGCAAGCCAACGAAGGCGAGGTGTACACACCGGCACGAGGGTCAACAAAAGATAGATATGGTATACAGTAGCACAAGTAAGTATGAGGCTAACATACAACTGAAATAACTATGCTACTGTAAGCAACTAGTATGCATCAAAGGGAAAACCACAAAGTAAACCCAATCTAAAACCACCGGGACGTATCCCATGCACTGTCAACCTGCTCATCTATAGGCACATAAACCTTCTGGACGCACTGCATCAAGGCTCACGGGTCGGCACAAACTCAACGACCCTTTTCCGGAAAAGAACACCCTCAAACGGTGGATCAGACCGCGGTGTACGTGAAGTGCTAGAAGAGCTGTGACGATCGATGCGAATGCTCAATCCACAGAACGGCAACAAGCCGAGAAGCAACCAATAAGCCACAACTAGGATCGCTCGGAACAACAGGCGATCACCACCGACCAACTGGGTCGTCTCAAGAACCATGCAAACCACAACTACTCTACTATCCAAGCACACATATAAGTAGAGTCTACGGGAGTCAAGTGAACTAAAAACTGTAATGCAAAAGAAGGGATAGAAAGGTATCACCGTAGTCCACTGAACCGACTCCGGATCGAAGCACCCACCTGTAGGTAAGATCCAATCTAACACCGACGGCTCTCGGGAACCGCGACAGGACCTACGAAAGACTCACAGGGTCAAGGTCCACCAAGTCGACGCTAAACACCAGCTCTCACATCCCGAAACAGACGGATCGTCCGGGAAACCCACCGGGACGATCTCGAAACCACACAAAGCTCTACAGGGGTACCCAACAGCCAACAAGGCCCCTCGCTGTCCCCGAACGCAACAAACCAAGTGACGGGACAGCGAGCACAAGCACGGGGTGCCACGAATACCAAACGCACCCGAAAAGGCTTCCCGGGTTCCCGAAAAGTGCCGATTTGGCACCGGAACCCCACATCACTCATCCGCTGTCCTCGGAACTTTGGGACAGCGATGAGGAACAGCCAACGAGGCTAAACAATGAAGCCAAGTCGCTCGCGAAAACAGCGAGTGAGTCGCGCGACTAGAAACGTGCGTTTCGTTGATTATTTCATCGAAAAACGCGTCGGAAACAAATCCGAAACTCCACGAAGGGCGAGGGGGTTGGACAACCAGTCCACAGGGTCCCGAGGACCAAACCCTTGCTGCCCACAGCGTCGTAACGCTGCCACAAGCGCCTAAGTCCCAAAACAAGCACAATATACATACATACTAGCGCTAAAATAAGCCGTTCGAGCAACCCGTTCGTCCGCTCGACCTTCCGCAAGCACCAGCGGATAGGTAGCGACGTCACGGAGACCGTGCTCACTGTCCCACTGCGACAGGACCAATCGCAAGCCGGGAAATCCCATAAAAACAGTGAGCGCGCGCACAAAAGCACGCATAACTAAGGCCGTGTGAGCAAACCGTACATCCGCACGACCTTCCGCAAGCACCAGCGGATCGGCAACGACGTAACGGAGGCCATGCTCACAGCCTCACTGCGACAGGAACGGTCGCAGTCCGGGAAAGTGCATAAAAACAGAGCTAACAAGGCAAAAAGGCTCGACAACGGCTATGCGGCAAAATACTCCACCAAAATGGAAAACCAGGGTGAGCATGATGATCAGCGCGTCGCCGCGATCATCGTGCTCACCTTCCCGAGCTTCGGGAGGCAACGGAGAGCTCAAACAAGCGCGCAACACCAAAACACCACAAAATGACCCCCGGCCGGAGCAGCTAGCTCCGGCCGGCTGCCGGCGGACAAGCATGGCCGGCGGCGGCCAGGGGTGAGTGCGGGGGAGGTGAGGAAGTGGGGGCTCACCTCAGGTGGCGGCAGGAACCGGCGGCGGCGGCGCGGGGCAAGGTAGGCCGCGGCTGCCCAAGGTGCCTACACTGAGCCCGCGGCGGCTCCGGCGACTGTCCGGTGGCACGGCGACGGCCGGGAAGGCAGGCGCCGGAGGACCCAAGGGTGGCAGCCCTCACATCAGACGGTGACAGGGTGCGGCGACGGCGGCGTAGGGGAGAGCCCTAGCTCCGGGAAGGCTCTGCTACGCCCACACCGGCAAGGAACGGCGGTGGCGGCGGCCCGGACGGCGAGCACCGGCAAGATGGCGTCGCCGGACGTCGGGTAGGGGGCGGCCGCGACAGCAACAACTGGCGGCGGCGGAGCTAGCACAGCCGCAGCTGCCCAAGCTGCCAAGCCGAAGCTTGCGGCGGCTGCGGCGGCGCTCCGGCAGCACGGCGATGGCCGGGGAAGGAGGAGGCGGCGCCGGAGGTCCCGAGGGTGACCATGCTCACCCTCTCCGGCGTCGGGAGGCGGCGGCGGCGCGGCCCCACCAAGCTCGGCCAACTGCTGCTCCAGCAGTGGCTCCCGCAGCCTGGCGGCGGCTCCGGCGGCGCTCCGGCGGCACCAGCAGCTCAGTCACCTCAGGGGGCTCACGCGTGGGTCCCCTCCCTGGGTGCTCAACTCAGAGAAGAAGAAGAAGAAGAAGAAGGAGAAAAAGAGGAAAAGGGGAGAAAGGCTTGGCCGGAGTTGCTCCGGCCAGGCGGTGGCCGGCAGGGCCCGGGGAGGAGGCCAAGGGGCAGGGGGAGCTCGGGCTCAACTCTGGGAGCAGGGGGAGAGAAGGGAGAGAGAGGGAGAGAGTGAGGGAGATGGAGTGTGAGAGTGGTAAAGAGAGGGGAGAGTGGTTGAGACACATTAAATGCTCCCACCAACCCCCCACCTACCCTCTCAGCTCCTGCCCCCTCTCCCACAACAGGTAACAAACCTCTCACACCCCTCGAAATTCGAAAATGCGCGAAACGGTGCGAAAAACTGGGTCCAAATTGCGAAACAATAAATGTGCCAATCGTGCACTCAGCGAAGAAGATGCAATATCTTTCAATCCGTCAGTCGCACGGCGACACGGATTGCGCCGTTAAGCCGTTCACTCTCCGCGACGAAAAACCAACAATTCACTAACACGCAAATTAAACCCCGTATACTAAAAGTATACGCATAAATACATCCAAAACAGCTCAGATACACAGAACACAGGGGTGAGGGTCACAGAAATCAAATTACAGATAAAAATAAATAATAACAGTAACTGAATTCTCACAGTATCAGCAGGTGAAGACTGAGCATCAGTGACCAGCGAGAAAGCTGCAACCACTTCCAGTGCTTGTGTGAAAGTGGGAGCAGATTATCATGGATTTCGTCATCAGATTGCCTCGATCACAGCGAGATCATGTCGCAATCTGGGTCACTGTGGACCGATTAACGAAATCGGCCCACTTTCTGCTGGTACATACTGTTTGGTCCAGAGATCGACTGGCGCAATTCTACTTCGATCAGATCGTTTGGCTTCATGAATTGCCGGTGTCGATTGTGTTGGATCGGGACACTCGCTTCGTATCCCAGTTCTGGAGGAGCTTATAGCAAGTTATGGGTATGAAGCTGAATTTCAGTACTGCCTTCCATCCGCAGAGCAACGACCAGTCTGAGCGTGTCATCCAGACCCTTGAGGACATACTCCGTGCTTGTGTTTTGGAGTTCGCCTATAATAACAGTTACCAGGCGAGCATCGAGATGGCGTCGTATTAGGCACTGTATGGGCGTCGATGTTGTTCCCCTATCTGTTGGGATAATGTCGGTGAACGCCTGGTAATCGGGCCAGACTTAGTGGAGGACGCAGACGCCAAGGTGCGTATTGCGAGGCAGCGGTTACTGATCGCTCGGAGCAGACAGGGTAGCTATGCGGATCAGCGTCGGCGTGACCTGGAGTTTCAGGTCGGTGAGCATGTGTTGCTCAAGATGTCACCGACTAGGGGGATCAATTGGTTCGGTTTGCGGAACAAACTTGGTTCGTTATTTTTGGGACCGTTTGAGATCCTAGAGCGTGTTGGTTCGATGGCGTACAGGTTGTCTCTTCCTCCGAGTCTAGCCCGGGTGCATAATGTGTTTCAGGTGTCCATGCTTTGAAAGTACATATCAGATCCGTCCCACGCTATCAGCCCGACAACTATTCCACTGTGGGAGGATCTGAGCTATGATAAGGCTCTAATACGGATTTTGGCAAGTGAGATGAAGCAGCTACGGAACTGAAGCATTCCGTAGCTGAAGGTTTAGTGGGAGAATTACGAGGAGCGCGAGGCTACATATGAGCTTGAGTTGGTTATGTGGGAGCAGTATCCATAGTTGTTTGCGGGGGCAATATAATTTAGTTTCAGAGATGAAACTTTTTGTAAGGGGGGAATGCTGTAATAATTGTGGTTTGGACTTTGGAAATTAAATTCAAATCTTAATTAAAATTTTTATTTTAGTTTATACATATATGTATATATATATATATATATAGAGAGAGAGAGTATATATATATATATAGGTTGAGACATTGAGAGAAATGAGCATTTCGCAAATCCGCGATCATTTCTTACGAAACAAAAATGTAGACTTGATGGTCTGGCTGTGCTGGAAGTACTGGCGCAGTTTGTTCTCAAATCCGGCAAGCCGATTGTGCAAAATTGCATGAGATGGGAGGGGGGGCTAATGTGGGAATTTTGTATTCTCGTAAATGTCCCAACATCTATGTCCTGAAATGCGTGAAATTGCACATAGAGGGAGTTTGGCACATAATGCTCAAGCTATGGAGGACTGAGAATATAATACCAACTGTAGAAGGATTAACTTGCAAATTTGCAATTTAGATACTAGAAAAACTCTACCTGTACACCCCAGTAGGGGGTGTACATCCTACAACCCGTGATCCAACGGGTGGGATTAAATGAGCATTAATGAGGGTTCTAACCTCACCCCTCTTTCATTCCCGCTCTCTTTCTTTCTCTGATTCTTCTCGCGACTCTCTCGCTCTCGACTCTCGCCTATTTTCCCCTGAAGCGCTATTGGCTCTCTCTCGCTGTCGACTCTCTCTCGTAGTCTTCTCTCTCTCTGTCGCCTCTCTCTCGCTGTCGCCTTTCTCCATCTTGCTGGGCTCTTACGCTGCAGTGCTTCGCGCTCTGTGAAAAATCTTGCTCCGAGCTCTCTCTCGCCCTCGACTCTCTACATTGGTAGGAGGCAGCCTTTCGATCGCTCCACACCGCTCCCCTGTCCATCGCAGGACCTGCCACTCATTCGTTCGGTTGTTAGTGCTTAGGGTTCCATCTTCGCGTTTGCCTTTGCTGTGCTGCGGACTTCGTCATC
Organism: Puya raimondii; assembly: GCA_016920855.1. NCBI lineage: Eukaryota > Viridiplantae > Streptophyta > Magnoliopsida > Poales > Bromeliaceae > Puya > Puya raimondii. Next base: position 79,818,216 of record JABWPP010000049.1, read on the forward strand.
GAGTAGCAGATTCATTCAATATAAGAACACTGCTGGTATATTTTATTTTTGGCTGTATTTATAAAAATTCAGGATTTAGGATTAGGATTAGGGTTTAGGGTTTAGGGTTTACATGTATTCGTTGCAATCTTACACTCTTATGTCATAATCTTAAACTCTTAAGTATCGTTTGGTTCGGGGATAAGCAAAAAGTGACTATTCCAGGGATAGGTATAAATTGAGGTATAAGCGGGGATTAAATCAATTTTGTGTTTGGATGAAAAGTAGATTTTTCTCGGGAATAAGGAAAATAGTGTTTGGATGGTTTGATTGGAATTGCGAGGATAATAATAATTATAATTTTAAACAATAATATTTTATCTAATTAATTAAGACGAAATATTAATTAAGTAATAATTTAACTTATTTAATCTGCTAAATAATTATGAATATTGCTAAAAACCCTTAATATTAATAAATTAATTAATAATTTAATTAATTACAAATAATTTAATAAAATAATAAATTAATAAATAAATTAGTTAATAATAGTCAGATGATTAATTAAGAAAATAATTAAATTACTCAAAATATTAATTAATTAAACAATATAATTAATTATTTAATTAGTAAATTAATTAAAATAATGAATTAATTACTCAAAAAATTAATTAAATATTTATTAAAGTAATAAATTAAATAGTTATTTAATTATCTAGTTAATTAGTAAATAAATTAATATATAAATTATTAATTAAATAATATTTATTATAAATCTAGCTTGGATATTTTATTCTTTTATTATTAATTAAATATATTATGTTTATATAATTTATGTTTTAGATAAATTTATAATCTTAATTAAATTTAGAATTAAACTTGGAATAGCGCTATTCCGTCAAAACGATGGAATAGTTTATCCTAGCTATTCCGGAATAACCGAGAATAACAAAGTTTGACCGGGATAAAATATCCCGGCCAAACTTCTTTCGTTTGGCGGAATAGCGGGGATAACTTCGTTATCCCCGCTTTAACCCCCGAACCAAACGGGGTAGAGCATAATTAGACACTTCTCAGATTTTAGGGTTTACAATCTTACACTCTTATGTCATAATCTTACACTCTTAAGGTATCGTTTGGTTCGGGGATAAGCAAAAAGTGACTATTCAAGGGATATGTATAAATTGAGGTATAAGCGGGGATTAAATCAATTTTGCGTTTGGATGAAAAGTAGATTTTTTTCGGGAATAAGGAAAATAGTGTTTGGATGGTTTGATTGGAATTGCGAGGATAAGAATAATTATAATTTTAAACAATAATATTTTATCTAATTAATTAAGACGAAATATTAATTAAGTAATAATTTAACTTATTTAATCTACTAAATAATTATGAATATTGCTAAAAACCCTTAATATTAATAAATAAATTAATTGGTAATTAATAATTTAATTAATTACAAATAATTTAATAAAATAATAAATTAATAAATAAATTAGTTAATAATAGCCAGATGATTAATTAAGAAAATAATTAAATTACTCAAAATATTAATTAATTAAACAATATAATTAATTATTTAATTAGTAAATTAATTAAAATAATGAATTAATTACTCAAAAAAATTAATTAAATATTTATTAAAGTAATAAATTAAATAGTTAATTAATTATCTAGTTAATTAGTAAATAAATTAATATATAAATTATTAATTAAATAATATTTATTATAAATCTAGCTTGGATATTTTATTCTTTTATTATTAATTAAATATATTATGTTTATATAATTTATGTTTAAATAAATTTATAATCTTAATTAAATTTAGAATTAAGCTTGGAATAGCGCTATTCCGTCAAAACGATGGAATAGTTTATCCCAGCTATTCCGGAATAACCGAGAATAACGAAGTTTGACCGGGATAAAATATTCCGGCCAAACTTCGTTTCGTTTGGCGGAATAGCGGGGATAACTTCGTTATCCCCGCTTTAACCCCCGAACCAAACGGGGCCAGAGTATAATTTAACACTCTTATCAGGTTTTAGGGTTTACAATTTTATACTCTTATGCCATAATCTTACACTGTTAGAGCATAAGTAAACACTTTCCAGATTTTAGGGTTTACATGTATGCGTTGCAATCTTACATTCTTATGTCATAATAGAACACTTTTAGGGCATAATTGAACACTCATATCAGTTTTTAGGGTTTATATGTATGCGTTGTAATCTTACACTCTTATGTCATAATAGAACACTCTTAGTGCTCAATATAACACTCTTTTTTTGGCATAATAGAACACTTATGATATAATAGAATACTCTTTTTAGTTTTTAATTTTGGTTCGTGCAATGTGACACTATTATGACACCTATAGGAGATTCATATCATGTTTTAATTTTTATTGAGTTGCATGCGAACATATACATGCAGGGTAGAGTAGTACATGTATTAATTGTAAAAATTCGCTGTTAGAGATTAGTCGAACAGTGCAACGGACATTTTTTAGACTGACTTTGCTATACCATTTGGAATAGAACATATTATTTGTACACATATGAATTTTATAGGACTGATTTTACAACACTCGTATAACACAATTTTATAAAAAATTGTACATATTTTGATTTCATATGCTGAACATAATTAAATTGTTTTGTAGTTAATTTTGGAATGAACCTATGTGCTTACTTGTGCTGAATGCAATACAGCTGAAAAGATGGTTTCCACTAGAGCCATGTCGTCAAGCCGATCGGGTGAGGAGGCCAGTGCAAGTGGTCAAGGCAGATCTTCCAGGTCTGCAGAAAAAAAAAACAGAGAGGGCATCGAAAACTAAAAAGTTGACCGTCGAGCTCGTTGTCGGCAGATGTTACCCAAGTCATTTGCACACTACGATGTGTGTACAAGAGTTGCCGAAGACCGTGGGCAGATTTCAGACAGCTGGCCCAGCATTACGTGGGTTGTCTCCTGAATAGATGGCACTACTGAAAAGCACGTCGTTCTATTCCTATCTCGACCTGCCTCCACTTAAGCAAGATCTTGTATTAGTTGATTCCCTCAGTTTTTGGGATGAGGAGAGAAGAGGAATTAGAGTAGGAGATACCTTTATTCCCCTGATTCCAGATGAAATCTCTATTTTGGTCGGGCTGGCAGCACAGGGGGAGCCAATAGAATGGCAGGAAAAGAGCGTAAAATCAAGTACGCTTGATAAACACTTCAATGGTGACTATCGGCACGCCGATAGGTCGAAGCTGCGACACCTCTTGTACAGTCTTGCTGGGAAGAATGGAGAGGATGGGGCAGCTGATTTTGTGCGTATTTTTATATTATACGTTTTTGCGACCGTCCTCTTTCCTATCGGTCATTACAATGTGCCGAAGGCATTGCATAGATATATAGATGATGTAGATAGAATAGGAGAATATGCTTGGGGTCACGCTGTTTATAATTATCTTGTTAGTGCTCTAAAGTCTCCCCATGTGTAAAGCGTCGAAATAGCGGCCAAGAAAGACAGGGCGGCTATATTGATGGCTGCACAATAGTATTTCTGATAAGTAATATCGTAAACTAGTACTTCAATATAATTTCGTTTGTCCATTCGACGACTGTAAGATAATATTAGTTAATTATGATGAATATGCAGAGTTGGGCTTACGAGCATGTCAAGGGCTTGGGTGTTTCCGACGGAGACAAGGCTGTCCCTCGGATGTGAAAATGGAAGGCCTCAACAACCTACAGGAGTTACGAGAAGTTAATAAAAAAGCTGCAGAGCTATTCTCCTGCGAAGGTAAGTATTTATGTGATGAATGCAATTTTATAATATTGTCTTATACTACATATTAAATAGATTTATCTTTGTGGCAGGTTGTACCCACATTTACCTACCGCCCGAAGGAAATACTAATTTTGAACCGTACGTTGCGTGGCAGCCTGCTGGAGCCGGTATTGCTGAATTAACTGAGTAGAAAATATTATTTGGGTTGGGTTATTTTGTTAAATTGTGATATTGTCCTTTCATGCATTTCTCTCAACGAATATACAGGCGGTGGCCCCTGTGGCAACAGCTATGGACCATGTTGTCGGCGAAAGTAGCAATATTAGGTCCTTATTGAATAAATTGGAGCAAATTGTAAATACATTTGAAGAGCGGAATAAAATTTTGGAGAAGGAGAATGCGCAGCTGAAAGAAATAAATGCCAAGCTAATTGAGCAACTTTGTAGCGCCACCACAGCCCCTGCAGCAGAAGGCGGAGCCGGTGATGATGGCGTTGAGGGGGAAAGAAATGATGATCAGCCTCAAGGTGGCCAGGGCACGGCAGTTGAAGAAAGCAGCCAACGGCCAACAGCCTCAAGGCACATTCCTTCAATAATTGAACGAATTAAAGGCCGTGAAAGAAAACGAAAGGAATTGTCCCATGATTTTACACCGGGCGACCGTCCTAAGACTCAGCATTACAAAACAAAGCAGCCCCACCCTGTGAAGATCGAGGGTGCCGAAGAAGCTGAAGAGGCTGCCGATAATGTGTCAGGGACCATCGCGGAGGTCCTTATGGTAATATCTGATCTATTTCCTTAATTTTAGTGTGAAAAATTTATATCATATAAAGTATGATTTTTGCACATCATTTGATTCTTAATAGGAAATGAAAAGTGACCTCGGAGATGTAGGAAGTGCGTTATCAGCCATTGATATTGATGATTTTCCTGCACAAGTTGACTTGCCCGGGTTCATTTTTGAGCGACGTCGCAACTACCCCGGAAGAGATAAGATCTCGAAAGATGAGCGTGATACAATAAACTTTCTAATTTCGTGACCTATTCCAAAGTTCGTCAATCTTTCAGTATCTATAGTGAATACTTAGCATTAAATACATTTAGCAATGTAATTGAGGTGTAAGTATTTAGCATTTTTTTTGTTGTGTATTATTATATATTATATTTTTTTGATAGGGGACCCATATGGCAAGATAGTAAAGAGTGAGATTTGCCTTTCGTTAGCGGTTAAGTCCTCCGTGACTACTTGTTTGGAGGCCCGACAAGCGACGAGGTTAGTGCTGCCAAAGATAATGTATTTTGCATAAAGTTTGTAACTTGTTATATATATAAATTAATCTATTTTTTTTTGTTTGGTATCTTATTTTAGGTGATTAATGTATATTTTCATATATTTGATAAGCTGGATAGAATGGGTGTATAGAATTTTTCTGAAGCTGGGTATTTTCTGCCGAAGTGAAGTTGCGGTAATTTTGATGCTTTCACTATTTGATTAGTTGTTCAGTATTTGATTTATTGACATACTTTTAGCTTATTTAACTTACAGTTCTAGCAATTGAATAGTTGCATTAGCAAACAAAACTACTGCCACTTACTGCTTGATATAGCAAGCAACTTCATCGCATACACCACCCATTCGAGTTTTATTGTACTTTTTGTATGACTTCTTGCTAACTTGATTTTCTTTTCTATACAGATGTACATACTTAATAAGATGCAGGAAATTCGAAATGATGAAGTATTAACGGCTGATTTTGTCAGGGATGTGATTTTTGGAAGCGCATATGTACGACACTTCCTGGGAAAAATCAATACGGACAGCTGCAGCAATAATAGATTTGTACTTATTCCTGTAAATAGTAATTGGCATTGGCATTTACTATCAATTGATTTAAAGGAAGGCCGTCTCGAGAGTTGGAACTCGTTGTGGAGCCACACTGGGGCAAAGGACGTGACACAGCTTCTGGTATTGATTTATTTTTTACAGTCGGCGAAATGGTTTACTTAGCTGTTCACTCGGCAATCACATTTATTGTTCCCTCGTTTCAATTTGTTTGCTTATTTCTCTTATGTAGGCGAAATGGTTTTCAGCCTATTTTGAGCACATCCTCCAAATAAGTATCGGCGCTCCTGACATCATATTTCGGTTAGAATGTCAACAACAGGGTTCCATTGATGTTGATTGTGGCATGTACACATGCCTTTTGCCGAACGACTCGTAAGGAACGGCCAATCCGATCTACTTTTGTACGAGAATGAGCCCCACTATTTTCGTTCGCATATGGTCAGTGCGATATTAAAGGATCAATGCTGTCTGACCTATAATTCTATTATCGATTTCGCCGGTCCAAAAGATGATGTTTGAATGTTATGTGATTGATTGGTTGTAACTGTAATGAACAGTATTATGTACTGTAATGATGTGCAGTCCTGGATATATATTTCTTGAAACCTTGTGTAAAGATGTTGGTGGCTTGTTTGGAGAGCCATGTCATTGAGTATGAAAGGTACATCAAATTTTTGTTAAAGTTGGCTCATGATCTGGTACATATTTGGTTCATCTATATGTAAAATATTTTATGATTTATGATATTTGTTACATTGTATGGTGCTTGAACCTTACTGTAAAATGGAACAGTAGATATGGCCGTACAGTACACCTGTAGTGATATAGGGCACACCTTTATATCTGCCCCTTTTATAGAATAGGGTTTGCTTTCGCAGTTTTTACCATAAAATGGAACAGCTATAAAGGCGCCGATGTACATCTGTAGTGATGTAGGGCACACTCTTATATCAGTCACTTCTATAGGGTCAGATCTCATAAATATTTTTTTAGTATAAAATTTAACAATTATAGGGGACCGCAGGTACATCTGTAGTGCTGAAGGGCACACACATAAACCTGTCACTTTTATAGGGTAGGATTTGCTTTTGACCCTTTTAGCACAAAATGGAACATTTATGTGAAAGTACGGTACGTCTGTAGTGCTGAAGGGCACACCGATATATCTCCCTATTCTATAGGTTAGGATTTGCTTTTTGCACTTTTTAGCACAAAATGGAACAATAATATGGTCGTACCGTACACTTGTAATCATGTAGGGCACACTCATATATCTGCCCCCTTCTATATAGGGTAGTGTTTACTTTTGCACCTGTTACCATAAAAATGGAACATTTATATGACGGTATGGGACACCTGTAGTGATGTAGAGCACACCCTTATATATGTCACTTATGTACCGTCAGATTTGCTTTTCTTTTAGCATGACATGGAGCAGTTATAGGGGACTACATGTACATCTTTTTCCATTGGTGAATGGCACAATCATATATCTGCCATTTCTATAGGGTATGGTTTGCTTTTACACCTTTTAGCTAGTGTACAGGTACAAGTTCATTAGGGATAGCTATACGTACATCGGTTTTATCTACTGTTGCAGAACATAATATGCAAGGTAAAGAAAAAATGTTATATGTCGATGAGAAAAATGCAATAATATATGAAAACTCATGATAAAATAGGCCATGCAGGTGGTACAGTATACAGTACATCATGAGCTATCAACTGGGGGGCAAGATTTTGATGACTCGATGTCAACATTAACTATCCATTTTTTACTCCCTAAATAGAGTTCAATATATTCAGGTATGATGTGAGAATTAATACATTTTATCAAGAGACGATAGTAGCTGAGATTTTTAAGATGACGGCTGGGATCATCAGCCCCTATGTATCTGCCGAAACTCGATACGATAGTTGTTAACTCTTGATACTGATGACAATAGAGCAGTAAATTTCGTAGGCGAATCCATACGAAGTATTGAAATGTTAATGTGGAGGCTTGACGGCTGGTTTTCCATGGAGTGACTGTAATCGTTACTATGCCATTCCTAATTGAGGAACGAAGGATATATTTCCTTTGGCTTTTCTTAGTAGGAAAGAAAACGATATAACTTCCTCCGGCACCTTGTGCAAGTTGCAAATCCGAGGGTCGGCCACCTATCCGTTGTGCAAGCAGAGCAGCTACAGCATCCTGTGAGCAATTGTTTCCAACCTCGTTGCCAACGACGACCACCTGTGCTGCACGATCCAATAAGTTATCCGTATCTAAATGGTTAGGAGTACAGGGAATGAAGCAGTAAGTATTGCTGGGACGGGAGGAACTAGAGCTAGACATGACGACTACTTAGATATAATAAAATAATCGAGTTGCATGGGACTGCAAATGGTAGACACAAAGGGATTCATTTCTGGCCCTTCTATAATATTATTTATACATGTCTCTACATTGTGCCTTACCTGCGTGATGGCTCAAATAAGGACATTGAAGTGGAAGATATAAGGGTGTGCTCTACATCATTACAGCTGTACCGTACTGCCATATAACTGTTCCATTTTGTGCTAAAAGATGCAAAAGTAAATCCTACCCTATAAAAGGGGCAGATATAAGGGTGTGCCCTACACCAATACAGCTGTACCGTACTGCGATATACCTCTTCTATTGTATGCTAAAAGTTATAAAATCAAACCCTACCCTATATAAGGGGCAAATATATGGGTGTGCCATTCAGCACTACAGATGTACATTTAGTACACTATAACTGTTCCATATCATGCTAAAAGAAAAGCAAACCTGGCGGTACAGAAATAAGGGTGTGCTCCTAATCACAACAGGTGGGCAGTACAGTAATATAACTGTTCCAATTTGTGGAAAGAGGTGCGAAATCAAATCCTAATCTATAAATGTTGCAGAAATTAGGGTGTGCCCTACATCACTACAGCTGTGCCGTACTGCCATATAACTGTTCCATTTTGTACTAAAAGGTGTAAAAATAAACCCTACCCTATAGAAGGGGCAGATATAAGGGTGTGCCCTACATCAATACAACTGTACCGTACTACGATATAACTGTTCCATTGTATGCCAAAAGGTGCAAAAGCAAATCCTACACTATAGAAGGGGCAGATATATGGGTGTGCCCTTCAGCAGTACAGATGTACATGTAGTCCCATATTACTGTTCCATAGGGTGCGCTCCTAATCACAACAGGTGGGCAGTACGGTAATATAACTGTTCCATTTAGTGGTAAGAGGTGCGAAATCAAATCCTAATCTATAGATGTTGCGGATATTAGGGTGTGCCCTACATCACTACAGTTGTGCCGTGCTGCCATATAACTGTTTCATTTTGTGCTAAAAGGTGTAAAAGCAAATCCTACCCTATAGAAGGGGCAGATCTAAGGGTGTGTCCTACATCAATACAACTGTACCGTATTACGATATAACTGTTCCATTGTATGCTAAAAGGTGCAAAAGCAAAACCTACACTATAGAAGGGGCAGATATATGGGTGTGCCCTTCAGCACTACAGATGTACATGTAGTCCCCTATAACTGTTCCATAGGGTGTACTCCTAATCACAATAGGTGGGCAGTACGGTAATATAACTGTTCTATTTTATGGTAAGAGGTGCGAAATCAAAGTCTAATCTATAGATGTTGCAGATATTAGGGTGTGCCCTACATCACTACAGCTGTTCCATACTGTCATATAACTGTTCCATTTTGTGCTTAAAGGTGCAAAAGTAAAGCCTACCCTTTAGAAGGCAGATATAAGGGTGTGCCCCACATCAGTACAGCTGTGCCGTACTGTCATATAACTGTTCTATTTTGTGCTAAAAGGTGTAAAAGCAAACCCTACCCTATAGAAGGGGCAGATATAAGGGTGTGCCCTATATCAATACAACTGTACCGTACTACGATATAACTGTTTCATTGTATGTTAAAAGGTGCAAAAGCAAACCCTAAACTATAGAAGGGGTAGATATATGGGTGTGCCCTTCAGCACTACAGATGTACATGTAGTCCCCTATGACTGTTCCATAGGGTGCGCTCCTAATCACAACAGGTGGGCAGTACGGCAATATAACTGTTCCATTTTGTGGTAAGAAGTGCGAAATCAAAGCCTAATCTATAGATGTTGTAGATATTAGGGTGTGCCCTACATCACTACAGCTGTGCCATGCTGCCATATAACTGTTCCATTTTGTGCTAAAAGGTACAAAAGTAAATCCTACCCTATAGAAGTGGCAGATATAAGGGTGTGACCTATATCACTACAGTTGTTCCGTACTGCCATATAACTGTTCTATTTTGTGTTAAAATGTGCAAAAGCAAAGCCTACCCTTTAGAAGGCAGATATAAAGGTGTGCCCTACATCACTACAGCTGTACCGTACTGCCATATAACTATTCATAAATGTGCTAAAATGTGCAAAAATAAATCCTTCCCTATAGAAGGGGCAGATATAAGGGTGTGGCCTATATCAATACAGCTGTACCATACTGCGATATAACTGTTCCATTGTATGCTAAAAGGTGCAAAATTAAACCTACCCTATAGAAGGGGCAGATATATGGGTGTGCCCTTCAGCTCTACAGATGTACATTTAGTCCCCTATAACTGTTCCATGTCATGCTAAAAGAAAAGTAAATCTGGCAGTACATAAGTGACAGATATAAGGGTGTGCTCCTAATCACAACAGGTGGGCAGTACGTCAATATAACTATTCCATTTTGTGGTAAGAGGTGCGAAATCAAAGCCTAATCTATAGATGTTGCAGATATTAGGGTGTGCCCTACATCACTACGGCTGTGCCGTGCTGCCATATAACTGTTCCATTTTGTGCTAAAAGGTGCAAAAGTAAACCCTACCCTATAGAAGGGGCAGATATAAGGGTGTGCCCTTTAGCACTACAAATATACATGTAGTCCCCTATAACTGTTACATGTCATGCTAAAAGAAAAAGTAAATCTGGCGATACAGAAGTGACAGATATAAGGGTGTGCTCTACATCACTACAGGTGTACCCTACCGCCATATAATTGTTCCATTTTGTGGTAAGAGGTGCAAAAGCAAACCCTATCCTATATAGAAGGGTCAGATATATGGGTGTGCCCTACATGATTACAGGTGTACGGTAAGACCTTCACTGTTCAATTTTGTGCTAAAAGGTACAAAAGCAAATCCTGCCCTATGGATGTTGCAGATATAAGGGTATGACTTACATCAGTACAGCTGTACCGTACTGCCATATAACTGTTCCATTGTATACTAAAAGGTGCAAAAACAAAACTTACCCTATAGAAGTGGCAGGTTTATGTGTGTGCCCTTCAGCACTATAGATGTACCTCGGCTTCTCTATACCTGTTCCATCTTAACCTATAATATGGAAAGGACTTTTTGCAAAAAAAATTCACTAGTTTTGGACGCTTGCAAATTCGGGCCACCTTTTTCGCTTTTCCATATCGTGCAATATGGTGCGGAGCACATAATGGAGCAATCCCCTTCCAACTCCTTCCTGAACCGACGTTCTTATCATATTTTTTGACCTCTCGCACTCCTCCATACAAGACTCGCAGAGTATTCCCGCAGTTTCCTCCGCGTTCAGTGCTTGCAGAAGAGTAGTGGAGGAAGCATGGATAAGAAAGTTTTAGGGGTAGGAACCACAAGGACATGCAAGCTGTGAAACTCTGCGGTCAAAGATGTATTAGTGCAACAGAGGACGTAAATGGTGTAACAGTAGGTATTGCTAAAAATATGCAACGAGTCATTTTTTGCCAGCCCGGTGAATGTTCTCATAAACTTCGGCAACTGTTGGCTTGGCTAGATGCCGTGCAAATATTTTCATGTATTATGTGCTAACCTGTCGGTAATAGCGCAAGAAACACGTTGAGTTGTGTAATTTCGACGAGAATAATGCAACATCGATTGTGAAATAGTGTAACTGCCACTAACCAGTGCATCTCCAGTGTCTAACAGCTGCAACGGTGCTTTTTAACCAGTACAATAGTTACTGCCTCATGCTTAAAAAATAGTACAACTGGTGGGTGTTTTTAAGCCCGGCGAATGTTGTCATCAACATCGGCAAGTTTTGGTATAGCCTAGAAGCAGTGCAAATATTTTCATGTATATTGTGCGAACATATAGGTAATAGCGCAAGCAAGACTTTGAAATTTGCAATAACGACCAAAAAGTGCAATATTGTTCGTCAAATAGTGTAACTGCCACTAAGCAGTGCAACTTTACTCCCAAACTAGTGCAACTCCGCTGTTTTATCTGTGCCCTCCGATCGGCGAATGTTATCCCCATCTTCGCAGAGGGTGTATTAGTGTAAAAGCCGACATAAATAGTGTAACAATAGGTACTGCCATATGCTTTAAAAATATACAATGAGCCGTGCAAATATTTTCATGTATGGTGTGCTAACCTGTCGGTAATAGCGCAAGAAATAGTTTGAATAGTGTAATTTCGACTAGAAGAGTGCAACATCGATTGTGAAATAGTGTAACTGCCACTGCCCAGTGCAAACGCCATTGCCCAACCAGTTCACCGTCGCTTTTTATCAGTGCTCTTTGACCGGCGTATGTTATCCTCATTTTTGCCGATGGTTGCTTGGCTATAACTAGCAGGAGTGCGCGAATGACAGAATATATAGTAGAAGAACGACCAGAAGATTAAAGATTGAAACAGAAAATGCACTTTCCATTAAATACATTCTGGGACGAAGGATTACATTTTTGAAACCAAGGATTACATGCATCTTTTATGAAAACTACACTATTTGATACAGTAGTGGGATGTGCAATTCCAAGTGTAGGGCCGCTACTGTTCGTCAAGGAGGCGAAGGCGACGAAGGGCGTTCCCACCAAACGCAAGCGATGTGGCCATGGTTCATGAGGGTCGTCGAGATCCCTGTCCACAGTAGCCATGGCGGCGGTGGCCGAAGCTCTTGCTCGCCTAAGGCAGATTCGGCTGCGGCGGCCGACGATGCGAGGGCGGATATTAAAGTCGTCGTACTTGGCGGCGATTGTGTTGCCTAGAAATGGGGAGTGAGTTGAATGAGGGGGTCGCGGGGGAGGATGCTGTCGGGTAGGGTAGGAGCTAGCAGAACCACGTTAAGATCGATCACAACTATTTAGAGTGCGACAGTTGGTGCAAGCCCTTTGGATCTCCGCTCTACCAGGTGCGAAGAAAGAGACAATAGACAATATGATGAGTAAAAGAAGATGATCGCGCATGTTCAGTAAAAATGTGGAAAAAGAATGTCGAACCTTGAAGAGAAGAGGGCTAATGGGTTCGCAGCAACGGTCGCACTCTAGATAGTGCGGATCAATCTTAACGTAGATTTGCTTGCTCCTACCCTGCCCGACAGCAGCCTCCTCCGCGACCCCTCCTTCGACTCACTCCTCTTTTGTAGGCAACACAACCGCCGCCAAGTACGGTGACTGTAATATCCGCTCCCGCATCGTCCGTCGCTGCAGCCGAATCTGCCTTAGGCGAGGAAGAGCTTCGGCCGCCGTCGAAACAGCATCTGTGGACGGGGATCTCGACGACCCTCACGAACCGCGGCCACATCGCTTGCGTTTAGTGGGAATGCCGCTGGTCGCCTTCGCCTCCTTGACGAACAGTAGTCGCCCTGCGCTTGGAATTGCACATCCCACTACTGTATGAAATAGTGTACCCCTTACCTCCTTTTATAAGGAAATGAGAACCCGAAACTTCAGTCATGTAACGTACATTGCATCGGAAGTATCGTTGTTTAGTAGGCGATATTAATCCGTGGTCATCGGGATGCGAAACAAATCGTCCCGCTTGTTCGCCGTACTATGGGTATTAAATGCGCTTGCCGGGATAGTAAATGCGCAAACGGTGTATGCTCTTCAGGTTTTGGACTATGCGCCCGCGCGGCAAATGGCATAATAGTGCAACGCCAAGAACGTATGCATAATGGATTCTAAAAAGTCCAACATCAGACGTAACAATGTAATAATAAGGCGGGAGTATCTCACCAATTCTCACCAATTTGTATTCCTTCTTCATCTTCTTCCTGCGCCGTATTTGTTTGCTAATGAAATAAAAAAATACTAGTGCAACATCTCATAGAAGTGTCTTGTTTCATGATGTAATCGGTCAATAACAGTGCCACGCAATATGGGGATAATAGTGCAAGGCGGAGAAAAAGGGTGCAAAACAGCTTGTAATTGTGTTATATGGTCGTAGTAGTAGTGCAATATCCACCGTTGAAGTGCAATGCAGTTCCAGCCAGTGCAACGTCTAAATGCAACACTGTCGTCGGGTTCACTGTGTTCCTGTAGATAATCTCTTCTGTTTCACTGGAAAAAAATGCAATACATTGCTACCGTGGCTGTTGCACTACTTTGATATCGATCTTGCGCCGTTTTAGATTTTGTCGCACCGTTTGGGTCGGCTTAAGAGGTGCAACGGTAGTAAGAGAGGTGGAGCAAAGCATGTAAACGTACAATATGTTACCAATAACGGTGCAACATCCATTGGCTGGAACTGCAACAGTGTACATAAGAGTGCAAAAGTTTCAACCGAGTACATAACGTATCTCGACGACAGAACGTCATCTCAATTTGGCAGTGCAGTAGTAATAATAGTGCAACATTCCATTGCTATTAGTCCAGCGAGGAGAAAAAGGTTGCAATACAGCCTGTCATTTGGCAGTGCAACACAATCTATAATCGAATAATGTGCATTTGTATGTAGTGCAACACAATCTATAATCGAATAATAGTGCAACGTACAACACTTCTGATGAACCGTTGGTTAATAGGTGAAAAGACACAGATCGAGACAAATGGTGTAACTGAAGTAGGGCATTAAATGCGGCCGTGTAGGGTTACGCAACCCCGTCGTCATCGGGTGGTCATCGGGACGCGAACAAAATCGTCCACGGTATTGGCCGTACTAAGGGGATTAAATGCGCCTGCCAAGGCATTCGTAAACCGTGTTTGCTGTTCGGGTTTTGGACTACGCGCCCGCCCGACAAAACAAAGGGAATAATAGTGCAACATGAAGAGAAAAGGTGGAAGAAAGCTTCTAAAAGTGAAATGCGATGAAATAATAGTGCAACATAAGCTCTAACAGTGTAAATATATATACATCTTCAAGCCAATTCGCACAAATTCGCATTCCGGCTTCATCTTCTTCCTACGCCTTCAGTGTTTGGTAAATAAATATACAGCCACTCATCAGTGTATTTTTTTATTACTTTTTGTAAAGGGTAGTGGCGGCTGTGGCGGCGGCGGGGGAAGTTCTCCACCGTGTTCGTGTTGGCGGCGACACGGTGGTTGCGGGTGCGGGAATTAAAGTAGAGTAACCTAAAGCCCTAGTAGGTAGGGCTGCTACATCTCTTAAAAAAGCTTACTTTCGTATTTTACTCGTACAATAATAGTGCAACAGAAAACGGGGATAATAGTGCAACACGGAGAAAACGGGTGCAACATAGCTTGTAAGTGTACATTGTTGTCACAATAATAGTGCAACAACCACCGTAATTGTGCATTGCACTACCAACCACCCCAACATAAGAGTGCAACACTGGCTGAATTAAGTTTTTTTTACCGTAATAGTGCAGTACAATCTAAAATAGTGCAATATGCAGCTATAATTAGTGCAAGACGTCACTAACTATTGCAAGATCTGCTCTTTCGTCGGTACTTATCGTAGCACTTATGTTGCCATTTGCTTCGCCAAATTTTTCTTAGGTACAATCAGTGCAAATTCGCGGAGGTAGGAAATAGAAAACAAGATGAATAAAGAACCACATGGAAAATGCTCTCTCTATTACTGTTGTAGCAAAGATTACAATGTCACAAACGAAAATTGCACTATTTGATAATACATTTTCAACATACAAGACACGATTTGCATACAAAACCACGTTCTAATACAACCACTGTAACAAACTCTCAAAATAATTATGTACCAAAGGTACGAAATCATCTAAGCGGGTCTGCATTTCATCGCGCACGTAGATGCTACTGTTCGTCAAGGAGGTTTAGGCGACGAGGGCCGAATGCAAAAGGAGAGTTGAGGAGGCGGCGCATCGCTCGGAAGGGTACGATCCAGTAACGAGGCGTTACGATAGATTCGCACTATCTGGAGTGCTTCATTAGCTTCGAGCCCTTTGGAGGATAGGAAGTAGAAAACAAGATGAATGAAGAACCTGAAGGAAAATGCTCTCTCTATTAATGTTGTACCAAAGATTATATTATCTTAGACGAAAAATTCAACATATAAGGAACGAGTTACATATAAGTACGGAATCATCTAAGCTTGTCTGCAATTCCCCTCGCACAGAGCCGTCGCTACTGTTCGTCTAACAGGTTTAGGCGAAAAGGGGAGAGAGTCGAAGGAAGACTGCGAGGATCTCCGCTCAGATGGGTACGCTATAGGAACGAGGCGTGAGGATTGATTCTCACTATCTCGAATGCTTTATTTGTCTCGAGCCCTTTGGACGTCCGCTCTACCATGTTCCCAAACAGACAGAACCTAGATGAGAGGAGGGCCAATGGGCTCGAGGCTAATAAATCATGGAGACAGTGCGAATCATTCCTAACG
Source organism: Puya raimondii (assembly GCA_016920855.1). Classification (NCBI taxonomy): domain Eukaryota; kingdom Viridiplantae; phylum Streptophyta; class Magnoliopsida; order Poales; family Bromeliaceae; genus Puya; species Puya raimondii. The sequence goes on from JABWPP010000049.1 coordinate 79,834,404, forward strand.
CCTCCTTCGTGTATCGTACCCTTATAAGCGAGACCCCGCCTCCCGAACTCTATTTCGGCTCTCTCCCTCGTCGCCTATACCTCCTTGACGAACATAAGCATCGTCGGCGTTACCACCTTCAGCTCTGGCGCCTTCTGCGGCCACACCGTTTGCCCTCGTCGCCTTCACATCCTTTTATTATGCTGTAATGCAATGGGTAGTGCAACTGAACAACCGTCAGTTAAAGAGCCGAAAAGGCGCTTGTAGACATAGAGTTCTGTAGCCGCCGCTTTCCCTTCCCGAGGAGAAAAGCCTCTTGACATCCCCTTATGATGCAATAACGTGTCTCGAGAACAGAACATAATCTTAATTAATGATGACGCTGATGATTTTTCTTGTTCTCTGTGCAATTCTCCTCTGTGTAACGTAGTAATAGTGCAACATAATTTGTAAAGATGCAATAGTTCTCCAACTGAGAAGTGCAACGTGAGGAGAAAAGGTGCAACAGATATTCTAAGAGTGCAATTTAGACTTCTACTAGTGCAACTTCTTTGTAAAAGTACAATAAAGTACGAAACAGTGCAACTTCCCATTCGCTCGTTGTTATTTGTAACATCTTGTTCCTTCCCGCACGGCAGTCACTCCCCACTCCCCCGTCCTGTGCAAATATGAGATTTCCATATATTCCTTTGGTCACGCCTTGAATTAAATTACATCACTCTCCGCAGCTACGGTACGATTGTATTTTAAAAAAGAAAAGTAGAATAGTGCAACATAATTTGTAAAGATGCAACAATTCTCTATCTGAGAAGTGCAACGCGAGGAGAAAAGGTGCAACAGATCTTCTAAGAGTGATACGGTGGACCCGTATTAGTGCAACTTCTTTGTAACAGTGCAAAAAGTTCGAAAGGAAATGCTTATGATGGATTGAAAGAAGGTCAGAAAATAGTGCTGATGTTGCTGATGTTGCACTATTTTACAAGAAAATATTTGCGCAAATTGTGGTGATGTTGCACTATATTACAAGAAAATACATTTTTATTCCTAATTAGCTCTGTAGGAAAGAAGGACATAACGTTTTAATGCGAAAGGAAATGATTATGATGGATTGAATATTTTGTACAATCATTCCAGTACAGTCAAAATTTAACAAGATGCGATATTTTTGCAGAATAAATTATTAATTCTGTCCAAAATAGTTTAAGATATTTGAAAATAGTATAAGATAAGTAAAATAGTGTTAGACCCTGTGTATGAACAGGCATCTGCGTTTTACGCTGGAGAATGTTTTATGTGCTGAAGTGTCAATTTCTTATTGGAATAATACGATATTTGATGTCTAAGTTGTCCTCATCGATCATCCCACTAACTATACCATCCTGCCTTCCTTTTCTCTCAACCGCCTTATAGTCCTGCCTTCCCCTCATTCTCTTTTTTTTTACACTGTTTGTAACCAACCTTGTCCGCTTTGATACCCATTAGCCGCCGCACTCTCGTTCCGTTGTTTCATCTACGTTCCCTGCAATGGCGTCTACGTGCTCGGAGTCTTTTGCTTCTTCGTTCGACGCCGCCCCGAAGGTGCCGTCAAGACCGATTAGGGGCGGCCCGAGGGTTAGGTTCATAGTTAATTCGAGGTGCTTCGTCGGAGCGTACAGGAAGACTTACGCCTCTGTCGTGAAGGCCCATTATCTTCCCGTCATCCAGGAAACCATTTTCGCCAACATCTTACATTTCCCTGACATCACCTCAGACAGACCCATGCTGGAGTTCATCCTGCGGCATTGGAAGGATGGTGTAGACTTCGAAATAGGCCCGCAGACCATAAGCTTCACGCCCCAGGAGGTTGCAGTGCTTCTTGGTTTACCCCTGGAGGGCCAAGTGTTGGACCTGACTCTGAAAATCGATTCGGCGATTCAGAATCGGTACCTTTAGGGGAAGAAAGTTGAGCGCAAGAACCTCGAGGTCGTTTTGAAGAAGATGTCTCCCAAGGAGAGCCCAGAGGACATCCGCGACTTCGTGAAATTACTTATTATCTAATTTTTTTCTTGCATTCTTTTTACAAATACCAATAATCTCTGCCCCAAAGGTCTGGTCGCTCTTGTTGATGAACTTCCCGCGCTCGGTACAATTGGCCGGAGGCAGTACATGGGCTCTTAACCGACAGCCTATGCGCCGTCGCCTCAAAATTACAAGCTAATGTGGAGCGGGTGGGATACGTTCTTGGCTGCACCCCCCCTTCTCCCTGTAAGTAATATTAGTGCAAACTACAAAATAATTTTTATATTATGCAACTAAGCCTCAAAGTGATGCCTATAGTATACTAATAGTGTAATATTGTCGGTCATAGTGTAAATTTGTGCTATTTAGTGCATTATATAGTGAACTAGTGTGCTAATTCGTGTAATTTTTTAATACTCCAATCAGGTGTGGATATATGAGCACACGGGGTATCGACGTCCTCTACCTTCCCGTCGTGCAATATTTCCTCGTATCCAGAGGTGGGATAGGATTAGATGGTCTCGGCGTTCACGGGGTTCATCGAAAGTGAAGGACGACTTTAACTTCACAAGATGCCGGCGCAGCCTCGAGCTCACTCCGGAGGAGCAACGGTTGGTCGGAGGCGTAGTTGATGTTCCACGTCGCCATCGCCCCAGGATGGAGGAAGAAGAGGGTGGGATAAAAGCGATGATGACGAGAATTTGCCGTCTGGAGGATGTCGTGTATAATCTGGCGAACACTGTGACGGCCATTGTGCGCAATCTTCCCCTTCCGCCGCCACCAACAACTTCGGTAGCGCGCATTAGAAATACAATCAGTAAGCATCGCAGCGTGCAAGTTCCAACGCCCACGCCGCCTGCCAGTGGGCGGCCGTCAACGCGATTGAAAAAACAAAAGCCATCAGCACCCATACTGGGCATGCCGGCAACGATATCGGCCCATAAGATGGGTCCCGAAGTCGTGCAACAACGAAAACCAAGACCGTCCCGATCTAATAAGGATCGTGCTCCCCCCAAAACCCACACCCCCTTTGTATGTCCCATTGAGAGCCGGAAGAAGCGCACGCCGGGGAAGCTTATGCGCCAGAGGAGCCCGTACCGCCTTCGATCGCGTTAGGGAAGGAGGATAAAAGCTGACGGGGTTATCGCATCCTTCTTGTTTAACGTAGTGTAACATGAAACGTCCGGACATCTAATGCAGGTTGCGCTCCTGACAAAGAAGGATCAAACTCCAACGCGCAACCAAATAGATGACGGGGAAGGACGAGAGCACTTAACCGGAGACGCCTTACTGGAAAGCGAAGTGGTATGTAATAGTGTACATTTATTGAAAATAGAACGTTTTCTGAATAATAAATTATTTTACACTACTAATTTAAACAACGCAGCTGGTCAACGTCATCGAACAGATATGTGAGAACGTCGAGCCATTATCTTCGTTACGTCCACCAGAGGATAAGTGCACCGAGGCGGTGGACGCCGCACCGCCGTCACCGATTTCGACGAAACAATGGGAAACCGAGGAGGCAGAGCCACCCGCTGAGCCTGGACGGATAAGTGAAAGGGACAAAGGTGTAATATTGCGAACGTAATATTGCAAATGGTGCAATATCATTACAAGAAGTGTAATCGTTGCGAATCAATCATGTAATTCACGTATTTTCAGCATCTTTACGTCAATAGGCGCCAGAGGACAAGTCCCAAGATGCACCGCCGCCACCGGATGACGCGACAGAAGAGGGGAAGGGCCCGGAGGCGGAAGAAGGGCAGCTCCCAGCATCGGCGGAGGAAGGGAAGCCCCCGGAAGGGGACGAAGGGCAGCTCCCGGCGGCGAACGAAGGGAAGCCCCCGGAGGCGGACGAAGGGCAGCCCCCGGAGGCGGACCAAGGGAAGCCCCCGAAGGCGGATGAAGGGCAGCCCACGGAGGAGGTAGAAGGGCAGTTCCCGGCGGTGGACAAAAGAATGCCACCGCAGGCGTGCGAGGAGAAGCCCGCCGAGGCAGTGCCATATGGACCGCCGCCACCGACGGCGGCCGCGGACGACGAAAAGCGCTCGCAGGTAGGGCCACTTGCAGCGCGACAACGAGAGCCCACCGAGTCCCTGCCATATCGACCGTCACTACCGACGAAGTGCAGGGACGACGAGAAGCGCTCCTAGGCCGACCCTGAAGGGAGGACTAAACGGCCGAAAGTGGTAATGGTGCAACGATATTCCGTAAATGGGGCAATACTGTGTCAATGAGTGTAATGTGTTCTAAGTATTCGTGTAATCCTCTAAGAGTTGCATTCTTTTATAAATGTGTCAACAGCTGGCCGCGGCCGAGCAGAAGGCCGCCGAGGCCCTGCCATCTGGACCGCCGCCACCGGATGACGCGGCGAAAGAGGGGAAGGGCCCGGAGGCGGACGAAGGGCAGCTCCCGGCGGCGAACGAAGGGAAGCACCCGGAGGCGGACGAAGGGCAGCCCCCGGAGGCGGACGAAGGGCAGCCCCCGGAGGAGGTAGAAGGGCAGTTCTCGGCGGCGGACAAAGGGATGCCACCGCAGGCGGGCGACGAGAAGCCCGCCGAGGCAGTGCCATTTGGACCGCCGCCACCGACGGCGGCCGCGGACGACGAAAAGCGCTCGCAGGCAGGGCCACCTGCAGCGCGGCAACGAGAGCCCACCGAGGCCCTGCCATCTCGACCGCCGCCACCGACGAAGAGCAGGGACGACGAGAAGCGCTCCTAGGCCGACCCTGAAGGGAGGACTAAACGGGCGAAAGTGGTAATGGTGCAACGATATTCCGTAAATAGGGCAATATTGTGTCAAAGAGTGTAATGTGTTCTAAGTATTCGTGTAATTCTCTAAGAGTTGCATTCTTTTATAAATGTGTCAACAGCTGGCAGCGGCCGAGTAGAAGGCCGCCGAGGCCCTGCCCTCTGGACCGCCGCCACCGACGAAGGGCAGGGACGATAAGAAGCGCTCCCAGGCCGACCTTGCAGGGAGGACTAAACGGGCTACAAGGGTAATGTTGCAACGATATTGTGTAAATGGGGCAATACTGTGTCAATGAGTGTAATGTGTTGTACGTATTCGTCTAATCCTCTAAGAGTTGCATTCTTTTATAAATGTGTCAACAGCTGGCCGCGGGCGAGCAGAAGGCCGCCGAGGCCCTGCCCTCTGGACCGCCGCCACCGACGAAGGGCAGGGACGATGAGAAGCGCTCCGAGGCCGACCCTGCAGGGAGGTCTAAACAGGCTACAAGGGTAATGTTGCAACGATATTGTGTAAATGGGGCAATACTGTGTCAATGAGTGTAATGTGTTGTACGTATTAGTGTAATTCTCTAAGAGTTGCATTCTTTTATAAATATGTCAACAGCTGGCCGCGGCCGAGCAGAAGGCCGCGGAGACCCTTCCATCTGGACCGCCACCACCGACGAAAGGCAGGGACGATGAGAAGCGCTCCGAGGCCGACCCTGAAGGGAGGACTAAAAGGGCTAGAAGGGTAATGTTGCAATGATATTTTCTAAATGGTGCAATACGACGTCAAAGAGTGTAATGTTTGTTAAGTATTAGAGTAATCCTCTAAGAGTTGCATTCATTTATTCATGTGTCAACAGCCCGCTGAGGAGAAACCCGCCGAAGGGGTCAGGCGAAGTAAGCGGCAGCTGAAGGCTTTGGCGGTAGACGTAACGCCGGCGTAGGAGGTGGCAACGACGCCGCCGGAACGAAGACCTGCCGTGATCGACATCCCCCCCTCGGAACATTTTAAAAAGTCGACGAAATTGACGGTCTCCAGGATTTCATCGACAAAAGACTTGAAATACTATGGTAAGGGCGTGCTACCGATGGAGGACCAACAATTAATAGAAAAATTCCTTCTTAGCGACAACCAACTAGTACGAGTGCCCTCGAAGAGTATTGTCATAGGTCGGAAGGATTTAGTCGACCTTACTACCCACATGGCGTTCATCAGCGGCGACATTATTGATTCGTACTAGAATCTGTTGGAGGCTTCCGAAGGCCATCGGTGCATATACTCCCCATGCTACCTGTACCAGTGTCACGCCCCGCCGGTCCTTTAACACCAACTAGGTGGAAAGGATAACCGCACGGGCGCATGCCCCAGACCCGCCGAACGGATAGAGTCCTTTCTACCCGCCCAAGGCGTCACAACACAAGCTTATCCACAATGTTCCAACTAGGAACGGAGTACAAGAGTTGCACAAGGAAAGCATCAACATAAAGAAGTTCTACTTCTATTACATCACAAGGCACAATATACATGTCCAAAATTTTCCTTTCTTTCACTTTCATTCCATACATCATGTTCCAAAACTATGGAATATACAACATTCATACAAGAATGAAAATCCCCTATGCTATCATAGTCCAAAATAGGGGTTTAACTCTATGCATCACCAAAAATGGAAGGGCCGCTATCTAAAGAGCCAAACCCTTGCCTCGCTCCGCCGCCTCACTCGCGGAAGGACCTGGAAAATGGGGGGGGTGAGAACTATAAACATAGTTCCCAGTGGGTAAGGCCACCCAAGAGAGAAGCTCGACCCACCAGGTCCAAAGAAACACCATATGCATAAGTTAGATCATATATAACTATGCAACAATTATTTACATGCTTAGTAAATAAACATAAAGGATGCAACCAAATGAAATATAATCTATCATTCTCTCCTAGGTTCATCCTATGTCTCACAATGACCAAGTTCTTTTACTTGTCGTTTACTTATGGTTTCGGAATCGCCGTCTCACCATATTTGTTCCAACATTCAAGGAGTGAGCTTGTCACCTCCTAGTTCGAGTAGCGAAATCGTCGCATACTCGGGATAGCGAAATCGTCGCATACCCCGTCTCAAACACCGCCATCATATGGCATGGTAGCGAAATCGTCGCATACCCGGGATAGCAAAATCGTCGCACATCCCCCTCGACACCGCCAACACGTGGCGCGGTAGCGAAATCGTCGCATACCCGGGATCGCGAAATCGCGAAATCGCGTCGCGCTACCCGGGATGCTATCCCATAACCCATGTCGCGAAATCGCGAAAATCGTCGGCACCGCCAACTCGTGGCATGGTAGCGAAATCGTCGCATACCCGGGATAGCAAAATCGTCGCACATCCCATTCTTCACATTACTTGCCAACCTAAATCTCATGATCTTAGGTTCAAGTCACTAAGTCTCGCCTATGTTTGATAACACTAGGCTTACTTACTCATTGCCAACCTAGGTTCCATGACTCTAGGTTCCAATCACATGTCCAACCTATGTTCAATGACACTAGGTTTCAATCTCTCACATGTTCAACCTATGTTCAATGACACTAGGTTTAAATCTCACACGTTTTCTCACACGTTCCAACCTATGTTCAACAACACTAGGTTTAAATCTCACATGCAACCATGCAACAAGTATAAATAATTGAATTGTACTTGAAATATCCATCATGCAATAGGAGTTCATTGTTCTACCTATCATGATTTTACCTTTGCCAACATGCAAAATGCTAGGGTTCTCAACACATACCATTTTATTTTTAAATGGATAATTACCCTAGACATGGAAGTGACCTAATCACTTCGGTAAACACAAACCCACCTCAAGAGCATTCAAATCCTTGTATTCTTCAAGCTCCTAAGTGTCCAAGCTTAGAGTTCTTGCTTCAACCCAAGCTTCTACAAGAAAACGGTTCGTTACTCGTTACGAACCCTAAAATCAACTCAATATATGAAATCAAGTGCTCCAACATGATTTCCTAAGCCTCAATTGCAATTATCGAAGGTCCAAATATTTTTAGAACCTCACATTGCAAAAGCCCTCATTCTACCTAGGGTTTGCATGCATGCAAGCCAAACCCTAGATTTCATGGCCAAACACCCATCATTTGTGGTTTAGGTTGCCAAGGGTTCCCAAAAACCTCATTTCAAAGGATTAAATCCAAGGTTTGAACCCAAAACGTGAGGTACTAACCTTAATCACGAAATCCCCAAGCTCCTTCTTGCACCAAGAAGCTTCTTTTCTCCTTTGGAAGCTTTTTCCAAGATCAATCCACCTTTTCTCCAAGTTTTGGAGAGATCTCTAGAGAGAGAGAAAGTGGGAGAGATGGAGAGGAGAAGTGGAGAAGATGATCTATGTGAAAGGGGAGTGTTCCCAGCCTTTCTAATACCCCCACGCATGTGAAAGGACCAAAATGCCCCTCTCCACAAACAACACAACCTACCAGCCAAATCTGGACATTGTATACCGGTATGTGCATTTGCATACCGGTATACGGGTGCTGATTCCGGTATACCTCAGGGATTCCGCAGAACCCGAGAGCTGCTTTCACTGTTTCGCACACAGTATACCGGTATGCCATTTTCACATACCGGTATACCCCGAAAAATTCCACAAACCCGAGAGCTAGGTTTCTCGGTTTCAACACGGCATTCCGGTATACCATTTCACATACCGGTATACCAAGCTCCAATTCCGGTATTGGACTTCACATACCGGAATCCAGTGCAGACTTCCCAAGTTCGCAGTTTTTAACTTCTCGAAGTCCATTTTCGCGCCTCAATTGCGCCGAAAACACTTCGCACAGTCCCGAACTTGGCCAAAGCCTCACATATAGCCTCTCATGCCATTCTCTCACTAGAACTCTACAATTTGTAGAAGTTCAGTACGATGCACTGAAATTCAGTGTACTACATTCCACCTCCCTTAAAGAGAGTTTCGGCCGCGAAACTAAAATCATACCTCAGCTGGACTCAGCGAAGAGGTAAGGAAACCGCTCTTTCATCGAGCTTTCCAATTCCCACGTAGCTTCGCGTTCACCGTGATTCGTCCATTGTACTTTTATATAAGGAATCTCACGGTTCCTCAAGCCTTTCACCTCGCGATCCATGATACACAAGGGAAACTCCTCATAAGTCATATCCTCATGGAGCTCTATAGACACATACTCGAGGACGTGCGCCGGATCGTACACATACTTGCGGAGGGTCGATACATGAAACACATTGTGTATCCCCGCAAGTTTCGGCGGCAAGGCTAGCCGATATGCCACGGATCCCACACGTTCCAAAACCTCATAAGGTCCAATGTAACGGGGACTCAACTTACCCCGAATACCAAATCGCTTCACCCCTCTCATGGGTGATACTTTCAAGAAGACGTGGTCTCCTACCGCGAATTCCAAATCTCGTCGACGTCGATCCGCATAACTCTTTTGTCTAGATTGCGCCGTCGATAAGCGTTCGCGTGCCAAGCGGACCTTTTCCTCCGCTTCACGCAACACGTCCGGTCCTAAGATCCTTCTCTCGTCGACTTCACTCCAATGAATAGGAGAGTGGCATTTTCTTCCATACAAAACCTCAAAAGGTGCCATACCGATGCTAGCTTGATAGCTATTATTGTAAGCAAATTCAGCCATCGGCAAATGAGTAGGCCACGCACCTTTGAAGTCCAACACACACGCTCGTAGCATATCCTCCAAAATCTGAATTGTCCTTTCCGATTGACCGTCAGTTTGAGGATGAAATGCTGAACTGAAATCGAGTCGTGTACCCAAAGCTTCTTGCAAGCTTTTCCAAAAATGCGATGTGAAACTGGGATCTCGATCTGAAACTATCGAGGTCGGAACCCCGTGCAACCGCACAATCTCGTCCAGGTAGACTTGGGCTAACTTGTCTCCCGACCAAGTGGTGTGGATTGGCAAAAAGTGTGCCGACTTTGACAAACGATCCACCACCACCCATATCGCATCGTGGCCACCTAGCGATCGAGGTAAGCCCACAACAAAATCCATCGCGATATTTTCCCACTTCCAAACTGGAATGGGCAATCCTTGCAATTTTCCCGCCGGAAAGCGACGCTCGGCCTTTACTTGTTGGCATACTAAGCATTGTGCCACAAAGCGTCCCACATCAAGTTTCATCCCCGGCCACCAATAATGCACTTTGAGGTCCTTATACATTTTGGTGCCGCCCGGGTGAATCGCATAGGGAGAAGTGTGAGCTTCTTTCAAGATTTCCCTACGAATGTCCTCAACTTTCGGCACGCACAATCGATTTCGAAATCGAATTGCGCCCATCGAATCTACATGATAATCATCGGCGCGCCCGCTCTCGATAGTACCCCGCACCTTTTGGAGCTCCGGATCACCGGATTGCTTTTCCTTTATTTGCTCCAACAAGGTCGGCCACACCTCGAGACTCATAAGTTTAGCGGGGACGCCCGGGGCCACGACTTCCAAGTCAAACCGGCCCATTTCCTTGATTAACGGCATTTGTCCCGTCATCTCAATCGCGAAGTTCTCCACGGATTTCCTACTGAGCGCATCGGCCACCACATTGGCTCTACCGGGGTGGTACAAGATGGTCAAGTCGTAATCTTTTATCAACTCCAACCACCTCCGCTGCCTCAAGTTCAACTCCTTCTGAGTGAATAAATACTTTAAACTTTTGTGATCCGTGTAAACCTCACAATGCTCCCCGTATAAGTAGTGTCTCCACAACTTGAGTGCGAAAACCACCGCCGCAAGCTCTAAGTCGTGGGTGGGGTAATTCTGCTCATAGCTCTTCAGCTGTCGAGAGGCATATGCTATTACTTGTCCTCTTTGCATAAGCACACACCCAAGACCACGACGTGATGCATCACTATACACCACATAACCCTCCCCCGCGATCGGCAAGGCGAGTACCGGAGCCGAAGTCAACCTTTCCTTTAGCTCCTTAAAGCTTTGGTCGCATTCCTCGCTCCAAATATATTTGGCTCCCTTGCGGGTAAGACGCGTTAGTAGACCAGAGATTTTTGAAAATCCCTCCACGAACCGCCGATAGTATCCCGCAAGACCCAAAAAGCTTCGCACCTCCGTGACATTGGTCGGGCGAGGCCAATTCTTGACTGCCTCTACTTTCATAGGGTCCACAGATACTCCTCCTGCGGAAATTACGTGACCCAAGAAAGCAACCTCACGGATCCAGAATTCGCACTTTTTCAATTTGGCGAACAACTTGTTCTCTCGAAGAACTTGAAGCACAATCCTTAGGTGCTCCCTATGTTCCTCTTCACTCCGAGAGTAGACAAGAATATCATCTATGAACACAACCACAAATTGATCCAATAGTGGTTTGAACACACGGTTCATTAAATCCATGAACGCTGCCGGGGCATTGGTAAGCCCAAAAGGCATAACCGTGAATTCATAATGTCCATACCGCGTCCTAAACGCGGTCTTATGCACATCCTCCGGTTTGATCTTCAATTGGTGATAACCGGATTGCAAATCAATCTTTGAGTACACCCGAGACCCTTGCAACTGATCGAACAAGTCATCAATTCGGGGTAACGGGTACTTATTCTTGACGGTCACTTTGTTCAACTCGCGGTAATCCACACACAACCGCAGCGAACCGTCCTTTTTCCTCACAAATAGAACATGGGCTCCCCAAGGTGACACACTTGGCTTTACGAAACCCTTGTCCATTAAATCTTGCAATTGTGCTTTCAACTCCTTCAGTTCCGCGGGTGCCATCCTGTACGGGGCCTTAGAGATCGGCGCCGTACCCGGGAGCAAATCGACCACAAATTCTATTTCCCGGTCCGGTGGCATTCCGGGCAACTCCGCCGGAAACATATCCGGAAACTCTTGGACTATAGGAATGTCCTCAAGTCCCAACACTTCCTTTCGGTCATCCACTACCGTCGCCAAGTAGGCAATGCAACCACTAGCAATGAGCTTTCTTGCTTGCGACGTGGACACCATTGAAGCAAAGAGCGAACTCTTACACCCACGGTACACAAACTCTTTGTGTCCGGGTTCTTTAAACTTCACTATCCGGCTCTCACAATCGATAGTAGCATGATACTTAGAGAGCCAATCCATTCCTAGGATCAAATCATATTCACTCATTCGATTTAATGCCAGCAAATCAGCTGGCATGATCCAATTTTCAACCCTCACGGGGCAATCTACACACGCGTGATGTACGCAAAAAGTGTGTTCAGGTACTTGCACCGTTCTTGCGTGTGTGGCATCTATGATTTCTATTCCATGTGCAATAGCAGATGATCGAGCAATGAATGAATGCGATGCACCAGTATCAAACAAAGCTCTACATCGAATGCCTTTAATTAACACAATACCTGCCACGACGTCCTCCTGGGTAGCAGGCTCCTCCACCTGAGAGGCGAATACTCGTCTACTGGGCGCTGGTCGCTGGCCCTCCAATGGTCTCGGCGGCTGGGCACGGCCCGCCGACATCGCCGCGGGTGGGATGCCTGCAAGCTGCCTCGGTGGCGCAAACGCCGACGCCGACGACGGTGCTCGGCTATCGTCCATCGGGCAATTGTACCGCATATGGCTCGGCTGTCCGCATTTGTAGCACCGGCCCTCACGATGGTCACATTGTTGAGGGCCGTGGGGGCCGCCACAAATCGGGCATTGGGTCGAGGGTCGGTTCCGTTGGGACCCTCGGGATTGATTTTGCGGCTGCGAGTGCTTCGGGGGCCGCTTAGAGCTAGATTGCCCCCCCGAGCCACCCGCCGGTCGCTTCTTTCCCTTCTCTTTGTCTTTTTCTTTCTCCCAAGACTCGCGCTCCTCGCGCGCACATGCATTCCCGTGCTCCACCCAAAGAGCACGGTCCAAGACCTCCGCAAAGGTCCTAAGTTTGAGAGCGTGCACCGCCCGAAAGATATCCGGTCGAAGTCCGCGCACGAAACAATCGACCTTGTCCAACTCTCCGCGGACAACGTGCGGTACGCAATTAATGATGTACGAGAACTCCCTCTCGTACTCGCGCACCGAGCGGTTCCCCTGCTTCAACTTGCGGAACCTTTCTTGAAGCTTCCTTTTCTCGCTATCGGGAAAATAGGTGGCGAACACCATACCCCGAAACTCTTCCCACGACGGTGGCGGAAGGCTAGAGAGTCTATCCCGTCCCGTCGGACTCCCTTCCACCACACCTTCGCCGATCGCTCTAAACAATGAACGGCGAGATGCACTTTGTCCCTCTCCAAGGTATAAAGGTCCTCGAAGAGCGTCTCGATCGCGTCGATCCATGTCTCTACGTCCCACGGATCCACGTTCTCCCCGCTAAAGATCGGCGGGTTGAACTTTTTGAACCTCATTAGCGCCGCAAGCGCGCGCTCTCGCTCCGTATCCTCCATCTCGGAGTCGGGCATAGGGGCACCCGACCCCTCGGCTACAACCGGTGGCGCAGGTGGCACCACGGCCGGCGCCGGTGTCGCCTCCTCGGCCGGTGCCGAAGCAGAGGCCGGAGGTACTCCCGATCTCTCCTCCCTAGTCGCAGCCGTCTGCCGCGCCATCTCGTCTTGGAGCCTTTTAATTTGCTCCTCCTGTCGCTGCATGGCTTCGGCCTGTTGCCGAACCACGCCCATTAGCTCGGTCAACTCATTGCGAAGAGCCGAGTTCTCGCCCTCCCCGAGTTGTTCGGGAGCCGCGCCCGATCCTCCGGGCCCGGTCTTCGCAGGAGGCCGACCACGTACCATTATCTCCTGAAAACACAACGACTTTGGTCATTTCGTGACATCCAAAGTCATTTGCGACACAACACTTCACGAAAATAAACGTGAACCCAATCTAGGCGAAAGTCACTCAAGGGTCCTTATTCCCCTCACTTGGTTTTCATGTTGTCGGCCGCCAACATGAACACACTTGGTGAAGAATAAGACACACCTCGAATCTACCTCTATTTCCAACTAGAGGCATAAGGACATAACCCAATCACTTATCTTTCGCCACATCAAAGATCTCGTCACTCACGAGCCTACACTCCTAGGGTCTTTTCCATCCTAGGGTTTCTTAGGTCAACCTAGACCGTTTCTACGCTCTGATACCACCTCAGTCTGTCACGCCCCGCCGGTCCTTTAACACCAACTAGGTGGAAAGGATAACCGCACGGGCGCATGCCCCAGACCCGCCGAACGGATAGAGTCCTTTCTACCCGCCCAAGGCGTCACAACACAAGCTTATCCACAATGTTCCAACTAGGAACGGAGTACAAGAGTTGCACAAGGAAAGCATCAACATAAAGAAGTTCTACTTCTATTACATCACAAGGCACAATATACATGTCCAAAATTTTCCTTTCTTTCACTTTCATTCCATACATCATGTTCCAAAACTATGGAATATACAACATTCATACAAGAATGAAAATCCCCTATGCTATCATAGTCCAAAATAGGGGTTTAACTCTATGCATCACCAAAAATGGAAGGGCCGCTATCTAAAGAGCCAAACCCTTGCCTCGCTCCGCCGCCTCACTCGCGGAAGGACCTGAAAAATGGGGGGGTGAGAACTATAAACATAGTTCCCAGTGGGTAAGGCCACCCAAGAGAGAAGCTCGACCCACCAGGTCCAAAGAAACACCATATGCATAAGTTAGATCATATATAACTATGCAACAATTATTTACATGCTTAGTAAATAAACATAAAGGATGCAACCAAATGAAATATAATCTATCATTCTCTCCTAGGTTCATCCTATGTCTCACAATGACCAAGTTCTTTTACTTGTCGTTTACTTATGGTTTCGGAATCGCCGTCTCACCATATTTGTTCCAACATTCAAGGAGTGAGCTTGTCACCTCCTAGTTCGAGTAGCGAAATCGTCGCATACTCGGGATAGCGAAATCGTCGCATACCCCGTCTCAACACCGCCATCATATGGCATGGTAGCGAAATCGTCGCATACCCGGGATAGCAAAATCGTCGCACATCCCCCTCGACACCGCCAACACGTGGCGCGGTAGCGAAATCGTCGCATACCCGGGATCGCGAAATCGTCGCCTATCCCATGTCGGCACCGCCAACTCGTGGCATGGTAGCGAAATCGTCGCATACCCGGGATAGCAAAATCGTCGCACATCCCATTCTTCACATTACTTGCCAACCTAAATCTCATGATCTTAGGTTCAAGGCACTAAGTCTCGCCTATGTTTGATAACACTAGGCTTACTTACTCATTGCCAACCTAGGTTCCATGACTCTCTAGGTTCCAATCACATGTCCAACCTATGTTCAATGACACTAGGTTTCAATCTCACATGTTCAACCTATGTTCAATGACACTAGGTTTAAATCTCACACGTTCCAACCTATGTTCAACAACACTAGGTTTAAATCTCACATGCAACCATGCAACAAGTATAAATAATTGAATTGTACTTGAAATATCCATCATGCAATAGGAGTTCATTGTTCTACCTATCATGATTTTACCTTTGCCAACATGCAAAATGCTAGGGTTCTCAACACATACCATTTTATTTTTAAATGGATAATTACCCTAGACATGGAAGTGACCTAATCACTTCGGTAAACACAAACCCACCTCAAGAGCATTCAAATCCTTGTATTCTTCAAGCTCCTAAGTGTCCAAGCTTAGAGTTCTTGCTTCAACCCAAGCTTCTACAAGAAAACGGTTCGTTACTCGTTACGAACCCTAAAATCAACTCAATATATGAAATCAAGTGCTCCAACATGATTTCCTAAGCCTCAATTGCAATTATCGAAGGTCCAAATATTTTTAGAACCTCACATTGCAAAAGCCCTCATTCTACCTAGGGTTTGCATGCATGCAAGCCAAACCCTAGATTTCATGGCCAAACACCCATCATTTGTGGTTTAGGTTGCCAAGGGTTCCCAAAAACCTCATTTCAAAGGATTAAATCCAAGGTTTGAACCCAAAACGTGAGGTACTAACCTTAATCACGAAATCCCCAAGCTCCTTCTTGCACCAAGAAGCTTCTTTTCTCCTTTGGAAGCTTTTTCCAAGATCAATCCACCTTTTCTCCAAGTTTTGGAGAGATCTCTAGAGAGAGAAAGTGGGAGAGATGGAGAGGAGAAGTGGAGAAGATGATCTCTGTGAAAGGGGAGTGTTCCCAGCCTTTCTAATACCCCCACGCATGTGAAAGGACCAAAATGCCCCTCTCCACAAACAACACAACCTACCAGCCAAATCTGGACATTGTATACCGGTATGTGCATTTGCATACCGGTATACGGGTGCTGATTTCGGTATACCTCAGGGATTCCGCAGAACCCGAGAGCTGCTTTCACTGTTTCGCACACAGTATACCGGTATGCCATTTTCACATACCGGTATACCCCGAAAAATTCCACAAACCCGAGAGCTAGGTTTCTCGGTTTCAACACGGCATTCCGGTATACCATTTCACATACCGGTATACCAAGCTCCAATTCCGGTATTGGACTTCACATACCGGAATCCAGTGCAGACTTCCCAAGTTCGCAGTTTTTAACTTCTCGAAGTCCATTTTCGCGCCTCAATTGCGCCGAAAACACTTCGCACAGTCCCGAACTTGGCCAAAGCCTCACATATAGCCTCTCATGCCATTCTCTCACTAGAACTCTACAATTTGTAGAAGTTCAGTACGATGCACTGAAATTCAGTGTACTACAACCAGACCATCGATGATGCAAATTTGGCTGAGACTTTCACAGGTAACGTGACCGAGGGGGCGATAAAAGAGGTGAAGTATTGGTGTAGTACACTGAACCTTAGCAAATCGCGAAGTTCTAGTGTGAGATTAGTATTTTGTACTAACCTAGAGGTTTTAGCTGTGATGCGAGAGCTTATGAGTGTTTTCGGGACTTAGAAGTGCGAAAATGGACTCCAGAGGTCAAAATCTGTAAAAACTGCAGTTTTGACATTGTGTACCGGTACTGGTATCAGGGTACCGGAATCCAGTGGAGAACTGGGATCTGCGCAGCTCTCGGGTTTTGCGGAATCTAGCATTTGGTACCGAAATAGATTTAATGTATACCGGTACTGATGTTTAGCATACCGGAATACTGTTTCGTGGCCTTTTGGCCGAGGCTCGGGTTTGCGGGATTTCTGGCCTGATTCCGGTATACCTATACGCATACCGGAATGCAGTGCAGAAACTGTAATTTTGTGCAGTTTGTAAATGTTAGGTTTTGGAGGGGTGTTAAGGCAATTGTTACAACATGTAACTTAACCCTCACACCCCCCTCACTGCCCTCTTTTGTGCTGAGCTTGGTGAAGAGGAGAGGTATGTTTTCTCCCTCTCTCTCTCTAGATTTCTTCTCCCAAACCCTTGAGATCTTGGGTTTTGATCTCTTTTCTCTTCTCCTTTTGCTTGTTGCTTGCTAGAGGAGCATTGGAGAAGGCTTGGATGTATTGAGGAGAGCTTGTTGTGGATTAAACTCCAACCCTAGCTTGTTCTAGCTTGATTTGGAGCTCATGAGAGGTGAGTAGCTCTCTTGTAAACCCTCTTTTGTGGTTTATTTGGATTATTACTTGTGGAAACCTTGAAATGGTGAACCTAGGGTTTAATTTGGGGTTTCTTGATTTTGAGCCTTAGAGGTGGAATTGATGGGTGTAGAATGTTATGTTAGGTTGGATTTGAAGCTTCCTAACCTTGATTTGGGTGTTGGACAAGTGCTTCTTGGTCTAAGGTATTTTCCACCCTTTTTTCTCTTGTATATTGGCGATTTTCGAAAGTGTTCGTTCGACACTTCTGACCCCGTAGGAATTTTCTTTAGGGTGCTTGAAATCGAGGGGACAACTCCGCTTCGACGTACTGCGAGGTCTCGAAGGAGTTCCGTGGGTTTGACCTCACCGAAATGGGTGAAATCTCCCTATGTCTTCGGTTTAGTTTTAAAAGCTCGAATTGGTGCATTTACATATTAAATGTGGCATTATGACATTGTTGGAATCATGACATATAGGTGTCATTCATAAGAGAATTGCATGTGCCTTGTAGGGGTTGATAACATGCATGGTATATATTTTGTGTGATGGTTTAATGGCATTTCATCTTATAATATGTAGAAATGCATTTTGGGATAAGTGGGACATCGTGTGGGATACTAGATGTATAGTGGACTATGAGGTTCATTCATGATGCTTGCATATTGGCTTTTAGTAGCATTGGTCATGGTATATGACAAACTCTTGAGAATGTTAAACTAAGTATTTTGCATATTACTTAGGTGGATAACAAGTAGACATTATGACATAGTGTTGGACTCTTGGTCACTACTTAGCATTCCATGTTATAGACATGATTAACGTGACGCTTATGCAGTTGATTATGCTTGTTGGCCATTGTGCTCATTCGCACATGCTTGTGAGGGTCGCTCCCTACAAGCCGGCACTCCGGAGTTAGCCTTGCGACGTTTGATCGCCCGTGCAAGGCGCGGAAGTGGATCGCCGTTGGGGGAGAGTCTCATTCTAGCGAGAGAATGCTGACTACCACGGGACCATTAGGCACGACACAAGCGGGACAGCACCGTCCCCTATGGATTGGGTAAATCTATGTTGCATGTGGTAGTAGACATGACATGACATATAGTGAGATTATGACATTAGAACATGTGTAGCTAAAACATTGCATATTTACACATGTACATGAGTAGAAGGCTTACATGCATTGTAAGACGAACACGAATAGAATGTTTACATGTTTTATACCTTTATGTATAGAGGCATAGTAGTGTAGAACTTTCGAATGTAAGCATACTTTATTATACTAATCCTACTTTTGCCTCAGTTGACCTAGTGGTGTATCCCGCTCCTCTCGACGGCTTACCCACTTGGAACTATTGAATAATAGTTCTCATCCCCCTGGGGTTTGTTGTTTTATTTCAGAGCCTTCCACTGCGGGAGAGGCGAGGGACCGAGGCAAGGGCGTCGCGACTAGTTAGCATTCGAGGGAGATAGTCGCATAGGTGGATACCTTTCTTTTGTTTTGATGAAAGGTGTATGTACTTTTGAGATTTAGTAATAGTGTACACCCTATGTCTTGGATGTATTATTGGTGGAACCTTGTATCACTTTTATTTGTATACTTTTCCTTGTTGCACCTTATATACTATCTTGTTATGATTACTGTTCTTCTATCTAGTATGTTTATGCTCTGATCACCATGTTAGGATTGTTATCATTATTCCTTTAATTGTATACTTGTTGTAGACGCCTTGTGTGCACTGGGGCGCCTTGTGTGCACGGCGGGTCTGTGCACGCGCCCGGGCGTGCTTCCGCTATGGCCCCCGGGGCGTGACAATTGGTTCATCCTTCTCTTCGATTTCGAGCACTGGCACTTGCTGGCGGTCGATCTGAAAGAAGGAAAGTACCTTCATTACTCGTCTATAAAGCTGTAAGTATTCCTTTAATATAACAGTGGGTTCGATAAAGCTGTAAGTATTCCTTTAATACTTTAAAATCGTCTTCGGAATAATCTGTTATCTAAACTAATTAGTGCAACGCCGCCGTCTGCAGTGTAAGTACGTGGGAAAATTTTTAATGGATAAATTTCCACTAGTGTTTAGCGGCGGCGATCGACGTCCACCCGACTGGGAGAGGATCAACGTAGAGCCAATCCCAATTTAAGATCAATCCAATGACTGTGCAGTATTCGTGTTGGCATACGAGGAATACCTGCAGAAGGGATGGAATCTTGACTTCTCCCAGAAGGATATAACGAAGAAACGCAGCGAAATTGCTGCAAAAATTTTGCGTGAATTTTACACGAGATGATTCGTTTTTTATAAATATTTCTTCCAATTTTTTCAGGCATATGAGCCGGTCCTTACAGTGTAAATACGTCTAGGAGTTATAGTTATTCGTTGGCTGTAACGGGACACCATTTTAACTATTATTGTAGGAGCAATACAATTTATTCATGTAATGGTGTAACAAATCAATAAGTTAAGCAACATTTCATAAAGGTGCCAGAGAGTGTAATCCCTTTTCCACAAATAAGATGACCTTCAGATGCGAATTAGGCCGAAATGGCGTGATCGTCTGAATACTTTTACACTGTTTCATAGAAGAAGGAAGAAGATGATGAAATTGCAGTGTTAAAATAAAATTACACTGAGTAAAAAAGTTTGCACTATTTTAATAAAATTTGCACTATTTGAGATAGAAATTACAGTCTTTTGGGATCGAACACTATTTAGACCAACGTTACACTCTTTATGTAAATTTACACTATTTCGCCTTCTCTTCTCCTTCCTCCTCCTTCCTCTTGAAAGATAGGGGGTGCCCTAGGATCTATCTAGAGTATATCAATCACCTAGAGGGGGGTGAATAGGTGTATAAATAAAAATCACAAATCTCAATGCGATAAAGTAATGCGGAAAATAAAATCAGCACACCGAGATTTACTTGGGAAACTCCACCTTGGAGAAAAACCCACGGGACCAACACGCGAAAAAATAATCCACTAAGAGTAAAGAATTACAAGGTGATTACCGACTCCACGGACTTAACCTCTCCCTTCTCTTCAGCGGATCACGCGCACCAACGGGTTGTCCACGCCCCACGTCCGAATCCACGGACGCCACTCGAATCCTCGAGCACCAACGATCCGAATCCACGAACCGTCTTGATCACGCCGAATCCACGACGCCACTCCGTCCGGAGCAAAACAAATAAGGTTGATTATGATTCCTTGCTTAGAAGAACATGAAATATCTGTGGGAATAATCTCTAAGCAATTTTCAAATTGATTCTAAAAGAATATTAGAAATTAGGGCACCATGAATCAATTTGAGAGAAGCTTGATGTAGAAGATGAGGAAAACGGTTACCTACAAGCTTCTAGGGTTTCTAAAAGATAATCTATGCTTAACCACGTTTTAGAGACACCCCCACATCTTATTTATAGGTTAGAAGCAATCCGAACTAGATTAGGATTAAAAACAGTTTTTAGAAAGGTTTGGAAGCAAACCGATTTCGACTAGGATTGGAAAACTAATTTTAAAAAGGTTTGGAATCAAATTAGGATTGCTAAAATGATTTTAAGAAATCTACCATCTTATTTTTAGGTTTGGGAGACATTAGAATCAGAGTAGGATTGAAAAAATAACTTTTCAAAAATTCGCGACGGGTCAGGGTCCGGACCTTGGATTGCAGGGTCCGGACTCTGAAACGTTTCAGCTTTTCATTGTCCGGACCGCAGTCCGGACCCGGTTTACGAAACAGCCTGACAGGCTTACGGGTTCCAGACCGCAGCTCCCAGGGTCCGGACCCCGTAGCATGAATTATTCCGAATCGTTTATAAATCATTAAAAACCTATTCTAATGTCTTCCAAACACTTGTAAATGTTCATAAATCATCATCAAGATTATTTAAACTTACCAAGCATCGAGAATTCATACGTTGAGTCTTCGAGTCTTCAAACTTCGTCTCTTCTTCTTTGAACCTTCAAGACTCCGACTCACTTCACGAAATATGCCAATATAAAATCCGTAACAATCTCCCCCTTTGGCAATTTCGTGACAAAACCCAAAACTACATAAAACACTCACGATGCTCATCTCTCCAAAATTGAAATTCATTGCCATCACCAAAACAATGAACTTCTCGCGTGAAAGATCCAAATAAAATTCAAAATTATAATTTTGTAACTCCTAAAAACAAACTCTATAACTTAGACAAACATGGAGTCTTGAAGTCTTGAAAGACCTGCAAAAAAAATTTCATTCTCCACGAACAAAGTTAGTAGAAAAAATATATCTAAATCTCTCCCCCTTTGTTCATGCGTCTAAGTTCATCACCTCTCTCCCCTTTTTTGTCAAAAATTGCCAAAAGAAAACACCCAAAAATAGAGAGAGTTGAAAGAAATTAAATAAAACACAAGTTCAAAACATTTTTCAATTTTGAAACCACTTGTGATAAAAACGTCAAACATTGTTAGTGCATGAGGAGTATAAATTCACATTGACTTCTTTCAATTACTATTAATTTCATAAGAATTAAGAACTTTACTACACAATCACCATAATGTAGATAAAATATTACACGATTTCTTAATTCATATAAACTTCAAAATCAAGTCATCAAAAATAATCTAAAGGCTCAAAAGCTATCAAGATGTAAACGGATTATGAAGATGACTTAAGGGATTAATCAAAGAGACAGAAATTGTCGCATAAACGTTCAAAATTGAGATAAAACAAACATCGCACAGGGGGTGGCTCTTTGAGCATCTTTCATGTATGTGGACCACCTTATAACTCCGAAAAATAAATTTTGTGACATTTTTTCTTTTGCATGCTTTTGCACTTATATATATATTTTTTTTTCGGATATGCAATTCAATTCTCATGTGGTAGCTGCATACACTAACCGGACGACCGGGGTGGTAGCTCTTTCCTCCATGTGGTGGTAGTTTTCACACTCCTTTTAAGGATGCAATTCTTTCCACATCTTTCAAATCATATGAGCATTTTTTTTTAATATAATAATAACTCCCCCTCGCTTAAGCAATCTCTTAGTTGAAAGAACATGTGACAAATTTTAGTCCATAAGAGAATGACTATTCATCAAATTCAACACACACAACCGAGATAGGTTAAGCTCCTAGAGATTACACAAGATTACCTAAATTTGATGAATATAAGTATTAAGAATTCTCATAATAAATTATCTTCAAATATAATGAAAATAAAGTAAAACCGATAATTAATATGAGATTAATTAGAAGTGAATGAAAGTGAACCTATTGATATTCAATGCACTATTTAATGTTCTAATTATTCAAAGAATCTAAAAATCGTAACAATAAAAGCACCAAAACGTGTAATGCAATAAACAAAAGATATGCAATAGAAACCGATCAAAGCACTACACAAAGTCAAAAACAAATTAAGACTTTAGAGAAGGAAATATATCACCTTTCCGAACCCAAACTTGTCGGATTGTTGGTTGTCTTGATTTGTTGACGTTGGGCACGATTTGTTTTGACTTTTGATCAACCTTTGGTCTCACCATCGCATTCTGCTTTGGAGTAGTTGGTTGTTGTGGCTTTGACTTTTGATTGACCTTGGGTACTCGACCTTTTTGATGTTGCTTTTGAATCCGTGAGGCTTGTCGAGTGTTGGAAGATGCCGATAGATGTTGAGGAGATGCCGATTGAGTATTCTTATCTTTTCTAGGGCATGTCTTCTTGATGTGACATTTCTTTCCACATCTATGACATACTTTCTCTTTTACACTTGTTGAGACTTTGGGAATAGAATTTTTTACCTTCTCAACAAATGTCTGCTCATATCCAAGTCCAAGTTTGCTTGTTTGACTCAATCCGAGCATATCATCAAGTTTCTTTGAACCGGAGGAGAATTTTTGTATGTCGGACTTGAGTTGATGGACTTGTTTGGTCAAAACTTGGTTGGATGTGTGAACTTCTTTGTATTGTTGCTCTAGAAAACCAATCTTATCTTGATATGATTTGATCATTGTCACCGATTGGTTTAGCTTCTCCTTGAGGATTCCATTGTTCTTCAATGATGTGTCATGTTCATCCTCAAGAGCTTTAGTCGTTGCTTTCAAGCTTTTGTTTTCATCTTCAATTTCTAATAAGCGCGTCCTCAACTTTTTGTTATGCTTAGCCATTTTCCTTGATTCATCAAGAAGTTGTTGGTATGCCTCGGCTAAGCTCTCATCATCCGACTCTCCCTCACTCGAGCCATCGTCGCTCGACGTTTCATGCACAGAGGAAGAAGCAAAAGGGTTAGCAATAGTAGATGATAAACAAAAAGCAAAAGGAGAAGAAGAAACGTGTGAGGATAAGGCAATAGCATCATTGGTTTCTTCTTCACTAGAACTCGAATCATTGGAAGTAGAGTCATCCCAAGTTCTAGCTTGTAGCGCCTTCTTTTTATAGGATTTTTTAGTGGGACAATCCGTGGAGATGTGGCCGTAGCCTCGACACTTGTAGCATTGGATTTCTCCTTCAAAGTCATCCTTTTCTTTAGAAGACTTTACAATCTTCTTCTCTTTAGAGGATTTAGAATGTGAAGATCCGTTAGAAGAAGATTTGGATGTAGATCGATTTGTCTTGTTCTTCTAGAAATTCTGACGAAATTTCTTCGTGAGATGCTCCAATTGATGTTCAAAATCGGCGAGCGAAATTTCTTCGTCGGAATCCGAGTCGTCGTCTTCCTCCTTCGTAGATTTGAGTGCAATACCTGTACTCTTAGAAGAAGACTTGGAAGAAGATTCATTAGTAGGAAAAGTCATTTCATATGTTTGTAAGGCGCCTACTAATTCTTCTACTTTCATCTCGTCCGGATGTTTTATAGTCTCAATGGCCGCAACCTTCGAACGAAATCTTTCGGGAAGAGTTCTCAAAATTTTTCTTACAACTTTAGATTCCGAGATTTTCTCTCCCAAGTTTGCGCATGTATTGACTATGTCTTGAAGACGAGTATAGTACTCGGTAAAGGTCTCATGATCGTCCATGGAAATTGAATCAAATTTACTTGTAAGCATTTGAAGTTTTTGGACCTTTACCAAGCTAGTTCCCTCATGCGTAACTTGGAGAGTATCCCAAATCTCCTTTGCCGTCTCACATGCCGAGACACGTGAGAACTCGGTTTGATTTAAAGAATTAAATAAGGCATTAATTCCCCTACCGTTGTAAGAAGATAAATCAATCTCTTCCCTACTCCATTTATTTCGAGGTTTAGGGACGCTAACATTATCGACGATTTGAGTGGGATGAGTCCATCCAAATTCTATGGATTGCCACACTCGTTCATCGATGGCTATTAGAAAAGCTCTCATGCGAACTTTCCTATAAGCATAGCTCGTGCCATCAAAGAACGGAGGTCGATTAATGTTACCATCTTCACCCATTATGAAAGATAAAGCCTAGATCCCTCTCTGATACCAATTGAAAGATAGGGGGTGCCCTAGGATCTATCTAGAGTATATCAATCACCTAGAGGGAGGTGAATAGGTGTATAAACAAAAATCACAAATCTCAATGCGATAAAGTAATGCGGAAAATAAAATCAGCACACCGAGATTTACGTGGGAAACTCCACCTTGGAGAAAAACCCACGGGACCAACTCGCGAAAAAACAATCCACTAAGAGTAAAGAATTACAAGGTGATTACTGACTCCACGGACTTAACCTCTCCCTTCTCTTCAGCGGATCACGCGCACCAACGGGTTGTCCACGCCCCACGTCCGAATCCACGGACGCCACTCGAATCCTCGAGCACCAACGATCCGAATCCACGAACCGTCTTGATCACGCCGAATCCACGACGCCACTCCGTCCGGAGCAAAACAAATAAGGTTGATTATGATTCCTTGCTTAGAAGAACATGAAATATATGTGGGAATAATCTCTAAGCAATTCTCAAATTGATTCTAAAAGAATATTAGAAATTAGGGCACCATGAATCAATTTGAGAGAAGCTTGATGTAGAAGATGAGGAAAACGGTTACCTACAAGCTTCTAGGGTTTCTAAAAAATAATCTATGCTTAACCACGTTTTAGAGACACCCCCCACATCTTATTTATAGGTTAGAAGCAATCCGAACTAGATTATGATTAAAAACAGTTTTTAGAAAGGTTTGGAAGCAAACCGATTTCGACTAGGATTGAAAAACTAATTTTAAAAAGGTTTGGAATCAAATTAGGATTGCTAAAATGATTTTAAGAAATCTACCATCTTATTTTTAGGTTTGGGAGACATTAGAATCAGAGTAGGATTGAAAAAATAACTTCCCAAAAATTCGCGACGGGTCGGGGTCCGGACCTTGGATTGCAGGGTCCAGACTCTGAAACGTTTCAGCTTTTCATTGTCCGGACCGCAACCATCAGGGTCCGGACCCGGTTTACGAAACAGCCTGACAGGCTTACGAGTTCCGGGCCGCAGCTCCCAAGGTCCGGACCCCGTAGCATGAATTATTCCGAATCGTTTATAAATCATTAAAAACCTATTCTAATGTCTTCCAAACACTTGTAAATGTTCATAAATCATCATCAAGATTATTTAAACTTACCAAGCATCGAGAATTCATACGTTGAGTCTTCGAGTCTTCAAACTTCGTCTCTTCTTCTTTGAACCTTCAAGACTCCGACTCACTTCACGAAATATGCCAATATAAAATCCGTAACACCTCTCATCCTCATCCTCATCCGCATCCACACATGCACACATGCACACACCCACAACGTCGGCCTCTGCCTCCGCGGACGTCTCGCCGACGCCTGCGTCGACGCCGACGCGGCGGCGGTAGCGGCGGTGCGGCGTGAGCGGGCGACGGTAGCGTGGGAGCGGGAGCGAGATCGGGCGGGGTGTGCGTGTGAGATAATTAGATAATTAATTATAGCACACCCTGCCCGAGCAGGAGCGGGATCTAATGCTCTAATGTTCAAATGCTATAATTACAGTCACTCCATGAAATAAAATTATAAGAATTAAAACCTTAAATTATAAGCTTGTGAAATATATTTTTAAAATATTATAATATGCATACCTGTGTGTTATATGAAAAAAAATTCAATTTTTTTTAATATTAAAATAAAAAACTGTGCACTAGGTGCACCGAAAAACACTTGCTGCTCATGTTGAGAGAGCAACATGAGCAGTGGGCCCCGCATGACTTGGGTGCCACACGGCGCCTATCAGAGGGCGGCTTAAAACACGTGCCACACATCCGGCACATCCCCAAAAACTTTTTATGGACATGGGTGTCCACAAAATTTTTGCCCGGAGGCAAAAGCGATTTGGGCGTCCATGTGGGATTTGTAATTCCAAGCGTAGGGCCACTACTATTCGACCAGGAGGCGAAGGCGACGAAGGGCGTTTCTTGCAAACGCAAACAATGCGGCGGCGAGGGGCGAGGGTGGTGTTGCCTACGGTGCCCGCAGAGGAAGGGAAGAGAGTCGAAGGAGGGGTCGCGGAGGAGGCTGCTGTCGGGCAGGG
Source organism: Puya raimondii (assembly GCA_016920855.1). Classification (NCBI taxonomy): domain Eukaryota; kingdom Viridiplantae; phylum Streptophyta; class Magnoliopsida; order Poales; family Bromeliaceae; genus Puya; species Puya raimondii. Next base: position 79,861,110 of record JABWPP010000049.1, read on the forward strand.
TAGGAGCAAGCAGATCGGCGTTAAGATCGATGCTCACTACCTGGTGTGCTTCCGTTGATGCGAGCCCATTGGCCCTCTTCTCTTCAAGGTTTTAATCTTTTTTTCCACATTTTTTTTGAACCTGCTCGATCCTCTGCTTTTACTCATCATATTCTCTCTTTGTCTAAACCTGGTAGAGCGGAGAGCCAAAGGGCTCACAGCAACGGAAGCACACCAGGTAGTGAGCATCGATCTTAATGCCGATCTGCTTGCTCCTACCCTGCCAGACAGCAGCCTCCTCTGCGACCCCTCCTTCGACTCTCTCCCCTTCCTACGCGGCCGCCGTAGGCAACACCACCGGCGCCAACCACCACGACTTTAATTTCCGCCCACGCAACCACCGCCGCTGCCGCCGAAAGTAACAAGACGAGGAATAGCTTCGCCCGCCGCCGCCGCCGCCACAGCGACTGGGGACAAGGATGACGACGACCCTCGCCCACCACGGCCGCATCGCATGCGTTTGCAAGAAACGCCCTTCGTCGCCTTCGCCTCCTGAACGAATAGTAGTGGCCCTGCGCTTGGAATTGCAAATCCCACCTTTGTATGAAAGTGTAATTTTCATCAAAGAAAAATGTAGTCATTGGTCTGACAAAATATAATCCTTGCTCCTAAATTAATAGAGAGTGCATTTTCTATTTCATTCAATCTTTCATCTTCTTGATATATTGTTGTTGTTGATTTTTATTTTCTGTCATTTACAAACTCGTGCAAGTTGTAGCGAAGTAACCTTCGGCGAAGATGGGGATAACATACGCCTGAAGGGAGAACAATGATTAAACAGCGGAGTTGCACTGGTTAGGGAGTAATGTTGCACTGGGCAGTGGCAGTTACACTATATGACGACAATACTGCACACTTTTGGTCGTTATTGCACTATTTAAAGTCTTTCTTGCGCTATTACCTATATGTTAGCACAATATACATGAAAATATTTGCACTACCAACACTTGCCGAAGTTGCTAACAACATTCGGCGGGCTTAAAAACGTCCACTAGTTGCACTATTTTTGAAACAAGAGGCAGTAACGATTGTTACACCACTTACTGCCTATTTTACACTAATACACTGTTGCCCCCAAAGTTGCACAGCTTGCAGGCCCTCGGTGTACATCTCTGCAAATGAAATACTCTGCGAGTCTTGCATGGAGGAGTTCGAGAGGTCTATAATTAATTATAGCACACCCCGCCCGAGCAGGAGCGGGATCTAATGTTCTAATGCTATAATTAATTATCTCACATGCACACCCCGCCCGATCCCGATCCCGCTCCCGCTCCCGCTCAAGCGCTGCCATCGCTCGCTCCCGCCACACCGCGTGCGCCGCCGCTACCGCCGTCGCGGCGGCAGCGGCATCGGCGCCACGTCCGCGGAGGCGGAGGCCGACGTTGTGGGTGTGTGCATGTGTGTATGTGTGGATGCGGATGAGGATGAGGATGAGAGGAATGAGGAGGAAGAAGAATAGAAGGAGAAATAGTGTAAATTTATTTAAAACGTATAATTTTGGCCTAAACAGTGTAAATCCGATGCCAAAAGACTGTAATTTCTATCTCAAATAGTGTAAATTTTATTAAAATAGTGAATTTTTTTTTTAAATAGTGTAATTTTATTTTAACAGTGCAATTTCATCATCTTCTTTTTTCTTCTATGAAAGATCATTTAGAGGCGAGGAGGTCGGGGGGTGCACGGGCGAGGGCGAGGTTGTGCGAGGTAGAGGCGATAAAATCTTCTCAATATGAGGAGAAGGAAGAAAAAGAAAAGATGGAGAAATGGTGTCAATTTGATTTAAAGAGTGCAACTGTTAAAAATAAGATGATGAAATTGCACTTTTAAAATAAAATTACACTGTTTTTAAAAAATTTGTACTCTTTTAAAAACATTTGCACTATTTGAGAGAAATTACACTATTTTGGGGTAATATTTACACTATTTAGGTAATACTTACACTCTTTACGCAAAATTTACACTCTTTCTCCTTCTCTTTTTCTTCCTCCTCCTCCTTCTCCTTCCCCTTATCCTCATTCTCATCCTCATCCTCATCCACACATGCACACATGCACACACCCACAACGTCGGCCTCCGCCTCCGCAGATGTGGCGCAGATGCCGCCGCCGCCGCCGCCGCGGTGGTGGTAGCGGCGGCGCACGAGGTGCGGCGGGAGCGGGCGACGGCAGGGCGGGAGCGGGAGCGGGATCGGGCGGGGTGTGCGTGTGAGATAATTAATTATAACACACCTCGCCCGAGCGGGAGCGGGATCTAGCTCGCGGAGGACGGGGGCGGTGGAGCAGCTGCGACGGTGCGTGGAGGTTGAGACTTAATTAAGGTTGAGACTTAATTAATTAAGGTTGCGACGGCATGCGGAGGTTGCGACAGCGCGCGGAGGTTGATATCTTTAATTAATTAAGTTGCGCGCGGAGGTTTCCTCTTTTTGGGAGTGTGAGGACAGAGAGAGAGAGAGAGTGGGGGGGGATGAGGATGGAGAGTGGAGGGCAAGGGCGAGGGTGTGCGGGGTAGAGGCGAGGCGGGCTGTTTCCGCCTCCGCCTCCGCCTCCGCCTCCGCCTCCGCCTCCGCCTCCGCCTCCGCCTCCGCCTCCGCCTCCGCCTCCGCCTCCGCTGCTTTTCTCGGAGAGAGAAAAAAAAGAACGAGAGAAAAAAAAGACGAGAGAGAGAAAGTAATAAGGGTATTTTGGATTATTTTTTAAAGTAATAAGGGTGTTGGTGTGGGTGGGTGTGGGTTGTTGGGTTGCTGTGCTGGGAAACGACCTGAGAGAGAGAAATGGGTGTGGTTGGGGAGGATAGAGAGAAAGAGAGTGAGAAGAAGAATGTTGGGAATTGGGAGAGGAGAGAGAAAAGTTTAATCTCATCTTTTTTTTTAATCCATCAAAATGAGGTTAGTTTTGGAATATTTTTCAAAAGAAGGCTAGATGGGGAATTCTTTTTCTAAGGAGGCTAGACAAGGCATTAGGTCCATAACCAGTGCCAGCTACATTTCGATCTCTATTAAGGTGTGATAGCTATAGGGCTATATGGTACATGTGAACAGGTCAAAGGAACACCCATATAGTGGCCCGTGATACGTCCCATCTTATAAAAAGGTGTGCCAGCTATATGGCTATATGGAACATGTAAACCGCCTAGAAGTAACATCCATATACTCAGTGCTGGCTATATTCCGAATTTTGATAAGGTAGGATAGCTATAGGGACATATGGTACATCTCAACCACTATAAGGAACGTCCATATACCCAGTGCGGTCTAAATTTCGAACTTTAAAATGGTGTGACAGTTATAGTGCTATATGGTACGTCTAAAGCGCTGTAGGAAACACGCATATACTTGCCCGGGCACAAAAGGACTTTAAAATGGTGTCACAGTTATAGGGCTATATGGCACATCTACAACGCTGTAGGGAACACCGTTATACTCGGCACTGATTCGTCCCATCTTATAAAAAGGTGTTACAACTATAAGGCTATATGGTACAAGTAAACCACTAGAAGGAACATCCATATACTCACTACGGGCTATATTCTGAATTTTAATAAGGTGTCACAGCTATAGGGCCATAGGGTACATCTAAACCACTATAAGGAACATCCATATACACAGTGCGGGCTACATATCGAACTCTAATAAGGTGTGACAGCTATGGGGCTATATGGTACATCTAAACCACTGAAAGGAACACCCATATGCTGGCCCGTGATACGTCCCTACAAATAAGCCTCTCACTTCACTCCGTTCCTCGGCGTACTGCATTTGTGCTAATGCTTATAACTAGATAGTTATCATGTCAAGCTCCAACTCCAGACATCCCAGATACAACTATTTTTTTATTCTATGGTGTAATCGATACTTCGATGCTAATATTTTGTACGATTGTGCAGCACGGGTGGAGATTTTCGCCTACGACATTGAAGAAGACTGCTCAAAGGATGGCGTGACTTCTTTCCTAGCCGAGCAGTTCGGTGGAGAGCCCACAGATTTTGGAATTGTAGATTGTCCCGACGAGGACGGTGATTATGTAGTATTCTTTCCTAGCAATAAGATCCGGGATAAAGCTATCTGTTGGTCACCACTTGAATCCTACAAACTCACTATTTGGGCAGAACCGTGGGAATTCAACCTTAGTAGATGCCGTGTAAGATTTCGCTACGATGTATGGATTCGCTTGCATGACTTACCGCTCCACTGCTACAGGTATGAAGATTTACAAACAATTGTTTCAAGTTTCGGACAATTTATAGGTGGAGATGACCGAAGCCGGCTTCACGAAGATGTAAGGTTCTATCGATTTTTGATAAAAACTGTTGATCTTCAAATCATTCCAGAGTGTATTACGCTGGTTTTGGGGAATCGTGAATGGAAAATAAATGTTGAGATAGAGTCCTGGGAAGGTTGCTGCTCGGGCTGCAGTCCTTAATTTGCGCGTTGTGCGGTGAAACTTTCGGCAAGTAGTTACTTTTAATCTTGTTATTTCCATAATTATGTTCTAGCTGCATTGGACATGATGTACATTTATTGTGAACAAGTATATATCTTGGTATTATTTATAATTATATGCTGAATTATGAGTTCGGCTAAATATTAGTTCGGCTCGTGTTCTGCTTGGTAACAGTACGAATATATATATATATATATATATATATATATATATATATATATATATATATATATATATATATATATATATATATATATATATATATATATATATATATATATATATATATATATATATTTATTTATTTATTTAAACAAAATGTAGCAAAATTTAAATATAAAGGCGAGCTCAAATATAAGGATAACAATTTAAGAAAAAGTTTAAACCCGGTTTCGTTTATGTACATATTTGTGTGACTCCGGTGCGTTCAACATTTTGGGGTCTATACACATTCGGCTGAGCAATCCCACTCAGGTGTGATAGTGACCGCCCAATCTAGGGCTTCTTTACCTTCAACTCTTACCTTCCCCCCTGATTTTACTCACCCTCTTTTCCCCTTCACCTCCGTTGCACCACGACCGGCCCGCCCCTCACAAGCCTTCGTTGATTGGCGGTGTTGGAACCCATCTCGAGGCTGCTGATCCTTCCGCCCTACCCACGTCGTCTAGTGCTTTCGGCAGGAGGTGGAGCCCCCTGGAGCCTTCCTCTTCTACTTCGCCAGCCGCGTCACGGATCACTGCCCCTTCCCCTCCCGGTATGGCTTATCTTCGCTGTAAAGATCATGTATTCCTATTTTCATATTGGTATCATAAGTGGAGCGGAGTGATTTGGGCACCAGCATAACTTTAACAAATTATTATTTACAAATTTACTGCCCTCCACTTTCCAATTAACTCTGTTTAGGATTAAGTGGAATTTAGGTTCATCCGAAGGCGATATGGTGTAGCACTGTGTAACTGTTCATAAATTTTGTAGGCCGAGTTTGAAAAGCATGTACAGAAAGCCGGAATCTAAGTTATTAAGTAGGGGTGGGATTGGCCAAGTACGTACAGGTGTACATCCATTACGGGTGATTGTGCCTTCAAATGGTGCAATCTCTGATGGCATTGACAGCGACGATAATTTTGTTGATCCACCACAAAGATACAGTATAAAATTCGAAAGGAACAGAACTGTCAGGCATGAACCCCGCATGATTAGGATTACTATTAAGTGTGATAGTGATGATGATTTTGTCGATCCTCCACCAACATTTCTGTATATTAGAGAATAAGCATCGCTTTTGATGTTATGTACATATAACTATGGCAAGTCAAGAGTTTGGGTTAACTGATGATGTCTGCCATATTAATGAACAATAGTTATACTTCCTACTTGTTGTCTATCATTTGCAATTCTTATAGTTCTAATATTGCAAAATTTAGATGGATTCGAGCTTTACAACCTCGAACAATGGAAGCAATCGAACAACACCTTTTTGCCATTGTGGATTGCTCTGTAGCATTAAGACATCTTGGATGCAAACCAATCCGGGACGGAGATTTTATGGTTGTCCAAGATACGGGGTAAAACTGTATAGTACAAAATTTTCTTCATATATGATTACTTGATGTGTAATTCCTAGTACCTCTCAATTGTAGGAATATGGCGCATGTAATTATTTTGGTTGGTACGATCCACAATTTACGAGCCGGAGTATCTCAGTGGTTAATGGTTTATTGGCAAGCAACAATAAGTTGCGGGATGAAGCCGCAGCTGCTGCAAATAAAAGAAGATGGGGTTGGGCCTTTATTGTCATGTATGGGGTAGCCAGTGGCATTTTTTTGACATCTTGCTATAACTTGTGTGGCAGGGGTACATGACTACCATGTTTCTTGCCGCATGTCGTATATTACTCGTAGTGTTTTATAAAAAGGATTGTTGTACTATTTTGTGGTGGATTTTACAATATATCAACGGTGGGCTATATGTTGATTTATATTCTTCGTTTTATTGTAATATCATGTTACAACTTATGCTGTAAAAGCAAATCTTGTTCTATTGTCAAACCTATATATGTAATATGAGGAACTAATGCCTTGTCTAGTCTCCTTAGGAAAAAAAATTCCCTATCTAGCCTTCTTTTGAAAAATATTCTAAATCTTGCCTCATTTTGATAGATTAAGAAAAAAAGATATAAGTTAATAACTTAATATAGGATTGTGGGTTAATCGGATGAGATTAAACTTTTCACTATTTCTTCTCTTTCTTCTTCCTCTCCTTCTTCTTCTTCTTCTTGAAACAGCCCCCCTCGCCTCTGCTCCGCACGACCTCGCCCTCGCCCGTGGACCCCCCGACCTCCTCGCCTCTAAATGATCTTTCATATAAGAAAGAAGAAGATGATGAAATTGCACTGTTAAAATAAAAGTACACTATTTTAAAAAATTTTGCACTGTTTTAATAACATTTGCACTATTTGAGATAGAAATTACAGTCTTTTGGAATCGGATTTACACTGTTTAGGCCAAAATTACACGTTTTAGGTAAATTTACACTATTTCTCCTTCTATTCTTCTTCCTCCTCCTTCCTCTCATCCTCATCCTCATCCTCATCCGCATCCACACATGCACACATGCACACACCCACAACGTCGGCCTCCGCCTCCGCGGACGTGGCGCCGATGCCGCCGCCGCCGCCGCGACGGCGGTAGCGGCGGCGCACGCGGTGCGGCGGGAGCGGGCGACGGCAGCGCGGGAGCGGGAGCGGGATCGGGCGGGTTGTGCATGTGAGATAATTAGATAATTAATTATAGCACACCCCGCCCGAGCAGGAGCCGGATCTAATGCTCTAATGTTCTAATGATATAATTAATTATCTCACATGCACACCCCGCCCGATCCCGATCCCGCTCCCGCTCAAGCGCTGCCGTCGCCTGCTCCTGCCGCACCGCGTGCGATGCCACTACCGCCGTCGCGGCGGCGGCGGCATCGGCGCCACGTCCGCGGAGGCGAAGGCCGACGTTGTGGGTGTGTGCATGTGTGGATGCGGATGAGGATGAGAGGAAGGAGGAGGAAGAAGAAAAGGCAAAATAGTGTAAATTTACCTAAAAGGTGTAACTTTGGTCAAAATAGTACAGGCGAGGGCGAGGGCGAGGTTGTGCGGGGCAGAGGCGATAAAATCTTGTCAATATTACAGTACACGGCTACCCAAATAATAGAATCTTGTCAAGCAACACACATAGAACATTACAAGACAAAATAAGTACAAGCAGATTTCAATACGGAGCATTCTTAAAATATAGATAAATGCAAAATGTGTATAATACTACAACAAAGAAGCAATAATAAATACGCACAGTAGTGGTAAAACAAACGGGAGATAAGGACATTCAATATTTACAGATACGAGAAGTATAAGCACGTCATTACAATTGTTCCGAATCTTACATGCAATGTTACAATAGATTCAAGAGAATTACGAAAAAAAGTTGAATCACAATTCTATAATTTGAAACTCCCGAATAAACGGGTCGACAACAAATAAATTTCCATTCCTGTCGCAGTACAATCATTACAATGATATTTGCTTTCAATTAGCAGGTCTTCCACCACCATGCTGAAATTGATATTCCTGGGATGCCTCCTTCTCGTGCAACTGTTTAAAAGGATAAAAAGAGCAAATTAAATACAAGCATACAGTATGGATATATGAAATGTATGAAGACTTTGTCAATACCTCTTGCAAATGAGTCGATTGTGGTATGCGCGTACTATCAGTCAGATTCTGATTTGTAGATTTTTATTTGTATCCACTCTACCAAGGTGCATCATAGGTTCTGACGATATAGATATGTTTTTAGGGCCCCACCTTGTCTAACACAAAAGAAACAAAACTTAATTAGAAGTGTTTATATATGCAACAAAATATTAATAAATCATCGTCTAGCAGAAATTTAATTCGTAATACTGTTATGATAATGTCTGGGCCGGTTTGAACACCAATCCCATAAGGTAACTCGCTTGCCGATGAATTGTTAATCGTAGGACTTTGCAGATGAGCCTATTTATATATGGTTGGTGCCGGAGGAAAAGAGACCGAAAATTACAAAAGGACAAAAAGTCAAATCATACTATATATCGAGAATTAAGATAATCAAAAGTATAAAAAAATGCATAAAATATTAACACTCTGCTGGGAGGAGGCTGACTGCGTTGATGATACACTATTATGGATGGAGAATCCGTCATTATATGTCCTGCCGCCAGAATGTTGCCCAACCTTTTAAAATATATCCAACAGAATTATCAATTATTGTCGTCTAGCACAAATTAGAATCAAAACAAAAAAATTGATTGCTGTAGGTGGAGATATACTTGTTGCTTATTGGGTTTCATCTTCAACTGTCGTACAACTTTATCGCATATCGACTCTTTTCTTTTGCTAGGCGGCCGGCCTTTACTGCGAACTGGTAGTGGGCTCAGGACTCTCCGGTCGTCAATTCTAACATCTGAAACATCATTCAAAGGTGTTACCGCAATCGGCGAACATTCGACATCATTGCTACTCTTGGATGATGAAGTGCATTCCAAATTGGTCTTCAAATCTCCAAAGTACGTAACGTTACTTCACATTTCTCATCGGACTCAGCAGCCATGTCTGCAATGTCATACATATGACTACATACTTTTTCATATCGACAAATTTCAGCGGTGCTCCCTAAGTTCTTATGCCATGTCTTCACATGGTTATACCTCCGTCTGACGTCCTTCCTTCATCGTGTTAATATGTAAGAATTTGGAACAATCATCACCTTTCTATGAATTAGGACGGCAAGTGAATGTCGACATAAAATACCCTTATAATCAAAAAGCCGGCAAATACAACTTACAAGGGAGCTAGCCTCATCAAAATATACTGTGAAGACTAGATCTTTACCTCCATCGCCGTACTCATTAACTTGATAAGAATGCGCAGTGCCGTTCGAAGATAGTAAGGATGTCTCGCAATGCATTAATTCCTTCAGCTCTGCCTGAAATTCTCTAAATTTCGCGATCGTGTAAACATCTTGAAACTGCTTCTCAAATGCATAACGGCTGATACACAGGATGACCGAGCTAAATGATTTATAGTCTAATTCTGCTTCTTTTTTAGCTTTATTCTTTATAGCGCTTTCATACTGCTCAACGAATTGTTTTAACGAAGTTTTCGCGTTCACATACCCATCAAAAAACGCATTCATGCTTTCACTTCGCTGTGTCGTGGACATTCCAGCCCAAAATATATTCTTCACATAAACTGGTATCCACTTATGTCTTTCCTCGTACAGGCCTGACAACCATTCATTATTTTCAAGTCCGTAAGAAGCTATCATTCTCTTCCATTTTGCCTCAAATTCAACTTCTGTCAGTGATTCATTAATAGCATCCATCATAACGCTCTTAATCGAATGATATTCACCATAGCTTCTTAGCTTCTCCGGTATCTTCTTTGTTATGTGCCATAAGCACCATCGATGCCGAGTATCAGGAAAGACCAGTGCTATAGCATTTTGCATCGCTCTGTCTTGATCGGTGATTATTGCTTTGGGGGCACGATGTGAAGATCGAAATTTTCATTATCGTGTGTATTTAGATTTTTAACTTGCTGGTCAGATTTCAGTGAAAAATGATTTAAAATAAAGTTTTTACGCGATCTTTAAATATGACTTAAAATGAATAGTAACCGGCGTTTTCGGAATGGACCGAGAGAAGAGAAAGGCTTCGGACGCGAATCGAACTCCGATTCAGGCGTTGCAATAGCTCGTTTTCAACGTCTCGACTATTCTGGAACCAAGGTGCTGACGGTTTTTATGTTTGATGCACGGTTTTTGAGGAAAATGGGTTTTATCTCTGGAAGGGCTTTTATGCAATGATGTTTTTGCTTTTTAGAAATGTTTGGTGTTTTGGTAGATCGTGAGAGGATGGGTTTGTCGCGAACCGGCAACCGTTTCTGGTGATCCAAAATTACGAGTTCGATGTCTCGGCAGTGCTGATCGCGATGGTGTAATCCGTTCGTGGATCCGACAGTCGGATCGCGAGATATCGCAAAATTATCGCCGTGGGGTTGAAAGTCCGATTTTGGTCTTTTCGCGAAAGGGTCCGTATTTTATGTACCGTTTCACGTGAAATCGGACGTGGAGGGACTTTGGCGCGTTTTGCACGCTCAACGAGGGACTGGGTTAGAATCTTTAAGTTTTTGAGGTTTGTCGTGCTTTTGTGCACTTGGTTTATAAGTGCATGTGTGTGTGTTTGTGGGCTATCCTTGACCTAACCCTAACCCTAGTTCCCTGTTGTAGCCGCCTCCCTCTCAGCTCCTTCCCCGTGCGCCGCCGCCGTTGCCGGCCACCCTGGCCGCCGGAGACACCCCCCTCTCCTGCTTTCTTTCTTTTCTTCTTCGTCCTGCTCTGGCCGAGCTCTGCGAGGAGGACCCCGTCGCTTTGGGACCCCCTCGGGCTTGCCTCCGACCGCCGGTGACTCCCGGCCCCGCCGTCGTCGCCGCGCACCGCCGAGCCATCGTGCGTGGCTGCTGCTGCTGCCGCTGCTGCGTTTGGTGCGGGCTGCGGGTTCTTGACCCGAGCCACTGTGTAGTATACTGAACTTTAGCAAATTGCAAGGTTCTAGTGTAAGATTAGTACTTTATACTAATCTGGAGATTTTGGCTGTGTTTCGAGAGCTTGGGAGTGTTTTCGGGACTTAGAAAGTATGAAAACGGACTCCGGAAGTCAAAATCTGCAAAAACTGCAGTTTTGACATTGTATACTGGTATGTGGTTTTAGTATACCGGAATCCTGTGTGAAACAGGTTTGCGCAGCTCTCGGGTTTTGCGGAATCCGGCACTTGATACCGGTATAGATTCAATGTATACCGGTACTGATGTTCAGTATACCGGAATACTGTTTCGTGGCATTTTGGCCGAGGCTCGGGTTTGCAGGATTTCTGGCCGGATACCGGTATGCCCATACGCATACCGGTATACAGTGCAGAAACTGCAACTTTGTGCAGTTTGCAAATGTTGGGTTTTGGAGGGGTGTTAGGGCAATTGTTACAACATGTAACTTAACCCTTCACCCTCCCTCACAGCCCTCATTGTGCTGAGGTCTTGGAGAAGAAAGGTAGGGTTCCTTTCCCTTTCTCTCTCTAGAAATTTTTGATTCCAAGGTTGTGGAGCCAATGATTGATCTCTTTTCTCTTCTCCCTTGCACTCAAGCTTGCTAGCCTACCCTTGGAAGAGCTTGGAGGTGGTGAGGAGAGCTTGGTTGTGGATCAACTCCAACCCTAGCTTCTTTGGATCTAGATTGGAGCTCAAAAGAGGTGAGTAATTCTCTTGTAAACCCTCTTTTGTGGTCTTTTTGGACTAATTGTTGATGAAACCCTAGAATGGCAAATTTAGGGTTTACTTTGGGGTTTCTTGATTCTATGCTTTTGGATGGGAATTGATGGGTGTAGAACATTATGTTAGGTTGGATTTGGAGCCTCCTAACTTCGATTTGGGTATTGGACAAAGATTTCTTGGTCTAAGGTAAATTCCACCCTTTTTTCCTCTTGTATATGTCGATTTTCGAAAGTGTTCGTTCGACACTTGTGACCCCCTAGGAATTTTCTTTAGGGTGCTAGAAATCGAGGGGACAACTCCGCTTCGATGTACTGCGAGGTCTCGAAGGAGTTCCGGTGGGTTTGACCTCACCGAAATGGGTGAAATCCCCCTATGTCTTCGGTTTTGTTAAAAGCTCTAAATTGTGCATTTACATGCTAAATGTAGCATTATGACATTGTTGGAATCATGACATATATGTGTCATTCATATGAATTGCATGTACCTTGTAGAGGTTGATAACATGCATGGAATAAACTTGTGTAATGGTTTTGTAGCATTTCATCTTATTATATGTAGAAATGCATGTTGGATAAGTGAGACATCATGTGGGATACTAGATGTATAGTAGAATATGAGATTCGATCATGATGCTTATATATTGGCTCTTAGTAGCATTAGTCATGGCATATGACAAACCTTTGAGAATGTTAAACTAAGTATGTTGCATATTACTTAGGTGTATAACAAGTGGACATTATGACATAGTGTTGGACTCTTGGTCACTACTTGGCATTCCATGTTTTAGACATGATGAACGTGACACTTATGCAGTTGATTATGCTTGTTGGCCATTTGTGCTCATTCGCACATGCTTGTGAGGGTCGCTCCCTACAAGCCGGCACTCCGGAGTTAGCCTTGCGACCTTGGTCGCCCGTGCAGGTTTGGGCGCCGAAGTGGATCGCCGTTGGGGGAGAGTCTCATTCTAGGGAGAGAATGTTGACTACCACGGGGCCATTAGGCACGGCACAAGCGGGACAACATCGTCCCCTATGGATTGGGTATCTATGTTACATGTGGTAGTGGACATAACATGGCATATAGTGAGATTATGACATTAGAACATGTGTAGCTAAAATATTGTATATTTACACATGTACATGAGTAGAAGATTTACTTGCATTGTAACATGATCATGAATAGAATATTACATGTTCATAACTTTATGGTAGAGGCGCATAGTAGTGTGGAACTTTTAAATGTACGCATTTTTTTATACTAATCCTACTTTTGCCTCAGTTGACCTAGTGGTGTATCCCGCTCCTCTCGGCGGCTTACCCACTGGGAACTATTGAATAATAGTTCTCATCCCCCTGGGGTTTGTTGTTTTTATTTCAGAGCCTTCCACTGCGGGAGAGGCAAGGGATCGAGGCAAGGACGTCGCGACTAGTTAGCTCCTGAGGAGATAGTCGCTTAGGTGGTTACCTTTCTTTTGTATTATATGAAAGGTGTTTGTACTTTTGAGTTAGTAGTAGAGTTCACCCTATGTAGTGGATGTATTATTGATGGAACTTGTATCACCTTTATTTTGTGTACTTTCCTTTGTGCACCTTATGTATACTCTACCTTGTCATGTTTATTGTTCTTAAATCTAGTATGATTATGCTCTGATAACCATGTTAGGATTGTTATTATTCCTTTCATTGTATACTTGTTGTAGACGCCTTGTGTGCACTTGGGCGCCTTGTGTACACGGCGGGTCTGTGCACGCGTCCGGGTGTGCTTCCGCTTGGGCCCCGGGGCGTGACACACCGCCACCCTCCGCCGCCTTGGGTGTGGAGCCCCGGCTTCTGGGGGTCGACCGCCGCCGACCTGCACCTCCCCGGCCGTTCCCCGTGCCGCCGATGGCCGCCGCTGCTGAACGGGGCCAACTCGGGTGTGGGACGGCAGCAGCGCTGCTTCGCCGCCGCCGCTGCCTTCCCCCGTCGCGGCCGCCCGCCGTTCGGCGTCCGGCAGCCTTCCGCTGCCGGCGCTCGCCGTCCCCGCCGCCGCCGTGAATGTTGGTTACTGCTCGGCCGTGCCCTAGCCTCGGCCGAGAGTGCGGTTTGTTCCAGCGCCGTCGCCGCCGCTTCCCGTTGCCAGTCGAGGTGAGCGCCGTGTTCCTCACCACCCCCGCACCCGACCTGGGCCCGCGCGCGCGCTGTCGTGCCGCCGGCCGCCGGCCGAAGCTTGCTTGCTCCGGCCAGGCCCAAATATAGGGCTGGTTCTTGGTGGTGCGCTGTTCCGGGCCCTCTGCTGCCTCCCGATCTTCGGGAAGGGGAGCACGATGACCGCGGTGACGCGCTGATCGTCGTGCTCACCTCGGTTGACAGCAAGGGTGCCCCGCTTCGCTGGTTTTTGTGAATCGAGCCCTTTATTGTATGTTTGTGTGGTTTTCTTAGGCTGTTTGAGTCCCGCGACTATCTTTGTCGCTTCGGGTTGTGAGCACGACTTCTGCTGCATCATTCCCTGTATGCTGGTGTTCGCGGAGGGTTGTGCGGATGAGCGGAGTGCTCAAACGGCCCATTTATTGCTTTTATTTGTATTTATGTTGCTTGTTTGGGCTTGTTGGTACTTGTGGCAGCGTGGTGACGCTGTGGGCAGCAAGGGCATGACCCTCGAGGCCCAGTGGACTAGTTGTCCAGACTCGTAGCACCCTCGCGGAAATCCAATTTGATTTCCGGTGCGTTTTTCGACAAAATAGTCGGCGGAACGCACGTTTTGGTCGTGCGACTCACTGGCTGGTTTTGTGAGCGACCTGGCTTCGTCGTAAAGCCTTGTTGGCTGTTCTCCTTCGCTGTCTCGAGGTTCCATGGACAGCGGATGAGCGACGGTGGGTTCCGATGCCAAAATTGGCACTTTTTGGGAACCCGGAAAGCCGTTTTCGGGCGCTTTGGTGTTTGTGACACCCCGGATGTGTGTTCGCTGTCCGACCACCTTCCTTGGTGTGTTTGGGGACAGCGGGTGGTTTGGGTTGCTGGTTTGTTTGTTTGGTACCCCTCTGGGGCTTGGTTTGGGTTTGAAATCGTTCCAGCGGGTCTTCCGGATGTTCCGACGGTTTTGGGCTTGTGAGCATCTGTGTTTGTGTCGACTCGGTGGGTCTTGACCCTGCTAGTACTTTGTAGGTTCTGTCGACGTCCCTGAGAGCCGTCGGTGTTAGGCTCTTCTGTTGTACAGGTGGGTACTTCGATCCGGAGTCGGTTCAGTGGACTAGCGGTGATACCTTGATATCCCTTTCTCTTGCATTCCTTATTTCTAGTTCATTTGACTCTTGTTGTCTCTACTTATGTGAGCTTGCCATTAGTAGAGTAGTTTGGTTGCATGATTCTTTTTGATGACCTGGTTGGTCGGTGGTGATTGCATGTTGTTTCGGCGATCTTTGTTTACTCGTTTATCAGTTGCTATTCTCGGCTGGTTGCCGTTCTGTGGATTGAGCATATCGAATTGATCGTCACAGCTCTTCTAGCACTTCACGTACACCAGCGGTTTGGCCACCGTGTGGATGTTCTTTTTCGGAAAAAGGGTCGTGTGCCTCAGACCCGTGAGCCTCTTAGCACGTGCATCTGCG
The DNA here is from genome assembly GCA_016920855.1 of Puya raimondii. Taxonomy (NCBI): domain Eukaryota; kingdom Viridiplantae; phylum Streptophyta; class Magnoliopsida; order Poales; family Bromeliaceae; genus Puya; species Puya raimondii. Next base: position 79,876,525 of record JABWPP010000049.1, read on the forward strand.
GAGGTTATGTGCCGATAGTTGAGCATGTGGTGGCAGTGCCAGTGCCAGTGGTCTGCGGTGCGGATCCCTGTGGCCTGGTGGTGATTGGGTATGTTGGTGGTTACTTACAGTTGATGCATGTGATTCATATTGGCAGTAGCTTAGTCTTTTCATATTTGGTTATATTGTGCTAACCTGTGCTACTGTTCTTGTTTATCCATCTTCTTGTTGACCCTCGTGCCGGTGTGTACACCTCGCCTTCGTCGGCTTGCGGTACCCACTGGGAGGGGAGACGTGATTTATCATGTTCTCACCCCCCGCCATCGTTGTTTTTTTCAGGTGGGCCGGGTGGTGGGAGTCGGGACGTGGTGAGACACGAGTAGCTAGCGTGCATTAGAGGTTCCGACTAATGCCTCGTCAGATTTGGTTTACCCTGACTTTCTCCTAGTAGACTTGAGTACATGGTTCAGTTACACTGCTTGTTTAATTATCTGCATGCTTGAGTATTTATTACCTATTATATCGTCTCGTGGATTTTCGGTTATATCTTGTGTTATTGGTTTTACCGTGGTTTTCTACTTCTCGTGGTAGCGGTTTTCAAATAAGGTTTCCGTGTGGGAAATAGGTTTCAAATGGATTTCAAAGGAGAGTCCTCGTGTGGAGGACAGTTCTCAAAAGATATTTAAGTGAATAAAATTTAGGGTTTCAAAATAAAGCTCCTGAGTGAGGAGCACTTTTATAGAATGATTGTTGTACTGTGCATCATATCATCCTTCGCCTAAGGACTTGTTTAGATTCATGCAGGTGTTAAGGATGGTTAGCTGTATGAGATGATTGTTGTTTGTGTGGATGAATGAATGGTGCTTGTGGTCCTGTATCGTTTCGTGGTACGCCGTGCAAATACAGGGGAGGCTCTGTCCGTGTGGATAGAGGGACCTGTATTTGTGGCGGGTCTGTACGTCGCACGGGCTAGGCTTTCAAAAAAAAAATGGTACGCTTTCTGCATCTAAAACTAGCCCGGGGCGTGACACACGATCGGACATGCATGACAACCAATTCCGAAAGAGCCATACAAACGAATCTGTATCTTCAGCAGAGAATAGGCCGCACCCCAACAAGATAGACTGTCCATGATGATTAACACCAACGAAAGGAGCAAACGGCATATCGTACTTATTCGTTAGATATGTCGAGTCGAAAGTAATTACATCTCCGAAACATTCATAGGCTGCTCTACTCCGAGCATCCGCCCAAAACACGTTGCGAAGCCGAGAATCATCGTCTAGATCTATGGCATAAAAAAAGTTTGCATTTCTCTCTTGCATTCCTCTAAAATAATTACAAATTGCTTCGGCATCACCTTCACCAAGTCGTAACCGGCGGACCTTTTCAATATAATTACGAGCGTCCTTCTCTCCAAATGTTAAGTTCTCGTACCCACCAACCTCAACAGCAAAAGAATTGAAATTTTTATTCAATCTGATTCCGGCACGATCATTAAGATCAAGCCGCCTCTTGACGCTTTCATTTATAACTCGATTGTAGGAAAAAAATCGAGACTTATAAGGACTTAGGGCATGATTATGCTCAAGTTTAATTTTGCTTATTATACAAGATGAATCTGAATTTATTACTACATTTATCCTTGCAGGACACTCAGTCTTGGCTAGCGATGGACGAGGACGAAGATTACTCACATTTTGCTGCACTTTTCCATTACGAGAGCATGCGATTACTACATACGTAGCCTTGCCATCAATCGTTTTAGTAGACCTCCTCACAATTGCAAATCCTAATTGTTGTGCATAATGCTTATAAAAATTATAAACTGCTTCAAAATCATTGAAAGCCATTCCAATTTCTGGTGCCGAAATATTTACATCAATATCGTCATTGTTTCTTTCTTCATCCATCTAATAAATCATAAATTAAAATTATCAGTGTGGCCAGACATATAAGAAAATTGATGGCCTATAACACATCATATATAGTCGGAATACAAAATTAGGATAATGGTCACTGGCCAAAATATTTATCAAAATCGATACTGCTAAAGTTATAATGTATAGGCACAATTCTACTAAGCCCTAAAAATTTATTATTGAGGCGAAAGCAAATAATACAAGCATTTCATTATAAAATTATAACCAAAAAAAATTATCACACCATCAATATTTACTTTACCAAATTTTACTCTCATGCACTATTAAATAAATAAAAACAAATAAAAAATAACTGTAACATAAAAAAACTTCATATCACTGTGACAGAGAGAATTGAAAACGAAATCATGTAGAGAAATTACTATGTGAAAATAAATAAAATTGCTTTAAATGAAAGAAAATTAAACTTAAGAAAATTTAAAAAAGAGTAATCAATGACCTATACATCCATAGATTCAAGAAAGTAAAATTCTGTTAATACCAAAAAATTGTTAAGCAAAGAAAATTTTCAATAAAACAGAATTATAATAAAAATGCATCATCTGTTAACTAGTTGATAAGTCACCATAATTAAAAAATATTAATTTACTAAAAAATGCTACAAAATATTAAAAAAATATGTGAAGCAATGACTTCAAATGAAGCCTAAACCCTTTTTAATTAGTTCAAATGAAGAAATGTGTTCCCATTAAAGAAAAAAATTATAATTTACTCACGGCTGCCTTCTTGTGGGGCGTACGCGCGGATGGGGTTACGGATCGCTGCTTCAGAACTCCAGCCGAAAATGGAGGAGGAGAACGTGCAGATGGTTGCACGACACGAGTTCGCCGAAGAATCGGCTAAGGATGAAGGGAGAGAGAGAGAGAGAGAGAGAGAGAAAGTAGAAATGGAGAAAGAGAGGAGGGGGCGGAGGAAACCTGGAGGGAAAGAGGGAAAAAGTGAAGTTATCATGAACTTTTTTTTTCCTAAAGCCTATTAATCCCAGCCGTTGGATCCAACGGTTGTAGGATATACACCCCTATAGGGGTTGTACCTGTAGCTCTACTCTAGATACTATATGTATCTAAGGTTTTCCTAATCCTAACTCCTCTCCGACGCCCCCTCAAGTCCCTCAGCCATCATTAGATCCTCCCTCTCTGTGCCGTCAACCTGTTCCAGATCTCCGGTGACCTCCTCCGGCTACTGGAGCTGCGGTCGAGCCATCCCTCTCTCTCTTTCTAACTTTCCTTTCTCTCCCTCCCTGTTCAAGGTGCCCGAGCCCCCACCCCCAGCTGCCCCACCTTAGGGACCCCGCCGCCGACCCTCCGGAGTCTAGCGACCGTCCTCTGTGTAGCCTAACGCCGTCGTGCAACGCCGTGGCCGCGCTTCAACTCGGGAACCACCTAGGGTTAGGGCTGTCGTCGCACCTTGTGCGACCGCTACTGTCGCCTCCTGTCGATGTGTCGACATCTGAGGGTCCCAGGGGACCCTTCCCATTCAGCTCGTCAAGCCAGGCCGCCCCCATCGTTGGATCAAGAAACCCTTACCAAGCCTCATTGTTGTCGGGCGCGACTTCTAGAATGTCATCGTCGCCGTCGCCGCCTCCCATCACCGGCTGCTGACACCAACTGTCGTCCCCCGTCGGTTGCGCCTCCCCCTGCCGGCGCTCGAGTTCCTCGGCCGCCGGAATCTTGTTGGAGGGTTCCCTACTCCAAAGCGAGCCCAACCTAAGGCTTTCTTGACTAGGCTTCCCTGTTCCCACCATCCGAGTGGCCATCGATCCTCTGGAAGGTGAGCATGGGTCGTGGACACCTGTGCTCACCTTCGGCTCTGTCAGAGAAGCCTCGGATGACAGTTTTGGCATTCTCGTTCCCGGGAACCTTCAAAACTCGAGTTCTGGTAGCCCCGGTGCGCTCCTCGGCCTCCGTTCGTGCTCTGGACAGTGAGCACGAGTATCGGCGCGTCGAGACCTATCAGCATGCACTGCTAGTTAGTCTCGAAATCTCGCGACATTAGGTAACAAGTCAACTTTACCCTTTTTCTCTATATAAAATGCAATTAAAAGTATAGGGACTTTTGTGCAATTTAAGCCTCACAGACTGCCTCAGGCAGCGTGGGATCATTGTTAGTGATCCCTGGATTAGTTATCCAAGGTCCAGTGGCCCTAGCTAAGTCCGATTTGGATTCTGGTGCGTTTTTCGGCAAAACCGCCGGCGGAACGTGGTTTCTGACAGGTGTTTCGCTTTTTATTAATGTGAATGCCCTAGGATTGTCGCTGAGCCTTGTTGGCTGGTTGTTCACGCTGTCTCGGGTGTTTGGAGACAGCGGATGAGCGGCGAAGGGTTCCGGTGCCGAAAACGGCATTTTCGAAAACCTGGAAGGGCATTACTTTCGTTAAAGTTATTCTATAGCACATGAGTGTGTGTTTACTATCCGGACACCTAAATGGGTGCGTTTCGGGTCAGCTAGTCATTTACGGTGTAAATCAGTACCTTCTGGGATATTCTGAGGGTGTCGGAAGTGTTCCGATGGATTTTTTGAAAATTTCGATAATTTCGGGATTATGAGTTTGGTGTATTTGAGTCGCCTAGGGTTAGGCCTTGTGGACCTTTCGTAGGTCCGGTCGACAATCGGGTGCGTCGTGGGTGTTAGGTGCTTCGACGGTTACAGGTGGGTGCTTCGATCCCAAGTCGATACAGTGGTGCTAGCTTGATGATGTTTTTCCCTCACTCTCATTTTTATTGGTTTCACACATTACTTGATGAGCACTACACCACTAGATTTCTCAGTTCGCTTTCTCTACTTCTACTCTCACTACAACAATATTGAGATATGGAGACGAAATATTTAGCAATGAAGTGTACTTTCATTATAAAAAGCAATTAATTAACGACTAAATTTAATGTTCGTCATAAAAGGAGAAATGGAGATTTTGTAGAACGGTAGCAGTGACGATATAACTTTATTGCTAAAACGTAGTCGCTATTAGTTTAGTGAGGTCAATTTTTTCTTCTCTAGATCTATTTTAGCGACAAACTAAAATTAATAGCAATGAAATCTGATGTCACTGTAAGGTTCAATAATTAGCGACCAAGTATGTGATTGCTGAAACTCTGTTTTTAGCAACAATTGATGCTTGGTCGCTAAAATATTAAAAATCTATTACAATTTTTGTTGTTGTATGTTTATAAAATAAAATTTAAGTTATTTTATTTGGTTAAATTAAAAAATTTATTTTATTTAACTGTTATATTAATTATTAGCATTTAATTTTTATAATTTTATTAATTAAAATTTATCCTATATTGATGATTTGATATAACTTTGATCTTATATGGTTGTTTTGAAATTCAACTTAATTTAATTCTTTTCTCTTAAATTTTTATTTAAAGTACTTATTTAGTTTAATTTTAAATTTTGATAAATTTAATGATTCTATTTCCTTTTTGTCTTTAATTGGTTTAATTTTATTTAACAAAAAATCAAAAATATTAAAGTTGGTGGACTCATTAATTCATTATGAAATAATAATGATTTCTAGATTAGATTACGTAATCTAAATAGTAAAATAAAAAAAATTAAAAACTGGAAACATAAAAAAGAACTTTTTTGAAAAGTACTACAAGTTGAAGGGCCTAAAAGCAAATTATCCAAATTATACCATCTTGCCTACGCATATCTTCTTCTTCATGCGCCGTTCGTACTCCCCTCCAAGTCCAGAAGGTTCTGCCTAGGGTTTTTCTTTTTTTTCTTTTTATTATTTCTTTTACTTTTTTTTCTCTCCAAGTTAAAAAAAGAAATCCCAATTGCTCTCTTCGTTCTTCCGTCCACAGGAGACAAGAAGAAGCATTTTCTTCATTGTCTTATACCAAGAAGGACCCCAACAATCAAGACCCCATCAAGAAAAAGGTAGGTTGATTTAGATTCTCTTTATCAAAGTATTTGTTTTATTTTTTTACCAAAAAAATATGGGTTGATTTAGATTGTCTTGAAAGGCATTTATTTTATTTTATTTTTTCTAATCTTGAAATAACTACTTAATAATAGATTTAAATATTATTAGGTTGTGTAATGATGCGAGAGAGTAGAAGATATATAATAGTTATTTTTTTTCTAAAGACTAAATAAAAAATTAGATAAAGCCTACAACCAGAAATCTATTCAAGTACAAAAGAGGATAAAGTGACCTCCTCCCATCTACAAGTTTTTATTCTTAAATATAGCGGGAGAAAGCGCAGACGAGTGGATTAAAACAAAATAATTAGATAGTAAATCCGACTTTGGTGTATTCATGAAATTTCCCACAAATCTACTTTTTTTCAGCAAATTATCTTGTTTATACTCTCATTTAAAAGGGCATATACATACTGGGATAAAGATGTTAGTTATCTCTCATGTATTATTTGTATACTTTATCTCTGATTGGCTAGAGAACATCTAAAAAGAATTTGTTTGAGAGATAAATAGGTATTATCATCTAACATAAAAATCCTAGTTAATTAGAGTCTCTCATTTTTTGCCTCCAATGTATAGAAAAGTATGTATAGTATTTTTTAGTCAGCAAAGACCCTAATACTAATTAAGAAGACACAGAATTACATTATTAAGAAATTGACGAGGGTTTTGTCAAGATTTTTATAATATAAGACTTTTTTTTAACTAGTAGGTAATGTCTCGCACACATATTACCGTTCTAAAATGGCTCATTCAGTTCTACATTTTTAAATGATATCTCCCTAAATACCAATTTGTTGTAGTTATTTTATTTAGTTAAATTAATTTTTTTGTTAATATTTTTATTAGCTATTACTTGATGCTACCTTTTTTTTGGTAAGTAGTAATGTATTTCATTATCGACTTCTGTTGTTGAGAACTTGAATGTCTTATCATTTCGTTTCAATCATTTATGTACAAGACGGGATGCAATTGTAATTTTACTTTTATCGTATCTAGTTATGTAATTTAATAAAACAAAATTAAGATTTAGATTCCGTCGAATGCTCACGTCGACCTTTAGGTGGAAGCTAGTTTAAGTAAAATTTTTATTCTTAAAGTCTGCTTAATTACATCATGTTGTGGTTGATGGACAGATGAATAATTTAGAATGCCTCTTTAGCCAATTGACAGCACCAAGTCCAACCCCTTTTGTGAAGTACTTCCTTTTTATAGCCAATAGTGGGCTACCAATTAAGAAATAAAGGTTTTATGTTCTTTGAAAAATTTAAAAAACTTAATATTTATCTTTATATCGAATGATGATACCCGGCACGGTGCGGTTTGATGGTTGGTACCCAAAGTCCCAAATTCGAAATTTAATTACTTCACATTTCTAGCTAAGTCCATTTAAAAAAAAAAAATGAACAAAGCAACTAACTTACTATCTTACTCTCAAAAGTATGAATATTAAAAAATAATATTTTAATATTTTATATTTAATTTTGTATAATATTTAACTAGTATGTAGTGTCTGGTACTTTCTATTGTTGTTCTAAAAAATCTCATTCAACTTCACTTTTTTATGAATGATATCTCCCTAACTTCTAATTTTTTCTAGTTATTTTATTTAGTTAAGTAAATTTTTTTGGTTAACATTTTTATTTGCTGTCACTTGATGGTACTTTTCTTTTGATAAATAGTAATATGTTTTGTTATCTACTTCTCTTGTTAAGAATTTGGATATCTTATAAATTTTTTTAATCTTTTATAATGTCTTTCATATTGAAAACAAAAATGTTTTATTTTATATATAATTTGGATATGTTATAGGATTGACATGGACAGGACTTGGATTATCTGCGGGGCCTGATTGGTTGGTGTTTGTGGTATTCATAAGATATAGGTAACATCTATGGACATGTGGTTATTGTTGATTTGTTCTCGGCTATTTGCCATCCCATTGACTATTGAGCATACTGTATTAGTCGTCATAGCTCATGTAGCATGTCATGCATACCAATAGTTTGGCCACCGCAACGGTGTTCTTTTCTAGAAAGGAGGTCGTATATCTGACCCATTTACCCCTATGCAAGGTGCCTAGGTGGGGTTATATGCCGGTGGATGAGCAGTTTGTGGCATCGCCTGAGGTCTTTAGACCAATATGGCAAGAAAATTGAGTATTGGTACTTTACATATGGTTTATACATTTATTACTGTTACAGTAGCGATAGGTGATTTACTATTGTTTATTCTTACTGTTTATCTTTACTACTGTACTTGTATACATATTTTCCTTTGGTTATACTCTGTTTGCCGGTGAGTATACTCGCTCTCATCGGCTTGCGGTACTCACTGGGAGACCTCTTGTTGGTTTCTCACTTCCCCCCATTTCAGGTGATTTTGGTGGTGAGGATCGGGATGGTGCCGTAGCTAGTGAGCGCTAGACGTCCCGAGCATTCGTCGCTAGATTTTGGTTATTCTAATCTTACCCTTATTTGTTATTCGTTAATAATCTAGACTGGTCGTTATTTAGTTATTTTATTGTTTGATTTATATGAATGGTTATTTCAAGAAATGAATGAATGATGGGATTTGTTTACTATTTGACATAGTGATGATCTTGTACTTGTGGTTTTATGACAAAATAATTTTCTACTCCTCGTGGTAGCCAGATTGCAAAAATGAGTTTCTGTGTGGGAAATGGTTTTGAAATTATTTTTTCGGATTTATCAATACCTTAGTATTTTAAAATAAAGTTTCGGATGGAAAATATTTTTAAATGATAGAATTGGTTGATGTATTTTGCAATTGCATCATTCTTCGCCTAAGGAGTGCTTAGAGCATGCATCATCTTAAGGATGGCTATCTGTTTGAATATGTGAGTATGTGCATTGTGATTTCTGATTGTGTGAGTGTATGTGTGTATTGTGGTTTGTGCTTGTATTGGTACGCCGTGCAAATACAGAGGAGATTTTGTTTGTGTGGACAGAGAAGTTTCTGTATTTATGGCGGGTTTATTTCATCCGTGAGCAAGGTTGTATTTTAAAAAAAAATGAGGCACTTTTTGCTGGCTCTGTTTTCAAAATGGTCCTTTCTTCGAAAAGACTTTACAAAATAGGCCCCGGGGCATGACAGAGTAGGAATAAATCAAAGTAACGTTTTGTGGTCTAAAAAAAAAAGTTAGAAGAAATTAAAATAAATGTGTGGATGGTAGTAAGAATGTCAAAATAAGAGAGATAGCACACAACCAAAAAAGCAAAGAGAGAGATGTAATTGGAATCAAGCTGAATGCAAGAATTTTTCAGAATAGGAATAATATCTAATATAACCTTCAAAATTTTAAAAATATTTAATATATATATATATATATATATATATATATATATATAGTGGACCAAAATGTTCTGATTGATTTCTAATTTTTTTATTATAAAATACACTCCTAGTCCAAGAATTTACTAATGGGATTTGGAATTTAGAAGTGTATTTTGGGAATAAAGGCGTAAATTAAATATTTTTGGATAATACTGAGGGCTATATACAAGTAAAAACTTCTTCCAGATTATATATCAAAATTTATCCGAAGTTTAAAGTTATTGGAACTTTCTCAAAAGTTTAAATTAGCGTAATTAAAATTACCTTTCCCGAAAATTTAAAACTAATTTATTTTAACTTTTATTTCTAACTCATAAAAGAGAGAAAGCAAATTTTAATATGCGAATTTTGAATTAGAAAAGCTTTAAATTTGAAGTTAAATAAATTGAACAAATTGAAAGTTAAATTCAAGATGAAAAGAAGAAGAAAAAGTTGTTGGCAACCGCAAAATACGTAGAGAAAGAAATTTAGATTAACGGAATATTTCGGCGGTCCTCCGTCCCCTCTCTGCAATGCCTCGAGCAATTTATATTCCATAAATTCTTGCTGGGGCTGAAACATAGTTTGATCACGGTCAGTGATAGGATTATCGATGCCTTCTGCATCAGCACCGGCCGCAGCTGTAGCCGTTGTGTGTCTCGATCTTACTGCTTCTGGCGGAACCTTGAACTTGAAATAGAAACAAACTGGATTAATTTATATTCAAGTGATGGTAAACTGAGATCATATTGGGGCTTTTATCACTTGCTTGTAGTTTCAAATAAAATCGGTTAGTGATGAAGAAAAAAAAAAGAAAAAAAAAGAAATGAAAATTACAATAAAGTGTCTACTTCCTCTACCTACCTTATGTAGGTACGACGTGCATGCCTTCTGCCTCAGTAGTCGCTACTGGTTTTATATTGGTAGAAGATGAAGCTTACTTGTTAGTCTTTAGGATTAACTAAACCATTGGCCTCTCATGTTTATCTTTTTTTTTTTTTCACTTTGATCTCTGACCTCTTCTTCCATATGCACCCGATCTCACGCCCTTAATGTTGTCCTTTGGGTCTATACACAATCACCTCAACCTTACAAATAATGCCTATTATTATTGGAGTTTTTCAACGTCCTTGATATCGAGTCAGGCATTTCAGCAGACTTTTTCAATTTCAGAAATTTTAGAAATTTCTAATTATACAATCATTTTGGTTGCATGTCTTTGCTTGTAACTTTATAAAATTTTAAAAGAAAAGTAACGAAAATTTAACATTGGTTCACTCAATTCTTCAACCATCATACTTATTTATCAAAATTAAAAAAGAAACAATTAGTTTCTTATCTTTTGAAGTCATATAAAATTATGTAAATGCGATCGAAAGAGTGTTATAATTAGTAACTTCAACAGTGGCAGAACGAGAAAAGAAAAACAGAAAGGAGCATGACAGATAACTAGATAACTAAGTATCTAAATATATAAAAAAATATAGATTATAACTATCTAAGTATATGGGAAAAAATAAAATTATTTATTTTATATTTTATGAGAGAGAAAAGGAGGGTGGTGCACACTTTTTATGTATGCACATGATGCATACACTCATTTTTATCAAGAAGAAAAAAAAAGAAAAAAAGAAAAGCCAATTAAGGGTGGGCATGTGCCCACCCGGGCCCACCCCTAGCTCTGCCACTGACTTGGATTGAGGAGGGCCTATTGAACCATCTTATAAGCTTTAGAAGATTTTATAAGCTTTATAAGCTTTCCCCTCCTTTCCTCCCCCTATTTCTTGTTGATTTTCAGATTTGTTCGTTTTGTTCTTGCTATGTTCTCTTCACCGTTTCGGAGGCCCCAGCTACTTCCACTTTGTACGCTTAGTTCATTTTACTTAATGAATGAAGCAGGTAGCTCGCTAACTCTTTCTAAAAAAAAAAATAAACAAAAAGCAAAATTAAAAGTTTATATATCTATTTGTAAAAGAGCTGAAGTTCAAGAGATATTTGCATAGTTTAATTCCCAACCGATCAGCCACAGAGAAAAAAAAGAAAGAAACCTCTGACTCAGTCTAGTTGTTGATTTTATGCCTTCTGTCTCAATACCTACTTTACGTTGGTAGAAGATGAAGCTCACTTTCTAAAATATATTTGCGAACACATAATATTATTCTGCTATAACACATGAAGAATAATAATAAAGCATAAGAAGCAAATTTTTAATTCAAAACTTGCAAAATGTTGTTGGACAAATTATAATTCTTAATTAGTAGCAGAGAAATTTGTTACTAAAGAAAATTTCATTCAATACATTTTCTCCACTAAGTCCACTATACATTTTTGATCCCATGAACAAAACAAATTGAGCTACTACACAGTAAACCAAGCCACCAATAGACTACATACACCACAATATTATCTACCTTTTAGTCCCATTTTTTAACTCACTTGACCCGTTATCTTCGTACACTAACTATCACTATTTATGTAATCCAACTACTTGGAAAGGAAATAAAACTAGAAGGTGTTGTTGCTTTTTTTGTATTTTTTAAATACAATTTCTATATAGAAGAGTGTAGGAGTTGATGATGGATTATTTACAATCATTATATCTAAGTTATTTATTTTTGCAGCAAAAAATAAAAAACATGTAAGTATCTTTTTTGTTTTTTTCCCCCACTTATTTGTCTTTTTTTAAAGGAGTTATCATTTTCATTTAGTTTGGATGTATTCCAAGTTTACCAACTGTGGCAATGAGAGAGAAGTTCACACGTGGGTATAACTAATTATATTATATAAAAAATTTATATATAAAAAAAGGCAGTTTTTTTTTTCCCTCTGATAAATCGGATTCTATATATAAAGTTGTCATCTTCACTTATTTCGGATGTCGACACTGGACAACTTTTTTTTTCACCTTTGGTAAAACAGATTTCATTAAGCAGTCTTATTAAATCAAAGGTTTGATTGCATCCATTGGCTCCAACCTTTACCAACTTTTATTTTGGTCCCCCAGCATCTTTGTTTTTTTTTGTGAGCAATCAGTTTGTTAACCTCTTAGATTAATTGTACTATTGATTCCTAAACTTTGCCTTTTTATAACTTCTGTCCCTAACCATATTTTTAATACGCATGCCTAGGGGTGTAATGTGGGCCATGCCGGCCCGGTACGGCCCACATTAGTCGGGCCAAAATGGGCCAGGAGCCGGCCGGCCCGGCTTCAAATCCGTGCCGGGCCGTGCCAGGCCAGAGCTAACTGGCCTCCAGCCGAGCACGGCCCTTCGGCCCGGTAGGCACGGGCCATGCTCCGAGCCGGCCTCTTAAATTTTTATTTATTTTTAATTCTTTAAAAAATATGTAAAATTTAAAATAATAACAATAAATTATTTCTATTTAAATTGATATTTTTATTAAAAAATTAAAATTTATTAAAAATAATTATAAAATAATAAATTTTTAAAAATATATATTTTTTATTATTATTATTTTTTAAAAAAGATTGCTTTTTGGTCCAATGGACCAAATTCTTTGGTCCATTGGACCAAAAACCACTCCTCCCACTGCGACCTTGGGAGGAGAGCTCCTTGGCAAAAGGGCCAAGCCCTTCTCCCCAGGAGCTCGGACCCGAAGGCCCAAGGCAAGTTGCCTTGGGCCTTGGGATCTGGGCCGTGCCAGGCCGCGGGCCTCTCTTCGGCCTGGCACGGCCCAGGTCCCTTCGGAGCCGTGTCGTGTAGGGTTGTCGGGCCCAAGGGGAAGCGGCCCAGCACGGCCCGAATGGTAGGATCGAGTCGGGCCCGCACGGGTGCTACAGCGCCAGTGCCGTGGTGCAGCCCGGTTCGAAGTTGTGCCGGTGTGGGCCGCCCGGCCCGTTTTACATCCCTACGCATGCCCATCACATTGAGCCTATTCTTACCATTCTCAATATAATTCTGTGCATCTACGATCTCGATCTTGTAAACAATATTTATTCAACCTTGCACACAATATTTAATGTATCTTTGGAAGCATCTAGCATTCTTGACATTGAGCTGGGCATACCACCAATATCTTTTAAAAATTTGAAAAAATTACTACTGAGATTCACCATAAGTCACTATGTTACAATTTGCGATAAGATGGCCCAATTAATTATATTCAAATTATAATATTTGCTATCAGATAACGATCACAATCCTAATAAAAATAAGACCGCTAGATATAGTGTATCCTACTTTTTTCACCTGTTTATTTTAAATAGAATTCTAATCTTTGTCGGGAAGACAATGTATATAATATAAAGAGTACAAATCCTTCCACCTTGTTATGTGTGCTCTCCTAAAGAAGACCATTAATTCCAAACTCGGGATAGTGCCGGAGGTAAAAGAAAATTAATTAGATTACCTTAATTTCGGTTGGTAATATTTATATCACATTCGAATTTCTCGCTTTCGCAAGTTAATCAAAATTTTCTTCTCTACATATGTTGGTTAGTAAGTTTTTTTTTGTTGTTGAGGTATTTGGTTTCATTGTTTTATTTTACACGCGAAATAAATCTAACATACTAAATCATGACGGTGATCTATATGAAATTTATGCAACATATATATTCCATCAAAATTAACGAAAATTTAGATAGTTGGGACCGTCTAAAAAAATAAAGGTGACAGATCTACAAAAGTTCACGTTAAATAGCAGTACGAAAATATTATTGATTCAAGGGTCACTGGTTTCAACTAGTGGGTCAACTGACTGATTCAACTAGTGATATCAGCATGACGTCATAAATATTTAATTATTATTTTTAATTATATATTGAATAATATATATAGATTAATATTCTAATATCATGCTTAATTACAATATACTGATTTCTAGACCAAATTAAGTAGATATAAATTTTCAAGTTTAACATTTTATATGACTAATCTGTGCTAATAGCAAATAAAATCAGATAAGTTGATTTTAAGCTGTCGAATTTTAATATGATTTGATAAAAAATATCCAACCGGTTTAATTGAAACTGGACTGATTCATTGGTTCGATAGTTGAACCACTAGTTCGAATGGTTTAAAATAATTTTTTTATTTATCCAGTTCAAAAGGTTAAACTGAACCGCTTTATAGATTGGGTCACACGTGGACCGATTGAACTACCGGTTTGATCCGGTTTTTAAATCATTGGTTATGGCACTAGCTATTAACTTATGAAGTTAATTTGAGGTTTACTAGTTAAAAGTTATATTTGAAAGTTTCCTTTTCGTAAATTTGCTAATTAATTGTAATTTTATAATGTATGGATATTTAAACAGATTGTCTTATTCCGGTTACTTATTGCATGGAATAATTAATTATACATACTTTATAAAACAAATGTTAAAAAAAATTAAAACAATTGGATTAAAACAAAATAATAATAAAAAAGGATCGTTATTGTCGGTCATTTTCAGTTCGACATGGTCCAAACTAGACTCCTACTTTCAAGGGTAAACTCTTTGGTCTCACTTGGATTATGATTGGAATATGAACGAAAGATAGATTTGAATTGTATTGAAATGAAAGATGAAATCATGAATCATCTAAAAATATTTAGTTTATTATTATAATAAAAATTAGAATGGACAGTTAGAAACCTCTGATTTTGGAAGAAGGATTTGATCAAAGAAAAGGAGAATGATTGTTGGTGAATATGAATGGAGATCAAGTAAATTATGGTCTTGAGGCGTGTAAGTTCACTTTCTTTAAGGTGATATTTGCCCCCACTCGAATGTATACTGACGGGTTACTAGCAAATCACCTCCAGGATACAACAAGACCGTCAAAAGACTACAAACAGCACTTTTGAAGACTTTCTCTCAAGAACTTCTCTCTTAAGAATCAGTATGAAGAATTAGGAAGGAGAAGGATTGGTTGAATTACCCTTGAAACCTTCAAACATCTCCTATTTATAAGAAATGAATAGATACGATGAAAGGACACAACCTTTAAAGGTATATCTTTTCACAAAAGGACACGTCTTTCCACGAATCGTCAAAAGACATATTCTTTCACAAAGGGTGTCACGCCCCGCCGTGCCTTAACACCAAGTAGGCGGAAGGACGAACCGCACGAGCGCGTGCCCCAGACCCGCCGAACGGACAGAGTCTCACCTACCCGCCCAAGGCGTCACAACACAAGCATTTCCACAATATTCCAACTAGGAAAGGAGTACAAGAGTTACACAAGGAAAGCATCAACATAAAGAAGTTCTACTTCTATTACATCACATTTGCACATTTATACATGCCAAAATTTTCTTTTCCTTCATTCATATTCCATACATCAAGTTTCAAAACTATGAAATTACAAGTTGTATATATTTAATAAAAACCCCTATGCTATCATCGTCCAAAACACGGGGTACACTATACATGACACCAAAATGGAAGGGCCGCTATCTACAGAGTCAAACCCTTGCCTCGCTCCGCCGCCTCACCAATTTGGTTCTCAACCAAAGCGGAATCGCCGCAAATATTGGGCTCCGGGTAATGGAATCGCCATCCCCATCATGGTCCCAACCTCCAAGGAGTGAAATCGTCATCTCCTTATTCGGGTAGCGGAATAGCCGCATACCTGGGATAGCGAAATCGTCGCGTACCCCAATGATTTCACTTTACACAATATAGTGTTGGGCACCGGGCAATGGAATCGCCATCCCAATCATGGTCCCAACCTCCAAGGAGTGAAATCATCATCTCCTTATTCGGGTAGCGGAATCGCCGCATACCCGGGATAGCGAAATTGTCGCGTACCCCAATTCGTCTCCGCCATCACGTGGCTCGGTTAGCAAAATCGTCGCATACCCGGGGTAGCGAAATCGCCGCATACCCCCAATGTTCACATTTCACACTTGTCAACCTAGGTTCAATGGCCCTAGGTTCAAGTCACCAAGTCTCACCTATGTTCACTAGGTTTACTTTACATTCTCAACCTAGGTTCCATGACACTAGGTTCCAATCTCATGTTCCAACCTATATTCAATGACACTAGGTTCCAATCTCATGTTCCAACCTATGTTCAATGACACTAGGTTCCATTTGCACTTTTCAACCTATGTCCCACAACACTAGGTTTACTTTACATATATGCAATCACATAGCTAGTATAACTAATAATGAAATACTTGAATTTATTAACATGCAAGATGAGCCCATGGCTCAATTCATCGTGATTCTCATTTTGCCAACATGCAAATTCTAGGGTTACTTACTTTTACACCATTTTAAATTTCAAATGGTTATTTACCCTAGACATGAAAGTGATCTAATCACTTCGGTAAACACAAACCCACCTCAAGAGCTTCCAAGTCTTGAATTCCTTGAGCTCCTAGGTCACTAAGCCTTGAGGTCTTGCTTCAACCCAAGCTTCTACAAGAAAATGGTCGTTACTCATTACGAACCCATAAATCAACTCGATACTTGAAATCAATTGTTCTAACATGATTTCCTTTCCCTCAATTGCAATTCCCGAAGGTCCAAATATTTTTAGAACCTCCCATGGCAAAAGCCCTCATTTCACCTAGGTTTCGCATGCATGCATATAGAACCCCAAGAAATATCTTGGCCAATCTCCACGTTTTGTGGATTAGATTGCCTAGGGTCACCAAAAACCTCAAAATACTAGATAAATTCCAAGGTTTGAACCCAAATCATGAGGAATTCACCTTAACCACGAGTTCCCCAAGCTTCTTCTTGCACCAAGAAGCCCCTTCTCCACTTTGGAAATCTTTTCAAAGCTCAATCCACCATTTTCTCCAAGCTTTGAAGAGATCTCTAGAGAGAGAAAGTGAGAGAGATGGAGAGGAGAAGTAGAGGAGGAAGAAAATGAGAAGGGGAGGGTGTCTCAGCCATTCATACACCCCCACTCATGTGAAAAGACCAATTTACCCCCCTCACATTTCACTACACACAGCCAGCCAAAGCTGGCATTTCGCAGCCCTGTATTACGGTATCCACACTGGCATACCGAAATACGGGTGTTAATTCCGGTATGCCACGAGGAATTCCGCAAAACCCGAGAGCTGGATTTCCAGATTCTCCCACCGAATTCCGGTATTTCACAATCCATACCGGAACTAATCACTTCCATACCGGTATGGACACATCCATACCGGAATCCGCAGAATTCACAAGTTTGGCAGATTTGACTTTTCGAAGTCCGTTTTCGCGCCTTATTTGCGCCGAAAACACTCGTACAAGCCCCAAACTTGGCCAAAGCCATTTACATAGCCTTTTCACGCTATTTTCCACCAGAACTCCACAATTTGTAGAAGTTCGGTACAACACACTGAAATTCAGTGTACTACATTCCTCCCCCCCTAAAGAGAGTTTCGGCCGCGAAACTAAAATCATACCTTAGCTAGAATCAGCGAAGAGGTAGGGAAATCGCTCCTTCATCGAGCATTCCAGTTCCCACGTAGCTTCGCGCTCGTCATGATTCGTCCATTGCACCTTTACATAAGGAATTTCACGGTTCCTCAAATTCTTCACCTCGCGCTCCATGATACACAAGGGAAATTCCTCATAGGTCATATCCTCTTGAAGCTCAATTGGTACATACTCGAGGACATGCGCCGGATCATACACATACTTGCGGAGCGTCGATACATGAAACACACTGTGTATCCCCGCAAGTTTTGGCGGTAGGGCAAGCCGATACGCCAAAGATCCCACACGCTCTAAAACCTCATAGGGCCTAATGTAGCGGGGACTCAACTTACCCCGTACACCAAATCGCTTTACCCCTCTCATGGGCGACACTTTCAAGAATACGCGGTCACCCACCGCGAACTCCAAGTCCCGACGGCGCCTATCCGCATAGCTCTTTTGCCTGGATTGCGCCGTAGATAAGCGTTCACGTGCCAAGCGGACCTTTCCTTCCGCTTCACGCAAAACATCCGGTCCTAAGACCCTTCTCTTGCCGACCTCACTCCAATGAATAGGAGAATGACATTTCCTTCCGTACAGGGCTTCAAATGGTGCTATACCGATGCTAGATTGATAGCTATTATTATAAGCGAATTCAGCCATCGGTAAATAAGTAGGCCATGCACCCTTGAAATCCAACACACACGCTCGCAGCATATCCTCCAAAATCTGAATTGTCCTCTCTGATTGACCGTCAGTTTGAGGATGAAATACCGAACTGAAATCGAGCCGCGTACCCAAAGCTTCTTGCAAGCTTTTCCAAAAATGCGATGTGAAACGAGGATCTCGATCTGAAACTATCGAGGTCGGGACCCCGTGCAACCGCATAATCTCGTCCAGGCAGACTTGTGCTAGTTTGTCTCCCGACCAAGTGGTGTGGATTGGCAAAAAGTGTGCCGACTTTGTCAAATGATCCACTACCACCCAAATCGCGTCGTGGCCACCTTGCGATCGAGGTAGACCCACAACAAAGTCCATTGTTATATTCTCCCACTTCCAAACTGGAATGGGCAACCCTTGTAATTTTCCTGCTGAAAAGCGACGCTCAGCCTTCACCCGTTGGCATACTAAACATTGTGCCACGAAGTGTCCAACATTAAGCTTCATCCCCAGCCACCAATAATGCATTCTAAGGTCCTTATACATTTTGGTGCCGCCTTGCATAGGGAGAAGTGTGAACTTCTTTCAAAATCTCTCCACGAATCTCCTCGACGTTAGGCACGCACAACCGATTTCGGAATCGGATGGCGCCCTTCGAATCCACGTGAAAGTCACCGGCGCGTCCACTCTCAGTAGCACTCCGCACCTTTTGGAGTTCCGGATCTCCGGATTGCTTTTCTTTTATTTGTTCCAACAAGGCCGGCCAAACCTCGAGGTTCATGAGTGTTGCGGGGACACCCGGGGGCCACGACTTCCAAATCAAACCGGCCCATTTCCTTGATCAACGGCATTTGTCCCGTCATCTCAATTGCGAAGATCTCCACGGATTTTCTACTGAGCGCATCGGCCACCACATTGGCTCTACCGGGGTGGTACAAGATGGTTAAGTCATAATCCTTTATCAACTCCAACCATCTCCGTTGCCTCAAGTTCAACTCCTTCTGAGTGAATAAATACTTTAAGCTTTTATGATCCGTGTACACCTCACAATGCTCCCCGTACAAGTAGTGTCTCCACAGCTTAAGTGCGAAGACTACCGCTGCAAGTTTCAGGTCGTGGGTGGGGTAATTCTGCTCATAGCTCTTCAGCTGACGAGAGGCATATGATATCACCCGCCCGCCTTGCATAAGTACATACCCAAGACCGCGCCGTGATGCATCACTATACACCACAAAGCTCTCCCCCGCAACCGGCAAGACGAGAACCGGAGCCGAAGTCAACCTTTTCTTTAGCTCCTTAAAGCTTTGGTCGCATTCCTCGCTCCAAACATATTTGGTTCCCTTATGGGTAAGACGTGTTAGTGGACCGGAGATTTTTGAAAATCCCTCCACGAACCGCCGATAGTATCACGCAAGACCCAAAAAGCTTCGCACTTCCGTGACATTGGTCGGGCGAGGCCAATCCTTGATTGCCTCAACTTTCTTAGGGTCCACCGATACTCCGCCCTCGGAAATAACGTGACCCAAGAAAGCGACCTCACGAATCCAAAATTTGCACTTCTTTAACTTGGCGAACAACTTGTTCTCTCGAAGAACTCGAAGCACAATCCTTAGATGCTCTTTATGTTCCTCGTCACTCCGAGAGTAGACAAGAATGTCATCTATAAACACTACCACAAATCGATCCAGTAGTGGTTTAAATACACGGTTCATTAAATCCATAAACGCCGCCGGGGCATTTGTAAGCCCGAAAGGCATAACCGTGAACTCATAGTGTCCATACCGCGTCCTAAACGCGGTCTTATGCACATCCTCCGGTTTAATCTTCAATTGGTGATAACCGGATTGCAAATCAATATTCGAATACACCCGAGACCCTTGCAACTGATCAAACAAGTCATCGATACGGGATAACGGGTACTTATTCTTGACGGTCACTTTGTTCAACTCACGGTAGTCCACACACAACCGCAATGAACCGTCCTTCTTACGCACAAATAGGACAGGGGCTCCCCAAGGTGACACACTTGGCTTTACGAAACCCTTGTCCAACAAATCTTGTAGTTGTGCTTTCAATTCCTTTAGCTCCGCCGGTGCCATTCTATACGGAGCTTTAGAAATCGGTGCTGTCCCCGGGAGTAGGTCTATCACAAACTCTACCTCCCGGTCCGGTGGCATTCCGGGTAACTTCGCCGAAAACACATCCGGGAACTCTTGGACCACAGGGATGTCCTCGAGCCCCAACACCTCCTTTCGGTCATCCACAACCGTCGCTAAGTAAGCAATGCACCCTCTAGCAATGAACTTTCTTGCTTGCGACGTGGACACCAACGATGCAAAGAGCGAACTCTTGCACCCACGGTACACAAACTCCTCGTGCCCAGGTTCTTGAAATTTTACTATCCGACTCTCACAATCGATAGTAGCGTGATAATTAGAGAGCCAATCCATTCCCAGGATTAAGTCATACTCACTCATTCGATTCAGCACCAGCAAATCAGCTGGCATGATCCAGTTTTCAATCCTCACTGGACAGTTAACACACGCTTGATGTACACAAAAGGTATGTTCTGGCACTTGCACAGTTCTCGCATGTGTGGCTTCTATAATTTTTATTCCATGTGTAGTAGCAAATGATCGAGCAATGAATGAATGCGATGCTCCGGTATCAAACAAAGCCCTACATCGAATGCCATTAACCAACACAATACCTGCCACGACGTCATCCGGGGCAGAAGGCTCCTCCACCTGTGAGGCGAACACACGTTCACTAGGTGCCGGCCGCTGTCCCTCAACTGGTTTCCGTGGCAGAATACGGCCTGCCGACATCGTCGCGGGTGGGATGCCCGCAAGCTACCTCGGTGATGCGAACGCCGATGCCGACGACGGTGCCCGGTCATCACCCATCGGGCAATCAAACCGCATATGTCCCGGCTGTCCGTACTTGTAGCACCGGCCCTCACGGTAATCACACTAATGAGGGCTGTGGGGGCCACTACAAATCGGGCACCGGCCCAAGGGTCGATTCCGCTGAGACCCTCGAGATCGATTCTGCGACTGCGGGTGCTTCGGGGGCCGCTTGGAGCTAGACTGACCCCCCGAGCCACCCGCCGGACGCTTCTTTCCTTTCTCCTTGTCCTTCTCTTTCTCTCTCTCCCAAGATTCGCGCTCCTCTCGCGCACATGCATTCCCGTGCTCCACCCAAAGAGCACGGTCCAAGACCTCCGCAAAGGTCTGCAACTTAAAGGCGTGAACCGTCCGAAAGATCTCCGGTCGTAGCCCGCGCACAAAGCAATCGACTTTGTCCAATTCTCCGCGGACCACGTGCGGAACACAATTAATAATATACGAGAACTCCCTCTCGTACTCACGCACGGTGCGATTTTCTTACTTCAACTTTCGAAACTTCTCCTGAAGCTTCCTTTTTTCACTATCGGGGAAGTAGACGGCGAACACCAAACCCCGAAATTACTACCAAATCGGTGGCGGAAGGCTAGAGAGTCGATCACGCTTGACTCCCTTCCACCACACCTTCGCCGATCGCTCTAAACAATGAGCGGCGAGGTGTACCTTATCCCTCTCCAAGGTATACAAATCCTCGAAGAGCGTCTCCAACGCATCGATCCACGTCTCCACGACCCATGGATCCGCGTTCTCCCTGTCGAATGTTGGAGGGTTGAACCGCTTGAACGTCATGAGAGCCGCAAGTGCGCGCTCCCGCTCCGCATCCCCCGCCGCGGGATCGGGCATAGGAGCACCCGACCCATCAGCCGCAATCGGTGGTGCGGGTGGCGCCACAGCCGGCGCCGGTGCCACTCCCTCTGTCGGTGCTGAAGCAGAGACCGGAGTGCACCCGATCTCTCCTCCCTAGTCGCAGCCGCTTGCTGCGCCATCTCTTCCTGGAGCTGCTTGATCTGCTCCTCCTGTCGCTGCATGGATTCGGCCTGTCGCCAAACCACGCCCAACAACTCGGTCAATTATTCGCGAAGACCCGTGTCCTCGCCCTCCACGGGTTGTTCGGGGGCCGTGCTCGACCCCCCGAGCCCAGCCCTCGTAGGAGGCCTTCCACGTACCATTGTCTCCTGAAAACACAACGACCTTGGTCAATTCATGACATTCAAGGCCATTTACAACATAACATTTCACGAAAATAAACGTGAACCCAATCTAGGCGAAAGTCACACAAGGGCTCTTATTCCCCTCACTTGGTTTCATGTTGTCGGCCGCCAACATGAACACTCTCGGTGAAGAATAAGATGCACCTCGGATCTACCTCTACTTCCAATTAGAGGTATAAGGACATAACCCAATCACTTATCTTTCGCCACAATAAAGATCTCGTCACTCATGAACCTACACTTCTAGGGACTTTTCCATCCTAAGGTTTCTTAGGTCCATCTAGACCGTTTCTACTCTCTGATACCATCTTAGTCTGTCACGCCCCGCCGTGCCTTAACACCAAGTAGGTGGAAGGACGAACCGCACGAGCGCGTGCCCCAGACCCGCCGAACAGACAGAGTCTTCCCTACTCGCCCAAGGCGTCACAACACAAGCATTTCCACGATGTTCAACTAGGAACGGAGTACAAGAGTTGCACAAGGAAAGCATCAACATAAAGAAGTTCTACTTCTATTACATCACATTTGCACATTTATACATGCCAAAATTTTCTTTTCCTTCATTCCTATTCCATACATCAAGTTCCAAAACTATGGAATTACAAGTTGTATACATTTAATAAAAATTCCTATGCTATCATCGTCCAAAACACGGGGTACACTATACATGACACCAAAATGGAAGGGCCGCTATCTACAGAGCCAAACCCTTGCCTCGCTCCGCCGCCTCACTCGCGGAAGGACCTGAAAAATGTGGGGTGAGAACTATAAACATAGTTCCCAGTGGGTAAGGCCACCCAAGAGAGAAGCTCGACCCACCAGGTCCAAAGAAACACCATAAGCATAAGTTAGATTTCAATTAACTATGCATACAAATATTTACATGCTTGTAAATAAACATAAAGGATACAACCAAATAAAATGATAACTTTTATTTTCCCCCTAAGTTCATCATATATCTCACATTGTCCAAGTTCAACTACTTTTCATTTATTTATGGTGTCGGAATCGCCGCATCACCAATTTGGTTTTCAACCAAAGTGGAATCGCCGCAAGTATTGGGCTCCGGGCAATGGAATCGCCATCCCCATCATGGTCCCAACATCCAAGGAGTGAAATCGTCATCTCTTTATTCGGGTAGCGGAATCGCCGCATACCCGGGATAGCGAAATCGTCGCGTACCCCAATGATTTCACTTTACACAATATAGTGTTGGGCACCGGGCAATGGAATCGCCATCCCAATCATGGTCCCAACCTCCAAGGAGTGAAATCGTCATCTCCTTATTCGGGTAGCGGAAGCGCCGCATACTCGGGATAGCGAAATCGTCGCGTACCCCAATTCGTCTTCGCCATCACGTGGCTCGGGTAGCGAAATCGTCGCATACCCGGGGTAGCGAAATCGCCGCATACCCCCAATGTTCACATTTCACACTTGTCAACCTAGGTTCAATGGCCCTAGGTTCAAGTCACCAAGTCTCACCTATGTTCAATGACACTAGGTTTACTTTACATTCTCAACCTAGGTTCCATGACACTAGGTTCCAATCTCATGTTCCAACCTATGTTCAATAACACTAGGTTCCAATCTCATGTTTCAACCTATGTTCATTGACACTAGGTTCCATTTGCTCTTTTCAACCTATGTCCCACAACACTAGGTTTACTTTACATATATGCAATCATATAGCAAATATAACTAATAATGAAATACTTAAATTCATTAACATGCAAGATGAGCCCATGGCTCAATTCATCGTGATTCTCATTTTGCCAACATGCAAATTCTAGGGTTACGTACTTTTACACCATTTTAAATTGCAAATGGTTATTTACCCTAGACATGGAAGTGATCTAACCACTTCGGTAAACACAAACCCACCTCAATAGCTTCCAAGTCTTGAATTCCTTGAGCTCCTAGGTCACTAAGCCTTGAGTTCTTGCTTCAACCCAAGCTTCTACAAGAAAATGGTTCGTTACTTATTACTAACCCATAAATCAACTCGATACTTGAAATCAATTGTTCTAACATGATTTCCTTTGCCTCAATTGCAATTCCCGAAGGTCCAAATATTTTTAGAACCTCCCATGGCAAAAGCCCTCATTTCACCTAGGTTTCACATGCATGCATGTAGAACCCCGAAATTTCTTGGCCAATCTCCACGTTTTGTGGATTAGATTGCCTAGGGTCTCCAAAAACCTCAAAATACTAGATAAATTCCAAGGTTTGAACCCAAATCATGAGGAACTCACCTTAACCACGAGTTCCCCAAGCTTCTTCTTGCACCAAGAAGCCCCTTCTCCACTTTGAAAACCTTTTCCAAGCTCAATCCACCCTTTTCTCCAAGCTTTGGAGAGATCTCTAGAGAGAGAAAGTGAGAGAGATGGAGAGGAAAAGTAGAGGATGAAGAAAATGAGAAGGGGAGGGTGTCTCAGCCCTTCATACACCCCCACTCATGTGAAAAGACCAATTTACCCCCCTCACATTTCACTACACACAGCCAGCCAAAGCTGGCATTTCGCAGCTCTGTATTCCGGTATCCACACTGGCATACCGAAATACGGGTGTTAATTCCGGTATGCGACGAGGAATTCCGCAAAACCCAAGAGCTGGATTTCTAGATTCTCCCACCGCATTCCGGTATTTCACAATCCATACCGGAACTAATCACTTCCATACCGGTATGGACACATCTATACAGGAATCCACCGCAGAATTCACAAGTTTGGCAGATTTGACTTTTCGAAGTCCGTTTCGCGCCTCATTTGCGCCGAAAACACTCATACAAGCCCCAAACTTGGCCAAAGCCATTTACATAGCCTTTTCACGCTATTTTCCACCAAAACCCCACAATTTGTAGAAGTTCGGTACAACACACTGAAATTCAGTGTACTACAGAGGGTTTCATCTCTTCGTGAAGAAACATATCTCTTCGTAAAGCGAACATACTTTGCATCAAATGAAAAGACATATCTTTTCATAAGAATAACTACTTTACTAAAGAGACAACCTGTGAGACCCCAAATAGTCCTATATATAAGATATAATATGACTAGAACTCTTAACCCGGCTTAAGCATTTTGGGCGGTGGCTAGGCATAAGAGGTTGAGAGAGTTAAGCGTGCTAGGACGGGAGTAGTCCTAGGATGGGTGACCCCCTGGGAAGTTGGGGCGTCACAGTTGGTATCAGAGCCATTTACCAGTCAGAAGTGTGAGAGGAGTCTCGGCTAAGCCAGGGTCGGAATGACAAGGATAGCGAGACGAGTCTCACATCGCCTAGTACTTGTGAGTCTGAGCCTGACGAGGACGTCAGGGCTTAAAAGGGGGGAGATTGTGAGACCCCAGATAGTCCTATATATAAGATATAATAGGGCTAGAACTCTTAACCCGGCTTAAACATTTTGGGCGGTGGCTAGGCCCAATAGGTTGAGAGAGTTAAGCATACTAGGACGGGAGTAGTCCTAGGATGGGTGACCCCCTGGGAAATTGGGGCGTCACACAACCATTCAATTTAATTTTAAATTCTTCAAGTTATTTTCTCACATCCATTATTACAATATATACTAACAATCCCCCACTAGATTGTAATACTGATTTAAAATAGACTTATGCATACAAGAAGGTGTCTTTTGATTAAATCTTCAATTAGTGTAATTATCTCAAAGTTCCAACAAAATCAGTGGTGGCCAAGGCTTAAACCAAGATTCTTTATATCAGAACCGAAAATAACACACACATAGGTCTATAAACTTAATTGAGAAGTTCACCGAATACGTTTAGCACCTTTATGGCCATGTGCTATATCCTGGTTTCATGAATATTTACAAAAGTAAGCCTTAAACTTTTGCCAGAAGCGGCACCACTTCTTATGCTCATATAGGTGAAGTTTCTTTTCTACTGCCTCTGTTACGATAGGCATCAAATAAACTTGAACTTCACTAAGAGTATTACTACTCATCCTCCAATTCCGTAACAGTATACACTGGATATTTAAACAACATTCCTAGTGTATTGACAGTCACTTATGAATAACTTATTTTTACCTATTAAACTTTTTTACTAGTGATGTAACTAGATAAAGGTTGGGTTTCCATTATTGGTGACTTTTAAAAGAAATGCTTCAAACCCAATCCTACGGATGTAGATTTTACTATATCTCTCGAGAGTCCTTTTGTGAAAGGGTCTGCTAAATTACTGCATAACCTCACATATACAATAGTAATTATTCTTTTTTTTATCAGTTCTTTAACATAGTCATGCCTTAAACTTATGTGTCTAGACTTGCCATTATATACCTGCCTGAGTGCCCTAGACATTGTTGTTTGACTATCACAGTGCAAAGAAATGAGTGGCATCGGTTGTGGCCACAACTTTATATCAAACAGTAAATTTTTCAGCCACTCCGCTTCTTTGCTTGCAGCTGCCAACGCTATAAATTCAGATTCCATTGTAGAATGTATTACACACGTCTGTTTCTTTGAAGCCCAGGAGATTGCTCCACCTCCTAAAATAAATACCCTTCCAGACGTAGATTTATTATCACTTAGACTAGTTATCCAACTAGCATCATTATAAATACCCTTCTAGCACTGCTGAAAAATTATTATAAAATAGTCCAAGATTTTTAGTTCTTTTAAGATATCCAAAAACTCTACTTATAGCCTTCCAATGATCAGTACTATGATTACTTGTGTATCTAGAAAGCTTGCGAACCCCAAATGCAATATCTGGTCTAGTGCAATGCGCTGCATACATCAAGCTGCCGATTGCACTTGGATATTCTATTTGAGCAATCGCTCTTCCAGGATTTTCGACTAACTTAACAGAAACATCATATGGAGTACTTACTTCTTTGATTCCCAAATAATTATATTTTAAAATTATTTTCTCGATATAGTGCATCTGAGATAAAACATAACCTCCACTATGTTTATTCACTTTTATTCCTAAGATAGTATCTACTTCATTTAAATCTTTCATTTTGAATATAGAAGTTAGATACTTCTTAGTATCATTTATCCTATTCATATTTGTCCCAATTATAAGCATGTCATCAACATATAGACATATTATCACACCATATTCTTATGTGAATTTAGAATAAATGCACTTATCCGCATTATTGTATTTAAATCCATGGGACAATATTATAGAATCAAACTTTTCGTGCCATTATTTTGGCGCTTGCTTCAAGCTATATAATGACTTAATTAATTTACAAACTTTCTTTTCATTTCCAGATAGCACGAACCCTTCAGGTTGATCCATGTAGACTTCTTCATCTAATTCACCATTTAAAAATGCTGTTTTAACATCCATTTGATGTACAAAAAGATTATAAATCGAACTGAGTGCTAATAAGACTCTAATGGATGTTATCCTAGCCACTGGTGCAAAAGTGTCAAAATAATCCACACCCTCTTTTTGCTTATATCCTTTAGCTACTAATCTTGCTTTAAACGTTTGAATAGATCCATTCGTATTATACTTTTTTCTAAATACTTATTTGCATCCAATTGATTTTGATCCAGGCAGTAAGTCAACTAGGACCCAAGTATTATTTGATAATAATGAGTCCATTTCATTATTTACTGCCTCTTTCCAGAATGCCGCGTCTCTAGAAGTCATGGCCTCTGAAAATATTTTTGGATCATCCTCTATATTGAGTAGAACTGGCATTTTATTTAGAACATTTATTCTACTTCATTCTACAAGAAAGGATACAAAATCAGGATCTAAACTCTTTTATTTTCTAACTCTTTGACTCCTCCTAGGTTCACTAGGAGTTACTATCATTTTTCTCTTATGGTTAGAAGATATACCAGAATTAGTGCTTGCTACTTGTGTTTGTGTAGATTCTAAAATAGAGTTGGAATCATTAATAAATTTATTTTCTAAAAATTCAACATCTTTTGATTCCACAATAATATTTGACTCTAAATCCAGTAATCTATATGCCTTAGAATTTTCAGCATAGCCTACAAAAACATATTTTTGAGCTCTAGGCCCCAATTTATATCTTTTAGGATCTGAAACTCTATAAAAGGCTAAACACCCCCAAACTCTAAGATAATTAAGTTTGAACTTCTTCCTTTTCATAATTCATATGGAAATATCTTTATTTTTTTAGATGGTATTCTATTGTACATATTGCAGGCTGTAAGTAATGCTTCACCCCACAGATTAAAAGGCAATTTTGCATTTAGGATCATAGCATTAACCATATCGACTAATGTTCTATTTTTTTTTCTTCTGCT
The DNA here is from genome assembly GCA_016920855.1 of Puya raimondii. Classification (NCBI taxonomy): domain Eukaryota; kingdom Viridiplantae; phylum Streptophyta; class Magnoliopsida; order Poales; family Bromeliaceae; genus Puya; species Puya raimondii. Next base: position 79,905,117 of record JABWPP010000049.1, read on the forward strand.
AATCCATTCTGTTGTCGAGTATATGGTGCACTAGTTTGGTGTATAATACCATTTTCTTTACAATATATCGAAAACTCCGTAGAAAGGTATTCACCTCCTCTATCACTTCTCAAAATCTTAATTTTCTTTTCCTTTTGATTTTCAACAATAGATTTATAACATTTAAACATCTCTAAAGCTTGATCCTTTTGCTTCATTAAGTAGATATATGCATATCTAAAATAATCATCAATAAATGTAATAAAGTATCTATTTCCACCTCTAGTTAAATGACCATTTAATTCACAAATATCTGAATGCACAAGTTCCAATAGATCAATATTTCTCTCTATTTTAGGAAAAGATTTTCTAGTCATTTTAGCTTGAATGCATATTTCACATTTTTCTTTATTATTCTCATTATATGAAATTAAGCCATGTTTAGCCATAAATTCTAAAAAATTATAATTTATATGTGCTAAACGATTATGCCACAAAGAAATAGAACAATCAACAATATAAGCAAAAATATTATTAATTTTATTATTGATACTAAGCTTAAACATTCCATTACAAGAGTATCCATTTCCTACAAATACTTCATTCTTTGACAGGATCACCTTATCTGACTCTAATACAGCTTTTATCCCTCTTTTACAAAGTAAATTTGTAAGGACTGAGATTTTTTACTGTGTAGTTAACTCTCTGTTGACGATGTTTTTGTGTGTATTTTAATTACATAATCACTCGTCAAGTTTCGAAAGAAAATGAGTTAGAATGAAGAAGTTACGCGATTTATAAAATTCACTTAAAGTTAATAGTAACCTTGGTTTTCCGGAGAGGCCGATGATTAGAGATGGCTTCTGGAGTGTGTCGGACTCCGTTCATAGTGGTCCAATAGCTCGTTTTCAACCTTCTGATTATTCTGGACTCGATGGCGTTGACGGATTTTGGATTTGACGCACGATTTCTGAGAAGAGCCTACTTAATGGTTGAGGGACCAAATTGTAAATTTACATGTGAACCGTAAAGAGGGTTATTGATCTGCGAATCGGCAATCGAATCGAATGAAACAAAATCGTGAGTTGAATGTCTCTGTAGTGCCGCTGGCGCAATCCGTTAGAAAATCCGACGGACGGATCGCAAGATATCGCACGCTTTCCGAGAAAGGGTCAAAATGTCATTTTGGTATTTTGGGAAAAGTGCCAATAATTTATGTACCGAATCGCGTGAAACTGTACATGGAGGTACTTACTTGCGATTTGCGCGTGCTGTTAAGGACCTATCATGAAACATTGAGTTTTGGTGGACCTACGCGCCAATCGACAAAGTGGTATATATGTGGTTTAGGGTTTTCTCATGCAAACCCTAACCCTAGCCACCTCCACCCCCTCCCAGCTGACCTAGACGACCCCCTACCTCGTGCAGAGTGCCTTGCATGCAGCCGCCGCCGCCGCCGCCGCCGCCGGCCGGAACTACCGCCAAGATCCATCTCCCTCACCTCCACCCTCCCCTTTCCCTCCCCTCTCCTTTTCTCGAGTTAGATCCACCCAGGAAGGAGAGCCTCCGATCCCTGCCCTCCCCCGGCGTCCTCCCGACCTCCGGCAGACCTTTCTCGACGGCCCCGTCCTCTGCCGAGCGCCGTCGCCGCTCTTGCTGCTCGGCTGCACCAGCGGGAGCCGTGCGGGCTTGCGGTGACAGGGAACCTCCACCGCCGCCTCCCTGAGGCTCCCCCTGCCTCCCCTCGACCATTCGGCACCGCCACGCCCAAGCCGGACCACCGCCGTCGCTGCCGCTTGCGCTGGAAGCCGCCGCGGCCGCGATCTTGGCCTGGGGTTGTGCGGGTGGCCGTACCGCCCTGCGCGCCGCCGCCGCTGCCCGGACCGACCTCCCCCTCCTCCCTCGTGACCCCGAAGGGACTTCGCGTCACGTCCGGCGCCGCCGCCGCCGCTGAGACCAGCCTGAGCTCACCCCGGTTTCGTGCGGGCTAGGGCATCACCGCCCGCCGCAACCGCTGCACTCCGCCGCCGGCTGACCCCTCGGCCAGTGGTCCCCGACCGGCCACACCCTCCCACCACCGGCGCACCCGCCGCCGTGGCCGCCGGTGACCGGAGCAGGTATCCTGCTCTCTGTTGTGCCGGGCTGAGCCTGGTTTTTGGGCCAGATCACTGTTCCAGCGACTCCGGCCATTTCCAACGGTCCCGTTGGTGAGCACGGCCCTCCCGACGTGCCGTTTACGTCCATGCTCACCTGTTCTACTGTCTGCGAGGCTCGGAACAGCAAGTTCTCGAATGTCGCTCCCGGACCGCCTTTCCGGTTGAGGTTTCGGTTGATCCAGCGTGCTCCTCGGCGGTTCGTGGTGCCCCGGACAGCGAGCACGGCCTCCGCCTCGTCGAGACCTAGCAGGGTGTGTCTCAGCGGGCCTCGATGAAGCTCGGATCGAGGTATCGTCCCGTAACTTCATTAAATGTATGCTTTTATTACGATGATGTCGATTGTTAGGGGCTTAGATGCGATTTGGTCGCTGTGGGCAACGTGTATATGCTACGCGTGACCTGCGGACTGATTGTTTAGGGTCCGCTGCCCTTCGTTTGTCTGAAAATGTGTTTTCGGAGCGTTTCTCGACGAAATCCGTCGGCGGAACGTGGTTTTCGGCTCGAAAATTATCCGACGGATGTGTGTGACTTGTGGGCTGTCGCTGAGCCTTGTTGGCTGGTGGTCTCGGCCGTCTCGTGTATTCGGAGATGCCCGGTGAGCGGCAGTGGGTTCTGGTGTCGAAATCGACACTTCCGGGAACCCGGATCGGAACGATTGTCCGACGGTGATCATTTCGATTTTAGATCTAGTGCTTGCTGCCAAGACATCCTAATGGATGTGTTTGGGGGCAGCGGTCGACTCGTGGATCGAGTCGGTACTTTTTGAGATTGTTCGTGTGTCCCGGGGACGTCCCGGAGTGATTTCGGGACTTCCGATGTCGTGCGGAGATCGGTTTCAGGGAAACCGAGTCTTGGGTTTTGGGGGTTTGTGTGAGATGCATCTGTTGAGTCTTTTGGGGCATGTCTCTGACTCGTTGGACCTATCGTAGGTCCGGCTAATTTGCTTCGCGTCCCGGCTTCCGACGCGAGTGCGACAGGTGGGTGCTTCGAGCTTTTGGGGTAGACTGTATCATTGTTCCCTGTCTCTCCTTTGATATATCTCTACATGTCGATTCCTTCTTTACAACATTCGTTCATATATACTTACCGGACTTGCATAGTATATATGTGGTTATGGACATGTAGAGCAGGATTATACATTGTTGATCTGTGGACTTCTTGTCCAGGCAACACATCGACTCTCTTGTCGTGTGTTTCGATCTGTTTGATCAGGATTCGGTGTTCATACGCCTCATTTGTGGCTTCGGCCAGGTTCAGAATTCGGCGTTCATACGCCTCACATACGACTTCGGCCAGGTTTCGGCTTCTTGCCGGCTTTTGTATTGAGCATATCGCATGATTTAGTCACGGCACGGCGTTTATTCATGACACCAGGTCGATTTGGCCACCGACCAGAGGGTGTACCATCCGGATGAGTGTAGTACACTGAATTTCAGTGTGTTGTACCGAACTTTTACAAATTGTGGAGTTCCGGTGGAAAGTAGCGTAAAAAGGCTATGTGAATGGTTTCAGCCAGGTTTGGGGCTTATTCGAGTGTTTTCGGCGCTAATTGGGCGCGAAAACGAACTTCGAAAATTCAAGTCTGCCAAACTTGCAGATTCTGCACTTGGTTCCAGTATGGATTTGTGAGATACCGGAATGCAGTAAGAAATATGGAAATCCAGCTCTCGGGTCTTGCGGAATCAAGTGTTCATACCAGTATGGATTTGTTTAGTTCCGGTATGGATTTGTGAGATACCGAAATGCAGTGGAAAATATGAAAATCCAACTCTCGGGTTTTGCGGAATTGCACGTGGATACCGAAATTAACGCCCGTATACCGGTATGCCAGTGTTGATACCGGTATGCAGAGCTACGAAATGCCAGCTTTGGCTGGTTGTGAATAGTGATGTGAAGGGGGGTAGTTTGGTCTTTTCACTTGGAGAGAGGGGTATGAAGGGCTGAGGCTCCTTCATTTTCTGATCTTCTTCTTCCTCTACTTCTCTCCTCCTCCCTCACTTTCTCTCTCTAGAGAGCTCTCCAAAACTTGGAGAAAAGGATGATTCAAGCTTGGAAAAGGATTCTAAGTTGGGGAAGAAGCTTCTTGGTGTAAAAAGAAGCTTGTAGAACTCGTGGCAAAGGTGAGTTCTTGATGAATTGGGTTTAAACCTTGGAATTGATCTTTTATTTTGAGATTTTTGGGAACCCTAGGCAATCTAAACCACAAAAGATGGGGATTGACCAAGAAATGGTAGAGTTCTACATGCATGCATGTGAACCCTAGGTAAAAATGAGGGCTTTTGCCATGTGAGGTTCTAAAAATATTTAGACCTTCGGGAATTGCAATTGAGGCATAGAAAATTATGTGAGAACACTTGGTTTCAAGAAATGAATTGATTTTAGGGTTCGTAATCAGTAACGAACCATTTTTCTTGTAGAAGCTTGGGTTGAAGCAAGAACTCAAGGCTTGGAGATCTAGGAGCTCAAAGAATTCAAGAATTTGGAAGCTCTTGAGGTGGGTTTGTGTTTACCGAAGTGATTAGGTCACTTCCATGTCTAGGGTAAATAACCATTTGAAATTAAAATGGTGTAGAAGTATGAAACCCTAAAATGCATGTATACATGTTGGCAAAAATGATGATTATGGTGATTTGAGCCATGGGCTCATCTTGCATGATTAGTGAATTCAAGTATTTCATTATTTCTTATACTTGATAAGTATTTACATGTATGAAATGGAACCTAGTGTCATGGAACATAGGTTGTGAATGTAAAGTGAATCTAGTGTCATTGAACATAGGTGAGACATGGTGACTTGAATCTAGGGTCATTGAACTTAGGTTGACAAGTGTGAAATGTGAACAAATGTGGGTATGCGGTGATTCCGATACCCGAGCAAAGAGATGTCGATTCCACTCTTTGGTGGTTGGGACAATGAAGAGGATGGCGATTCCATTGCCCGAAGCCCAACACTAAGCGACGATTCCGCAAGAACTTGCTAAGTGGGTTGGTGGAGTGGCGATTCCAACACCAATGCCATAGCAAGGCGGCAATTCCGCAAGAGCTTGCTAAGTGGGTTGGTGGAGTGGCGATGCCAACACCAATGCCATAGCAAGGCGGCGATTCCGCAAGAGTTTGGTAAGTGGGTTGGTGGAGTGGCGATTCCAGCACCAATGCCATAGCAAGGCGGCGACTCCGCATATGTGAGAAATCAAATTGGTGGAGCGGCGATTCCGACACCAATGATAAAATGAAAAGTGAATGAACGTGGGTAATGTAATGTATGTGATGGACCTATGAGAAAATAAAAGTTGTCATTTATTTGGTTGCATCCATTATGTCTATTTACAAGCATGTAAATATATCTATGCATAGTTAATTGTAATCTAACCTATGCTTTTGTTGTTTCTTTGGACCTGGTGGGTCGAGCTTCTCTCTTGGGTGGCCTTACCCACTGGGAACTATGTTTATAGTTCTCACCCCACGTTTTTCAGGTCCTTCCGCGAGTGAGGCGGCGGAGCGAGGCAATGGTTTGTCATAGTAGATACCGGCCCTTTCCCCTTTTTGGCTATGTACTTAGATATACCCCAAATTTTGGACATTTAATGCATAGGGGGTTATGTAAATGCAAAGAACTTGTAAATTCCATATTTTTGAAACTTGATGTATGGAATAAAAGTGAATGAAAGAAAAAATTTGGCATGTACAAATATGCAAATGTGTTGTAATAGAAGTAGAAATTTCTTATGTTGATGCTTCCTTGTGCACTCTTGTACTCTATTCCTGTTTGGAATAATGTATGAATACGGGTGTTGTGACACCTTGGGCGGATAGGGGAAACTATGTCCGTTCGGCGGGTCTGGGTCATGCGCCCGTGCGGTTTATCCTTTCCACCTATTTGGTGTTAAAGGCCCGGCGAGGCGTGACAATGAGTCGACCTGCGGGCGCATGAATGGATCGGACGGGGATGAGTGCGGATCGGTGACGGGATACGCATGAGGTCTGCGGACCAATGCGACAGGAATCAGATTGGGTATACTTGGTTTCATTCCATTGAGGCATTTACAGCTTAGCTTTTTCGTACAGTAGCGACTTATTTACTTGTTCATTCCATATCTGACATAGCTACTGTAGATCTCTGATTCTACTTGTTATCGTATACCTTTGTTTTCTAGTGACTACGACATGCCCTTGTGGCTCTGTCGTACCCACTGGAAAACCTCGTTGTGGTTTCTCACCCCCCATTTTCCCAGGTGGCACGGGCGAGGAGTTGGTTCGCGGTGCAACGTGAGGACGATCTAGCTAGACTGCATTAGCGATAGTCACCCGGTTATCTTCCTTACTTGCTTTAGTATTTAGAAATAAACAACTGGTTCAGTTAGATGATCAATATGAATATTTGAATAATTATGGATTGTATGGGATGATGATTCCTCTTTATTCACGGATTTGGATTTGGTTTCTGTTATCAGTATTTGATTTGTGTTTCTTCGTGTGGGTGTCTACCCCTCGTGGTAACTGGTTTTAAAAATAAAGTTTCGTGTGGGAATAATTTTAAAAAGGTTTTCGTGGATTTTATATTATGCTTACTAGAATTCAAAAACAAAGCTTTCGGGTAGGAAGCACTTTTAATAGGAAGTCTGTTGTACTGTGCATCGCATCATCCTTCGCCTAAGGAGTGCTTAGAGGCATGCATCATGATTAAGGATGGCTAGCTGAATGAGAATACATTATATGATTGCATATATGGATTGGTGAATGAAAGTGTGATTGTGATCCTGGTGTATGACGTTGGTACCCCGTGCAAATACAGGGGAGACTTATTCCGTGTAGACAAAGGAGCATGTATTTGTGGCGGGTCTGTTCGCCGTGCGGGCTAGGCTTTTCAAAAAAAAAATTGACCCGTTTTCTACAGTTCTGCGTTATTAGAAAATATAAAGACTTTTATTAAACTAGCCCGGGGCGTGACAAAATTTGCAAATACAAGATTTTTTGCGATATCTGGGACATGAAGCACATTGATAAGTAAGAGTTTCTTTCCAGAAGTGAAGAAAAGCTCAACGCTACCCTTTCCTAGAACTTTTGCCGCACTATGATTTCCCATCAATACTTCCTGACCATCTGTTGCCTCTTCATAATCTTTAAATTGAGATATGTTGTTGCAGACATGAACAGTAGCACCCGAATCATACCACCAATCCAGCGACTTGCTTGCTGTCGCCATGTGAAGTTTGGTAACCATGCTTACATGCATGTCAGAAATCATTGCAATAAGTTCTGTGGTCTGATGTTCAATCATGTTGGCCTTATTAGCGTCTTTCTTCTTAAATTTCTTCATGTATCTGCACTCTCTTTTATAGTGACCTTTCTTTCCACAGTGATAACAAATCCTGTCCCTTTTTATTTTATTGGAGTTATTTGATTCAGAAAAAAATTTCTTATTTCCAGAAAAATTTTGACTCTTACTTTCATCTACTTGATTCACTTTAAAGCTATTTTGAAAATTATTTTTCTGATAGCGGTTCCGAGTTTTCTCCTCAATTCTCAAATGTTTTTGAATTTGCTCTAAAGTAAAATCTTCTGTAGTGTGTAAAAGTTTCTTTCTATAATCATTCCAATTACGAGGCAATTTTGCAATAATAGCCCCCACTTGAAAAGATTCTAGAAGAGAAATCTTTAACTCTTTAAGCTTAGAAACCAAAATTTGTAACCCATGTACTTGTTGCATTATAGATAAGTTATCTACCATAGTAAATTCAAAATACTTCATAATTAAGAACTTATTTGTACCTTGCTTTTCAGTATTATATCTTGCTTCAAGAGAATTTCATATATCCCTTGGTGATTGGATCGATGCAAATAAATCATATAAATTATCTGACAAAGTGTTGAGAATATGTCCTCTGCATAGTAGTTCATCCTCCTCACATTTCTTACGTGCCGCCCTCACTTCATCAGTATCTGTAGCGGGCAGGTGCAGAAAAATCTGGCAAATTGGGGTCGAGGATGTAGGCTATCTTCAGTGCAGTAAGTAAGAACATCATCTTATCTTTCCATCGAGTGAAGTTGGTCCCGTCGAATTGGTTTAGTTTCATAGTCTTGACTTATCATCGTGAAAGCCGCCTCAGTGTTTGTCTCCATTAAAATATCACCTTAAAATTGTTGGTGAATATGAATGGAGATCAAGTAAATTATGGTCTTGAGGCATGTAAGTTCACTTTCTTTAAGGTGATATTTGCCCCCACTCGAATGTATGCTGAAGGGTTACTAGCAAATCACCTCCATGATACAACAAGACCGCCGAAAGACTGCAAACAGCATTTCTGAAGACTTTCTCTCAAGAACTTCTCTCTTAAGAATCAGTATGAAGAATTAGGAAGGAGAAGGATTGGTTGAATTACCCTTGAAGCCTTCAAACATCTCCTATTTATAAGAAATGAATGGATACGATGAAAGGACACAACCTTTAAAGTTATATCTTTTCACAAAAGGACACGTCTTTTCACAAATCGTCAAAAGGCATATTCTTTCACAAAGGGTTTCATCTCTTCGTGAAGAAACATATCTCTTCGTAAAGCAAACATACTTTGCATGAAATGAAAAGACATATCTTTTCATAAGAATAACTACTTTACTAAAGAGACAACCATTAAATTGGATTTTTAATTCTTCAAGTTATTTTCTCACATCCATTATTACAATCTACACTAACAATGATCACAGAAGAGACTAAAAGAAATGCTTGTGAGAGGAGTTTTAATTAGATTACTCTGAAGTTAATGGGCCTGTATCGAGGATCCAAAACTCAATTGTGCGATAAATGGATTGGCTCAGTCACATTCCAAATTGGAATGAAAATCAGGATCCAATTCTCATATGATAAACACAAATATCAAAGTCAATAAATCTCATTCATTTTTAGGATCTAAAATGTATGAACCAAACAAGCTCTTATTTTCAGGTGAAGAATCGATGAAGATACTTATGTGTGGTTGCGAAAAGTATATTATCGGCATGGCTCATGTTACACCCTAGGTACTTGTAATTCATGGAGAAGTGATTTAAGCAGGAAAACTTATAACTTCATTCATGATATATAATATATGTCGATTAAATAAGGAGTGTCGTACGTAGCTGGGCACATACTCGAATGTAGACTCTTTAAAAACCCTACTGGAACAAGCTTAATTAAGGCCTTTTTGCATAAAAAATCCACTAGTTTTGGGCTTTTGCAAAATTGGGTCACCTTTTTTCGATTTTGCAGATTCGGTCTGGATTTTCAGCAAACTGACCAAAATACCCTTATAACTTTTTCTCTCTCCTTTTTTTTTCTCTCGTTCTTTTTTTTCTCTCTCCGAAGATGGCAGCGGAGGCGGAGGCGGAAACAACCCGCCTCGCCTCTGCCCCGCATGCCCTCGCCCTCGCCCGCCCTCCTTGCCTCCGATCCCGACGTTTTTTTTTTTTCTCTCCGACCCGCTTCCACCGCCTCCGCGGCCCTCTGCAATGGTAACGTGGACGACAATGCCTTCTCTCCCTCCGCCTTTGACCTGTTACAGATTTTATGTTGGCATATTTCGTGAAGTGAGTCGGAGTCTTGAAGGTTCGAAATTGAAAAAAATGAAGATTGAAGACTCGAAGACTCAGAATAAGAGTTCACGATGCTTGGTAAGTTTAAATAATGTTAATGGTGATTTATGAACATTTACAAAGTGTTTGGAGACATTAGAATAGGGTTATAACTGATCAAATGATCTTTCGAGACTTTTCATGTCTCGGGATCCGGACCCGAAGAATGGGATCCGAAATCCGTGGACGATAAACTGCTTCTGCGCAGTTAGGGTCCGGACCCGGAGAGCAAGGTCCGGAACCCGAGGGTATAGCCACCTGTTGTGCAGGTGGGGTCACGCTACTTTTTGTAGCTGCGCAGATGGGATCCGGATCCCATGTCGGGTCCGAATCCCAAAGTCCGGGTCTGGATTCTGAACCCGTCACAGGTTTCCTAATATGGCTTTTTGCAATCCTAATCTGGTTCTAATGTCTTCTAAACCTATAAATATGATGTGGGGGTATCTCTAAAATATGGTTAAGCATAGAATACTTTTTAGAAACCCTAGAAGCTTATAGGTAGCCGTTTTTCCCATCTTCTACATCAAGCTTCTCTCAAATTGATTCATGGTACCCTAGATCTTTAATATTCTTCTAGAATCAATTTGGGAATTGCTTAGAGATTATTCCCACAGATCCTTCATGATATTCTAAGCAATAAATCATCATCGACCTTATTGTTCTTTATCCGGACGGAGTGCGCTCGTGGATTCGAGTGGGCGTCGTGGATTCGGCATGATCAAGGCTTCGTGGATTCGAAGTTCGGCGTCTCGTAGATTTGGGACGTGGCGTTCGTGGATTCGAACGTGGGGCGTGGACAACCCGGTGGTGTGCGCGAGATCCAAAGAAGATAAAAGAGAGGTTAAGTCCGTGGAGTCGGTAATCACCTTGTAATCTTTTATTTCTTAGTGGATTGTTATCGCGTGTTGGTCCCGTGGATTTTTTACTCCTGGTTGGAGTTTTCCCACGTAAATCTCGGTGTGCTATTTTTACATTCCGCATTTATTTTTATCGCATTGAGATTTGTATTTTTGATTGTTTCCCTCTAGGTGTTTGATAGTATCTAGATAGATCCTTAGGGTTCCCATAACTTACACGACCTCCACATCTACTGCAGTAAATTTTGCACCACCAAACCCACTTCTGGGAACCCGCCGTCTCCACCGCCGCCGCCGACGACGAAGAGAAAGCACTTCTCAGCGTTTCAGAGGGCGACGGCGAACGCGGCCTCGACGGTGTCAGAGGCGAGGAGAGCGTGGGGTGCACGAGAGCATCTTTGAATAAACACTTTTATTTGTTTAAAACAAAAGGAATTAACTAAAGACCAAAAACTAGAGAATAATGAAGAAAACTAGAAAATAAGGAAGAAAAATATGAAATTGCACTGTTTTAAATGAACGTTGCATTATTTTGGAATAAGTTGCACTATTTGAGATATAAACTTCACTCTTTAAACGAAAGTTATACTCTTTGGAAGATATTTGCACTGTTTCTCCTCTTGTTGCACTATTTGAGATATAAACTGCACCCTTAAGATAAAAATTGTACTATTAGGGAGATATTTATACTGTTTCTCCTAGAAATAGTGCAACTTTTATTTAAAAAGATCGAGGCAGGCACGGCGGAGCCAGGTGAGGAGGGAGGCGACGGAGCGAGGCGAGGAGGAGGGAGAGGGAGGAAGCGGCGGAGTGGAGCGACAGCAGGTAGGAGAGGAGGCTCGGGTGTCGTGAGAGCACCTCGGACCACGGATCTCGCAGTGGATCTCGGCGACGCGAGCTAGGTCGAGGCGAGCGTCCGATGAGTCGTGTAACGTAATATGGTACAAATATAATAATATATTGCGGCTTCGATTTAATTTAATTTAATTAACGGACATTGCTGCTCGCGTGTTCCTTAATTGTGCGCGTATTCAATTCATGAGATGATCGGATCAGAGCGTAGACATGATGGGGAGTGTGGAGGACGGCTGCTGGGATCAGGAGGAGGCGGTGTTGGGTTGTGCGAGCAAGGTACGAAGCTCGACGACAAACTTGTCCACGGCGGGGCCGGGCAGGCAGACGGGGACGACGATGCCGCGCTGCCCCTGGGCGTTGGTGAAGGGGATGTAGAAGCTGGCGACGCCTGGGATGGCCCCCACCCCGCCCTTGGCTGGGCCGCCATACGCGGGCTTCCCCCACCCGAAGTCTAGGTCCCCGAAGCCGGCGCGTGTGACGTCGGACACGAGGTAGGCCCACGCGACGGTGAAGTGCGGGCGGCCGGTCCGCCACAGTGCGCAGGTAGCCGACGTCGCTCACCTCCGCCTTGGCTCCCTTCACCAGCTCCACCGCGTACCCCAACGGCTCCGCGCAGAGCCTGCCCGTGCCCGACACCGCCCGATGTCACGCCGCCTCCCTCCTCGCCTGGCTCCGCCGTGCCTGCCTCGACCTTTTTAAATAAATGTTGCACTATTTTTAGGAGAAACCGTGTAAATATCTTCCTAATAGTGCAATTTTTATCTTAAGAGTGCAGTTTATCTTAAGGGTGCAGTTACGAATTTTATATTGGCATATTTCATGAAGTGAGTCGGAGTCTTGAAGGTTCAAAGAAGAAAAGACGAAGATTGAAGACTCGAAGACTCAACGTATGAATTCACGATGCTTGGTAAGTTTAAATAATCTTGATGATGATTTATGAACATTTACAAGTGTTTGGAAGACATTAGAATAGGTTTTTAATGATTTATAAACGAATCGAAAAAATTCATACTACGGGGTCCGGACCCTGGGAGCTGCGGTCCGGAACCCGTAAGGCTGTTGGGCTGTTTCGTAAACCGGGTCCGGACCCTGATGGCTGCGGTTCGGACAATAAAAAGCTGAAACGTTTCAGAGTCCAGACCCAGCAATTCACGGTCCGGACCCCGACCCGTCGCGATTTTTTGAAAATATATATTTTCAATCCTACTCTGATTCTAATGTCTCCCAAACCTATAAATAAGATGGTAGATTTCTTAAAATCAGTTTTGCAATCCTAATTTGATTCTAATTGCTTCCAAACCTTTTTAAAATCAGTTTTGCAATCCTAATTTGATTCCAAACCTTTTTAAAATCAGTTTTCAATTCTAGTCTATTTCGTATTGCTTCTAAACCTATAAATAAGATGTGGGGATGTTTCTAAAACGTGGTTAAGCATAGAATAATTTTTAGAAACCCTAGAAGCATGTAGGTAGCCGTTTTTCTCATCTTCTACATCAAGCTTCTCTCAATTGATTCATGGTGCCCTAGATTTTTAATGTTCTTCTAGAATCAATTTGAGAATTGCTTAGAGATTATTCCCACAGATCTTCAATGATATTCTAAGCAATAAATCATCATCGACTTTATTGTTCTTGCTCCGGACGGAGTGCGCTCGTGGATTCGAGTGGGCGTCGTGGATTCGACGTGTAGAAGGCTTCGTGGACTCGAAGTTGGGCATCTTGTGGATTCGAGGCGTGGCGTTCGTGGATTCGAACGTGGGGCGTGGACAACCCGGTGGTGTGCGCGAGATCCAAAGAAGATAAATGAGAGGTTGAGTCCGTGGAGTCGGTAATCACCTTGTAATCTTTTATTTCTTAGTAGATTGTTATCGTGTGGTTGTCCCGTGGGTTTTTTACTCCTAGTTGGAGTTTTTCCACGTAAATCTCGGTGTGCTATTTTTATTTCCGCGCTTATTTTATTGCATCGAGATTTGTGGTTTGGCCGTTATACCTATTCACCCCCCTCTAGGTATTGTTAGTACCTAGATAGATCCTTAGGGCTCCCCTGTATCCTACAATTGGTATCAGAGCGGGATCTAGATTTTTCTATATAGCGAGTGTAGGTTGTAAACTATGGCCGAAGGCGGTAACATTAATCGACCTCCGTTTTTCGATGGCACTAACTATGCATATTTTAAGGTTCGCATGAGAGCTTTTCTAATTGCCATCGACGAGCGTGTTTGGCAATCCATCGAATTTGGATGGAAACATCCTACCGAAAAGGTAGAGAATGTTGACAAGCCCAAACCTCGGAATAAATGGAATAAGGAAGAGATTGATTTATCTTCTTACAATGGTAGAGAAATTAATGCCTTATTTAATGCTCTATCCCAAACCGAGTTTTCACGCATTTCGGCGTGTGAAACGGCTAATGAGATTTGGGATACTCTCCAAGTTACGCATGAGGGAACTAGCTTGGTAAAGGTCCAAAAACTTCAAATGCTTATAAGTAAATTTGATTCAATTTCCATGGACGATCATGAGACCTTTACCGAGTACTATACTCGTCTTCAAGACATAGTCAATACATGCGCAAACTTGGGAGAGAAAATCTCGGAATCTAAAGTTGTAAGAAAAATTTTGAGAACTCTTCCCGAAATATTTCGTCCGAAGGTTGCAGCCATTGAGAATATTAAGGATCCGGACGAGATGAAAGTAGAGGAATTAGTAGGCGCTTTACAAACGTATGAAATGACTTTTCCTACTAATGAATCTTCTTCCAAGTCTTCTTCTAAAAGTATAGGTATTGCACTCAAATCTACTAAGGAGGAGGACGATGACTCGGATTTCGATGAAGAGATTTCGCTTGCCGACTTTGAACACCAATTGGCGCATCTCACGAAGAAATTTCGTCGGAATTTTCGGAAGAACAAGACAAATCGATCTACATCCAAAACTTCTTCAAAAGGATCTTCAAATTCTAAATCTTCTAAAGAGAAGAAACTTGCAAAGTCATCTAAAGAAAAAGATGAGTTTGAAGGGGAAATCCGATGTTACAAATGTAAAGGCTACGACAATATTTCTACGGATTGTCCCACTAAGAAATCCTATAAAAAGAAGGCTTTGCAAGCGAGAACTTGGGATGATTCTAGTTCTGAAGAATCGACCTCAAGTGATGTAGAGAAAAATAATGTTGCTTTAAGTTCTCATACTCCTTTGCCTTTAGCTACATGTGTTTCATCTATTATTTCTGACTTTTCTTTTTCTCCTTCCTTGCATGAAACTTCGACGGACGATGGCGAGAGTGAAGGGGAGTCGGATGACGAAGGCTTAGCCGAGGCGTATAATCAACTTCTCATTGAATCGAGAAAAATGGCTAAGCACAACAAGAGGCTAAAGAAGCGATTACTCGAGCTTGAAGATGAGAACAACAACTTGAAGAAGACATCTAAAGCTCTTGAGGAGGAAAGGGAACACATATTGAAGAACAACAAAATCCTCCAAGAGAAGCTCAACCAATCAGAAGTAACGATTAAATTGCATCTTGAAAAGGTTGGCTTTCTAGAGCAACAATACAAGGAAGTTCACACATCCAACCAAGTTTTGACCAAACAAGTTTACCAACTCAAGTCCGACATACAAAAATTCTCCTCCGGTTCAAAGAAACTTGATGATATGCTCGGATTGGGTCAAACAAGCAAACTTGGACTTGGATATTAGCGAAAATATGTTGAGAAGGTTAAAAAATTAGCACATAAAGTCTCAACCATTTTGAAGGATAAAGTATGCCATTGATGTGGGAAGAAAGGACATATAAAAAAGACATGCCCTAGAAAAGGTGAAAAAAAACATCAACCGGCATCTTCTCAACATCTATCGGCATCTTCCAACACTCGACAACCTTCACGGTTTCAAAAGCAACATCAGAAAGGTCGAGTACCCAAGGTCAACCGAAAGTCAAAGCCACAACAACCAAATCCTCAAAAGCGGAATGCGATGGTGAGACCCACGGTTGATCAAAAGTCAAAACAAACCGTGCCCAACGTCAACGTCAACCAATCAAGACAACCAACAATCCGACAAGTTTGGGTTCGGAAAGGTGATATCTTTCCTTCTCTAAAGTCTTAATTTATTTTGACTTAGTGTAGTGCTTTGGTCGGTTTCTATTGCATATCTTTTGTTCATTGCATTACACGTTTTGGTACTTTCATTGTTACGATTTTTAGATTCATTGGATGATTAGAACATTAAATAGTGCCTTGAACATCAATAGGTTCACTTTCATTCACTCCTAGTTAATTGCATATTAATTATCGATTTTACTTCATTTTCACTATGTTTGAAGATAATCTATTATAGGAGTTCTTAACACTTATATTCATCAAATTTAGGCAATCATGTGTAATCTCTAGGAGCTTAATCTATCTCGGTTGTGTGTGTTGAATTTGATGGATAGTTATTCTCTTAGGCCCCGTTTGGTTCGGGGGTTAAAGCGGGAATAACGAAGTTATCCCCGCTATTCCGCCAAACGAAACGAAGTTTGGCCGGGATATTTTATCCCGGTCAAACTTCGTTATTCTCGGTTATTCCGGAATAGCTGGGATAAACTATTCCATCGTTTTGACGGAATAGCGCTATTCCAAGCTTAATTCTAAATTTAGTTAAGATTATAAATTTATTTAAACATAAATTATATAAACATAATATATTTAATTAATAATAAAAGAATAAAATATCCAAGCTAGATTTATAATAAATATTATTTAATTAATAATTTATATATTAATTTATTTACTAATTAACTAGATAATTAATTAACTATTTAATTTATTACTTTAATAAATATTAATTAATTTTTTGAGTAATTAATTCATTATTTTAATTAATTTACTAATTAAATAATTAATTATATTGTTTAATTAATTAATATTTTGAGTAATTTAATTATTTTCTTAATTAATCATCTGACTATTATTAACTAATTTATTTATTAATTTATTATTTTATTAAATTATTTGTAATTAATTAAATTATTAATTACCAATTAAATTTATTTATTAATATTAAGGGTTTTTAGCAATATTCATAATTATTTTAGTAGATTAAATAAGTTAAATTATTACTTAATTAATATTTCGTCTTAATTAATTAGATAAAATATTATTGTTTAAAATTATAATTATTCTTATCCTCGCAATTCCAATCAAACCATCCAAACACTATTTTTCTTATTCCCGAGAAAAATCTACTTTTCATCCAAACGCAAAATTGATTTAATCCCCGCTTATACCTCAATTTATACCTATCCCTGGAATAGTCACTTTTTGCTTATCCCCGAACCAAACGATACCTTACAGACTAAAATTTGTCACATATTCTTTCAACTAAGAGATTGCTAGAGTAAAGGGGAGTATTATTGAAAATAGAATTGCTAATATGCTTTGAAAGATGTGGAAAGACTTACATCCTTAAAGGAGTGTGAAAACTACCACCACATGGAGGAAAGAGCTACCACCCCGGTCGTTCGGTTAGTGTGTGCAGCTACCACATGAGAATTGAATGGATATCCGAAAAAAAATATAAGTGCAAAAGCATGCAAAAGAAAAAATGTCACAAAATTTATTTTTCGGAGTTATAAGGTGGTCCACATATATGAAAGATGCTCAAAGAGCCAACCCCTGTGCGATGTTTGTTTTATCTCAAATTTGAACGTTTATGCGACAAATTTCTGTCTCTTTGATGAATCTCTTAAGTCATCTTCATAATCCGTTTACATCTTGATAGCTTTTGAGCCTTTAGATTATTTTTGATGACTTGATTTTGAAGTCTATATGAATTAAGAAATCGTGTAATATTTTATCTACATCATAGTGATTGTGTAGTAAAATTCTTAATTTTTATGAAATTAATGGGGATTGAAAGAAGTCTATGTTAATGCATCACGTTCATGCACTAACATTGTTTTCAATGCAATCATTGTGTTTTCTCATTGTATCACAAGTGGTTTCAAAGTTGAACAAAATCTTAAACGTGTGTTTCTTGTGCTTCGATTTGATTTCTCTTTAAACTCTCTCTATTTTTGGTGTTTTCTTTTGGCAATTTTTGACAAAAAGGGGGAGAGAGGTGATGATGATATTGAGGAAAAGGATAAGTTTTTGATCTTAGACGCATGAACAAAGGGGGAGAGATTTTGATATATTTCTTTGTTCGTAGAGAATGAAACCTTTTTCCAGGTCTTTCAAGACTTCAAGACTCCATGTGTGTCTAAGTCATAGAGTTTGTTTTAGGAGTTATAAAGTTGTAATTTTGATTTTTGTTTGGATCTTCCATGCGAGAAGTTCATTATTTTGGTGATGGCAATGAATTTCAATTTTGGAGAGTTGAGCATTGTGAGTGTTTTATGTAATTTTGAGTTTTATCACGAAATTGCCAAAGAGGGAGATTGTTACGGATTTTATATTGGCATATTTCGTGAAGTGAGTCGGAGTCTTGAAGGTTCAAAGAAGAAAAGTCGAAGATTGAAGACTCGAAGACTCAACGTATGAATTCACGATGCTTGGTAAGTTTAAATAATCTTGATGATGATTTATGAACATTTACAAGTGTTTGGAAGACATTAGAATAGGTTTTTAATGATTTATAAACGAATCAGAAAAATTCATACTACGGGGTCCGGACCCTGGGAGCTGCGGTCCGGAACCCGTAAGCCTGTCAGGCTGTTTCGTAAACCGGGTCCGGACCCTGATGGCTGCGGTCCGGACAATGAAAAGCTGAAACGTTTCAGAGTCCGGACCCAGCAATTCACGGTCCGGACCCCGACCCGTCGCTATTTTTTGAAAATATATTTTTTCAATTATAGTACACTGAATTTCAGTGCATCGTACTGAACTTCTACAAATTGTAGTGTTCTAGTGAGAAAAGGGCATAAGAGGCTATATGTGAGGCTTTGGCCAAGTTCGGGACTGTGCGAAGTGTTTTCGGCGCAATTGAGGCGCGAAAATGGACTTCGAGAAGTTAAAAACTACTAACTTGGGAAGTCTGCACTGGATTCCGGTATGTGAACCCCAATACCGGAATTGGAGCTTGGTATACCGGTATGTGAAATAGTATACCGGAATGCTGTGTTAAACCGAGAAACCAGCTCTCGGGTTTGCGGAATTCTTCGGGGTATACCGGTATGTGAAATGGTATACCGGTATACGTTGGTCGAAACAGTGAACCTAGCTCTCGGGTTCTGCGGAATCCCTGAGGTATACCGGAATCAGCACCCGTATACCGGTATGCAAATGCACATACCGGTATACAATGTCCAGATTTTGGCTGGTTGTTGTGTTGTTTGTGGAGAGGGGCATTTTGGTCTTTTCACATGCGTGGGGGTATTAGAAAGGCTGGGAACACTCCCCTTTCACAGAGATCATCTTCTCCACTTCTCCTCTCCATCTCTCCCACTTTCTCTCTCTAGAGATCTCTCCAAAACTTGGAGAAAAGGTGGATTGATCTTGGAAAAAGCTTCCAAAGGAGAAAAGAAGCTTCTTGGTGCAAGAAGGAGCTTGGGGATTTCGTGATTAAGGTTAGTACCTCACGTTTTGGGTTCAAACCTTGGATTTAATCCTTTGAAATGAGGTTTTTGGGAACCCTTGGCAACCTAAACCACAAATGGTGGGTGTTTGGCCATGAAATCTAGGGTTTGGCTTGCATGCATGCAAACCCTAGGTAGAATGAGGGCTTTTGCAATGTGAGGTTCTAAAAATATTTGGACCTTCGATAATTGCAATTGAGGCATAGGAAATCATGTTGGAACACTTGATTTCACATATTGAGTTGAATTTAGGGTTCGTAACGAGTAACGAACCGTTTTCTTGTAGAAGCTTGGGTTGAAGCAAGAACTCAAAGCTTGGACACTTAGGAGCTTGAAGAATACAAGGATTTGAAAGCTCTTGAGGTGGGTTTGTGTTTACCGAAGTGATTAGGTCACTTCCATGTCTAGGGTAATTATCCATTTAAAAATAAAATGGTATGTGTTGAGAACCCTAGCATTTTGCATGTTGGCAAAGGTAAAATCATGATAGGTAGAACAATGAACTCCTATTGCATGATGGATATTTCAAGTACAATTCAATTATTGATACTTGTTGCATGGTTGCATGTGAGATTTAACCCTAGTGTTGTTGAACATAGGTTGGAACATGTGAGATTTAAACCTAGTGTTGTTGAACATAGGTTGAACATGTGAGATTGGAACCTAGTGTTGTTGAACATAGGTTGGGACATGTGAGATTTAAACCTAGTGTCATTGAACATAGGTTGGACATGTGATTGGAACCTAGAGTCATGGAACCTAGGTTGACAATGAGAAAGTAAGCCTAGTGTTATCAAACATAGGCGAGACTTAGTGACTTGAACCTAAGATCATGAGATTTAGGTTGGCAAGTAATGTGAAAAATGGGATGTGTGACGATTTTGCTATCCCGGGTATGCGACGATTTCGCTACCATGCCACGAGTTGGCGGTGCCGACATGGGATAGGCGACGATTTCGCGATCCCGGGTATGCGACGATTTCGCTACCGCACCACGTATTGGCGGTGTCGAGGGGGATTTGTGCGACAAGGTCGCCATCCCGGGTATGCGACGATTTCGCTACCATGCCATGTGATGGCGGTGTTGAGACGGGGTATGCGACGATTTCGCTATCCCGAGTATGCGACGATTTCGCTACTTGAACTAGGAGGTGACAAGCTCACTCCTTGAATGTTGGAACAAATATGGTGAGACGGCGATTCCGAAACCATAAGTAAATGACAAGTAAAAGAACTTAGTCAATGTGGAACATAGGATGAACCTAGGAGAGAATGACAAATTATATTTCATTTGGTTGCATCCTTTATGTTTATTTACTAAGCATGTAAATAATTGTTGCATAGTTATATATGATCTAACTTATGCATATGGTGTTTCTTTGGACCTGGTGGGTCGAGCTTCTCTCTTGGGTGGCCTTACCCACTGGGAACTATGTTTATAGTTCTCACCCCACATTTTCCAGGTCCTTCCGCGAGTGAGGGGCGGCGGAGCGAGGCAAGGGTTTGGCTCTTTAGATAGCGGCCCTTCCATTTTGGTGATGCATAGAGTTGTACCCCTATTTTGGACTATGATAGCATAGGGGATTTTCATTCTTGTATGAATGTTGTATATTCCATAGTTTTGGAACATGATGTATGGAATGAAAGTGAAAGAAAAGAAAAATTTGGACATGTATATTGTGCCTTGTGATGTAATAGAAGTAGAACTTCTTTATGATTGATGCTTTCCTTGTGCAACTCTTGTACTCCGTTCCTAGTTGGAACATTGCGGATAAGCTTGTGTTGTGACGCCTTGGGCGGGTAGAAAGGACTCTATCCGTTCGGCGGGTCTGGGGCATGCGCCCGTGCGGTTATCCTTTCCACCTAGTTGGTGTTAAAGGGCCGGCGGGGCGTGACATCAATCCCACTCTGATTCTAATGTCTCCCAAACCTATAAATAAGATGGTAGATTTCTTAAAATCAGTTTTGCAATCCTAATTTGATTCTAATTGCTTCCAAACCTTTTTAAAATCAGTTTTGCAATCCTAATTTGATTCCAAACCTTTTTAAAATCAGTTTTCAATCCTAGTCTATTTCGGATTGCTTCTAAACCTATAAATAAGATGTGGGGATGTCTCTAAAATGTGGTTAAGTATAGAATAATTTTTAGAAACCCTAGAAGCTTGTAGGTAGTCGTTTTTCTCATCTTCTACATCAAGCTTCTCTCAAATTGATTCATGGTGCCCTAGATTTTTATTGTTCTTCTAGAATCAATTTGAGAATTTCTTAGAGATTATTCCCACAGATCTTCAATGATATTCTAAGCAATAAATCATCATCGACTTTATTGTTCTTGCTCCGGACGTAGTGCGCTCGTGGATTCGAGTGGGCGCGGTGGATTCGGCGTGTAGAAGGCTTCGTGGACTCGAAGTTGGGCGTCTTGTGGATTCGAGGCGTGGCGTTCGTGGATTCGAACGTGGGGCGTGGACAACCCGGTGGTGTGCGCGAGATCCAAAGAAGATAAAGGAGAGGTTGAGTCCGTGGAGTCGGTAATCACCTTGTAATCTTTTATTTCTTAGTGGATTGTTATCGCGTGTTGGTCCCGTTGGTTTTTTACTCCTAGTTGGAGTTTTCCCACGTAAATCCCGGTGTGCTATTTTTATTTCCGCGCTTATTTTATTGCATCGAAATTTGTGATTTGGCCGTTATACCTATTCACCCCTCTCTAGGTATTGATAGTATCTAGATAGATTCTTAGGGCTCCCCCGTATCCTACACTAGCCACCGCCAAAATGCTTAAACCGGGTTAAGAGTTTTAGCGCTATTATATCTTATATATAGTACTACATGGGGTCTCACAGTGAGCCAGCATACATAAGCAAGGCTACAATGGAGCAAACAAATGCTAAGGAGTCTGAGATTATGAAAGCCTTGAAAGCATATTTCCTTGCTAGAGTTGGTGTGCCTCCGTTTTCGTGGTGCGGTCGTCAGCTTTATAACCCCCCGGCATGGTTGAAACTGCGACAAATGTCATGGTAGCAATAAGTACCTAGGCAATAACTAGGTTATGGGTTGCGCTCTCGTACTTCTTCAGTTCTCTAGTTTAGTGGTCTTTTCATCGACCAACTTGTCGAATCAGTGAGGGCCGCAGATGGCTCCGTTCCCTTTTAAGCATCGAAAAATCCACGTACCCGAGTACTGAAGATGAAAAATTGAACATGAAATATTTAAAGACGGATTAATAGGGTACTAAAAAATCTACATTACAAGAGGATGTTGGAAAGAGATAAACTTAATTATATCATTCGTATATTTTTATTAATTAGGATAAGTTTATGATTTTGTACCTTATCATTTGTTGGGTTTTGTTCTTATCCCATAAATAGTTCTAATGTTAATCAAGTTTCTTAGGAGATTTTTGATAAGTTTTAGATTGTACTTATCCCTATCAAGTCAAAGCCTTATAAATAAAAGCATTGGAGTGTGATCGTATGAACAATCAAAAAGAAAAAAAAGCTGAGGCGCTTGATGCTTTTAAAGCTTATAAGGTTGAGATAGAAAAATAATTGGGTAGGAAAATTAAGATTGTGAGGTCCAATAGAGGGGGTGAGTACTATGGAAGACATACGGATAAAGATCAAATGGCCGGTCCATTTGCTCAATTCCTCGAAGGTGAAGGTATCATTGCTCAGTATACGATGCCTGGCACGCCCCAACAAAATGGCATTGCCGAAAAGAGGAAGAGAACACTCATGGGCATGGTAAGGAGCATGATTAGTAGCTCTTGTCTTCCATCTTTCCTTTGGAGTGAAGCACTAAAGACAACAGTGTATATTTTAAACAGGATTCCATCGAAGGCTGTTTCCAAAACTCCTTTTGAGTTATGGAAAGGGTGAAAACCTAGTTTAAATCACCTGCATATATAGGGATATCCAGCTAAGGTGAGGATTTATAACCCGCATGTAAAGAAGTTGGACTCTTGAACAATCAGTGGATATTTTATTAGCTCTGCGGTAAACTCCAAAGGATTCAGGTTCTATTGTCCAAGTCACCCATCTAAGATAGTTGAGGCCAGAAATGTCAAATTTCTTGAGAATTTTGAAGTAAGTGGGAGTGTCATTCCTCAAAAGATGGATTTTGAGGAGATAAGGGATTCAGCTGGTTATCCATCAACAGACAATGATTTAGTTGCTCTTCCAAGAGATCAATTTGACCATATTGGAGACCAACTAATTTTGAAGTATGAAAATGTTGAACCAGTTGAACCTCCCTATAAAAAGCTTTTTCAATAGGAGCAAACAATAATAGAGCTAGCTGCACAGAATAATGAAAATCTATAGAAAGTAGTCGGCTTAAGAAGATTCTCAAGGCAAAAGAGATCAGCAATTCCTGAAGATTATGTAGTCTATCTCCAAGAGTCTAACTTTGATGTCGGGCACCATAAAGACCCATGGACGTTTTCAGAGGCTATGCAAGGAGATAAATCCTCCCTATAGTATGATGCCATGAAGGAAGAGATGAAATCTATGGCGGACAATAAAGTTTGGGATCTCGTTAAGTTACCACAAGGAGTCAAAGCCGTTGGTTGTAAATGGGTCTTCAAGACCAAAAAGAACTCTTTAGGTAACATAAAACGGTATAAAGCCAGACTTGTTGCCAAAGGTTTCACTCAGAAGGAAGGCATTGATTATCATGAAACCTTCTCTCTAGTATCCAAGAAGGATTCACTAAGAATTATCAAGGCTGTAGTAGCTCATTTTGATTTGGAGCTACATCAGATGGATGTGAAAACGGTACTTTTAAATGGGGATATAGAGGAGATAGTCTATATGTGTGAGAGCCGAGATTTTTCTCTTCGATTGTTTGACATCTTTTTCAATGTTATCAAGCGTATTTTGATTTTAAGCTTGCCGGTCAGTTTTTAGCGAAAAATGATTTAAAATAAAGTTTCTACGCGATTTCTAAAAACGACTTAAAATGAATAGGAACCGGCGTTTCCGGAATGGGCCGAGAAAAGTGAAGGGCTTCGGACGCGAATCGAATTTCGATTCTGGCGCTCCAATAGCTCATTTTCTATGTCTCGACTATTCTGGAACCAATGGTGATATTGGTTTTTATGTTTGACGCACGGTTTTTGAGAAAAAAATGATTTTTATCAAATGATAGGGGTTTTATGTATTTGTGTTGTGTGTTGGAGAGCGTAGGGGAGGGGTTTCGTCACGAATCGGCGATCTTTTCTGGTAAACCAAAATCGTGAGTTCGATGTTCCAGCTGTGCTGATCGCGATGGCACAATCCGTTCGTGGATTTCGACCGTCGGATCGCGAGATATCGCGAGATCATCGCCGAGGGGTCGAATATCGGATTTTGGATCTTTTTGTATATTTTATATGCCGAATTGTGTGGGATCGGATATGGAGGGGTGTCGACGCATTTTATACGCGTGTGGAGGACCTGAGTTGGAATTCCAGGAGTTAGGGGACCTTTCTGGTTTTATGTATATATATATGTACTATGTATATATATATATATATATATATATATATATATATATATATATATATATATATATATATATATATATATATATATATATCTATAAACTTATATTAATCCCCGTGGGAAAGTCCACGTGAAACGGCTAAGGAGATTTGGGATACTCTCCAAGTTACGCATGAGGGAACTAGCTTGGTAAAGGTCCAAAAACTTCAAATGCTTATAAGTAAATTTGATTCAATTTCCATGGACGATCATGAGACCTTTACCGAGTACTATACTCGTCTTCAAGACATAGTCAATACATGCGCAAACTTGGGAGAGAAAATCTCGGAATCTAAAGTTGTAAGAAAAATTTTGAGAACTCTTCCCGAAAGATTTCGTCCGAAGGTTGCGGCCATTGAGACTATTAAGCATCCGGACGAGATGAAAGTAGAGGAATTAGTAGGCGCTTTACAAACGTATGAAATGTCTTTTCCTACTAATGAATCTTCTTCCAAGTCTTCTTCAAAGTACAGGTATTGCACTCAAATCTACTAAGGAGGAGGACGATGACTCGGATTTCGATGAAGAGATTTCGCTTGCCGACTTTGAACACCAATTGGCGCATCTCACGAAGAAATTTCGTCGGAATTTTCGGAAGAACAAGACAAATCGATCTACATACAAAACTTCTTCAAAAGGATCTTCAAATTCTAAATCTTCTAAAGAGAAGAAACTTGCAAAGTCATCTAAAGAAAAAGATGAGTTTGAAGGAGAAATCTGATGTTACAAATGTAAAGGCTACGACCATATTTCTACGGATTGTCCCACTAAGAAATCCTATAAAAAGAAGGCTTTGCAAGCGAAAACTTGGGATGATTCTAGTTCTGAAGAATCGACCTCAAGTGATGAAGAGAAAAATAATGTTGCTTTAAGTTCTCATACTCCTTTGCCTTTAGCTACATATTTTTCATCTATTATTTCTGACTTTTCTTTTTCTCCTTCCTTGCATGAAACTTCGACGGACGATGGCGAGAGTGAGGGGGAGTCGGATGACGAAGGCTTAGCCGAGGCGTATAATCAACTACTCATTGAATCGAGAAAAATGGCTAAGCACAACAAGAGGCTAAAGAAGCGATTACTCGAGCTTGAAGATGAGAACAACAACTTGAAGAAGACATCTAAAGCTCTTGAGGAGGAAAGGGAACACATATTGAAGAACAACAAAAGCCTCCAAGAGAAGCTCAACCAATCGGAAGTAACGATTAAATCGCATATTGAAAAGGTTGGCTTTCTAGAGCAACAATACAAGGAAGTTCACACATCCAACCAAGTTTTGACCAAACAAGTTTATCAACTCAAGTCCGACATACAAAAATTCTCCTCCGGTTCAAAGAAACTTGATGATATGCTCGGATTGGGTCAAACAAGCAAACTTGGACTTGGATATGAGCGAAAATATGTTGAGAACGTTAAAAAATCAGCACATAAAGTCTCAACTATTTTGAAGGATAAATTATACCATAGATGTGGGAAGAAATGACATATAAAGAAGACATGCCCTAGAAAAGGTGAAAAACATCAACCGGCATCTTCTCAACACCTATCGGCATCTTCCAACACTCGACAACCTTCACGGTTTCAAAAGCAACATCAAAAAGGTCGAGTACCCAAGGTCAACCGAAAGTCAAAGACACAACAACCAAATCCTCAAAAGCGGAATGCGATGGTGAGACCCACGGTTGATCAAAAGTCAAAACAAACCGTGCCCAACGTCAACCAATCAAGACAACAAACAATCCGACAAGTTTGGGTTCGGAAAGGTGATATGTTTCCTTCTCTAAAGTCTTAATTTGTTTTGACTTAGAGTAGTGCTTTGGTCGGTTTCTATTGCATATCTTTTGTTCATTGCATTACACGTTTTGGTACTTTCATTGTTACGATTTTTAGATTCATTGGATAATTAGAACATTAAATAGTGCCTTGAACATCAATAGGTTCACTTTCATTCACTCCTAGTTAATTGCATATTAATTATCGATTTTACTTCATTTTCACTATGTTTAAGATAATTTATTATAGGAGTTCTTAACACTTATATTCATCAAATTTAGGCAATCATGTGTAATCTCTAGGAGCTTAATCTATCTCGATTGTGTGTGTTGAATTTGATGGATAGTTATTCTCTTAAAGAATAAAATTTGTCACATGTTCTTTCAACTAAGAGATTGCTAGAGTAAAGGGGAGTATTATTGAAAATAGAATTGCTAATATGCTTTGAAAGATGTGGAAAGAGTTACATCCTTAAAGGAGTGTGAAAACTACCACCACATGGAGGAAAGAGCTACCACCCCGGTCGTCCGGTTAGTGTATGCAGCTACCACATGAGAATTGAATGCATATCCGAAAAAAAATATAAGTGCAAAAGCATGCAAAAGAAAAAATGTCACAAAATTTATTTTTCGGAGTTATAAGGTGGTCCACATACATGAAAGATGCTCAAAGAGCCACCCCCTGTGCGATGTTTGTTTTATCTCAAATTTGAACGTTTATGCGACAAATTTCTGTCTCTTTGATGAATCTCTTTAGTCATCTTCATAATCCGTTTACATCTTGAAAGCTTTTGAGCCTTTAGATTATTTTTGATGACTTAATTTTGAAGTTTATATGAATTAAGAAATCGTGTAATATTTTATCTACATCATAGTGATTGTGTAGTAAAATTCTTAATTTTTATGAAATTAATGGGGATTGAAAGAAGTCTATGTGAATGCATCACGTTCATGCACTAACATTATTTTCAATGCAATCATTGTGTTTTCTTATTGTATCACAAGTGGTTTCAAAGTTGAACAAAATCTTAAACGTGTGTTTCTTGTGCTTCGATTTGATTTCTCTTTAAACTCTCTCTATTTTTGGTGTTTTCTTTTGGCAATTTTTGACAAAAAGGGGGAGAGAGGTGATGATGATATTGAGGAAAAGGATAAGTGTAGTACCCCTGGGGCCTAACTGACGGAATGACTGCAGTATCCTAGACTGTTCGACGGTTCTGGAGAAGGTCGAGACAAGTCGGAGTCGTTTCGGCGTCAAATAGACGTGAGAACGGACTCGGAGCACCGAAGTAAGCCAAAACTGAAGTTTTGGGCGCATGGACTTTAGGGCGCCCGGAAGTTGTGTATTGGGCGCCCAGATGTTGAGTGCTCGTTTTCTGAAAACTGCTAAGTCATTTCGGATCCAGTATCGGGCGCCCGTAAAGTGGATCCGGAAATCCTACCTCGTGAGTATCGATCCGCTTGACACGTGTTGATTGGTTGGTGAACTCCGCCGGACCAGGTTAGGGTGCACCGGACCGCGGCGGAGAGTCCGATGTTCTGGGCTTGTGCAGGCTGAAGAACCGGGCGCCCACTTCTTGAGTTCCGGGCGCCCGAAAGTGTGTTAACCTGCTGAGAAACAGGTTAGCAGCTTGTTGTTCTTGAAGTCCATTTTACCCTAACCCCTTCTCTATAAAAGAAGTGGACGACCTCCCCTGAGGCTTTTTCTCCCCTCTTCATGGTGAACCCAGGATTTTGCAAGGAAGCCCTCCAATTCCTCCCAAATTCCACCTTTCTCCATTGAAGACCTTGGTTTCCTGCTGAAACTTCAACGTCGACCGGTGGTGTTCTTGCTTGTGTATAGTGTGGGAGTATCCAAATCAAACGAAACTTAGTTTGTTGGATAGAGGACTCGTAGAGGAAGACGTGAAACCCTTCCAATCGCAATTTGGACAGGTATGTAAGCTACAGTTGATATTTCACTGGACCCCTTGTGTTCTTGAGCTGAAACTTGGGTTTTCCTTTGATCTTATGGATCCAAATCTTTTGGGAGCTGGAATTTCGAAGTGAAGATTGGTCCTTCCACTTTCCTTGCTGGTTTGGAGGTTCTTCCCACCTGAATTGAGGATTCAAAGGTGAGTGCTAGCTCAGGTTTTGAGTATATTGCTTAAGTGCTGAATTTTGGGTCATTTGATGAATTTCTTGGATTTTTGAATCCAGATCTTTGTGAGAATCTTTGGAGAGGTTTTGGATTGCTCCATCACTGTATTTGTGAGGTTTGTGACCCTTTTCCATGGGCTAGATTCGTTGGAATTCCAGAATTCTTGCTTAAAGTGATTTTTGCTTAGTTGCTGGAACTTCTGGATCCATGTGCAGGAGGGTCCAATAGTGAATCCGAATATGTGTGGGGACCTTTTGGACATCGAGTCGAACTCCGTTTTGGCTGAAATTTGGAGGGTGTGTTCTTGAGCCGCTACTGGTGAGTTGAGCCAAATTTCACTGCATTCAAACTTAGGATTTGGATTTTATCGCATGTTGAATCCATATTGGTCATGCTGCTAGGCTGCAATTCTGGGCTGATGTTCTGGGCGCCCAGAACTTGAGCAAGTGGGTCCGAATCTCGAGGTTGCAGATTTGAGCTCGATTTCAGCCGGTGTTGTTTGGAGGCCTTCCACTCGACTCCTAGCCGTTGTTGGATAGCTTTTGAGGTGGGTTAATGTACCGAAATCGCCGGATTTCCTCCTAAGTTGTAGAGACTGCAGCATGCTGTTTTATTACCTGTTAAATCATGTTAGTAGCTCGAATTCATGAATTTGCATTGTATTATTATGAAATCCGAATTTAGAGTATAAATTGATAATTTATAGACATGACTTTACATGTTGAACTGGAAATTGACTTAGGAGAAAACTCGTGAAACTACAACCGTCACTTTTCGAACTATTATCAGATTTAACCCTAGGAGCCGTTTCTGTATTTGTATCACCGCTGTTAGTGCGAGGTGGATACTTAGTTTGTTGTAGGACGAGTTTACGCTCGTGCTGGGATGTCGAGCTTGTATTTACAGCAGGGTTAGGCTGTTCTGTATTACCGGGTGCCGTCGGGGTTGACGGTAGACCCGGACTCTTATTTTAGCTTCTGTTTGTGCTGAGGGCATGTGAGCTTGGAGTCTTCGACCCATTTTGACCCCTTTCCTTTTGATTATAGCCTGCCGGAGCCTGTTTGTGCGCGACAGAGATACGCTTTTAACTCGGTTTGGTAGCCCCCCCGAGTGCCGCTCCAGAGTGAGGCCTTTTTTGCGTTGCTGTCGCTACAGATTAGTTTGATCTGGTATTTGGACCGGCTACCCTTTTTGGTAGTGTGCGGTGTGGCTAGGCAGTTGGCTGGACGAGCCTGTTTGGGCAGTTCCGTTAGATTGGGTCAGGGGTGACTTCTCATTTTGGTGATGCTTACTTGAGAGTTTGACTGGGATAGTGGTAGGGTAGTGGCATTACAGCTGTAGAGTTTATTCCAGCTTACTTTGTTGTTCTTTACCTACCAGCTATACTGATAGTCTCGTAGACTTAGTGGGTGGACCGTTGAGGTCGGTAGTGGTACCCACTGAGGACTATTTCTTTTGATAGTAGTTCTCACACCCATTGTTGCCACTTTTTCTTGCAGAGCCTTCTTCTGTTGCGGCTGCTGCGCCTGTTTCTGCGGATCGAGGTAAGGGAGTCGCGAGCTAGATCCCTACCTGTCCCTGTTGTTCCTAGAGGAGGACCCTACTGGAGATAGTTTATTCTTTTGAGTTGAGCCATGTACATATACTGTGGACTTGTTTCTATTTTGGTTCTGGAGGGATTGTTGTATTTTGGATCCTATATGTACATGTGGCTTCTGTTATTAGTATATTTTATTTCAGCTCTATATCTCTTGTAGTTGCTTGTATGTTTGTTTAAAGGTTAGCTATCGCTTCGTATACACATAAATGTCTATGTATACGGCGGATCTGTTAGCGAGCCCGGGGAACGAGTAATCCGGGGCGTGACAGATTAAGTTGGTATCAGAGCTTAGGAATAGGTCGTTGGGACTTAGTAAACCCTAGGCTTTGGCAGACCCTAGGAATGCAAGACGTGAGAGACGTGACTTGCTGCGAAAGTCATCGATTTGACTGTTGAACTCATCCTTAAGTGGAGGGAGTGATCGAAGGCGTGTGTCCTTTCCTGTCACGAACTTGCGTTGGCTGCAGACGACGTCAAGCAGCGAGGGAAAAGGCCTACCTTCTAGACTTTCGCTTGATTGGGTCTTGAGTTGTTTTGTGGTTGCTGACTGATCTGTGTGTTGCGCAGGTGAGCATGACGCCTCCCCGACACCGAGGTCGACCCCCGACGCGGGCTACCCCCGTGCCTACTGAGGTGCCTGGGCAGGCGGGGCCTAGTGCACCCCCTGATTTGAGTGAGCAGTTGACCGCGCTAGCCGAGTCAGCTAGGCAGCAGAGTGCACTATTACGGAGGATGTGTGATACCATTACTCACACGTGGAGTGCAGCACCTAGAGCGACGGAGTCGCAGGTGCCACCCCCTGCTATTCCAGCTGACGTTCCAGCTGCAGCCGTACCCCCAGCAGCGGCAGTTTCGGCCGCACCGGTTGGCGACACTTCCCGGTCAGGTGGACAGATGTCGGAGGCCGAGCAGGAGCGGATGACTGAGAGACTGGCTCGTTTTTGCCGATTTGATCCACCCCGTTTTGATGGTAGCCACACCGAGCCATGGGTGGTGGAGGCCTGGGTAGGCGAGATGGAGAAGTTATTCGAGGATCTCTTCGTACCAGAGCGGGAGCAGGTTCACTTGGCGGTTCACTGCTTGACGGGTGATGCACGCATCTGGTGGACGAGGACGAGATCGAGCAGGTCGCTGGATGCACTGCAGTTGAGTTGGGCCGAGTTCTGCGGGATGTTGTACGGGTCCTATTTCCCTAACAGCGTGAAGCAGAAACTCGAGGAGGATCTGAAGAATTTACTCCAGGGTGATCGCACAATGCAGGAGTATACTCGAGAGTTTACCAGACTCCTGAACTGTGTTCCTTTTTCTGCGAGAGATGAGGCTCACAGAGTTTACTTGTTCGAGCGAGGATTGAGACAGGAGATCTTTGTCCTTGTACAGGCGCAGAGGTTGCAGACCTTGGATGCGTCGATCGAGCAGGCGCTATGGGTGGAGCGAGGAGCTTTGACGGCGAGTGAGCGGGCGGCCACACTAAGTCAAGGTTTGGATAGAAAACGCCCGGCTCCAGACGACGGAGGACAGACCAGCGGCAGACGCCCGCCGAGACCTCCACGATCACGTTCTCAGGGTCGTGGGTTTTCGGGGCGACAGAGGTCTGGTGGATCCCGTCAGCAGGGACGGCAGCAGAAGGGAGCACCGAGATGTGTCATCTGCGGAGGACCACATTGGCCTAGGCAGTGCGAGCAGTGAGAGGGCCGGTGTTTTGGGTGTGGTCAGTCCGGACATCTGCGGGCAGCTTGTCCCCGAGCAGCATCGCCTGTACCATCAATCGCATCGGCACCCCCAGTTCATCAGCAGACCTATGGAGCTCCACCGACTCACAGCCAGATGGATAGGACTTCTGTACCATGCCCAGGTGAGCGGCGACAGCAGGCGCAGAGCGGCAGAGTCTTTGCGGCTCAACTGGAGGACTCCACGGCGGCTGATCATGTGGTGGCAGGTATCATTTTAATTTCTGGCATTAGAGCTCGTGCATTATTTGATACTGGTGCATCACATTCTTTTGTTAGTCGAGTATTTGTATTATTGCATGGGCAAGTGTTAGGGCCGTTACCCTGTGCACGAGAGGTGCAGATTCCCGAGCACGTGTTGCTTGTGGAGGAGTGTTGTCGAGCTTGCCCAGTGCAGCTTGGACCTTGGGTGATGCCCGCAGACCTGTTGGTCTTGGGGCGATTGCAGGATTTTGATGTGGTGCTCGGCATGGATTGGCTGGCCCGCTACTTCACGGCGATCGACTGCGGCGAGAGGACTGTGATGTTTCGCGAGCCAGGCCAGGAGGTGTACATGTATCGAGGCTGCAGGAGCACTTTGTTCGCGACGTGGATTTCGTCGGCTCGAGCGAGACAGATGATTAGTCGAGGATGTACCGCATTTCTTATGACTGTTGTTGAGGTATCTGCAGTGGCACCGGAACTCGAGGACATCTCTGTAGTCCGCGAGTTCCCGGACGTGTTTCCCCCGGAGTTGACTACGATGCCACCAGACAGGGAGGTCGAGTTTGTGATTGATGTAGTCCCAGGAACTGCGCCAATCTCAAAGACACCTTACCGAATGGCACCGGCTGAGCTGAGAGAGCTTAAGGCGCAGCTTCAGGATTTGATGGATAAGGGGTTTGTGAGACCCAGTGTATCGCCTTGGGGAGCGCCGGTGTTATTCGTGAAGAAGAAGGATGGTTCACTTAGACTTTGCGTGGATTATCGAGAGTTGAATAAAGTGTCCATCAAGAACAGGTATCCTTTGCCGCGCATTGATGATCTGTTTGATCAGCTGCAATGATCTTGTGTCTTCTCAAAATTGACTTGCAGTCAGGTTACCACCAACTGAAGGTGAAGGCCGAGGATATTCCCAAGACGGCTTTTAGGACTCGGTACGGGCATTATGAGTTTACGGTGATGCCGTTTGGATTGACTAATGCCCCTGCCGCGTTTATGGATTTGATGAATCGGGTGTTTAAGCCGTTCTTGGACCGGTTTGTGGTAGTGTTTATTGATGATATCCTGATCTACTCTCGGAGTGATGCTGAGCATGAGGAGCACTTGAGGATAGTGCTGCAACTTCTGAGAGAGAAGAAGTTGTATGCCAAGTTGAAGAAGTGCGAGTTCTGGCTCCGAGAGGTAGCTTTCTTGGGCCATATGATTTCGGCCACTGGAGTGGCGGTGGACCCGCAAAAGATTGAGACTGTGCGGGATTGGCCCAGACCAACGATGGTTACCGAGGTGAGGAGTTTCCTCGGGTTGGCTGGCTATTACCGTCGATTTGTGGAAGGCTTTGCGAAGCTCTCCACACCCCTCACTCGCTTGACGAGGAAGGGGATTAGATTTGTTTGGAGTGCTGAGTGCCAGCGTAGCTTTGAGGAGCTGAAGGAGAGACTGATGTCTGCTCCCATCCTTACCCTTCCAGTGATGGGGGAAGGATTTGTGATTTTTAGTGATGCATCACACAGTGGCTTGGGATGTGTGTTGATGCAGCATGGTAGGGTAATTGCCTATGCCTCCCGGCAATTGAAGGATTATGAGAAGAATTATCCTACGCATGATTTGGAGCTGGCAGCTGTAGTGTTTGCACTGAAGCTGTGGCGGCATTACTTGTATGGTGAGCACTGTGAGATTTTCACGGATCATAAAAGTCTCAAGTATCTGTTCACTCAGAAAGAATTGAATCTGAGGCAACGCCGGTGGTTAGAGTTGTTGAAGGATTATGATATTACCATCCAGTATCACCCCGGCAAGGCGAATGTAGTGGCAGATGCGTTGAGCAGGAGATCAGTGCAGAGCCTTAGTATGATGATCACTCAGCAGGCGCCGTTACTCGAGGAGTTGAGGCGGCTTGAGCTTGAGGTGGTATCCCCTGGGGTTACTGCAAAACTTATGTCTTTGGTTTTGCAACCCACTCTGTTGGATAGGATCCGAGAGAAACAGAGTGCGGACCCCTTTTTGATGAGGATTCGAGATCAGATTGCCAGCGGGCAGACAGGGGATTTTGGTGTTGACAGTTCGGGAGTACTACGGTACAGGGACCGACTGTGTGTGCCTATGGATTCTGAGATCCGAGAGGAGATTTTGAGAGAGGCTCATTACTCGCCTTATACGGTTCACCCCGGTGGAACCAAGATGTATAAGGACTTGAAGGCACACTTCTGGTGGAATGGAACGAAGCGACATATTGGGAGATTTGTGGTTCAGTATTTGACTTGTCAACAGGTAAAGGCGGAGCACCGAGTACCTGCTGGCAAGCTTCAGAGTCTCCCAATACCCGAGTGGAAGTGGGACCAGATCGCCATGGACTTTGTCGTGGGATTACCGAGGACGCAGGCTGGTTTCGATGCTATTTGGGTGATAGTGGACAGACTGACCAAGTCTGCCCACTTCTTACCAGTGCAGACTACTTGGTCCAGGGACAGACTCGCTCAGTTATATTTGGACGAGATAGTGAGATTGCATGGAGTGCCTACCTCGATTGTGTCGGATCGAGACACACGGTTCGTCTCACAGTTTTGGAGGAGTCTACAGTCAGCACTGGGTACTCAGCTGCGGTTTAGCACGGCTTTTCATCCACAGACAGATTGGTCAGTCTGAGCGGACCATTCAGACTCTGGAGGACATGTTGAGGGCATGTGTCCTAGACTTTGGTGGAGGGTGGCATCGACACTTAGGACTGGTTGAGTTTGCGTACAATAATAGCTATCAAGCGAGCATCCAGATGGCTCCGTTTAAGGCATTGTATGGACGCAAGTGTCGTTCGCCCTTGCATTGGAGTGATGTGGGTGAGAGGAAGACTTTGGGTCCCGATATCCTGTTGGAAGCGGAAGAGAATGTCAAGATAGTTCGACGACGTCTTGAGACCGCCCAGAGTCGACAGAGGAGCTATGCGGATACTAGGAGACGATACTTGGAGTTCCAGATTGGAGATCATGTGTTTCTGAAAGTCTCGCCGTCCAGAGGAATTCGCCGTTTTGGAGTTCGTGGAAAGCTCAGTCCACGGTTTGTTGTCCCGTTCGAGGTGTTAGACCGAGTGAGGCCGGTAGCGTACAGGATTGCCCTACCACCGCGACTTGCTGGAGTCCATGACGTGTTTCATGTCTCGGCCCTGAGGAGATATGTGTTCGACCCCTCCCACGTGATTGACTTCACTCCACTTGAGTTGGCTGAGGACCTGCGGTACGAGGAGCGACCGGTGCGGATTCTTGCTCGCGAGACGAAAGAATTGCGCAACCGAGTCATACCGTACGTGAAAGTGCAGTGGAGTAATCACGAGGAGCGTGAGGCGACTTGGGAGCCGGAGACGGTGATGCGGGAATCCTATCCCTACCTTTTCGAGCTGTCATCTTGAGGTATGAGTTTAAGTTTCGAGGACGAAACTTTCCGTAGGGGGGGAGGATGTAGTACCCCTGGGGCCTAACTGACGGAATGACTGCAGTATCCTAGACTGTTCGACGCTTCTGGAGAAGGTCGAGACAAGTCGGAGTCGTTTTGGCGTCAAATAGACGCGAGAACGGACTCGGAGCACCGAAGTAAGCCAAAACTGAAATTTTGGGCGCATGGACTTTAGGGCGCCCGGAAGTTGTGTTTTGGGCGCCCAGATGTTGAGTGCTCGTTTTCTGAAAACTGCTAAGTCATTTCGGATCCAGTATCGGGCGCCCGGAAAGTGGATCCGGAAATCCTACCTCGTGAGTATCGATCCGCTTGACACATGTTGATTGGTTGGTGAACTCCGCCGGACCAGGTTAGGGCGCACCGGACCGCAGCGGAGAGTCCGATGTTCTGGGCTTGTGCAGGCTGAAGAACCGGGCGCCCACTTCTTGAGTTCCGGGCGCCCGAAAGTGTGTTAACCTGCTGAGAAACAGGTTAGCAGCTTGTTGTTCTTGAAGTCCATTTTACCCTAACCCCTTGTCTATAAAAGAAGTGGATGACCTCCCCTGAGGCTTTTTCTCCCCTCTTCATGGTGAACCCAGGATTTTGCAAGGAAGCCCTCCAATTCCTCCAAAATTCCACCTTTCTCCATTGAAGACCTTGGTTTCCTGCTGAAACTTCAACGTCGACCGGTGGTGTTCTTGCTTGTGTGCAGTGTGGGAGTATCCAAATCAAACGAAACTTTGTATGTTGGATAGAGGACTCGTAGAGGAAGACGTGGAACCATTCCAATCGCAATTTGGATAGGTATGTAAGCTACAGTTGATATTTCACTGGACCCCTTGTGTTCTTGAGCTGAAACTTGGATTTTCCTTTGATCTTATGGATCCAAATCTTTTGGGAGCTGGAATTTCGAAGTGAAGATTGGTCCTTCCACTTTCCTTGCTGGTTTGGAGGTTCTTCCCACCTGAATTGAGGATTCAAAGGTGAGTGCTAGCTCAGGTTTTGAGTATATTGCTTAAGTGCTGAATTTTGGGTCATTTGATGAATTTCTTGGATTTTTGAATCCAGATCTTTGTGAGAATCTTTGGAGAGGTTTTGGATTGCTCCATCACTGTATTTGTGAGGTTTGTGACCCTTTTCCATGGGCTAGATTTGTTGGAATTCCAGAATTCTTGCTTAAAGTGATTTTTGCTTAGTTGCTGAAACTTCTGGATCCATGTGCAGGAGGGTCCAGTAGTGAATCCGAATTTGTGTGGGGACCTTTTGGACATCGAGTCGAACTCCGTTTTGGCTGAAATTTGGAGGGTGTGTTCTTGAGCCCCTACTGGTGAGTTGAGCCAAATTTCACTGCATTCGGACTTAGGATTTGGATTTTATCGCATGTTGAATCCATGTTGGTCATGCTGCCAGGCTGCAGTTCTGGGTTGATGTTCTGGGCGCCCAGAACTTGAGCAAGTGGGTCCGAATTTCGACGTTGCAGATTTGAGCTCGATTTCAGCCGGTGTTGTTTGGAGGCCTTCCACTCGACTCCTAGCCGTTGTTGGATAGCTTTTGAGGTGGGTTAATGTACCGAAATCGCTGGATTTCCTCCTAAGTTGTAGAGACTGCAGCATGCTGTTTTATTATCTGTTAAATTATGTTAGTAGCTCGAATTCATGAATTTTTATGTATTATTATGAAATCTGAATTTGGAGCATATATTGATAATTTATAGACATGACTTTACATGCTGAACTGGGAATTGACTTGGGAGAAAACTCGTGAAACTACAACCGTCACTTTTCGAACTATTATCAGATTTAACTCTAGGAGCCGTTTCTGTATTTGTATCACCGCTGTTAGTGCGAGGTGGATACTTAGTTTATTGTAGGACAAGTTTACGCTCGTGCTGGGATGCCGAGCTTGTATTTACAGCAGGGTTAGGCTGTTCTGTATTACCGGGTACCGTCGGGGTTGACGGTGGACTCAGACTCTTGTTTTAGCTTCTGTTTGTGCTGAGGGCACGTGAGCTTGGAGTCTTCGACCCATTTTGACCCCTTTCCTTTTGATTATAGCCTGCCGGAGCCTGTTTGTGCTCGACAGAGATACGCTTTTAACTCGGTTGGGTAGCTCCCCCGAGTGCCGCTCCGGAGTGAGGCCTCTTTTGCGTTGCTGTCGCTACAGATTAGTTGGATCTGGTATGGACCGGCTACCATTTTTGGTAGTGTGCGGTGTGGCTTGGCAGTTGGCTGGACGAGCCTGTTTGGGCGGTTCCGTTAGATTGGGTCAGGGGTGACTTCTCACTTTGGTGATGCTTACTTGAGAGTTTGACTGGGATAGTGGTAGGGTAGTGGCATTACAGCTGTAGAGTTTATTCCAGCTTACTTTGTTGTTCTTTACCTACCAGCTATACTGATAGTCTCGTAGACTTAGTGGGTGGACCGTTGAGGTCGGTAGTGGTACCCACTGAGGACTACTTCTTTTGATAGTAGTTCTCACACCCATTGTTGCCACCTTTTCTTGCAGAGCCTTCTTCTGTTGCGGCTGCTGCGCCTGTTTCTGCGGATCGAGGTAAGGGAGTCGCGAGCTAGATCCCTATATGTCCCTGTTGTTCCTAGAGGAGGACCCTACTGGAGATAGTTTATTCTTTTGAGTTGAGCCATGTACATATACTGTGGACTTGTTCCTATTTTGGTTATGGAGGGATTGTTGTATTTTAGATCCTATATGTACATGTGGCTTCTGTTATTAGTATGTTTTATTTCTGCTCTATATCTCTTGTAGTTGCTTGTATGATTGTTTACAGGTTAGCTATCGCTTCGTATACACAGAAATGTCTATGTATACGGCGGATCTGTTAGCGAGCCCGGGGAACGAGTAATCCGGGGCGTGACAATAAGTTTTTGATCTTAGACGCATGAACAAAGGGGGAGAGATTTTGATATATTTCTTTGTTCGTAGAGAATGAAAACTTTTTCCAGGTCTTTCAAGACTTCATGACTCTATGTGTGTCTAAGTCATAGAGTTTGTTTTAGGAGTTATAAAGTTGTAATTTTGATTTTTGTTTGGATCTTTCATGCGAGAAGTTCATTGTTTTGGTGATGGCAATGAATTTCAATTTT
Organism: Puya raimondii; assembly: GCA_016920855.1. Lineage (NCBI taxonomy): Eukaryota > Viridiplantae > Streptophyta > Magnoliopsida > Poales > Bromeliaceae > Puya > Puya raimondii. The sequence goes on from JABWPP010000049.1 coordinate 79,943,606, forward strand.
GGAGAGTTGAGCATTGTGAGTGTTTTATGTAATTTTGGGTTTTGTCACGAAATTGCCAAAGGGGGAGATTGTTACAGATTTTATATTGGCATATTTCGTGAAGTGAGTCGGAGTCTTGAAGGTTCAAAGAAGAAAAGACGAAGATTGAAGACTCGAAGACTCAACGTATGAATTCACGATGCTTGGTAAGTTTAAATAATCTTGATGATGATTTATGAACATTTACAAGTGTTTGGAAGACATTAGAATAGATTTTTAATGATTTATAAACGAATCGAAAAAATTCATACTACGGGGTCGGGACCCTGAGAGCTGCGGTCCGGAACCCGTAAGCCTGTCAGGCTTTTTCATAAACCGGGTCCGGACCCTGATGGCTGCGGTCCGGACAATGAAAAGCTTAAACGTTTCAGAGTCCGGACCCAGCAATTCACGGTCCGGACCCCGACCCGTCGCGATTTTTTGAAAATATATTTTTTCAATCCTACTCTGATTCTAATGTCTCCCAAACCTATAAATAAGATGGTAGATTTCTAAAAATCAGTTTTGCAATCCTAATTTGATTCTAATTGCTTCCAAACCTTTTTAAAATCAGTTTTGCAATCCTAATTTGATTCTAAACCTTTTTAAAATCAGTTTTCAATTCTAGTCTATTTCGGATTGCTTCTAAATCTATAAATAAGAAGTGGGGATGTCTCTAAAACGTGGTTAAGCATAGAATAATTTTTAGAAACCCTAGAAGCTTGTAGGTAGCCGTTTTCCTCATCTTCTACATCAAGTTTCTCTCAAATTGATTCATGGTGCCCTAGATTTTTATTGTTCTTCTAGAATCAATTTGAGAATTGCTTAGAGATTATTCCCACAGATCTTCAATGATATTCTAAGCAATAAATCATCATCGACTTTATTGTTCTTGCTCCGGACGGAGTACGCTCGTGGATTCGAGTGGGCGTCGTGGATTCGGCGTGTAGAAGGCTTTGTGGACTCGAAGTTGGGCGTCTTGTGGATTCGAGGAGTGGCGTTCGTGGATTCGAACGTGGGGCATGGACAACCCGGTGGTGTGCGCGAGATCCAAAGAAGATAAAGGAGAGGTTGAGTCCGTGGAGTCGGTAATCACCTTGTAATCTTTTATTTCTTAGTGGATTGTTATCGCGTGTTGGTCCCGTGGGTTTTTTACTCCTAGTTGGAGTTTTCCCACATAAATTTTGGTGTGCTATTTTTATTTCCGCGCTTATTTTATTGCATCGAGATTTGTGGTTTGGCCGTTATACCTATTCCCCCCCCTCTAGGTATTGATAGTATCTAGATAGATCCTTAGGGCTCCCCCGTATCCTACAATTGGTATCAGAGCGGGATCTAGATTTTTCTATCATAGCGAGTGTAGGTTGTAAACTATGGCCGAAGGCGGTAACATTAATCGACCTCCCTTTTACGATGGCACTAACTATGCGTATTGGAAGGTTCGCATGAGAGCTTTTTAAATTGCCATCGACGAGCGTGTTTGGCAATCCATCGAATTTGGATGGAAACATCCTACCGAAAAGGTAGAGAATGTTGACAAGCCCAAACCTCGGAATAAATGGAGTAAGGAAGAGATTGATTTATCTTCTTACAACGGTAGAGGAATTAATGCCTTATTTAATGCTCTATCTCAAACCGAGTTTTTACGCATTTCGGCGTGTGAAACGGCTAAGGAGATTTGGGATACTCTCCAAGTTACGCATGAGGGAACTAGCTTGGTAAAGGTCCAAAAACTTCAAATGCTTATAAGTAAATTTGATTCAATTTCCTTGGACGATCATGAGACCTTTACCGAGTACTATACTCGTCTTCAAGACATAGTCAATACATGCGCAAACTTGGGAGAGAAAATCTCGGAATCTAAAGTTGTAAGAAAAATTTTGAGAACTCTTCCCGAAAGATTTCGTCCGAAGGTTGCGGCCATTGAGAATATTAAGGATCCGGACGAGATGAAAGTAGAGGAATTAGTAGGCGCTTTACAAACGTATGAAATGACTTTTCCTACTAATGAATCTTCTTCCAAGTCTTCTTCTAAAAGTACAGGTATTGCACTCAAATCTACTAAGGAGGAGGACGATGACTCGGATTTCGATGAAGAGATTTCGCTTGCCGACTTTGAACACCAATTGGCGCATCTCACGAAGAAATTTCGTCGGAATTTTCGGAAGAACAAGACAAATCGATCTACATCCAAAACTTCTTCAAAAGGATCTTCAAATTCTAAATCTTCTAAAGAGAAGAAACTTGCAAAGTCATCTAAAGAAAAAGATGAGTTTGAAGGGGAAATCCGATGTTACAAATGTAAAGGCTACGACAATATTTCTACGGATTGTCCCACTAAGAAATCCTATAAAAAGAAGGCTTTGCAAGCGAGAACTTGGGATGATTCTAGTTCTGAAGAATCGACCTCAAGTGATGTAGAGAAAAATAATGTTGCTTTAAGTTCTCATACTCCTTTGCCTTTAGCTACATATTTTTCATCTATTATTTCTGACTTTTCTTTTTCTCCTTCCTTGCATGAAACTTCGACGGACGATGGCGAGAGTGAAGGGGAGTCGGATGACGAAGGCTTAGCCGAGGCGTATAATCAACTACTCATTGAATCGAGAAAAATGGCTAAGCACAACAAGAGGCTAAAGAAGCGATTACTCGAGCTTGAAGATGAGAACAACAACTTGAAGAAGACATCTAAAGCTCTTGAGGAGGAAAGGGAACACATATTGAAGAACAACAAAATCCTCCAAGAGAAGCTCAACCAATCAGAAGTAACGATTAAATCGCATCTTGAAAAGGTTGGCTTTCTAGAGCAACAATACAAGGAAGTTCACACATCCAACCAAGTTTTGACCAAACAAGTTTACCAACTCAAGTCCGACATACAAAAATTCTCCTCCGGTTCAAAGAAACTTGATGATATGCTCGGATTGGGTCAAACAAGCAAACTTGGACTTGGATATTAGCGAAAATATGTTGAGAAGGTTAAAAAATTAGCACATAAAGTCTCAACCATTTTGAAGGATAAAGTATGCCATTGATGTGGGAAGAAAGGACATATAAAAAAGACATGCCCTAGAAAAGGTGAAAAACATCAACCGGCATCTTCTCAACATCTATCGGCATCTTCCAACACTCGACAACCTTCACGGTTTCAAAAGCAACATCAGAAAGGTCGAGTACCCAAGGTCAACCGAAAGTCAAAGCCACAACAACCAAATCCTCAAAAGCGGAATGCGATGGTGAGACCCACGGTTGATCAAAAGTCAAAACAAACCGTGCCCAACGTCAACCAATCAAGACAACCAACAATCCGACAAGTTTGGGTTCGGAAAGGTGATATCTTTCCTTCTCTAAAGTCTTAATTTATTTTGACTTAGTGTAGTGCTTTGGTCGGTTTCTATTGCATATCTTTTGTTCATTGCATTACACGTTTTGGTACTTTCATTGTTACGATTTTTAGATTCATTGGATGATTAGAACATTAAATAGTGCCTTGAACATCAATAGGTTCACTTTCATTCACTCCTAGTTAATTGCATATTAATTATCGATTTTACTTCATTTTCACTATGTTTGAAGATAATTTATTATAGGAGTTCTTAACACTTATATTCATCAAATTTAGGCAATCATGTGTAATCTCTAGGAGCTTAATCTATCTCGGTTGTGTGTGTTGAATTTGATGGATAGTTATTCTCTTACAGACTAAAATTTGTCACATATTCTTTCAACTAAGAGATTGCTAGAGTAAAGGGGAGTATTATTGAAAATAGAATTGCTAATATGCTTTGAAAGATGTGGAAAGAGTTACATCCTTAAAGGAGTGTGAAAACTACCACCACATGGAGGAAAGAGCTACCACCCCGGTCGTTCGGTTAGTGTGTGCAGCTACCACATGAGAATTGAATGGATATCCGAAAAAAAATATAAGTGCAAAAGCATGCAAAAGAAAAAATGTCACAAAATTTATTTTTCGGAGTTATAAGGTGGTCCACATACATGAAAGATGCTCAAAGAGCCAACCCCTGTGCGATGTTTGTTTTATCTCAAATTTGAACGTTTATGCGACAAATTTCTGTCTCTTTGATGAATCTCTTAAGTCATCTTCATAATCCGTTTACATCTTGATAGCTTTTGAGCCTTTAGATTATTTTTGATGACTTGATTTTGAAGTCTATATGAATTAAGAAATCGTGTAATATTTTATCTACATCATAGTGATTGTGTAGTAAAATTCTTAATTTTTATGAAATTAATGGGGATTGAAAGAAGTCTATGTTAATGCATCACGTTCATGCACTAACATTGTTTTCAATGCAATCATTGTGTTTTCTCATTGTATCACAAGTGGTTTCAAAGTTGAACAAAATCTTAAACGTGTGTTTCTTGTGCTTCGATTTGATTTCTCTTTAAACTCTCTCTATTTTTGGTGTTTTCTTTTGGCAATTTTTGACAAAAAGGGGGAGAGAGGTGATGATGATATTGAGGAAAAGGATAAGTTTTTGATCTTAGACGCATGAACAAAGGGGGAGAGATTTTGATATATTTCTTTGTTCGTAGAGAATGAAACCTTTTTCCAGGTCTTTCAAGACTTCAAGACTCCATGTGTGTCTAAGTCATAGAGTTTGTTTTAGGAGTTATAAAGTTGTAATTTTGATTTTTGTTTGGATATTCCATGCGAGAAGTTTATTACTTTGGTGATGGCAATGAATTTCAATTTTGGAGAGTTGAGCATTGTGAGTGTTTTATATAATTTTGAGTTTTATCACGAAATTGTCAAAGGGGGAGATTATTACGGATTTTATATTGGCATATTTCGTGAAGTGAGTCGGAGTCTTGAAGGTTCAAAGAAGAAAAGACGAAGATTGAAGACTCGAAGACTCAACGTATGAATTCACGATGCTTGGTAAGTTTAAATAATCTTGATGATGATTTATGAACATTTACAAGTGTTTGGAAGACATTAGAATAGGTTTTTAATGATTTATAAACGAATCGGAAAAATTCATACTACGGGGTCCGGACCCTGGGAGCTGCGGTCCGGAACCCGTAAGCCTGTCAGGCTGTTTCGTGAACCGGGTCCGGACCCTGATGGCTGCGGTCCGGACAATGAAAAGCTGAAACGTTTCAGAGTCCGGACCCAGCAATTCACGGTCCGGACCCCGACCCGTCGCTATTTTTTGAAAATATATTTTTTCAATCCCACTCTGATTCTAATGTCTCCCAAACCTATAAATAAGATGGTAGATTTCTTAAAATCAGTTTTGCAATCCTAATTTGATTCTAATTGCTTCCAAACCTTTTTAAAATCAGTTTTGCAATCCTAATTTGATTCCAAACCTTTTTAAAATCAGTTTTCAATCCTAGTCTATTTCGGATTGCTTCTAAACCTATAAATAAGATGTGGGGATGTCTCTAAAATGTGGTTAAGTATAGAATAATTTTTAGAAACCCTAGAAGCTTGTAGGTAGTCGTTTTCCTCATCTTCTACATCAAGCTTCTCTCAAATTGATTCATGGTGCCCTAGATTTTTATTGTTCTTCTAGAATCAATTTGAGAATTGCTTAGAGATTATTCCCACAGATCTTCAATGATATTCTAAGCAATAAATCATCATCGACTTTATTGTTCTTGCTCCGGACGTAGTGCGCTCGTGGATTCGAGTGGGCGCGGTGGATTCGGCGTGTAGAAGGCTTCGTGGACTCGAAGTTGGGCGTCTTGTGGATTCGAGGCGTGGCGTTCGTGGATTCGAACGTGGGGCGTGGACAACCCGGTGGTGTGCGCGAGATCCAAAGAAGATAAAGGAGAGGTTGAGTCCGTGGAGTCGGTAATCACCTTGTAATCTTTTATTTCTTAGTGGATTGTTATCGCGTGTTGGTCCCGTTGGTTTTTTACTCCTAGTTGGAGTTTTCCCACGTAAATCTCGGTGTGCTATTTTTATTTCCGCGCTTATTTTATTGCATCGAAATTTGTGATTTGGCCGTTATACCTATTCACCCCTCTCTAGGTATTGATAGTATCTAGATAGATTCTTAGGGCTCCCCCGTATCCTACACTAGCCACCGCCAAAATGCTTAAACCGGGTTAAGAGTTTTAGCGCTATTATATCTTTTATATAGTACTACATGGGGTCTCACAGTGAGCCAGCATACATAAGCAAAATGGTGGCTACAATGGAGCAAACAAATGCTAAGGAGTCTGAGATTATGAAAGCCTTGAAAGCATATTTCCTTGCTAGAGTTGGTGTGCCTCCGTTTTCGTGGTGCGGTCGTCAGCTTTATAACCCCCCGGCATGGTGGAAACTGCGACAAATGTCATGGTAGCAATAAGTACCTAGGCAATAACTAGGTTATGGGTTGCGCTCTCGTACTTCTTCAGTTCTCTAGTTTAGTGGTCTTTTCATCGACCAACTTGTCGAATCAGTGAGGGCCGCAGATGGCTCCGTTCCCTTTTAAGCATCGAAAAATCCACGTACCCGAGTACTGAAGATGAAAAATTGAACATGAAATATTTAAAGACGGATTAATAGGGTACTAAAAAATCTACATTACAAGAGGATGTTGGAAAGAGATAAACTTAATTATATCATTCGTATATTTTTATTAATTAGGATAAAGTTTATGATTTTGTACCTTATCATTTGTTGGGTTTTGTTCTTATCCCATAAATAGTTCTAATGTTAATCAAGTTTCTTAGGAGATTTTTGATAAGTTTTAGATTGTACTTATCCCTATCAAGTCAAAGCCTTATAAATAAAAGCATTGGAGTGTGATCGTATGAACAATCAAAAAGAAAAAAAAGCTGAGGCGCTTGATGCTTTTAAAGCTTATAAGGTTGAGATAGAAAAATAATTGGGTAGGAAAATTAAGATTGTGAGGTCCAATAGAGGGGGTGAGTACTATGGAAGACATACGGATAAAGATCAAATGGCCGGTCCATTTGCTCAATTCCTCGAAGGTGAAGGTATCATTGCTCAGTATACGATGCCTGGCACGCCCCAACAAAATGGCATTGCCGAAAAGAGGAAGAGAACACTCATGGGCATGGTAAGGAGCATGATTAGTAGCTCTTGTCTTCCATCTTTCCTTTGGAGTGAAGCACTAAAGACAACGGTGTATATTTTAAACAGGATTCCATCGAAGGCTGTTTCCAAAACTCCTTTTGAGTTATGGAAATGGTGAAAACCTAGTTTAAATCACTTGCATATATAGGGATATCCAGCTAAGGTGAGGATTTATAACCCGCATGTAAAGAAGTTGGACTCCTGAACAATCAGTGGATATTTTATTAGCTCTGCGGTAAACTCCAAAGGATTCAGGTTCTATTGTCCAAGTCACCCATCTAAGATAGTTGAGGCCAGAAATGTCAAATTTCTTGAGAATTTTGAAGTAAGTGGGAGTGTGTCACGCCCCGCCGTGCCTTAGCACCAAATAGGTGGAAGGATAAAACGCACGGGCGCATGACCCAGATCCGCCGAACGGATAGAGTTTCCCCTGTACGTCCAAGGCGTCACAACCAGTATAATTCAAGAGGTTCCAAACAGGAACAGAATTCATACAAAGATTGCATAAGGAAAGCATCACAAACTACTATGCTATTACAAGCATTCGCAATACAACCGCATATTACATTTTTCTGTCTTTGTTCATTGTTCCCAAATACAATCATATTATTATTACATTTTCTTTTCGTTCGAACACCCCTAAATCTGCGCAGTAGAGGGTACTTCTAATCTGGTCACAGTGGTAGGACGCTAACTACTGGGTTACGCCCTTCCCTCGCGCCGCCGCGCCGCTCACGTGAGGACCTGAAAAATAGTGGGATGAGAACTATCTAAAATAGTTCCCAGTGGGTAAGGCCACCCAAGAGAGGAGCTCAAACCACCAGGTCCAAAGGAAGCATACGAGCATGGGTTAGTACATATACATAACCATTAGGCATATAACTTTACAATATATGAAAGTAAACATGCTATGCTTCAACAAATGCGATAATGAAATCCATGCAATATAATTTTAACTGCTATTCCACTATCCATTTCATAACCAATCTGCTCCTAAGGTTCATTTACCTTAGCCAAGTCGTACTCGACTTGCCCTCGAGTTCAATATTAACGGGTTACCACCCTCCTAAGGTTTACTTACTTTAGATAAACCTTACCGACTCACTCTAGAGTCAACATCCTTGGGTCACCACCCAACTAAGGTTTACTTATTTAGTCAAACCTTCACCAACTCACTTTTGAGTTAAATATCCTTGGACCGCAGCCCAGCTTAGGTTCGCTTATTTAGTCAAACCTTCACCAACTCACTTTTGAGTTAAATATCTGCGGATTACCGCCTATGTCCAGGCCTGAGGAGATGAACATGCCACATACACCTCAGCCTACAATCCACTCGGCAGGTGAGGGATATACCACAAACACCTCCGCTACTCAAATCACTGCCGAGCGAGGAGAACCACACATACTCGCAGTTATGAGTCACTTGCCGGGCGAGGAAAACCACACATACCCGCAAGTATAACCTGCTGCCGAGCGAGGAGAACCACATATACTCGCAGCCACAATCACTTGCCAGGCGAGGATAACCACACATACCTGCAAGTATCATCCTAGGGATTCCGGAATCCACTTTTACATCTCAAGGGTTCATCATTACCCTACGACACAACCCTCTTCGGGGTTCACATACCTGTGTCCAAGTGGTCAACCTACCACTATATTTTCCAACCTATGTTCAATAACACTAGGTTCAATAGTCTCGTTTAAGTGATCTTCCTATCACTATGTGCCTCAACCTAGGTTCAATAGCTCTAGGTTCGCATACATTCCAACCTATGTTCAATGACACTAGGTTCATTACCGTTCAACCTATGTTCAATGACACTAGGTTCATTACACATTCAACCTATGTTCAATGACACTAGGTTCGATGTCCTGTTCAAGTGATCTTCCTATCACTATATTATCTCCACCTAGGTTCAATACTCTAGGTTTAACATACATTCCAACCTATGTTTAATAACACTAGGTTATGTACTATCACATTCCAACCTATGTTCAATAACACTAGGTTTAACATGCATGCATCATCTCTCAAGTATGTATATTATCATGAAATACTTAGAATCTTTTCATGCAAGGTGAGCCCATGGCTCATATCATTTAATATATAAATCTATGCCAACATGCACATTAGGGTTCGTTCTTATCCTAGTTGTCCATATCTAGGATTTTCCATTCACATGACCTCTAGCCCATTTTGGACCATGTCAAATTCTCTAACATGTAGAGAAACTAGCTCCCCGCTATGTTCACATCTAGGCATACACATGTCCATTTGTAACAATGTGTTCCACATGCCTACAATTCCAATCCGTGGTAGGTATGGTATTAACATCATATGATCTACTCATTCATATATATATACCACTTGCCAATTAACCTACCATTACATGCATCAAGTAAAATAATTATACTTTACTCTTTCAACATGGAAGTGACCTAATCACTTCGGTAAACACAAACCCACCTCACACTCTTCCGATTGCTTGTAGACACTTGCAATCGGGCTCTTTTCCTCTTGGCCTCAAGCTTGGTCTTCAAGCTCCTAGCCCTAACACATGTGAAGGATTCGTTAATCCGAGTCGAACTCATAACGATCTCATCTCTCCAACTCATTCGAAATGGAGTTGTCCTACATGTTCTACTAACCCCAAACTAGGGTTCTAGAGGGTTAAAACATTTTTAAAACCCTCCACAAGAAAATCCCTCTTTCAACCTAGGGTTTTCCAAAACTCATGGCAAAACCCGATATCTCTTGCTAATCTCTACAATTTGTAGCCTAGATTAGCCAAGGGTCTCCAAAAACTCATTTCCAAGCCTCAAATCCGAAACCCTAACAACCAAATCCAAGGACTTACCTCGGATCCGCGAGCTCACCAAGCCACCATGCATGCACGAGCTCGATCTTCACTCCTCCAAGCTTCCCAAGCTTGATCTCCACCAAGATCTTCCCTTTGGAGGAGAAGAAAATGAAGAAGAGAAGAGAGGGAGAAGAGCCTCTCTCTCTATGTGTGTTGCTGTATTTTCAGAGGAGAAAGGGGGAGGGTCCCCCTATATGTAAGCCTTCCTCAGTGAAATTACTAATTTACCCTTCGAAAACAGCATTCTGCACACTGTATTCCGGTATACGGGTTGGCATACCGGTATACGGGTTGGCATACCGGTATACCCTGCGGAATTCCGCAGAACCCGCAAGCTGGTTTCACTGTTTCAAACATCGCATACCGGTATCCTTCTTCGCATACCGGTATACTCCGAAAATTCTGCAAAACCCGAGAGTTGGGTTTTCCTGTTTCGCACATCACATACCGGTATACAATTTTACATACCGGTATACCACTGCAGATTTCACAATTTCAGCAGTTCTAGCTTTCTAGAGTCCGTTTTCGCGCCTCATTTGCGCCGAAAACACTAGCATACGTTCTAAACGTGGTCGGAGCCTAACGTATAGCCTCTCATGCTATTTTTCTACCGAAACTCCATAATTTGTAAAAGTTCGGTGTACTACAGAGTGTCATTCCTCAAAAGATGGATTTTGAGGAGATAAGGGATTCAGCTGGTTATCCATCAACAGACAATGATTTAGTTGCTCTTCCAAGAGATCAATTTGACCATATTGGAGACCAACTAATTTTGAAGTATGAAAATGTTGAACCAGTTGAACCTCCCTATAAAAAGCTTTTTCAATAGGAGCAAACAATAATAGAGCTAGCTGCACAGAATAATGAAAATCTATAGAAAGTAGTCGGCTTAAGAAGATTCTCAAGGCAAAAGAGATCAGCAATTCCTGAAGATTATGTAGTCTATCTCCAAGAGTCTAACTTTGATGTCGGGCACCATAAAGACAATGGACGTTTTCAGAGGCTATGCAAGGAGATAAATCCTCCCTATAGTATGATGCCATGAAGGAAGAGATGAAATCTATGGCGGACAATAAAGTTTGGGATCTCGTTAAGTTACCACAAGGAGTCAAAGCCGTTGGTTGTAAATGGGTCTTCAAGACCAAAAAGAACTCTTTAGGTAACATAAAACGATATAAAGCCAGACTTGTTGCCAAAGGTTTCACTCAGAAGGAAGGCATTGATTATCATGAAACCTTCTCTCTAGTATCCAAGAAGGATTCACTAAGAATTATCAAGGCTGTAGTAGCTCATTTTGATTTGGAGCTACATCAGATGGATGTGAAAACGGTACTTTTAAATGGGGATATAGAAGAGATAGTCTATATGTGTGAGAGCCGAGATTTTTCTCTTCGATTGTTTGACATCTTTTTCAATGTTATCAAGCGTATTTTGATTTTAAGCTTGCCGGTCAGTTTTCAGCGAAAAATGATTTAAAATAAAGTTTCTACGCGATTTCTAAAAACGACTTAAAATGAATAGGAACCGGCGTTTCCGGAATGGGCCGAGAAAAGTGAAGGGCTTCGGATGCGAATCGAATTTCGATTCGGGCGCTCCAATAGCTCATTTTCTATGTCTCGACTATTCTGGAACCAATGGTGATATTGGTTTTTATGTTTGACGCACGGTTTTTGAGAAAAAAATGATTTTTATCAAATGATAGGGGTTTTATGTATTTGTGTTGTGTGTTGGAGAGCGTAGGGGAGGGGTTTCGTCGCAAATCGGCGATCGTTTCTGGTGAACCAAAATCGTGAGTTCGATGTTCCGGCTGTGCTGATCGCGATGGCACAATCCGTTCGTGGATTCGACCGTCGGATCGCGAGATATCGCGAGATCATCGCCGAGGGGTCGAATATCGAATTTTGGATCTTTTTGTATATTTTATATGCCGAATTGTGTGGGATCGGATATGGAGGGGTGTCGACGCATTTTATACGCGTGTGGAGGACCTGAGTTGGAATTCCAGGAGTTAGGGGACCTTTCTGGTTTTATGTATATATATATGTACTATGTATATATATATATATATATCTATAAACTTATATTAATCCCCGTGGGAAAGTCCACGTGTCAAATTTTACTTAAGCCTTATAGACGTGGGACCCACTTATATTAATCCGCATCGAAAGTCCATGCGTCAAAATAAAATTTGACCCTATATCTATTCTCCTCGCTTCGCTTCTCTACGGTGCCTTCTCGCCTTCTCCGTCCGTAACGTCGCAGCACTTCGCTCCTCCACAGTGACCGCTCACCTTCCCCGCCTGTAACACTGCGGCTCTTCGGCTTCCCACCTCCTCTCTACTCCCGTCGCTCTGGCTTCCCACCCCATTAAATTTTTCTCTCTACTCGCGTCGTGCTTCCTCCACTCCTTCATATTACGCCCGCCCACCTTCCCCATCGCATTACCACCTTTTTGGTTCCCGCCTCATCAACGAGGCTGTCGAGCATCAAGCCCGCCGACGGGTGTGACATTTTTGATGGCCGGTGTCAAGACTAAAGTCATTGACACGCGCGACCTCGGCGCCTCAAGGATGACATGTCGCATGCTGCAGCCGCTACGCGAGTCCGTGGTGCTCCTACGATGGGGCAAGCGCTTCAAAGCACGGCCACGGCGGCGACAGCGTCGACCCCTGCCGCATCCTCGAGTCGTTCTGAAGTGCGGTCACGTATGGCTCGGCCGGCACTAAGGTCGACGCTGGGAGATGGGGCATCGCGACAAGGCGAGGGAGAAGTCTAGGAAAGCGTCTCCTTTTGACACTTGAATGTGCTCAACTTGACGTAATACTCGGCACTTAATGCTTCTCCTTTACTCTTTTTTTTTTTTGATAGATGTCTGCACTCTACAGTGGAAAAAAAAGAATGCTATAAAAAATTGCACTATTTTCTTCTTTGAATATCTAATTAAATATGCCTAAGTCGTTGAGTTTGATCTGTGCGGTATAGAGACTAAATTATTAGAATTGAAATTTTTAATGGACAAAGTTCAAAACTCGATCACAGAGTAGGTCTAAATTTGTAACTAATCGTAAATATAATCATGTTTAAATTACTTACTTGGAGGTCTCTTTTTTATCTATGACTCTATTAAGTTTTTGATCTTAGCAGGTATGAAAGAATATAGATCTACAAACCTCTTACAAGAATTTGCTCAAAAAAACGCACATTCAATTACCGGTGTATTGAACTGCAAGTATAGGATGTCAACGCTTACAGCACTTCAGATCGGCCATTATTGTATGTTGTATTATTTTAAGTACTAGCTCTACATTTCAGACTAAAAAAATAATAGAGCAGTAAGTCGAAAAATTTGCCTTGCAGGGCCTTCCTGTGCAGCTTAAGAATACAAGCAGTAATCTCATCCACAATGTGAGTTACTCGATATTTCAAATTTCAAATCTCCTTTTGCATCATTCTGTGTGTGTTTTCAAGTATTTTTCTTTTGTTTTTCCTTTTTGTTCAATCATTTGAATCAAGAGGTTCGAGTAATGGAAATATGGAATCTCTACTTCGCAATGGTATGTTAGAAATAGAAGGTATTAAAGATATATGAAAGCCAAATCCTGAAATAAGTTTAGGAGCTCTTTCTACATTTCGGGGTGTAATCCGCCTACCTTATTCATGAAGATATACACTCCTCTTTTGTCATGTGCCTTTCCCTCTGTGCTTCTTATTGAAATTACTTTTTCTCCTTTTTTTCCTGTTAACATGGCTTGCCCCAAGGTTTGGCGGAGCATGTAAGCTAAAATAGTTTTCTTTCTCTTCTCTTTAATTTGTTATTTCTTGAATGGTCTTTCTTATAGCTAAGATGATATGGCTCTTTTCTCAATATGGATTGTAATTTTTCTAATTTGGAAGTTCTGATTTAGGATATAGATCTAGGCTTTTAATTATCCAATAGATGGCTGGAGCAAGTTTGGACGGTCTTTTCCTTCTGGAAAACTATTTGTATCCATCAGGTATTTTGCAAAATGGGCTTTGTTGTGAGCTAACATTTTGATGTATGATTTGATTTAATGTTCTAAAAAGATAGCTCATTTTTTCCATTTGTGCTGCCTTTCGGGGTTGAATTATAAACTTTTCTTTAGGGCCCTATCACCCTTTGATGTAAGTCAGTGAAGATAAGGCCTTTTCTCTTCTACTTTCACCTTTTTCTTTTTTTCCCCTGATTGTCAATCAAGAAAGGCATAAGAAAGATATGAGAAGATGACTCGCCTTATGAAAATTACTGTAGCTATTGGACATTCACAAAATCTCATTTATGTGTCAATAAAAAGAGACTTTCCTTTTTTTATAAAAAATGAGTATATGATTTACATAAAAATTTTGATTCTTTAATTATTTTTTTAATAAATATGACTTAATTTCTGCTGAACTGTTCATGCGTTTCTTTTTTCTAACTTCATGGTATAGAAATGTGTTATTTTTTATTTTATTTTTTCCTTTGAATTGAATATATTGGTTTACTAATTTTTTTTTTTTTTTTTTATTTTGTGTTTTTACCTGCCTATTTTCTTATACTTGCTTTATTTCCTCCTTCAATATAATGAAATGTAGAATGCTTTTTAATATTTGGTGATATTTCTGTTCTTTTGGGCCTATTTTGTCCTTTAATTCTACTGTCACGTGCCTCTTTAACATTGTCTATTATGGAATATTATTTACTATGATGCATATTTGAGTCTATTAATATCTGGATAAGGTGGTGAGATTTTAGAGATTGTAGGTGTTATTCTCTCAATTATTTGCTAATTTGCTTTCATATAAATCTATTTATTAATTTTATTGCTTTATGTTCTTTACTTCTCGATATTTATCTTGGTTTATTTATGAGTGCAGTGTTTGCTATTGATGAAGTTGAACTACGCATGAGGTAGAGACGAACTCACTTGGCGCTCTCATTAGTATGTCGCCCATCTACTCCTCCCCTTTCACAGGATTTCTCTCTTCTGCTTTGAGGCGAGGGAAACATAAGAAAGAGTTTGCTGTTCCCTTCAACTGAATGCCAATTTGACGCCTCTCTCAATGTTCTCAAACTTTATGATAATTTCTACTTTCAAGTTCTGCAACTTTCTTTACCCATGAAATATGGCATATTAGATCATGTCCATTATATGGTATTCTTACTGCACTTAATTTGTTTGAGAAAATGTCAATTAGACCTTCCATCCAAATTTTTCGTATAAATTCTGTTTCTAAATCCTTTTCTTTGATTTTGTCATTTTTCCATGTCTTTATAACTGATACATGAAAATTAATTTTTCCTCTTTGAGAAATTATTGTTATGACATCAAATTTTAGGATGTTTACCTAATTGAACCCAGCCGATCAATTGTGTATTAAAATTGATGTATTGATACTGCATTTGATCTATCTTCGACTTTTTACTACATTGGCTACGTCTTTGTCCTATTATTTGGTGCATTCTTTTGGTTGTTATGTAGCTTTTCTTTGTTAAGCATTGATGCCTGTCCCTAAAATTTCTTCATTGGAAATCATGTTATATTTTTGCTTTTTGCTTCTCTTTTGCCTTTGGTGGAGAAAATCAGAAAATTTATTATACCAAAGTGACCTCTGGCAAGCTCTGTTTCTCTTGGATATCCTTTAGTCCTGCGACTAATAAATTCAAGCACACCACAATATTATGTTCTCTAAAAATAGTGTTGTCACATGAAGTGGAGCATTTATCGGTTACATGTTAAGCTTTGGTCTTATCATTTATCTATTGGAAATAAATGTTAGGACTAGCTTCCAAGTTTGGCTTACTAATGGACTACCTTGCTTGGTGTGTTTTATTTGAGACAAGAAATTATTGCAGGAAATCCTTGCTGACATGTATTACTTTTTAAAAATTTTGAAGGGAGGAGTTTGTCCCGTTGAAGAAAATCAATTTTTTTTTTCTAGACTGTGATCCCATAGAAAATATATTTGCAATTGAAGTTGATCCATCTACTGTGAAAATTGTTGCATGTCAAATGCAAATAAGAAATTCGCAGTGTTGGTTTTGATTTTTAAGTCAGTCATTTGAGGGGAAAAATTCAATGCCTTTTGATGCTCTACATCTTAGATTGTGATGAAAACTAAAATGATAAGTCAGGCTATTTGATTAGTTACTTCTTACCTGTTTCATGAATAGTAACATTATAGATCTTCCATGAGAGGTGATATTGGAGAGATGTTGAAACAATTTACTTCGTATATAAAAATCACTACTCACCTCTCTATCTTCATCCAATCCCATCAATTTAGCATTTTTTTGATTAATTAATTTCAATGACCGCACAAGCTAAGTATCATATTTCTTCTTTACCAAATTTTTTTATTTAATGGTTAATTGGGGAATTTGATGATGTTTATTCTTTCTCTCTAAATCAATATGCTTTTTTTCTTTTATGTACAATTTTCATATATAATTTTTGTATTTAAATTTGTAATATATAATTATGCAAAGGAGGTGCTTTTCTCTCCTCTATTGGCTTTCAAGGATGAATCGGCTAAGATATGAAGTCGCCGGGAAGGAGTTGAAGGCACTGTGGTACCTCACGAAATCGTCGGCGTCGAAAAAAGATTCCCTGGATGAGGGTGCAAAGAGGTCTGATTTTTATATATATTTATTCTCCTATAGTTATTGGTCTTTCATTATTTTTTATTGAATTATAATTCTATCTAAAAACTTTATTGTGTTTTTCACATTATTAAGTTCAATCAAATATGAATCCTTCAGTTTTTTTTTTTTTTTTAATTCTATATTTGTTTATTTGATATGTAGATTTTAATTAAAAATTCAATCTAAAAACTTTATTGTGTTTTTCACATTATTAAGTTCAATCAAATATGAATCCTTCAGTTTTTTCTTCTTTTTTTTTTAATCCTATATTTGTTTATTTGATATGTAGATTTTAATTAAATTTTTTTTTTTAATCCTATATTTGTTTATTTGATATGTAGATTTTAATTAAAATTTTTTTTTTTAATCCTATATTTGTTTATTTGATATGTAGATTTTAATTAAAAAAATTTTACCCGCCGCATCGCGCCGGTTCCTACACTAGTATATATGGTTGCATGTGTGTGTTGGGGAAACCCTAACCCTAACCCTAGCTGCCCTAGCCCCAGCCGACTTCCCCTCTCCCTCCTGAACCTCCTCTGTGCGCCGCCGCCGGCCGCCCCTGGCCGGCCGGAGCCCCTTTTTTCTCTCTCTCTCTCTCTCTCTCCTTCTTCCTCCTCCCCCACCTCTGTCCGGGTGTAACCAGAGGGGGTTCGTCGTCTTCGGGCTCCCTCTCTGGTAGTCCCCCGACCTCCTACGACCCTTCCGGTCGGCCGCCGCCGTCCTCTCGCGCTGCCGTGGCCGCCGCGCGCGGCCGTGCCTTTGCTACTGCCGCTGCTGCTGTTGGTGCGGGCTGCGGGTTCTTGACCCGAGCCACCGCCGCCCTCCGCCGCCTCAGGTGTGGAGCCCCGGCTTCTGGGTGTCGGCTGCCGCCGACCTGCACCTCCCCGGCCGTTCCCCGTGCCGCCGGTGGCTGCCGCGGCCGAGCAGGGCCAGCTCGGGTCTGGGGCGGCAGCAGCGCTGCTCCGCCGTCGTCGCAGCCTTCCCCCGTGGTCGCCGCCCGCCGTTCGACGTCCGGCAGCCTTCCACTGCCGGCACTCACCGTCCCCGCGGCCGCCGTGGCCGTTGGTTGCTACTCGGCCGTGCCCTAGCCGAGCCGAGAGCGCGGCTTGTTCCTGCTCCACCGCCGTCGGACCCCGTTGCCGCCTGAGGTGATCATCGCTTTCCCTGGGTCCTCCGCGTCCGACCCTGGCCGCCGCGCACGCCGCCGTGTCGCCGGCCACCGGCCGGAACCCTCTGTTCCGGCCAAGGTGGGTTTCTTGCTGTCTTGGAGCTGTGTCTCGGGATCCGAACCTCTGGATGCCTCCCGATCTTTGGGGAGGGGAGCACGATGATCGCGGCAATGTGCTGATCACCGTGCTCACCTCTGTTGACTGATCCGATGCTCTGCTTCGCTGGTTTTTGTGTGTCGAGCCCTTTTATTGTATGTAATGATGGTTTTCTTGAGCCGTTTGAGCCCGCGACTGTCTTTGTCGCTGTGGGGCTGTGAGCACTATAGTTGTGTGTATGTTTCTTGTTTAGGGCTTTTGGGTGTTTGTCGCAGCGTGTCGACGCTGCGGGCAGCAAGGGCATGACCCTTGAGGCCTTGTGGACTGGTTGTCCATGTTCGTAGTGCCCCGCGAAAATCCGGTTTGATTTTCGGTGCGTTTTCCGACGAATTTGTCGGCGGAATGCACGTTTTGGTCGTGGGACTCACTGGCTGGTTCCGTGGATGACCTGGCTTCATCGTATAGCCTTGTTGGCTATCCTCATTCACTGTCCTGCAGTTCCGAGGGCAGCGGATGAGCGACGGAGGGTTCCGGTGCCAAATTGGCACTTTTCGGAAACTCGGAAAGCCGATTTCGGGTGCGTTTGTGTTCGAGGCACCCGGGGCTTGTGCCCGCTGCCCTTTCACCTCGTTTGGTGTGTTAGCGGACAGCGGAGGACTTGGTTTGTTTGTTTGGAACCCCTCTGGGGCTTGGTTTGGGTTCGGAATCATTCCGGCGGGTCTTCCGGATGTTCCGACGGTTTTGGGCTTGTGAGCATCTGTGTTTGTGTCGACTCAGTGGGTCTTGACCCTGCTAGTACTTTGTAGGTTCTGCCGATGTCCCTGAGAGCTGTCGGTGTTAGGCTCTTCTGTTGTACAGGTGGGTACTTCGATCCGGAGTCAGTTCAGTGGACTAGCGGTGATACCTTTCTATCCCTTTCTCTTGCATTCCTTGTTTATAGTTCATTTGACTCATGTTGTCTCTACTTATGTGAGCTTGCCATTAGTAGAGTAGTTTGGTTGCATGATTCATTGTGATGACCTGGTTGGTCGGTGGTGATTGCCTGTTGTTTCGGCGATCCTTGTTTACTCATTTATCCGTTGCTATTCTCGGCTGGTTGCCGTTCTGTGGATTGAGCATATCGCATTGATCGTCACAGCTCTTCTAACACTTCACGTACACCAGCGGTTTGGCCACCGTGTGGATGTTCTTTTTCAGAAAAGGGTCGTGTGCATCAGACCCGTGAGCCTCTTAGCACGTGCATCTGCGGAGGTTATGTGCCGATGGTTGAGCATGTGGTGGCAGTGCCAGTGCCAGTGGTCTGCGGTGCGGATCCCTGTGGCCTGGTGGTGATTGGGTATGTTGGTGGTTACTTACAGTTGATGCATGTGATTCATATTGGCAGTAGCTTAGTCTTTTCATATTTGGTTATATTGTGCTAACCTGTGCTATTGTTCTTGTTTATCTACCTATTTGTTGACCCTCGTGCCGGTGTGTACACCTCGCCTTCGTCGGCTTGCGGTACCCACAGGGAGGGGAGACATGTTTATCATGTTCTCACCCCCCGCCATCGTTGTTGTTTTCAGGTGAGCCGGGTGGTGAGAGTCGGGACGAGGTGAGATGCGGTTAGATATCTGCATTAGAGGTCTCGACTGGTGTATTACAGATTTGGTTTATCCCTGACCCTCTCTATATACTAGTTTTGAGTATATGGTTCAGTTACACTATTTGGTTGCTTATCGTTTGTTTGAATATTGTGATCATTGGATATTTATGTTATTGGTTTTATCGTGGTTGTCTACCCTTCGTGGTAGCGTTTTATCGTGGATTTCTACCCCTCGTGGTAGCGGTTTTCAAAATAGGGTTTCCGTGTGGGAAACCGTTTTTCAAATGGCTTTTCGATCGATCGGTTTTGGTTTTCAAAAGAGAGTCCTCGGGTGGGGGACAGTGTTCAAACGATCTTTAAATGGTTGTACTTAGGGTTTCAAAATAAAGCTTCTGGGTGAGGAGCACTTTTATAGAATGATTGTTGTACTGTGCATTGCATTATCCTTCGTCTAAGGACTTGCTTAGATTCATACATGTGTTAAGGACTGTTAGCTGTATGAGACAATATGTTGTTGTTGTTGTTGTTGTGATGAATGGATGATGTTTGGGATCCTGTTATGTATGATGGTACGCCGTGCAAATACAGGAGAGACTCTGTCCGTGTGGACATAGGGACCTATATTTGTGGCGGGTCTGTACGTTGCTCGGGCTAGGCTTTCAAAAAAAAAATGGTATGCTTTTCGCATCTAAAACTAGCCCGGGGCGTGACAATATGTAGCAGCCTGAAGGTTTTAGCACAGATGAGAACAATCACCTTGTTTGTAGACTAAAGAAGTCTATATACGGACTCAAACGGGCCTCCCGCCAATGGTATATCAAGTTTCATAATGTAATTACTACATTCGGTTTCGTAGAAAATATTGTGGACCTATGCATATACCTTAAGGTTAGTGGGAGTAAGTATATATTTTCTTAGTTCTGTATGTGGATGACATTCTGCTTGCAAGTAGTGATTTAAATTTATTTAAAAAGACCAAAGATTTTTCTTTTAAGAACTTTGAGATGAAGGATATGGGTGAAACTTCTTATGTCATCGGCATAAAGATTCACAGAAATAGATTTCAAAAAAATTTGGATCTATCTCAAAAAGGCTACATTGAAAGAGTTCTAGAAAGGTTTAATATGGCAAATTGTGCACCTACAACTGCGTCTATTGTAAAAGGTGACAGATTCAATCAGAAAAAGTGCCCACATAATGATTTAGAACGAGAGCATATGAAGAGCATACCCTATGCCTCTGCTGTAGGAAGCTTGATGTATGCGCAGGTCTGTAGCAGACCTGATATAGCTCATGCAGTGGGGATGCTGGGCAGATACCAGAGCAATCTAGCCTTGATCATTGAAAAGCTGCAAAAAAGGTCATGAGATACTTACAAGGAACAAAGAACTATATACTCACTTACAGGCATTCTGACCATCTTGAGGTGGTTGGATATTTGGACTCTGATTTTGCTGGATGTGTGATTCTAAAAAGTCCACATCAGGATATATTTTCTTCCTTACTCAGGGTGCTATATCTTAGAGAAGCACTAAGCAAGATACAATTGCTACATCCACTATGGAGGCAGACTTCATTGCTTGCTATGAGGCTTCGTCACAGACTCTATCTCAAGGCCAATTAAAATTTATTGTGACAACTCTGCTGCAGTGTTCTTTGCCAAGAATAGTCGAATATTTCGCAGCAAATATATCGATATAAAGTATCTTGCTGTAAAAGAATATGACAAGAAGAAGGGGGATATCCAACGCATTGGGACTGAGATGATGATCGCTAATCCTATGACTAAAGTATTGCCAGCAAATAAGTTCAAGAATTATGTTGATCGTATGGGTATCTTGAGTCCATTTACAGTTTAAGTGTTTTCTTCTTGTATAAAGATTTTAATGACTATTTTTATTTGAATAAAAACACATTTTGGTTTTTGCACATATGCGCATAAAGTTATCTTTTTATATATTAAAGTATTATTGTACACTAAAATGGAACTCTGAGTTGAACTTATAATAAATTCATAAAGTTGTAACTCATAAAGATATTTGATTAAGGAATACATATTTTTAATACATGGAAGGGAGTGTTCATCTGTTGGAACATAACCGCTATGATCAAAGTATTATGATTCCTTAGTCGAGTGGGAGATTTTCACTGTATAATTTAGTTGGTACCTAATAATATTTCGGCCTATACGGTAATGAATATATCACTAGGCCAAGTGGAGAATGTTGGATGTGACCTACGTGATTTATTCAAGACGATCCATAAAGATACAGTCGATCTATTTTAAACGATCTATTGATGGACGGACGTGATTTAACATCCTTACATTAGGTTATGTATATAAATATGTAACATACAGGAGTCCCGGTCTAACCCAAATTCTAATTTCTGTAACGGCTCCATCTCCGAAGATAGGGGAATTAGACTTGAAACGTCCCGCTCTCTTGCAGATCGTGAATGAGGACGAACCACAAGCAAGAATCACCGTCTATAATCCGGGATTGAAATCGAAATCATGGCAGAAGGTACGATTTTAATTTCTTATAAAGTTTAACAGTTCCAATCCTGAAGGTCCTCAGAGGCTTCTTCGACTTGAGGGTTCTAACTTTCTCATCCTAAAGGTTTTCCAACGAAATTTCGTGCTGGAAGTTCGGACTTTCCCTTCGAAATCCAGATCCCCGAAGGTTCATTTTCCGCAGTATAAAATCTAGGTGTGGACTTTCTGTCACGCCCCGGGCCCCAGCGGAAGCCTACCAGGCACGTGCACAGACCCGCCGTGTACAACCTCCCCGATGCACACAAGGCGTCTACAACAAGAACAACACAAGAAGTAGCAGGAGTACATCCTAAACAAGGTGATCAGAGCAAGTACATAATTCTACTACTAAAACAAGTTCATCACAACTATAATCTCGAGATATACAATAAAATTTGCTTAAAGTACATCTTCTGACCACTATGTGATCACACAACTAGATACAACTATACACCTTTCACTCAAAATAAAAAGAAAGGCGTCAAGGGTTCATCTATGATATCAACATAGAGGCTCTAGCTATTTGTTAACCTCTCGCCACGATCCCAAGCCTCTCCCGCTGCGGAAGGCCCTGAAACAAAAACCCAACAACAATGGGGGTGAGAACTATTAAACAATAGTTTTCAGTGGGTAAGCCGCCGAGAGTGGCAAAATACACCGCTAGTTCAACTGAGTCAAAGATAGTATAGGCTGAAACATAAAGCATAAATCAGTAATGGATAAACAATACATCTACTACTATCATACCTCCAAGTGACTAAGTCATCTAACATGAATATGGTCTCTACTATCATATGCACAATTATATCATTTACACTAGTTTACATGCATGTCCAATTAATGCCATGAATAGTAGTTGAAGGGAAACTTTCTATTATCAACATATAACCATGCCACTATACTAATCATCATGAGTATAGATTTAATACCACTATCGATGCCAATGCAAATAGTGACTATCATGAATGTCCAACTATGATGTATGCATCCAAGTGGTGTCAAGCTAAGTAATGCCACAAGATGACAACTCACTACTATGTCCATCCACTACATATATATGCATCAACCAATTGTGATGTACTATGTCAAGTTTACTTAGCTTTTACACAATCAACGAGGGAAATTACACATGGTAACGTCCCGGCTTGTGCCATGCCTAATGGCCCGTGGTAGTCAACATCCTCACGCTGAGAATGAGCCTCCCCACGGCAGTCCACTTGTAGTACCCCTGGGGCCTAACTGACGAAATGACTGCAGTATTCTAGACTGTTCGACACTTCTGGAGAGGTCGGGACGAGTCGGAGTCGTTTTGGCGCAAAATAGACGCGAAAACGAACTCGGAGCACCGAAATAAGCCAAAACTGAAGTTTTAGACGTTTGGAACTTTAGGGCGCCCGGAAGTTATGTTTTGGGCGCCCAGATGTTGAGTGCTTGTTCTTTGAATCGCTGAGTCATTTCGGATCCAGTGATAGGGCGCCCGGAAAGTGAGTCCGAATGTTCACTTCGGGAATATCGATCCTTTTGACACGTGTGAGGTTGTAGGTGAGTTCCGCCGGATCACGTTAGGGTACACCAGACCGCGAGGCGGAGAGTCCGAAGTGCTGGTCGAGTGCAGGCTGGAAGAAATGGGCGCCCACTTCTTGGGTTCCGGGCGCCCGAATGTTGGATTTTCAGCTTGGGACAGGTTAGCTGCATTTTGTTCCTGAGGCTCATTGTACCCTATCCCTATGTTTATAAAAGATGGGGGCGAACCCCCTGAAGCTCTTTTACCCCCCTCTCATGGTGAGCCCTGGATAATTGCATATTAGCCCCTCAAATCTCCTAAGTTCATCTTTTCCCATTAGAGGCTTTCGTTTCCTGCAGAACAGCAGCGTCGACCTGTGGCGTTTCTGCTCGTGTGCAGTGTAGGAGTGTTCAAATCCCACAAAATTTGGTTTGTTGGATTGTAGACTCGTAGAGGAAGGTGTGGGATCATTCTAATCGCATTTTGGACAGGTATGTATGCTGCAGTTGCTATTTTACTGGACCTCTTGTGTTCTTGAACTGAAATTTGGGTTTTTCCTTTGATCTTTTGGATTCAAATCTCTATGGAGCTGGATTTTTGAAGTGAAGATTGGTTTTCCCTCATCCTCTGCTAGGGATGCAAATGGATTCGGGTTGGTGGAGCTCCGCCCCGACCCGCCCCGAATGGGGTAGTAAACGGGAGGAAATAAACGGATTCGGGGCAGGAAACGGGGCAGTTTTTATGATCCGAGGCGGATTCGGGGCAGGAAACGGGAAAATTTTTGATCCGCCCCGAATCCGCCCCGAATCCGCCCCGCCCCGACTCCGCCCCGAATCCGCCCCGAATCCGCCCCGAAAACTAATTCTGTATTTTTTAAAAATACCCCTGAAAAATAATAAATTTACAAAACACCCAACTATATATATATAGTCATATAGATCATTTTGCAAACCCTAAAATCCATCTCTGATCTCTCTCTGTCTGTGTGAGTCCCACAGCCACTCTCACAACCCCTCTACAGTCCACACCGAGTCACCGACCGACCCTCCTCCCTCTCCCCTTACACAATCGGCCGCCGCCGTCGCCGGCCCGCCGCTCTTTCCCTCGCTTCCGCCCGCCGCCGCCGTCCTTTTTTCCTTTCCCTCGCCTCCGCCGGTCGCCGCCCTTTCCCTCGCCTCCGCCGGTCGCCGCCCTTTCCCTCGCCTCCATCTTCTTCTTTACCTCCGTCTACGAGTACCGTACCCTCAACGACTTCAACACACGTATTCTAAACCTTACAAACAGTAGTGTGGCAAATTAATCTCATTCACCAGAACATTCAAGGGTTATTATACCTACATTACATCATTGTTGTGGTCATGTGGGTAGGAGTAAGTAATATTCTCTCATCAATGAATGTACATATAGGCAACTAAGGCAAGTTTCTCCTTCGCAAATTGTGCCTTTACTTTCTCAGTAAACTGAGGTTTTATGAGTAATTTTGGATATCCAAAAAGTGAGAAATTAAACAGTGATTACTCTTTTTTATTTGTTTGTAATCATTCCACTAATATAAAAATACATATGGATTTGTGAAGGGTTTTAAATTTTATTTTATTTTTTTTGCTATTCAAAAGAATGTCTCAACAAGCACAATCAAGTGTTCCTCCTACACATTCTACAACTGGTGAAGCAGCAACAAATCGTTCAAAAGGAGGAACATCGGCTTCTACACCGTTGCCAATTCAAGTAGATTCTAATCCAACTCCAGTTGAATCTGGAAGTCAATCTGATCGATCTGGTGAAGATGTAATTGGAGCAAGAAAATTAACATCAAAAATGTGGGAACATTTTAAGAAAAAGAAGATTAATGGAGAGATTAAAGCAGTTTGCAATTATTATAAAGCATATCTTGTAGGTGATGGGAAAAAAGGAACAAGACATTTACATGACCATTATGGTAGATGCTTGAAGAGGAAACATCAAGACATCCAATATGCAATGCAAAATCAAAAAAGATTGAAAATTGATGAGAGGGATGGAAAACTCAAGATAACTAATTATACATTTGACCAAGAAGTTTGTAGAAGGAAAGTTGCCAATATGATCATTTTACATGAGTTGCCTCTTTGTTTTGTTGAATATCATGGCTTTAGAGAATTATGTCATAGTCTTCAACCTGCTTTTAAGATGGTTTCAAGAACAACATTAAAGAGTGACATTTTAAAGATTTATGATGTTGAGAAGCAAAAAACTATGAAGTTGTTAGAAAGGAATAGAAGCCGAATTGCTATAACCACTGATATGTGGACCGCTAGCAATCAAAAGAAAGGATTTATGGCCGTCACAGCTCATTGGATTGATGATTCTTGGCTCATTCAAAATCGAATATTAAGGTAATTAAGTACTTTATTTCTTGCATAATCTACTTGCTTTTTTACAATATTTATTGTTTGGATATATTCTATTTTCTTTTGCACACTCAATTTACTATTTTTCATGTGCATATTATATTTCTATCTATTTTATCTTATAAACTAGCATAATCTACTAATATATTTTGTACAAATTATAGGTTTGCTTATGTTCCTTGCCCACACACTGCTGAGATACTTTCAAATGTCTTGAAAGATTGTTTAATCACTTGGAAAATTGAGACAAAGATTAGTACTGTTACTGTGGACAACTGTACTAGTAATGATTTGTTGATTGAAATTTTGAAAGACTCTTTGCTTCCTAGTTCTCTAATAATGCAAGGAAAATTTTTTCATATGAGATGTTGTGCTCACATTCTTAATCTCATTGTTAAAGATGGATTGGAAGTTATTGGTGATGGCATTGAGAAAATCCGAGAAAGTGTAGCTTTTTGGACAGCAACACCAAAACGAGTAGAGAAATTTGAAGAGCTAGCAAAACAAGAGGGGTTTGAAAATGGTAAAAAGTTAGCTCTTGATTGCAAAACTCGATGGAATTCTACTTATATTATGTTAGAGACAGCTTTGATATATAAAGATGTCTTCCCTCGGTTAAGGCTACGTGATTCTAACTATAAATGTTTGCCAACAGAGGAGGATTGGAGTAGAGCCAAAGAAATATGTGGCAAATTGGAGATCTTTTATAGTGTTACATCGCTTTTTCTCAGGGACTAAGTATCCAACGGCGAATCAATATTTTCCTTATATTTGTAGTATTCTATCAAACTTGCATGAATGGATTGACTTACTAGATTCAAGTAATCTAGTGAGATCAATGGCGGAAAAAAGATGTTGGTAAAGTTTAACAAGTATTGGTCAGTGATTCATGGAATTATGGGAGTTGCGTGTGTACTCGATCCTAGATATAAATTAACAATGTTAGAAGTTGCTTATAATGAAATTCATGAAAATGCAAGTGATGAAGTTCAAAGAATTCGTGACATATGTTATAGTTTACTTCGAGAGTACCAAAGTCGAAGTAGAAGTGAGATAAGCCAATCGGATTCATTTCAAACATCATCTTCAATTGTGGCAGAAACTTCTATATCCAATACATCTAGCACTTCAAATTTTTTAAAAAAATTTGATACTCTTGCTGCCATTAAAAGAAAAACTAATACATTAGTGAAGTCAGAATTAGACATGTATTTTGAGGAAGATATATTGCCAAGAATGGAAGATTTTGATATTTTGGGATGGTGGAGAAATAATGGACTCAAGTATCCTACATTACAATTGATTGCAAGAGATATTCTTGCCATTCCAGTATCAACAGTAGCTTCAGAATCTGCATTTAGTATTGGTGGTAGAATTGTGAATCCAAACAGGAACAGGCTCACTTCTGAAACTCTAGAAGCTCTAATGTGTGCAAGAAATTGGTTGTGGGCTGAATTAGAAGGTAAATCATACATATATCAATATTAGCTTTAATATATGATGTTTAATAATTTTTCTAACTATATAAATCAATTTTTTTTCTTGTTTTTTAAGCATCTTCTTCGGATGAGACAAGTTCTTCTAAGTTTGGCAAACTTGATGACAGTTATGATGTCGAGAATGAGGTATGTGATTTTTTTATTCTTTACATTAAATTCAATTTTTATGTTACTTATAATATTGTGCCTTTACATTTCTTTTGTTAATTTGGTATGTGCATTAGGAAACTGCGGCCGTGGAATGATGTTTTTTTATCGCATGGAAAGTGGCAAGGTGATGGAGTTTACATATTTTATTATCAATCATTTTATTGTTGTAAACTTCTTTTTATTTATGTGTTATTATCTACTGGTTAGACTTTATCGTGGCTATGATGGATTTGGACTTTGCAATATTGTTGTAATAGTTTTGCTAGACTTGATTGTTGTGAATTATGTTTTAAAAAACACTTTACTATGCTGTTGTTGTATAAACTTGTGATTTTGGAGAGTGTTTTTTGTTATTTGAATATTTTGCTTTTTTTGCATGATAGTGTATTAGTGTATAACATTTTTTTATGTTGTTGACAAATTATTGTAATTCTAGTAGATTTTTTTGCCATATGTATGTATTTAAATTTTTTGAATTTTATTGCGAATTGTGAGTGATATTTTTTATTTTTATAGTTGATACTGTTATTTATATAAAACTTGATAATATTATCAATTAATATTAAAATTTTTGTTAATTTATATTTACAAAATGTTAATAATATTAAAATTTGTAAAACAAATACTCTTTGGCGGGGCGGATTCGGGGCGCCGGCGGGAGGCGGGTTATGAGGCGGGGCGGATCATGGGATACCTATTTTTAACCCGTCACGGATTCGGGGCGGGAGGCGGGGCGGGTTTTACTAATCGGGGCGGGAGGCGGGGCGGGGCTCCCGCCCCCAGATCCGCCCCGTTTGCATCCCTATCCTCTGCTGGTTTGGAAGTTCTTCCCACCGAAATTTGAGATTTCTAGGGTGAGTACTAACTCAGATTTTGAGAATTAAGCTTAAGTGCTGAAATTATGTGTTGTTGATAGATTTCTTGGATTTTTGAATCTAGATTTTGGTTGGAAGCTTCATTGATCGATTTAGAGTGATCCCTCACTGTATTTGGGAGGTATGTGACCCTATTCCCTGGGCTAGACTTGTGAGAATTCCAGGATTTAAGCTAGAAGTGTTATTTACTTAGTTGCTGGAACTTCTGGATGCAGTTTTGGAGGGTCCAGAAGTTGGGTCCGAATCAGTGCAAAGGCCTTTTGGAGATCGATTCGAACTCGCTTTTGGCTGAGATTTGGTGGGGTTATTCTCAAGCCCCTGCTGGTGAGTTGGGTGAATTTTCACTGCATTTGAACTTAGGATTTGAATTTTATCGCTTGTTGAATCCCTGTTGGTCGTGCTGCCAAGCTGCAGTTCTGGGCTGATGTTCTGGGCGCCCAGAACTTGAGCAGGGGGATCCGAATCCTGTTTTGGCTGGTTTGAGCCCGGTTTCAGCTGGTTTTGTTTGGAGGCCTTCCACTCGACTCCTAGCCTTTATTGGATAGCTTTTGAGGTGGGTTGATGTTGCCGAAAGCTTCGAAATTCCTCCTAAGTTGTAGAGAGTGCAGCATGCTGTTTTATTATCTGTTTTCATGTTAGTAGCTCGAATTCATGAATTTGCATGTGTTTATATGAAATCTGAATTTGGAGCATAAATTAATAATTTATAGACATGATTTTACATGCTGAATTGGGATTTGACTTAGGAGAAAACTCGCGAACCTACAACCGTCACTTTTCGAAACTGTTATCAGATTTAGCTCTAGGAGCCGTTTCTGTTCTTGTATCACCGCTGTTAGTGCGAGGTGGATACTTAGATTATTGTAGGACGAGTTTAAGCTCGTGCTGAGATGCCGAGCTTGTATATACAGCAGGTTTAGGCTGTTTTGTACTGTCGGGTGCCGTCGGGGTTGACGGTGGACCCAGATTCTTGTTTTAGTATCTGTTTGTGCTGAAGGCACGTGAGCTTGGAGTCTGTGACCCATTCGACCCTTTTTATTTGATTATAGCCTGCCGGAGCCTGATTGTGCTCGACAGAGATACGCTTATTAACTCGGTTGGGTAGCTCCCCCCAGTGCTGCTCCGAAGTGAGGCCTCTCATGCGTTGATGTCGCTGCAGATTAGTGGTTATGATTCTTGGACCGGCTACCTTTTGGTAGTGTGCGGTGTGGCTATGCTTTTGGCTGGACGAGCCTTTTTGGGCGGTTCCGTTAGATTGGGTCAGGAGTGACTATTCACATTAGTGATGCTTATACTTTGAGAGTATGACTTGGATAGTGGTAGGGTAGTGGCATTTCAGCTGTAGAGATTATTCCAGCTTATTTTATTGTTTCTTTACCTACCAGCTATAATGTTAGTCTCGTAGACTTAGTGGGTTGACCGTTGGAGTCGGTAGCGGTACCCACTGAGGACTACTTCTTTTGATAGTAGTTCTCACACCCATTGTTGCCACCTTTTCTTGCAGAGCCTTCGACTGTTGCGGCTGCTGCTTCTGTTCCTGCGGATCGAGGTAAGGGAGTCACGAGCTAGATCCCTACCATTCCCAGTTGTTCCTAGAGGAGGACCCTACTGGAGATAGTTTTAT
Organism: Puya raimondii; assembly: GCA_016920855.1. NCBI lineage: Eukaryota > Viridiplantae > Streptophyta > Magnoliopsida > Poales > Bromeliaceae > Puya > Puya raimondii. The sequence continues at coordinate 79,973,622 of JABWPP010000049.1, forward strand.
TTTGAGTTGTGCCATGTACATATAGTGTGAACTGGTTGTTCCTGTGAGAGATGGACTTGTACCTATTTTTGGTTTTGGAGGAACTGTTGTATTTTGGATCCTATATGTACAGGTGGCTTTTGTTCTATTAGTATGATCTTACTTTAGCTCTATATCTCTTGTAGTTGCTTGTATGCTTTGTTTACAGGTTAGCTATCGCTTCGTATACATAAAAATTTCTATGTATACGGCGGATCTGTTAGCGAGCCCGGGAAAATGAGTAATCCAGGGCGTGACACCACTTCGGCGCCCAATCCCGCAACGGGCGATGAATCATCGCAAAGGCCAACTCCGGAGTGCCGGCTTGTAGGGAGCGACCCTCACAAGCATGTGCGAATGAGCACAAGGGCAAGCAAGCGCAGATCATAAGATCGTATCCAAGGTCAACATGTCCCAATCATCATGTCTAAAATATGGAATCATAACATCGACTCGAGAGTCGGAACCATAACTCGTATGCCATACTTGTTCTCAAATTACTCGTTGGTATATCTCTACCAATATGTAACATGTCTCTAACATGCAAAAGTTTACATCTCACTTATCAACAAGAATTGATCTACGTCTCATTCATGACCCCAACGGGTTACTATCATATGCTATCACCAAAGCCATACTCAATGAATTATACTAATGCTATTTTCAATGCATTATACTAATGCTATTTTCAATGCATTCTACAAATGCCATAATCCATGCATTCTACAAATGCCATAATTCATGCATTCTACAAATGCCATAATCCATGCATTCTACAAATGCCATAATCCATGCATTCTACAAATGCTATAATCCATGCATTCTACAAATGCCAACAAATCATCATTCATAATATGCATATGTCATACTATATGAACCTCCACTTCATGGAGTATTAAAATCATCGTGCAAGTACTCTATTCTCATTTAACTAAGCAATTACATGCTTTTGCCAATTACATAATCAAGTAAGTAGGAAACCCCTTTCATCATAACTTAAACATGGAATCATCCAACGACCTAAAGGTCTAGCTCAATGTCAACAATGCCAATCTTAGTTGCTCACTTAGATGAGGTGCAACACACATATCTCTGTATCTTGTCGTTAACATGCAATATGTCATCACTTTCCACTATCTATGGCAAACATGAATTAGTGCCATGCTTGGTCAAGTCCAATGGCCTCACTAGTCATATAATGTCTCATATGATGTCACTCATCTCCAACATGCATATCTTAAATAGTATAACGAGAATATGTCATCACAATACCATTGTAAGTACCCTAGCATGCATATCATTCTCAAAATCCTCTACTATATAGATTATGCCAAATCTCACATGCAACATATATATATATATGTCATGTGTTCACAATTTCTAACATGTTATAAATAGCATGAATATGCATCTAATCAATCCTATAACAAGATAGGAGACATAGGGGGAGTTCATCCATTTCGGTGAGGTCAGATCCACCGAATACCCATCGAAACATTGTCGTTCCTTCATACGAAGTTGTCCCCTAAGCTTCTCATGCCCTAAGAAAATTTTTCAAGGGGTTAGGAACTTCGAACAAGCTCACCACGAAATCCACTAAAAATCATAAGGAAAATAGGTAGAAATTACCTTATTCCAAGAAAAACTTGGATAAACTCCCAATCAACCCATTGGAGCTTCAAATCCAACCTACAAGAGTGTTCTACACTCATCAATTCCAACCCAAGAGCTCATAATAGAAAAACCCCAATTAAAATCATAGTTTCTACCAAACTAGGTTTACATCCAAAAATTCAAGCAATACTCATGAAAAGAGGTTGCAAGAGACCCACTCACCACCTCAAGAGCTCCAATCCAAGCTAGCAAGTGCTAGGGTTGAAGTTTGATCCACAAACAAGCTCTACTCTTCAATCCCGAGCTCCCATCCAAGCCTAGGAGCAAACCTCCATGAAGAAAATGGAGAAAAGGGGTTAATCCAAGCTTTAGAGGGTTTGGGAGAAGAAATCCAAGAGAGAGAGAGAAAAACCCACCTCTTCTAACTCTCCATCCTCAGCAAACAACAGCAAATGAGGGGGTGTGGGGTAAGTTATATTTATATGTAACAATATCCCCAAAAGTACCTGAAAAGTCAGAAATTGCAAAACTGCACGAAATCACATTCTGCAGCACTGCGTACTGGTATACGAACAGACATACCGGTACCAAGCAATTTCGGTATCAAGGGTCTGATTCCGCAGAACCCGAACGCTGGCCAAACAGGCCAATACCCAATATTCCGGTATCTCATAAATCAGTACCAGAATAAATCAAATCCGTTCCGTTACCTTAAGCCCATACCGGAATACAATACAAAATCTGCACATTTTGCAGATTTCGCTCTCCGGAGTCCGTTTTCGCACTTTCTAAGTCCCGAAAATACTCCCAAACTCTCCAAACTCAAACAAAGTCTCCAGAATAGTATAAAGCACTATTCTCTCACTAGAACTCCGTAATTTGCTAAAGTTCAGTTTGCTACATTCTCCCATCCTAAATAGGAGTTTCGTCCGCGAAACTACGGATCGACAATCAACAATCAAACAGCAAATCTGAAGGAGATAAGAACATAGCCCTCGTAGTGAAGCCTCCAGCTTTCACAATGCTTCGCATTCAAGAAGGTTGCTCCAAAGTACCTTCGTAAAGGAATAATCACGATTCCGAGCTTCCACGCTTCACGAGTCCGATTCACAACAATTGCTCCTTCAAGCTTAGATCTTCGTGTAGCTCTAACAAAGTGACATCCACCATTGGGGTGGAATCAAAACACTTATTCAGAGCGTCGATAGCTGAAACACATCGCATACCTCCAACAGATTCGAAGGTAACACAAACCAATATGCTACTAGGCCCATTCGCCTCAAGATCCTAAGTAGTCCAATCAATCTGGGACTAAGATTCCTCATACATATAACTCCTGGATTTTCTTAGCCAGGTATCACATTCAGAACATCTGATTCATGCACGAAATCTTGTTTCTCACCGAGGATTTTCCATTTAGCTCATATTCCAAAACAATAGAGTTAGGCGCTCTACAAAGTCGCACTAATCACAATCTCCCAACTAACTTTCATATGAGGGTAGGCAGCCTTCACTACTTGCCTTCAGGAAGATAATCTTCGGTCTTCGCTTGTTGTTATCTCGAGCATTACACCACAACTTCCCAGATGTTAACCTCATTCCTGCCACGAGTGTGATACATCTGGTCAAAGTACCCTCTTCAATGCCGCCCATACGCATAGCATGCGGGGCTCAAAGAGCTTCCCTTAGCGTGTCTCATAAATCCTGTTATCACATATACAAATTGTCAATTCTACAACCAAGACACTTTCTGACTATTCGCAAGGGATTCATCAACCGCTCCCTTCTCGACCTTTGACTGCACCATTTACAAGTCTGGATCAAGGCTAGCTTTCGTGATCCGATCCAAAAGGATAGATATCATCTCACTGATATCTCGAGTGCACAACCTCTTCCCACCCCGTTTCCTCAAGCAAAAAAGGGGTTAATTGACGATCAACGTCCTCGAAATCTCTTTCGGTCTATAACAACCTCTAGCCTGTCTTCGCTACTTCAAACTCAATTCCTTGAGCGAACAGGCATCTCAAACTTTAGGATCCGTATGTACATCACACCACTCGCCATGAATAATATTGCCATAGTTCCCAGGCAAGGCTATGGCAGTCAATTCCAGATGGGTTAGTGATTCTTCTCATATTCCCTCAATTGCTGAAAGGTCAATACTACCTTTCTATTTTGCATCAAAACACAACTCAGTCCACTGAGAGAAACATAACTACAAAGCACATAACCCGCCTCCGGGGTTGTCAAGGTTGGCGATTGTCAACCATGCCAACGATTCTAAGAAACTTCTCTCACACATATTATTCTGCATCGGCTTAGTTCCTTTATGTGTGGGTCAAGTAAAAGGGAGTGGACAACTTAGCAATCTCCCCACAATCATCCAATCAAATTAAGAAGTTTGAACTTCGATTACATTCGTCTGTCCCAATCGACTGTGAATTGCTTGATTCCTTGAGACCTTTGATCCTATCCGCTTTGACATCACTTGTCAAAGAATGCTAGTTCTCACAACCAAATCAGCACTTCTTCAACTTGAAGCACTTGCAACACTTACCATCAAAGGATCTTCATGGTCTTCATCACTTCATGATTTTCCAAATGTCGTCGATGCACACAGGGACGAGGACACACGAAAGGGTCAAACATCACAACACAACAAGAGTGTCAACCAGCTAGAACGACATCACGACAATTTTGTAATGTCCAAACCAAGTATGAAAAGTCACCCTCGGTACAACCTCAAGCTCGATCTAACAAAAGCAGTACTCAGATTGCAAACCAATCTCGAGTAAATCCAGAATCCATGGAGCTGATCAAACAGATCAACGAATCTCGGCTGCGGTTACTCACTCATGATCGTGACCTTGTTGAGTTCACGATAGTCGACACATAGTCGAAGTAACCCAACCACTCAAAACAAATGAGATCGGTGCTCCACAAGAGAAATACCAGGCAGAAAGAGGTCTCAAGACCAAGCCTTCGATTCTCACGACTCAGCCGGGATTGCATAAGCAACTCCCTCACAAGAGGTATCCTCGCTTTTGAGGATTCTCAACCATTCTCAAGAATGTTGGCCCAAAGGCCACGCGTCCCTTCAGCCAACAACTAGACTTGGGCGGGTGAAACAATCGTCGCAAATAGCGAACTTTCACGCCCTCTGAAAATACTATTTCATGTCCAGATTCCCAAGGCACTGCAGCTCGGCTCATACAATCATCGGTAACAAAATACCCGAGGAGCCAGCTCAAGTCCAATACACAGCCATACTCTCTCAGCTTAATAAAGCCAATCAGTTCGTTGGCACACAGAAATCCCCAACTCTAATGGAGCACAAGGATAGTACTCCCGAGTATCCACGAAATCGGGACCAACTCATTCTGTAATCAACATGGAATGAGTTCCCTGCCATACATTCGGCAAACAGCCGATCCAGAAACAATAAGCAGCGCAATCACAACAATAGTGTGCTAGTTCCGACTTCCACAAGCTGCGACAACCTCCATCGCTGCTACCTCATCCTCCGCCTGACATACAGGCATGCGTTCACTTGGTGCCAGCTACGCGAAGTCGATACCGATATCGTCGACATTGTTCTCCTCAGGCACTACGATTTGGAATGGCCCACCTGGCCACGAAGAAAGCACTCACCTCCACGTCGAGGGTATTGCAAGATACATGCGGATTCCACCGCTCGCACATCATAATAATTGATGACGATCTGATGTCCTTCTTTCATCCTGCTAAAGAACCACGTCCTCGAGATCAATTTCTCTTTGAACGCCTTGATTGTCCTCTTACATTTGACTTCCCACTCTTAGTAGCTTCACTTGCTGTCCCAACGGCCTCCGCATCTCTCGCCCCTATCGAGGTGCGATCTGTATTCACATAACATTTCTTGCGGTCGGCTGTCAACTGGATCAACAAGTCCTCCAGCCGCTAATTCTCTCGTCTTGTCGGCGTAAAGCCTCAACTTAGAGTAATATCACAGGTGATTGCCGCTCCACCGTGCTCGCTATAATAGCTAGTTACTGTGACGCTCAACTTCCCAAGGGGTCACCCATCCTAGGACTACTCCCGTCCTAGCACGCTTAACTCTCTTAACCTCTTGGGCCTAGCCACCGCCCAAAATGCTTAAGCCGGGTTAAGAGTTTAGCCCTATTATATCTTATATATAGGACTACCTCGGGTCTCACAGTTACTCTCTCAACTTCAGGATCTCACCAGATCCGGAGGATGCAGAATTTTCGTCTCGGCTGCCTCGACCACTATCGAGTGCGTCGTTCACAATTAAAGCTGCAACAAACATAACATGCGCAGGTCGAAACACCCACGCCAACGTATCCCCACACACAACTATAACCCCAATCATGCGAAAGTAATGAAGTGGACTTCCACTATTCCCCGATGTCACGTTGTCGGCCGCCAACGTGACCCTCCAAGGGTATAGAAGTCGTTCACTTCGATCCAACTCCAACACTTTTGGTGCTAAAGACATGACCCAATCAAGTTACTTTCGCCAATAAGTCACAAGAGATCCTGACTCTCACGTCCTATTCTTTATCGTCCAACCTGCCTAAGGTTTACTAGGTCCACTAAGACTCAACCCGAGGCTCTGATACCACTATAATCTGTCACGCCTCGGGGCCCAGTAGAAGCCTACCAGGCACGTGCACAAACCTGCCGTGTACACCAGCACCTCCCCCGATGCACACAAGGCGTCTACAACAAGAACAACACAAGAAGTAGCAGGAGTACATCCTAAACAAGGTGATCAGAGAAAGTACATAATTCTACTACTAAAACAAGTTCATCACAACTATAATCTCGAGATATACAATAAAATTTGCTTAAAGTACATCTTCTGAACACTATGTGATCACAAAACTAGATACAACTATACACCTTTCACTCAAAATAAAAAGAAAGGCGTCAAGGGTTCATCTATGATATCATCGTAGAGGCTCTAGCTATTTGTTAACCTCTCGCCACGATCTCAAGCCTCTCCCGCTGCGGAAGGCTCTGAAACAAAAACCCAACAACAATGGGGGTGAGAACTATTAAACAATAGTTCCCAGTGGGTAAGCCGCCGAGAGTGGCGAAATACACGGCTAGGTCAACAGAGGCAAAGCTAGTATAGGCTCAAACATAAAGTATAAAGCAGTAATGGATAAACAATACATCTACTACTATTATGCCTCCAAGTGACTAAGTCATCTAACATGAATATGGTCTCCACTATCATATGCACAATTATATCATTTACACTAGTTTACATGCATGTCCAATTAATACCATGAATGCTAGTTGAAGGGAAACTTTCTATTATCAACATATAACCATGCCACTATACTAATCATCATGAGTATAGATTTAATACCACTATCGATGCCAATGCAAATAGTGACTATCATGAATGTCCAACTATGATGTATGTATCCAAGTGGTGTCAAGCTAAGTAATGCCACAAGATGACAACTCACTACTATGTCCATCTACTACATATATATGTATCAACCAATTGTGATGTACTATGTCAAGTTTACTTAGCTTTTACCCAATCAACGAGGGGACTTACACATGGTAACATCCCGGCTTGTGCCATGCCTAATGGCCCCGTGGTAGTCAACATCCTCACGCTGAGAATGAGCCTCCCCCACGGCAGTCCACTTCAGCGCCCAATCCCGCAACGAGCGATGAATCATCGCAAAGGCCAACTCCGGAGTGCCGGCTTGTAGGGAGCGACCCTCACAAGCATGTGCGAATGAGCACAAGGGCAAGCAAGCGCAGATCATAAGCATCGTATCCAAGGCAATGCATTATACTAATGCTATTTTCAATGCATTATACTAATGCTATTTTCAATGCATTCTACAAATGCCATAATCCATGCATTCTATAAATGCCATAATTCATGCATTCTACAAATGCCATAATCCATGCATTCTACAAATGCTATAATCCATGCATTCTACAAATGCCAACAAATCATCATTCATAATATGCATATGTCATACTATATGAACCTCCACTTCATGGAGTATAGAAATCATCGTGCAAGTACTCTATTCTCATTTAACTAAGCAATTACATGCTTTTGCCAATTACATAATCAAGTAAGTAGGAAACCCCTTTCATCATGTCTTAAACATGGAATCATCCAACGACCTAAAGGTCGAGCTCAATGTCAACAATGCCAATCTTAGTTGCTCACCTAGATGAGGTACAACACACATAGCTCTGTATCTTGTCGTTAACATGCAATATGTCATCACTTTCCACTATCTATGGAAAACATGAATTAGTGCCATGCTAGGTCAAGTCCAATGGCCTCACTAGTCATATAATGTCTCATATGATGTCACTCATCTCCAACATGCATATCTTAAATAGTATAACGAGAATATGTCATCACAATACCATTGTAAGTACCCTAGCATGCATATCATTCTCAAAATCCTCTACTATATAGAGTATGTCAAATCTCATATGCAACATACATATATATGTCATGTGTTCACAATTTCTAACATGTTATAAATTGCATGAATATGCATCTAATCAATCCTATAACAAGATAGGAGATATAGGGGGGAGTTCACCCATTTCGGTGAGGTCAGACCCACCGGATACCCATCGAAACCTCGTCGTTCCTTCAAACGAAGTTGTCCCCTAAACTTCTCATGCCCTAAGAAAATTTTTCAAGGGGTTAGGAGCTTCGAACAAGCTCACCACGAAATCCACTAAAAATCATAAGGAAAATAGGTAGAAATTATCTTATTCCAAGAAAAATTTGGATAAACTCTCAATCAACCCATTGGAGCTTCAAATCCAACCTACAAGAGTGTTCTACACTCATCAATTCCAACCCAAGAGCTCATAATAGAAAAACCCCAATTAAAACCATAGTTTCTACCAAACTAGGTTTATATCCAAAAATTTAAGCAATACTCATGAAAAGAGGTTGCAAGAGAGCCACTCACCACCTCAAGAGCTCCAATCCAAGCTAGCAAGTGCTAGGGTTGAAGTATAATCCACAAACAAGCTCAACTCTTCAATCCCAAGCTCCCATCCAAGCCTAGGAGCAAACATCCATGAAGAAAATGGAGAAAAGGGGTTAAATCCAAGTTTTATAGGGTTTGGGGAGAAGAAATCCAAGAGAGAGAGAGAGAAAAACCCACCTCTTCTTCCTCTCCATCCTCAGCAAACAACAGCAAATGAGGGGGTGTGGGGTAAGTTATATTAGATGTAACAATATCCCCAAAAGTTCCTCAAAAGTCGAAAATTGTAAAACTGCACGAAATCACATTCTGCAGCACTGCGTACTGGTATACGAACAGACATACCGGTACCAAGCAATTCCGGTATCAAGGGTCTGATTCCGCAGAACCCGAGCGCTGGCCAAACAGGCCAATACACAGTATTCCGGTATCTCATAAATCAGTACAGGAATAAATCAAATCCGTTCCGGTACCTTAAGCCCATACCGAAATACAATACAAAATATGCACCTTTTGCAGATTTCGCTCTCAGGAGTCCGTTTTCGCACTTACCAAGTTCCGAAAACACTCCCAAACTCTCCAAACTCAAACCAAGTCTCCAGAATAGTATAAAGCACTATTCTCTCACTAGAACTCTGTAATTTGCTAAAGTTTAGTGTGCTACACTTTCCTTCCAAGGTTTGGACTCTCCCTTTCAAGATCCAGACTTTCCTTTCAAGGTTCGAATCTCGAATGTCACTCTGCACAAAAAATTGCTCAAAGTCCAAACTTCTCCAATGAGATTCGAACTATGAAGTTTTGATCACTTTTCTAAAACTTGCTTTGGAAACTTCCTTTTCAATCTATTTTTGCCCAAATTTGGCCCCAGGCTATCTTTTAGCTGTCCAAATAGTATTTGCGCCAATTTAGTCTGTACTTTCACCCTTTTTGTTTAAAGTTCAATTTACTACACTAAAATTCAATAGATTACAATTGAGGTATACAGCTAGCACTTCTCATTAAAATTTTAATTTTTTTCCCCTAAAATAACCTTATGAAAATTATATTTAGCCAAATAACTCTAATAAAAATTTATTTGACAAACTACACTATTTTGTCTAACTCGGCGCCATGTGGAGAGAGAGATGAAAGATGATGAATTGCTTATCGTATTCATTACAAGTGATGAATTATTTACCTTTTTTTTTATTTATAAAATAGTGACTTATTTACCATATTATTGTTTTCACATTCTATAGAATTGCATGTTGAGAGCCATTATAACAGAAAAATTTTAAATAGAAGGAAAATCGATAAATTGCTTATTATATTATTTTTAAAGAGAAAGATGGTAAACAAGTCACTGATTTTTTATTATTAAAGACGGTGAACGATTCAGCGTCTTCCAGTTAGGGGCGTTTGGTTGCATGTAGTTACAACTGCACTGTAGTTGTAACTGCATGCAAATATAAATTCGCTGTTTGATTTGATGTATTTAACTTCAACTGCTGCAGTAGAAACTGCAGGAGGAAGCCTAACTACAGCAGTTGGAACTATGCCCAAATTAGCCGCAGTTCCAATTACAGTAGTTTGAGCGAGTAATTTTAAACAAAGGTATGCTTGCCTCCTTAATTATTTTTTATATAAATTTTATTTTTCTTTTTTACGTTGGAGGTAATCTCACCATTATATATATAAAAATGATAAAATTTTAAAAAATATTTCTCAACTGCATGCAAGCAAATAAATTATTTATAGTTGCAGTGCTCTCTATTATATCGAACCAAACGGAATGCATGAAATTGCAACTGCTAAATTTTCAATTATATGTATCTCCAACTATACTATATTTGTAATTACATCAAACAAAACGACCCTTTATTACTCCAGTCTTGTGTTGAGTTAGGCTAAAAAAATATAGGCTAAATAATTTTTTTAATAAAATTATTTGGGCAAATAAAAAAAATTCTTTTATTATTATTTTGAAAATAATCTGAATCGAAGGAATTCTTGAAGGATCCTTCGAAAATAATTAAAAGCTCCCATACAATATTGTGGAGGATGGGCATTCGCGTCATTTCAACTTTCAACTTTGCACATGAAACGGTTGGAAGGCGACGGCGAATTACCGGTCGGTTCGGCCACTGTGACCCCACACGCGTCCGTCCGCCCTCGCTTGTCGACTCTCGCCACAACCGCAGCCAGAAACAAAGACAGCGAAGAGCCAGAAGAGAGAAAAGTGGGGGAAAAAACGAGAGAGAGAGAGAGAAAAAACTTCGCCACAACCCCCTTCCAGACAGAGCGAGGAGGACGAGGCCACAGGGGCACGGGGAGAGGGAATCGTGCGCTTGGGATCGGAGCAATGTCGGGGTCGGGGTCGGACTTCTCCTCCTACGGCGGCGAGGAGTACAAAACCTTCCGCCAGATCAGCCGGGACAGTGAGTCGTCCTCTCTCTCTTCTTCCTAACATTTTTTTTTTTCTTTTCGCCCTCGCCCGCATTTCTTCCTCCGGCATTTCTTGTTTGCGCGAGTTGAGGACTCTTGGTTTGGTCGATAGAGCCTCTTTCTGTAACGCCCATTTTGTGAATGTATAAAACTCAAGAATAGCTGCTTTTTCTTGAAGCTTTGATATTTTAATGAGAAAACCCCCCAGAGAGCACTATCGCTCTGATCCTTTGATGCCATAAAATGATGTTTGGAGAAATCATTCCTAATAGAGATAGATATTTGCTTTCCTTTTTCTGAAATGTTAAATGTTAAGGATTAGAAAATCGTCTGTGTTAGTGATTAGGGAGTTTAGAAATCTGGTCAGAATGGAGGAGCGTGATGGACTGCTCTTAATGCTGTTTAACCCTGGCCCGGCCATCTCTTTCCTTTGAAGGAACTATTGATAGTGTTAGTCTGGAAAAAGGATATTTCAATTAACATTTCTTTTTTTCCCCCCCTAACAAATAGGAATTTTAGGAAACTTTGGTGAGGGACAAGATACAAATGAAAAGAAAATTGAGATAAGTTGCGGGGCTTGGAAATGTGGCGCGTTACTCACTGCCCTAAGAGCATACTGCGCCTCTTGTATAGGTAGTATGGCAAGAGCATATGATATGACAAGAGTACTCGCTTGCTGTAACCGACCGCTGGCACAATCTTCTTCTCTACAGGCACGACCATTGGCTTAAATCTTCTTCTCCGCAGGATAAGAACTCTTCCTTTCGCCAAAGAGCTCAAAACAACAAAGTAAAGGAAGAATTTAATTGAACTAGTGTAGTACATGCACATTTCTTTGGCCTTTCATCAAGGCCCTATATGTGACACCTCTAAGATTTGGAATAGTTTAAGATATAATAGGGCTAAACTTCTTAACCCGGTTACAGCATTTTGGACGGTGGTTAGGTCCAAGAAGTTAAGAGGGTTAAGCATGTTAGGGTTAGAGTAGTTCTAGGATGGTTGACCTTCTGGGAAGTGGGGTGTCACTGTCACGCCCCGAATTACCACGTTTTTCCGGGCTCGCTAACAGATCCGCCGTATATACAGAAATTTTTCGTATATACGAAGCGATAACTGAACCTGCAAACACATCAGTACAACTACAAGAGAATATAGAGCTGCTAAAACTGCTATTAATAAATATATTAAACCAACTGTACATACATGTTTCCCAAAATACAACCCTGTATACAGAAAGTGAAAGTACAACATCAACTCTGAGTATACGTATAAATATCTGTATGTACATGGTGACAAAAAAAACTAAAAAAAATAAATAAATAAAAAATGCGTCGAAACCCTTCCAGTATAGGTTATTCTTGAATATTTTTCTTAGTAATTTACACTCTTAATTTTTTTTTCTAAATTTCTTTATCTAACTAAAATGTATTGTTACTCTTTGGTAACTATAAACTAAAACTATTAATGGCTTAAGTGAACAAAGCCATTATAATAAACGAAACTTTTACTTAATTTTCAAAAATATCTCAATTAAAAAAGGAAAGTCAATGGTTCTTACCGAACACCCGGGACTTTTTTACCATAAAACCCTCCAAAATTTAAGATTTTAGAAAATAACCCTGTGAAAAATGAATTTGGGAAACTAACCCTCCTCTCGCCACGTTGGAGCCACGTCAGGTGTTTCTTTTGAAGACGGTGAACGATTCACCGTCTTCGTAATATACGAGCAGAAAACGGTCAACCGTTCACCGCTTTACAAATGCGGTGAACGACTCACCGCCTTTAGTGCAAATATGCCTGCGCAGCGAAGGCGGTGAATCGTTCACCGCCTTTAGTGCAAATGTCCAAAAGCCCAATTTTTTCCTAAGTGCTGGCCCTCCTAAGTGGAAGTTGTGACACAGACAAGGCGGCGGACCATTCGCCGTCTTCATGAAAACGCTGAACCATTCGCCGTCTTCATGAATTTTGATGAAGACGGTGAATGGTTCACCGCCTTCAGTACAAACTACGCCAACACCTATTTTCAGCAAGGTTTTAAGACCAATTTGTACAAGTTTGGAGTAAACAATTTCATAAGAACAAAAATTTCAAGAAGAAAATCAAAAACACATCCAGAACACACTACAACAAATTTAGGTTTTAGCGGCGATTATTTTTTAAATTTCCGGCAATTGTAATTGCCGCTAAATAATTTAGTGACAATTATGATAATTGCCACTATAGGTAGGGTCGGTAAAAATTATAGTGGCATTTGTTCCGGCGGTTGGTAAAAGTCCAAATAAATGCCGCTAAATTCTATATAATAGCAACTATTATAAATGCCACTATAATTAATTATAATTGCCACAAAAAATATACTAAATGACTGATAAATGAAGCTTATAGCGGCAATTACAATTAATATTAAAATACTTATCCACAACTAAATACTCTAATGAATTGAAATATTAAAAAAATAGTAATAACCAAAGAGCATTAATAATTTGTATAAAAAACAGTCTTTACTCTCAAATTACAATCTCAATATTCAATTTAAATTTCGGACATGAGTTCTAACAACAAAATACTTGTTCAAAATTTAACCAAAAAATAACAAATTCTAAATGAAACTAAACACCTATAATATCGAAAAAAACCCCAAATTATAAATGCTTAAAACTTTTTGTTCCACTTCGAAAGCTTGCTCAGATCGATGACAAAGCCCCACAGAACCTGTTTCCAAAATAATATTTTTGCAATCAGTGGTATGAATAAGCATATGTTTATTTTCAGGATTGAATAGGGTTCCAAAATTCATTCTAATGTAACAGCATTTGTATAAGATCGAATTAGACAGTAAATAAACCTCAGAAAAGCCTATAGATAAAATACTGTCATTTAAGAAACAACGAATGCAATTTTAATTAATGCAGCATTATTCTCCTAATAGTGGTAAATGATAATCATCTTTAGAACTAATTACCGAGAGGCATAACTGACGCATTTTCTGCAAAAACTAAGACCAACAAAATCATATCTCCCACATTTGGAATATAGAATACGAACCACAAGGTGAAACAAGCAACTAAACTTCCACACCAAACAAATTAAACTAGCCATAAAGGCGAAAAACTATAAGCTTAGTAACTAGAAAGGACCTTTAATCACAAAACTGGCAAAGTTGGGCAGAGGGAAAAACTGCTCCAATAATATGGTTTTACAGCTTTCAAAAGAAAAATTACCATAACTCCTTACAGTATAAAGCCCTGTATAATGGTCATTAAACTGACAAAAACCATCTTGTTGAATACATATAAAAATATGTACTCCTAAATAAATAAGCAACCTTCGGAGTGTTTAGCAGAAATAAGGAATGATGCTCTCAAATAGGGTGGAGATTTCTGACAAATACATGAGATTTTTAATGCGATCTATATCCTACTTTTCTATGGCACTTCAAAATCAATTTTCTTGTTCATCTCAAACATTATTAAATGTGTCAACTAGGCTGTAAATCAGTTCGATTAAAGCATATTGATCAGTGTTTAAACTTACTATGTTGTTCGATCAACAACATTGATGCCAGTAAATACATTTTCTTTCAAGCATTGATCAATACGCTCGCTTTCAAACAAAATTACAAACAGAAAATGAAAATGAAAATGTCAAGTCTCTTTCTTTAGTAAATAGAATATAGTTTTGAATTCATAGGTCTTCCCTTCGTATTTCTTTTCCCTATTTATTTCCTCTCCGTCCTAATCTCCACCCTATTACTTTTAAGATTAATGTTTCTGCTTATATATTTCTCTACAAGTTGCAGCTTTTCTATTGCAGGACACCAAAATGAGACCAGAGCATTTGAGAGTTTAAGTAGTACGTACTTGCGACTGATTTGATAAATGTGATCTCTGATAGAGAAGATGTGTCAAGATCTTATAAGAATAGTAGCCTATTTGCAAGCAAAGATTTAAATACAAGACGAAGAAGAGAAAACAATGAAAACAATAAATCCACTTACAGGATGAAAGGGTGAATCTGTCGAATGAAATTCTATATCGTATTTTGGTTCACGAGAACTCCGCCCAAATGCCACACCTGAGAATCAAAATTAAGAAAATTTACTGGGACAAAAGAGAAAAACATAAGAATATAGCCAAAAAGTTCAATTCCCACAGAGACATAAATATGGCCTTCCCCAACATTTTGCATAATTGAGTTCCCTCTCAAAATTAAGATATACATGAAACCAATAATCTACACCCATGAATGCAATGCTATTATTAGGAAATAAACACATAAGGAGATAATTCCACCTAAATTATCGCTTTCGGCTGCTTCAAAGCAAGCAAGTGATAATTCTCAACTTATTTGAGGCAATATAGCAATAGCTACATAAAACGCTTCCATCACAGAAATCCAATAAAATATTTGTTCCATTTCAACATCAATTTTTTGGATGAATACCAAATTGGTATTCACAAGTGCACAGCGTAGTAAAAATCCAAACTTCAGATACCTAAGCAACCATTTATTGAACACTAAATCGCAGGCCCAAAATCTTTTAAAAAATAATATATATATCCGAGCTTGAACAAAACCCAGATCATATTTTCAACAGATACAACATTCTAGGGCACAAATTGAGATCAAATTGGAGATAATCGTTAAGAAATTACGAAAAATATCCCCTCAACATCCTTTCTGACCCAAGTAAGATTATCATTTTCTTGCTGAAAACTGTCCACCAAATCAACCGAAATGTGAGGATCTATCTCCATTACCCTCTCTACATCATTTTCTTATTCATTTTACCAAAATCATCCCTAATATGAAACCGTATGTTGCTTTCCATTATTGCTACTAACAAACACCTAGTGTGAAGGAGACCTAAAATAATTCACGCATAAATCAACTGATTCCTAAGAAAAGCGATAACATATTAGATTCGAAGTAATGCTCCTCAAAAGTCCTAATTACTACTCTTTGCAGGTGGATAGATAGAATCCTACAAAACCTATATGATTAATTAAAACACAGAAACATGTTGAAGCCATACAATTCCTACATAGTTCTTTAATTCTCCAAACCATGCACATCCACATCACAATCAACCCGATCTATAGCTGTAAAATAGCAGAGATAATTTCAAATTCCACAAAGCACTTCTTATTGGATTAAGCAAAACAATAAGGAAACTAAAGCAAAATCTGCGATCAAAACCTACTTCGCAAGCAATTTCACAAAGGATTACAAACCGAATCAGAACATCAAATCGCACATAAGAACAACTTATACGATCAACTAAACATCAAACATATTACCGAAACACATTAAATCCACAGAATTCGCAACCAAGTTCTTTAATTCCACATTCCACAGGCTATTCACAGCATACATATCACAAATCCACTAATGTTAGCAAATAAATCATGATATTTGCTAACAATAAGATAAATATATACAGGATCCCCTTCAACTGTAAACCATTTTGAAATAGACCCTTCAAGTACTATTCAAAGACACCCAAAGATTTTTTTTTTTTTTTAAAGAGATTTTGATTTGTGTAATCCGCAAATTTAAACCCTCACCTTCGACCTCTCAACCTCCCTGCCACCGCCTCCGCCGCTGTTGCAGAGCCGACCATTCTTCAAAACCCTAGGATCCACAATCTCGCAATCGAGATCTGCACCGGGCTTAGGGTTCCTCTCGGCCAACCTGTGCGAGAGCTCCCGCGGCGGGGAGAAGCCGAATTCGATGGCAGCGGCGGCGGCGGCGGCTATGTCGGACACCGAGGACGGAAAGGGTGTGGAGGCGAAGGGAGGTCGTCGGAGCGCCGCCGCCGGCACCGCCGCGCTCGTGGAAGAGGAGGCTGAGGGCGACGCCGGATCTCCTCGAAGCACGCAGGGCCGAGAAGATCGGGGGCGATTCGGGAATGGGATCGGAGCTTGGAGAAGACGCGGAGGAAGAGGGAGGGGGAGGGATGAGTAGAGGTGAAGGAGAGAGGAAGAGCTCGAGCTCGGGGGGGGGAGGGAGAGAACGCATCGGAGCTCGGAGCGTTCGAACGTAGGGGAGGGGCGCGGTGGAGTGGGTTTGGGTTAAGGTTAGGGTTAGGATTAGAGTTAGCTGGGCCTCAAAATAAATATATTTGATATAAAATTATTAGTCGGTAAAAATATATAGCTTAAAATAATTGCCGCTAAATATAAATTAATAATGAATAATAATGGCCATTCGATAATTGCCGCTACTAAATTGCCGCTAAATGTCTATTTTGTTGTAGTGACAATAAGATAAAACCAATATGATACAATATTCGATCAAAATAATATCAATGTCAATCTCTCGATCTGCCTCTCCCTCGACGTCCTCGGCCACGTCCGCGTGCACGCCTACGTCCACGTCTAGGCCCACGATCACCATCCGGCTCAGCAGGAGGTGCGTCATCAATTGGCTCGATACCGGCTATCTGATCGAGATTCGCGATAATGATGCCCTCAGGATGCTCCGAAATCGCCTCTGGCTCTGGTCGATCACCCTCGACAATGGCCAGTGTAGATCCTGGGGGGTGCTGTGATGATGACGGGGCATGACGACGACAATAGACGGATCTAAAATACTCTCGCGAGACTGGTGGCGGAAGCAAGTGCAACGGCAAAGAAGATATCGAATGGGCGGCGGGCATAACTCCAACAGCAGCGGGAGATGGAGATCGTGACACAGGGGCGGCGGGCATAACTCCAACAGCAGCGGGAGATGGAGACCGTGACACACGCTCGCTCGATGTCGAATGTGATTCGATAGGAGACGGCGATCGTCGCATGTGATGACCTGATGTCGAGGCGTGAGCATAGCCTCCATCCCCTATATCCCTGACGACAGGTATAGCAGGAACATGCTCCAGTACTGACTCAATATGCGCACAGATGCCCGTCAGAGACTGTAGCATCGTATGGATAGCAGGCGGATCATCAACTAGCTGTCTGATACTGTAGTGAGTATGCCGTAGTGCGTCCACCTGCATTATAGATAAGAACTCATTTTTTTCTATCTATATTAAATGTAAGATTTAAATAATAATTAATATATGAGCGATTGTACCAAAGGCCTCTCGGTCTGCCCACGAGGCTGGTAAGTCAACGAAGGACGCTGTACCCCACGAGAAATCCATCTCCTCGTTATCTGCCAATACCACTGCATGTAAATAGAGGTCGCATGTATCGGATCATCACCGGTGATCGGCAGCTGGTCGAAAATGTGCTGCAATCTCTCTCCCCATCTCTCGATGTGTGCAGCATGAAAGATCGCCCAATCCTCATCCACCAGCCCCTGAGAAATCACACGACGGATGGTCTCCACGTTAATGGGTATATGCTGGAGAAGACCAAACTGTCGTAGGACTCGATCCGGTACATGCATCTCTACAATATGAAAGCAAATCAGTGTAGTCCTCGATCGCCAGACCTCGCTGCCCTGTAATCGCATCTGTATATGGCCTCCATATAATCTGTGAACAAGCCAATAGTATATATAAAAAAAAACGCAATGCATTCATATGTTTTTATAATACTGCAAGAGATGGTTGCCTTAATATATACCTGGGACTCTCTCTGCTGATCTAACTCATCTCGATAAAACTCAATATCTGTGGTCTTTACGTTTGCTCCAAATCGTACGCCACCAGCGTTGTCCCACCTAAAATTAAAAAGTATGTGTTTGTAATTTGAAGAATGGAATATGCACTTTATATTTATATTATACCTGCAACCCAAAGGACAATCTTCTATACCGGGCATGACCCCAACGCCGGTAGGTCGCCCAATATGAATATGGTCCCATGCCCAAATCTATAAATAAATTAGAAGAAAATAAATAATTTACAATAGATTCAAACGATGGTAACTTAATATAACAATTAGAATATTATATATTATACCTGTAATAATGTCGCAAAACAACAACATTCGACATTTCCTTTCAATGCAGCTGCTCCTAGCGCCCGATAAAGATAGGCCAAAGCTGCTGCACCCCACGCTAATCCTTCGCAGTCATCAAAATCCTCCAAAAGTG
Source organism: Puya raimondii (assembly GCA_016920855.1). NCBI lineage: Eukaryota > Viridiplantae > Streptophyta > Magnoliopsida > Poales > Bromeliaceae > Puya > Puya raimondii. Next base: position 79,992,725 of record JABWPP010000049.1, read on the forward strand.
GAAGCCACTTCAGGTGAACTCTATATCCAGTGGGGTTGAGAAAAAGGCTACATCCAATCTGATATAGCATGTAGGCGCGTGCCGTAGCTGCAACTACTCCAGGAGGGGGCATCCAATTGTATATGGTGGAAGTGCTGGAATAACCAATCTAGTCTAATCTGACCGGCTCTGATGTCATCCGGTACAGCTCCCAAAAGCGCCTGACAAATATCCTCCCATGGGTACACTGCAGTACCAGTCACCGGCCCACCATGCACATGAAGACCAGAAATAACCGCCACATCTTGAAGTGTAACCGTCATCTCACCGTGACGAAAATGGAAAGTCTGTGTCTCCCGTCTCCATCTCTCAACCATAGCCCCTAATAATGACTTATCTAGCTGTACACGCCTCAGTCGTGAAATATAGTAGAATACAGCCTGCCGTAGAAGATCGAGCACTGCTGGATGATCAAGATCCCACTGGTTTAATTTGCGGCCGTGCTTCGTGAACTGAACAGGACGATACCCCTGCAATGAATAAAAATAATTCGTTCATCATTTCTATTTATTAAGACAATGACAAACTTTCAAAATAATCCGTTCATCATTTACCTCAGCCCTGATAAATCCTGACCTATGGAGATGCTGCTCTGTCAAGACCGACGAATCAACCGGTCCCGCGTCCTCTAGCTCTGCCATCTGTAATGTATAAGATTTTGCATTTAGTTACATATTAGAAACATTAGAAATATACAAATATTGGCAGTTTTGCAAATAATATCAGAATAGGTTACAAGTCCTACGTCGGCGTCCTTGATTTGCTCTCTCTGTATTTTGTGGACATGTATTCCTATAATGCCCTTCCTGTTTACAAATACTACACTTCGTTCGTCGGCCTGCCCTTTCGTCCATTATATTATGAATACGTGTAGAACGTGGACGACCTTTCTTCCTCCTCAAAGGAGGCGGTGCAATTGGCGGGCCTTGAGGTCGTGGCCAGTAACGCCTATCAGGGACAGGATGGAAATGTGGTGCGTATATATCGCGATAACAATGAACACTGTACCAAGGAAAACAAAAATTATGATAGTCTATTCTCCTTTGCGAGCTACTGCAAACTGCCAAAAGATGTAAGCAAGGTATTCCAGTTATGTTACGGATTTGATATTGGCATATTTCGTGAAGTGAGTCGGAGTCTTGAAGGTTCAAAGAAGAAAAGACGAAGATTGAAGACTTGAAGACTCACCGTTTGAATTCACGATGCTTGGTAAGTTTAAATAATCTTGATGATGATTTATAAACATTTACAAGTGTTTGGAAGACTTTAGAATGGATTAAAATTGATTTAAAATATAAAAAATGAGTTTTCCAACTTCCGAGGTCCGGACCCTGAGGATGAGGTCCGGAACCCGTACGCCTCCCTGGCTGTCACGCAGGGAGGGTCCGGACCCTGAGGATGAGGTCCGGACCCTGAGGGCGGAGGTCCGGACCCTGAGGGCTGAGGTCCGGACCCCAGGCTGTTTCGCAGACTGGGTCCGGACCCTGATGGCTGAGGTCCGGACAATGAAACGCCTGGAGAGTGTCAAGGTCCGGACCCTATACCCGCGGTCCGGACCCCGACCCGTTGCGAAGTTTTGAAAAGTTATTTTTTCTATCCTACTTTGATTCTAATGTCTCCCAAACATGTAAATAAGATGGTAGATTCCTTAAAATATCTTTGCAATCCTAATTTGGTTCCAAACCTTTCTAAAATCAGTTTTGCAATCCTAGTCGAAATCGGTTTGCTTCCAAACCTTTCTAAAAACTGTTTTTTAGTCCTAATCTATTTCGGATTGCTTCTAACCTATAAATATGATGTGGGGGTGTCTCTAAAACGTGGTGAAGCATAGATTATCTTTTAGAAACCCTAGAAGCTTGTAGTTGACCGTTTTCCTCATCTTCTACATCAAGCTTCTCTCAAATTGATTCATGGTGCCCTAATTTCTAATATTCTTTTAGAATCAATTTGAGGATTGTTTAGAGATTATTCCCACAGATTTCTCATGATATTCTAAGCAATAAACCATCACCAATTTTATTGTTCTTGCTCCGGACGGAGTGCGCTCGTGGATTCGAGTGGGCGTCGTGGATTCGACGTGTTGAAGGCTTCGTGGATTCGAAGTTGGGCGTCTCGTGGATTCGAGGCGTGGCGTTCGTGGATTCATACGTGGGGCGTGGACAACCCGTTGGTGCGCGTGATCCGCTGAAGAGAAGGGAGAGGTTAAGTCCGTGGAGTCGGTAATCACCTTGTAATTCTTTACTCTTAGTGGATTGTTTTTTCGCGTGTTAGTCCCGTGGGTTTTTCTCCAAGGTGGAGTTTCCCACGTAAATCTCGGTGTGCTGATTTTATTTTCCGCATTACTTTATCGCATTGAGATTTGTGATTTTTGTTTATACACCTATTCACCCCCCTCTAGGTGATTGATATACTCTAGATAGATCCTAGGCCTCCCCCGTAACTTACAATTGGTATCAGAGCGGGATCTAGACTTTATCTTTCATAATGGGTGAAGGTGGTAACATTAATCGACCTCCGTTCTTTGATGGCATGAGCTATGCTTATTGGAAAGTTCGCATGAGAGCTTTTCTAATAGCCATTGATGAACGAGTGTGGCAATCCATAGAATTTGGATGGACTCATCCCACTCAAATCGTCGATAATATTAGCGTCCCTAAACTTCGAAATAAATGGAGTAGGGAAGAGATTGATTTATCTTCTTACAACGGTAGGGGAATTAATGCCTTATTTAATTTTTTATCTCAAACCGAGTTTTCACGCGTCTCGGCGTGTGAAACGGCTAAGGAGATTTGGGATACTCTCCAAATTACGCATGAGGGAACTAGCTTGGTAAAGGTCCAAAAACTTCAAATGCTTACAAGTAAATTTGATTCAATTTTCATGGACGATCATGAGACCTTTACCGAGTACTATACTCGTCTTCAAGACATAGTCAATACATGCGCAAATTTGGGAGAGAAAATCTCGGAATCTAAAGTTGTAAGAAAAATTTTGAGAACTCTTCCCGAAAGATTTCGTCCGAAGGTTGCGGCCATTGAGACTATAAAACATCCGGACGAGATGAAAGTAGAAGAATTAGTAGGCGCTTTACAAACATATGAAATGACTTTTCCTACTAATGAATCTTCTTCCAAGTCTTCTTCTAAGAATACAGGTATTGCACTAAAATCTACGAAGGAGGAAGACGACGACTCGGATTCCGACGAAGAAATTTCGCTCGCTGATTTTGAACATCAATTGGAGCGTCTCACGAAGAAATTTCGTCGGAATTTCCGGAAGAATAAGTCAAATCGATCTACATCCAAGCCTTCTTCTAACGGATCTTCACATTCTAAATCTTCTAAAGAGAAGAAGCTTGCAAAGTTCCCTAAAGATAAGGATGAGATTGAAGGGGAAATCCGATGTTACAAGTGTCGCGGCTACGGTCACATCTCCACGGATTGTCCCACTAAAAAGTCTTATAAAAAGAAGGCTTTACAAGCTAGAACTTGGGATGATTCAACTTCTAATGAATCGAGTTCTAGTGAAGAGGAAACCAATGATGCAATTGCCTTTTCTTCACATGTTTCTCCTTCTCCCTCTACTTTTTGTTTATCATCTATTATTTCTAATGATATGCTTTCTTCTTCTTTGCATGAAACGTCAAGCGACGACGGCACAAGTGAAGGAGAGTCGGATGATGAAAGTTTAGGCGATGCCTACAATCAACTACTTTTTGAATCGAAGAAGATAGCTAAGCACAACAAGAAGTTGAGGAAGCGACTTTTGGAGCTTGAGGATGACAAAAAGACATTGAGTACTTCAAATAAAGCTCTTGAGGAGGAAAGGGAAAACATATTGAAGAACAACAAAATCCTTCAAGAGAATCTCAACCAATCGGAGATAACGATCAAATCACATCAAGAAAAGGTTGGCTTTCTAGAACAAAAATACAAGGAAATTCATGTCTCTAATCAAGTCTTGACCAAACAAGTCCATCAACTCAAGTCCGACATACAAAAATTCTCCTCCGGATCGAAAAAGCTTGATGATATGCTCGGTTTGGGTCAAACGGATAAACTTGGACTTGGATATGAGCAAAAACATTTGTTGAGAAGTAAAAAAAAATTCAGCACCCAAACTCTCAACAAGTGTAAAAGAGAAAGTATGCCATAGATGCGGAAAGAAAGGACATATCAAGAAAACATGCCATAAAAAGAAAACTCAAGTGGCATCTTCTAAGCATCTATCGGCATCTTCCATCACTCGACAACCCCCACGGTTTCAAAAGCAACATCCAAAAGGTCGAGTACCCAAGGTCAACCAAAAGTCAAAGCCACAACAACCAACTACTCCAAAGCGGAATGCGGTGGTAAGACCCACGGTTGATCAAAAGTCAAAACAAACCGTGCCCAATGTCAACAAATCAAGACAACCAACAATCCGACAAGTTTGGGTTCGGAAAGGTGATATCTTTCCTTTTCAAAAGTCTTAATTTGTTTTGACTTAGTGTAGTGCTTTGATCGGTTTCTATTGCATATCTTTTGTTCATTGCATTACACGTTTTGGTGCTTTCATTGTTACGTTTTTTTTTGATTCTTTGAATGATTAGAACATTAAATAGTGCATTGAATATCAATAGGTTCACTTTCATTCACTCCTAATTAATCTCATATTAATTATCGGTTTTACTTTTATTTTCATTATATTTGAAGATAATTTATTATGAGAATTCTTAATACTTATATTCATCAAATTTAGGCAATCATGTGTAATCTCTAGGAGCTTAACCTATCTCGGTTGTGTGTGTTGAATTTGATGAATAGTCATTCTCTTATGGACTAAAATTTGTCACATTTTCTTTCAACTAAGAGATTGCATAAGCGAGGGGGAGTTATTATTATAAAATGCTCATATGCTTTGAAAGATGTGGAAAGAGTTACATCCTTAAAGGAGTGTGAAAACTACCACCACATGGAGGAAAGAGCTACCACCCCGGTCGTCCGGTTAGTGTGTGCAGCTACCACATGAGAATTGAATTGCATATCCGAAAAAATATATACAAGTGCAAAAGGATGCAAAAGGAAAATGTCACAAAATTTTATTTTTTCGGTGTTATAAGGTGGTCCACATACATGAAAGATGCTCAAAGAGCCACCCCCTGTGCGATATTTGTTTTATCTCAAATTTGAATGTTTATTCAACAAATTTCTGTCTCTTTGATGAATCCCCTAAGTCATCTTCATAATCCGTTTACATATTGATAGCTTTTGAGCCTTTAGATTATTTTTGATGACTTGTTTTTGAAGTTTATATGAATTAAGAAATCGGATAATATTTTATCTACATCTTGGTGAGTGTGTAGTAAAATTCTTAATTCTTATGAAATTAATAGGGATTAAAAGAAGTCAATGTGAATTTATATTTCTCATGCACTAACATTGCTTGAAATTTTATCACAAGTGGTTTCAAAATTGAAAAAGCTTTAAACTTGTGTTTTGATTGATTTCTCTCGAAATTCTCTCTATTTTTGGTGTTTTTTCTTTTGGCAATTTTTGACAAAAAGGGGGAGAGAGGTAATGATGACTTAGACGCATAAACATAGGGGGAGAGATTGCATGAACAAAGGGGGAGAGATTTAGATATATTTTTTCAACTAACTTTGTTTGTGGAGAATGTAAATTTTTTGCAGGTCTTTCAAGACTTCAAGACTCCATTTTGTCTAAGTTATAGAGTTTTTTTAGGAGTTATAAATTGTAACTTGTGTTAAACATAGGGGGAGAGATTGCATGAACAAAGGGGGAGAGATTTAGATATATTTTTTCTACTAACTTTGTTCGTGGAGAATGTAAATTTTTTGCAGGTCTTTCAAGACTTCAAGACTCCATGTTTGTCTAAGTTATAGAGTTTGTTTAGGAGTTATAAAATTATAATTTTGAATTTTATTTGGGTCTTTCACGCGAGAAGTTCATTGTTTTGGTGATGGCAATGAATTTCTTTTTTTTGGAGAGATAAGCATCGTGAGTGTTTTATGTAATTTTGAGTTTTGTCACGAAATTGCCAAAGGGGGAGATTGTTACGGATTTTATATTGGCATATTTCGTGAAGTGAGTCGGAGTCTTGAAGGTTCAAAGAAGAAAAGACGAAGATTGAAGACTCGAAGACTCACCGTTTGAATTCACGATGCTTGGTAAGTTTAAATAATCTTGATGATGATTTATAAACATTTACAAGTGTTTGGAAGACTTTAGAATGGATTAAAATTGATTTAAAATATAAAAAATGAGTTTTCCAACTTCCGAGGTCCGGACCCTGAGGATGAGGTCCGGACCCTGAGGATGAGGTCCGGAACCCGTACGCCTCCCTGGCTGTCACGCAGGGAGGGTCCGGACCCTGAGGATGAGGTCCGGACCCTGAGGGCGGAGGTCCGGACCCTGAGGCTGAGGTCCGGACCCCAGGCTGTTTCGCAGACCGGGTCCGGACCCTGATGGCTGAGGTCCGGACAATGAAACGCCTGGAGAGTGTCAAGGTCCGGACCCCATACCCGCGGTCCGGACCCCGACCCGTTGCGAAGTTTTGGAAAGTTATTTTTTCTATCCTACTTTGATTCTAATGTCTCCCAAACATGTAAATAAGATGGTAGATTCCTTAAAATATCTTTGCAATCCTAATTTGGTTCCAAACCTTTCTAAAATCAGTTTTGCAATCCTAGTCGAAATCGTTTTGCTTCCAAACCTTTCTAAAAACTGTTTTTTAGTCCTAATCTATTTCGGATTGTTTCTAACCTATAAATATGATGTGGGGGTGTCTCTAAAACGTGGTGAAGCATAGATTATCTTTTAGAAACCCTAGAAGCTTGTAGGTGACCGTTTTCCTCATCTTCTACATCAAGCTTCTCTCAAATTGATTCATGGTGCCCTAATTTCTAATATTCTTTTAGAATCAATTTGAGGATTGCTTAGAGATTATTCCCACAGATTTCTCATGATATTCTAAGCAATAAACCATCACCAATTTTATTGTTCTTGCTCCGGACGGAGTGCGCTCGTGGATTCGAGTGGGCGTCGTGGATTCGACGTGTTGAAGGCTTCGTGGATTCGAAGTTGGGCGTCTCGTGGATTCGAGGCGTGGCGTTCGTGGATTCGGACGTGGGGCGTGGACAACCCGTTGGTGCGCGTGATCCGCTGAAGAGAAGGGAGAGGTTAAGTCCGTGGAGTCGGTAATCACCTTGTAATTCTTTACTCTTAGTGGATTGTTTTTTTCGCGTGTTGGTCCCGTGGGTTTTTCTCCAAGGTGGAGTTTCCCACGTAAATCTCGGTGTGCTGATTTTATTTTCCGCATTACTTTATCGCATTGAGATTTGTGATTTTTGTTTATACACCTATTCACCCCCCTCTAGGTGATTGATATACTCTAGATAGATCCTAGGCCTCCCCCGTAACTTACAAGTTAGACAAAATTCACCACAAGTACACTGTGCATTTGTTCCATTCACCACCACCGTATACTTGTCATTTCCAACTTCGACCTCAAATTCATCCAGCCCATATCGACGGACAATGCCACCCCGTGCAAGCTCCATATTAATTGAAATATGACTGCGTATTCTAGGAGTCAACGCGCCCGTCATACTTTCACCATCTTCACGACGCTCCAAGAAATAATTATTAAGTTTATACAATGTCGCCGCTACGAAAGCCGTGATAGGCAGAGCACGAATTCCTTTAAGTACCCCATTTAAACTTTCTGACATATTCGTGGTCATCAACCTGAATCGTCGTCCTCCATCAAATGCCCATGCCCAATATTCTTTATACCCTTCAAGATCATCCACCCATTTCCAAGCATCGCTGTCTAATGCAAGTAACTCTTCTTTAAGGTTATAATATTGTACCGATGTGGGAGCACATCCAATAGCCCAGAACTTGTCTAGCAAAGAATTATTTTTAATACGCTTATTCATATTTTCTTTCATATGTCGAAGACACCATCGGTGTGCATGCTCCTGTCGAGGAGGATATATCTCGGCTACTATTTCCTTTAAGCAACTAAACCGATCAGATATAAAGCAAACCGAACGATTGCGTGTAACGTATTGACGCAAGTTATGTAAAAACCAACGCCAACTTCCACCATTTTCTCCTTCACAAATTGCGAATGCTAATGGATATATGCCATTGTTTGCATCTGTAGCCGTCGCTATCAATGCATGGCCTTCGTATTTCCCATATAAGCGAGTGGCATCAATGCTCACTACCGGTCGACAGTGTGTGAATCCACGAATAGAAGGTCCAAATGACCAGAAAACACGACAAAATTGAGAAACCCCACCTCCAGGCCATCTATGATCAAGACGCCATAAAGTACCAGGATTACTTTTCTGCACCATAGTAAGATAACGAGGCAAGTCTGTGTATGACTGCTCCCTGCTACCGTAAATAATTTGTAATGCTTTACTCCTTGCTAACCACGCCTTTCAATAGTTTATGTCAACATGAAAAGTTGCTCGCACTGTTTCCTGTATTTCTTTTGGCGTCATATTAAGTCTTGCCTTCATCATCGGGAGAATCTCTTGACATATAAGACTAGAAGTACAATTACGGTGCGACGCATTTAGCATTGGAATTACACATGTGTGGGGACCTGCATATGTCTTCACTCTGAAGTATGTTGCATCTTTAGGAACCGAAGCGTGTAATCTCCAAGGACATTCTTCAATCATGCATTTTACCGTATAAGTCGTTTTCGTGGATTTCAAAACCTTCATCTGGACATTATAATTAATGTGCCATCGATCTAGAGCGTCCACTAAAGATGCCTTATCATTAAAGGTACACCGAACCCAAGTCCCGTCAATGCTAGGTAGATCATTGTTAGTCTGTCGATTACGAAATCCAGCTGGATTAACAACATATTGATTTATCCAATTATTATCCGGAGGAAACTGCTCTGGATGGTCAATAAAATCAAGTTCCTCATCAAGATTATCTACATATTCGTTGTTGACATGTGGGTTATTGTTTTCACTGTAAATGGCATTCGCAAGGCAGTTTAACCCACCGTCATGATCATCTTCAATGTCAGCAGCTAGATCATTCCAATCGTTGTCCTCACTACTATAATGATCATCATTATGAATGGGGGCATCATCCTGAATAGGGGCATCATCCTGAATAGGGGCATCATCCTGATTATTGTCATTATCATCTCCTTCGTCGACAATATTAGTAGGAACTTCATTCCAATGTTCATAGGACGTAGATAGCCTGCAATGGGTCCCGAATCTTTACACACTTAGATACTTTTTTACATACTATTAATTAAAAAAAACTTAAGTTTTGTTTTTTACCCCCAATCATAAGGTTCCAATTGTATATGAGATATGGTAGGTTCTGCACAGGAGTTCGTCGGTAGTGCATGAATCGTGGGTTCCTCACGTGAGGTCGAGGGTTGCGCATGTGAGGCCGAGGGACGCGCACGTGATGATGAGGGGTGCGCACGTGATGACGAGGGGTGCGCACGTGATGACGAGGGTTGCGCACGTGGAGAATTACTTTGTCTGCAATATTTATAATTTACTATCTGAAAATATCTAATAAGCAAAGAACAAAACCCGCACCCAAATGTAGAGATTTCACTTACCTTGTCATCTCGACGCCTGGTTCGTTACCAACTTCGCGGTCACCAATTGGATTATCCCAAAAGCCCACATCGAAATTATTATGAAGCAAACTTGTGTAATAGCCTTGCGACTGATATTGTGTCTCCGACGGATATAAATCTTTCTCGATATATACCGACACACATCCATAATGTTCAACACATCCAATTAATCCCTCAAATGAATCATCATCTACTATTTCGTGAGTTATATATTCATCCACTCCCGTTGTAGGGCATCGAATTGTGAATTTGAGACGAAATTCTTCTCTACTACAATGCCACGCCCCGTCGGGCCTTTAACACCAACTAGGTGGAAAGGATAACCGCACGGGCGCATGCCCCAGACCCGCCGAACGGATAGAGTCTCTTCTACCCGCCCAAGGCGTCACAACACAAGCATGTCCACGAGGTTCCAACTAGGAACGGAGTACAAGAGTTGCACACGAAAAGCATCAACATAAAGAAGTTCTACTTCTATTACATCACAATTGCACATTTATACATGCCCAAATTTTTCTTTTCTTTCATTTCCATTCCATATATCAAGTTCCAAAATTATGGAATATACAAGTTGCATATAATCAATGAAAACCCCAATACTATCAATGTCCAAGACTAGGGGTACAACTCTATGTATCACCAAAATGGAAGGGCCGCTATCTAGAGAGCCAAACCCTTGCCTCGCTCCGCCGCCTCACTCGCGGAAGGACCTGAAAAATGTGGGGTGAGAACTATATACATAGTTCCCAGTGGGTAAGGCCACCCAAGAGAGAAGCTCGACCCACCAGGTCCAAAGAAACACCATATGCATAAGTTAGATCACAAATAACTATGCAACAATTATTTACATGCTTGTAAATAAACATAAAGGATGCAACAAAATAAAATGTCCATTTTTTATTTTCTTCTAGGTTCATCCTATATTTCACATTGACCAAGTTCAACTACTTGTCATAAACTTATGGTTTCAGAATCGCCGCATCACCATAATAGTTCCAACATCCGAGGAGTGAAATCGTCACCTCCGTGTTCGAGTAGCGAAATCGTCGCATACTCGGGATAGCGAAACCGTCGCATACCCCACCTCAACACCGCCATCACATGGCACGGGTAGCGAAATCGTCGCATACCCGGAATAGCAACCTCGTCGCACATCCCATCTCAACACCGCCATCACATGGCATGGGTAGCGAACTCGTCGCATACTTGGGATAGCAACCTCGTCGCACATCCCATCTGAACACCGCCATCACATGGCATGGGTAGCGAACTCGTCGCATACCCGGGATAGCAACCTCGTCGCACATCCCATCTCAACACCGCCATCACATGGCATGGGTAGCGAACTCGTCGCATACCCGGGATAGCAACCTCGTCGCACATCCCAATCTATCACATTTCACACTTGCCAACCTAAGTCTCATGACCCTAGGTTCAAGTCACTAAGTCTCACCTATGTTCAATGACACTAGGTTTACTTTCTCGTTCTCAACCTAGGTTCCATGACTCTAGGTTTCAATTCTCATGTCCAACCTATGTTCAATGACACTAGGTTCCAAATTCATACATGCAATCACATAACAAGTATAGATAATAGAAATATACTTGAATTCTATAACATGCAATAGGAGCTCATGGCTCTACCTATCATGATTTCATCTTTGCCAACATGCAAGTCCTAGAGTTCACAATACATACCATTTTATCTTTAAATGGATATTTACCCTAGACATGAAAGTGACCTAATCACTTCAGTAAACACAAACCCACCTCAAGAGCTTCCAAATTCTTGTATTCTTTGAGCTCCTAGGTCTCCAAGCCTTGAGTTCTTGCTTCAACCCAAGCTTCTACAAGAAAATGGTTCGTTACTCGTTACGAACCCTTAAATCAACTCAATACATGAAATCAAGTGTTCTAACATGATTTCTTATGCCTCAATTGCAATTCCCGAAGGTCCAAATATTTTTAGAACCTCCTAAGACAAAAACTCTCATTTTACCTAGGTTTCACATGCATGCATGTAGAACCTCAAAATCTCTTGGCCAATCTCCACGTTTTGTGGTTTAGATTGCCTAGGGTTTCCAAAAACCTCAAAATACTAGATCAATTCTAAGGTTTGAACCCAAAACGTGAGGAACTAACCTTAATCGTGAGTTCCCCAAGCTTCTACTTGCACCAAGAAGCTTCTTTGCACCTTGGAAGTCCTTTTCCAAGCTCCAATCCACCACTTCTCCAAGCTTTGGAGAGTTCTCTAGAGAGAGAAAGTGAGAGAGATGGAGAGGAGAAGTAGAGGAGGAAGACAATGGGAAGGGGAGAGGGTCGTAGCCCTACATACACCCCAACACATGTGAAAAGACCATTTTGCCCCCCTCACACTTCACTACACACAGCCAGCCAAAGCTGGGATTTCGCAGCACTGTATACCGGTATTTGCATTTGCATACCGGTATACGGGTGCTAGTTCCGGTATACCCCGAGGAATTCCGCAAAACCCGAGAGCTGGTTTCTCGGATTCAGCCCTCGCATTCCGGTATACCACACCACATACCGGTACTAATCACTTCAGTACCGGTATGGACATCCTCATACCGGAATCCACTGCAGACTTCACAAGTTCAGCAGTTCTAACTTTTCGAAGTCCGTTTTCGCGCCTCATTTGCGCCGAAAATACTTCGCACAAGTCCCAAACTTGGCCGAAGCCTCACACATAGCCTCTCATGCTATTTTTCCACCGAAACTCCATAAGTTGTAGAAGTTCGGTACGATGCACTGAAATTCAGTGTACTACATACAATTTGCCAGACGATACATTTTCGTCTCAAAATTAGAATATGTCGTATCTGAACGAATCGCGATCAATTTCTTTCATCCGCTGACATATTGCGGGACATTTCCATCCGTAACTAACTGTCCATCCCAATGAACACTTAGAGGCATCCGACGACTAGCCATTTTAACTACACAAAAGAACACATTCCTAATATATTCTGTTATTTTCTTAATTTACACACTTTTTTACAATAAAATTACGTTACCACTAATATTAATCTATTTTAACACACTAATATTAATTATTTTTCTAAAATTATTTTCATAATTTTCTTACTTTTTCCACTTCCACTTTATTTTTAACACTAACAATTTTCTAAAATTACGTTACCACTAAACTGATAACACTGATGTCAACACACTAGGGAAAATGGTAAGCACGACCTGCACAACGACGATCTCGGACGGCTAGGCGGTGGCGAAAAAGCCGTCGATCTCGGACGGCGAGGCGGCTACCAGCGGCGTCGGCCACAGGGGAGCAGCAGCACAATGTGGGAGACCACAGGTGGTGGCTGCTGCAGCGGCCGCGGGAGAAGAGGCGTCGGCGGCGGAGGAACGGGTGGGCAGCTCCGGCGGCGACGGGGAAGCTGCGACTTGAGCCGCCGCGCGCGCCGCCTGGCCGCTGGCCGCCGGCTGGAGCTAGCTTGCTTCGGCCGAGCTCGGTCCTGGTTTGTTTGGAGCTGCGCGCATTGATTTCGGCTTCTAGCTGCCTCTTGATCTTCGGGGAGGTGAGCACGATGATCGCAGCAACGCGCTGATCACCGTGATCACCTCGGCTGACAGCAACGATGCCCCGCTTCGCCGTTTTGACTGTGTCGAGCCCTATTAGTTTATGTGTTGATGTGTTCTTGAGCCGTTTGAGCCCCGCAACTATTTTTGTCGCTCCGGGCTGCGAGCACCCCCTCTACTACGTCGAGACCTGTCCGCTGGTGCTCGCGGAAGGTCGTGCAGACGAGCGGAGTGCTCTAACGGCCGTTTTGATTGTTTATGTATGTTTATAATTGATAGTTTAGGGCTTCTGTGTATTTGTTGCAGCGTGGCGTCGCTGCGGGCAGCAAGGGTTTAACCCTCACGGCCCTGTGGACTGGTTGCCCAGGCTCGTGATGCCCTCGCGGAAATTCGTTTTGATTTCCGACACATTTTTCGACAAATTGGTCAGTGTCGGTCGCGATACTCACTTGTTGAGATCGTGAGCAACCTGGCTTCGTCGCCAAGCCTTGTCGGTTGTTCTTCTTCGCTGTCACACCCCGCCGGGTCCTTAAACACCAACTAGGTGGAAAGGATAACCGCACGAGCGCATGCACCAAACCCGCCGAACGGATAGAGTCCTTTCTATCCGCCCAAGGCGTCACAACACAAGCTTATCCACAATGTTCCAACTAGGAACGGAGTACAAGAGTTGCACAAGAAAAGCATCAACATAAAGAAGTTCTACTTCTATTACATCACATGGCACAATATACATGTCCCAAATTTTTTTTTCTTTTTCATTCCATACATTATGTTCCAAAACTATGGAATATACAACATTCATACAAGAATGTAAATCCCCTATACTATCATATTCCAAAAATAGGGGTACAACTCTACATACAACCAAAATGGAAGGGCCGCTATCTAAAGAGCCAAACCCTTGCCTCGCTCCGCCGCCTCACTCGCGGAAGGACCTGGAAAATGTGGGGTGAGAACTATAAACATAGTTCCCAGTGGGTAAGGCCACCCAAGAGAGAAGCTCGACCCACCAGGTCCAAAGAAACACCATATGCATAAGTTAGATCACATATAACTATGCAACAATTATTTACATGCTTGTAAATATACATAAAGGATGCAACCAAATGAAATATAATTTATCATTCTCTCCTAGGTTCATCCTATGTCTCACAATGACTAAGTTCATTTACTTGTCATTTACTTATGGTTTCGGAATCGCCGTCTCACCATAATTGTTCCACATTCGAGGAGTGAACTCGTCACCTCCTAGTTCGAGTAGCGAACTCGTCGCATACTCGGGATAGCAAAATCGTCGCATACCCCGTCTCAACACGGCCACCGCATGGCATGGGTAGCGAACTCGTCGCATACCCGGGATAGCAACCTCGTCGCACATCCCCTCTCGACACCGCCAACTCAAGGCGAGGTAGCGAAATCGTCGCCTACCCGGGATTGCAAACTCGTCGCACATCCCATGTCGGTACGGCCAACTCATGGCATGGTAGCGAAATCGTCGCCTACCCGGGATAGCAAAATCGTCGCACATCCCGTCTCAATACGGCCAACTCATGGCATGGTAGCGAAATCGTCGCCTACCCGGGATAGCAAAATCGTCGCACATCCCGTCTCAATACGGCCAACTCATGGCATGGTAGCGAAATCGTCGCCTACCCGGGATAGCAAAATCGTCGCACATCCCGCGTTCACATTTTTCACTTGCCAACCTAAGTCTCATGACCTTAGGTTCAAGTCACTAAGTCTCGCCTATGTTCAATGACACTAGGCTTACTTTCTCATTATCAACCTAGGTTCCATGACTCTAGGTTCCAATCTCATGTCAAATCTATGTTCAATGACACTAGGTTTTAATCTCCCATGTTCCAACCTATGTTCAATAACACTAGGTTTCATCCTCATGTCCAACCTATGTTCAATAACACTAGGTTAACCATACATGCAACCATGCAACAAGTATTAATATTTGAATTATACTTGAAATATACATCATGCAATAGGATCTCATTGTTTATCCTATCATGATTTTTACCTTTGCCAACATGCAAAATTCTAGGGTTCACAACACATACCATTTTATCTTTAAATGGATATTTACCCTAGACATGGAAGTGATCTTATCACTTCGGTAAACACAAACCCACCTCGAGAGCTTTCGAATCCTTGTATTCTTCAAGCTCCTAAGTTTCCAAGCCTTGAGTTCTTGTTTCAACCCAAGCTTCTACAAGAAAACGGTTCGTTACTCATTACGAACCCTAAATTCAACTCAACATGTGAAATCAAGTGTTCTAACATGATTTCCTAGGCCTCACTTGCAATTTCCGAAGGTCCAAATATTTATAGAACCTCTCATTGCAAAAGTCCCAAATCTACTTAGGTTACACATGCATGCATGTGAAACCACAAAATCTCTTGGCCAATCTCCACGTTTTGTGGTTTAGATTGCATAGGGTCTCCAAAAACCTCTTGCTAAAGGATTGAATCCAAGGTTTAAACCCTAAATCACAAGAACTCACCTCAAAGCCCTAGCTCCCAAGCTTCTTCTTGCACCAAGAAGCTCCAAATCCACCTTAGAAGCTTTTCCCAAGGTCAAATCCTTCACTTCTCCAAGCCTTGGAGAGATCTCTAGAGAGAGAAAGTGAGGGAGAGGGAGAGGGAGTGTGAGGAAGATGGATGAGTAATGAGGAGAGGGACCCCTGCCCTCTATATATAGCCTATTCCCCACGAAATTACCAAAATACCCCTCACTGGGCATTCTGCACCAGCCGGGTCCGGACCTTGCAGATGGGGTCCGGACCCCGCACTGATAACTGGCCAGTGCGCAGGCCGGGTCCGGACCTTGGCATCAGGGTCCGGAACCCGTACGCACCCCAACTTGGAGACCCGCTCGGGTCCGGACCTCAAGTCCCGGGTCCGGAACCCGTACGTTCCCCATCTCGGACATCGGCTCGGGTCCGGACCGTAGCTGCCCGGGTCCGGACCGCAGCTGCCCGCGGACTTCATTGTCCGGACCCCAGCTTCCAGGGTCCGGACCCCGTGAGCAGTTTTGCTCCGGTTGGTCCTTTTACTTCGAAATCTTCGATTTCTGGGTTTCCACTCGCACCCAAAATATTCCGAAACCTTCGGAACTCAATTCCACACTAGCCATTACCGGCTCTTTCCGAACTTTCTCAAATTTAGTAAAGTTCGAAGCAACGCATCGAAATTCAAAGTGCTACATTCGCTGTCCCGAAGTTTTGAGGGCAGCGGATGTCACGCCCCGGATTACTCGCTTCCCCGGGCTCGCCAACAGATCCGCCGTATACATAGATTTCTCTATGTATACGAAGCGATAGCTAACCTGTAAACAAACATACAAGCCACTACAAGAGATATATAGAGCAGAAATAAAACATACTAACAACAAAAGCCACATGTACATATAGAGTCCAAAAATACAACAGGTACACCACAACCAAAATAGGTACAAATCCACACTATATGTACATGGCACAACCCAAAAATAAACTATCTCTAGTAGGGTTCTCCTCTAGGGACAACAGGGACAGGTAGGGTTCTCCTCTAGTAGGGTTCTCCTCTAGGGGCTCGCGACTCCCTTACCTCGATCCGCAGAAACAGGCGCAGCAGCCGCAACAGAAGAAGGCTCTGCAAAAAAGTGGCAACAATGGGTGTGAGAACTACTATCAAAAGAAGTAGTCCTCAGTGGGTACCGATACCGACCTCAACGGTCCACCCACTAAGTCTACGAGACTAACAATATAGCTGGTAGGTAAAGAACAACAAGATAAGCTGGAATAAACTCAACAGCTGAATGCAACTACCCTACCACTATCCAAGTCAACTCTCAAGTAAGCATCACCAAAGTGAGAAATCATCCCTGACCCAATCTATCGGAACCGCCCAAACGGGCTCGTCCAGCCAACTGCCTAGCCACACCGCACACTACCAAAAAGGGTAGCCGGTCCAAAACAGATCCACAATCTGTAGCGACAACAACGCAAAAGAGGCCTCACTCCGGAGGGGCACTCGGGGGAGCTACCCAGCCGAGTTAGTACGAGTATCTCTGTCGAGCACAAACAGGCCCCGGCAGGCTATAGTCAAAGAACAAAGGGGTCAAAAGGGGTCAAAGACTCTAAGCTCACGTGCCCTCAGCACAACCAGAAGCTAAAACAAGAGTCTGGGTCCACCGTCAACCCCGACGGCACCCGGTAATACAGACAGTCTAACCCTGCTGTTAATACAAGCTCGGCATCCCAGCACGAGTGTAAACTCGTCCTATTACGAACTAAGTATCCACCTCGCACTAACAGCAGTGATACAAGAACAGAAACGGCTCCTAGAGCTAAATCTGATAACAGTTCGAAAAGTGACGGTTGTATGTTCGCGAGTTTTCTCCTAAGTCAATTCCCAGTTCAGCATGTAAGTCATGTCGATAAATTATCAATTTATGCTCCAAATTCAGATTTCATATAAACACATGCAAATTCACGAATTCGAGCTACTAACATGATTAAACAGATAATAAAACAGCATGCTGCACTCTCTACAACTTAGGAGGAAATCCGGCGATTTCGGTAACATCAACCCACCTCAAAAGCTATCCAACAACGGCTAGGAGTCGAGTGGAAGGCCTCCAAACAACACCGGCTGAAATCGAGCTCAAATCTGCAACCTCGAGATTCGGACCCACCTGCTCACTGTTCTGGGCGCCCAGAACATCAGCCCAGAACTGCAGCCTGGCAGCACAACCTACATGTAATCAACATGCGATAAAATCCAAATCCTAAGTCCAAATGCAGTGAAATTTGGCTCAACTCACCAGCAGAGGTTCAAGAACAAACCCTCCAAATTTCAGCCAAAACGGAGCTCGACTCGATGTCCAAAAAGCCTAAACACTGAATCAGATCAACATCTGGACCCTCCTGCACATGGATCCAGAAGTTCCAGCACTTAAGCAAATCTCAAAAACAGCAAGAATTCAGGGATTCCAACGAATCTAGCTCATGGAAAAGGGTCACAAACCTCTCAAATACAGTGATGGAACAAACCAAAACCTCTCCAAAGATCCTCACAAAGATCTGGATCTAAAAATCTAAGAAATTCCATCAATGACCCAAAAATTCAGCACTTAAGCAATTACTCAAAATCTGAGCTAGAACTCACCTTTCAATCCTCAATTCAGGTGGGAAGAACCTCCAAACCAGTAAGGAATGAGGAAGGACTAATCTTCACTTCGTAATTCCAGCTCCCAAGAGATTGGATCCAAAAGATCAAAGGAAAAACCCAAGTTTCAGCTCAAGAACACCAGGGGTCCAGTAAAACATCAACTGTAGCTTACATACCTGTCCAAATCGCGATTGGAAGGATTCCACTTCTTCCTCTGCGAGTTCTCTATCCAACAAATCAAGTTTCGTGGGATTTGGACACTCCCACATTGCACACGAGCACGAACACCACAAGTCGACGTTGCAGTTTCAGCAGGAATCCAAGGTCTTCAATGGAGGAAGATGAAATTTGGGAGAGAAGAGAGGGTTTCCTTGCAAGATCCGAGTTCCACCATGAAGAGGGGAGAAAAAGCCTCAGGGGAGGTCGTCCACATCTCTTATAGACAAAGGATCTCGGTGCAATGAGCCTCAAGAACAGAATTACAACTAACCTGTCCTCAGCAGAAATCCACACATTCGGGCGCCCGAAACTCATGAAGTGGGCGCCCGGTTCTTCAGCCTGCACCAACTCGAGCATCGGACTCTCCGCCGCGGTCCGGTGTGCCCTAACCTAGTCCGGCGGATCTCACCAACCGATCAACACGTATCGAGCAGATCGATACTTACGAGGTAGGATTTCCGGACTCACTTTCCGGGCGCCCGAAACATGGATCCGAAATGACTTAGTAATTTTCAGAAATGAGCGCTGCACATCTGGACGCCCAAAACAAGACTTCCGGGCGCCTTAAAGTTCAAAAGCCCAAAACTTCAGTTTTGGCTTGCTTCGGCGCTCCGAGTCCGTTTTCGCGTCTATTTGACGCCGAAACGACTCCGACTTGTCTCGACCTTCTCCAGAAGCGTCGGACAGTCTAGAATACTACAGTCATTCCGTCAGTTAGGCCCCAGGGGTACTACATCCTTCCCCCCTACGAAAAGTTTCGTCCTCGAAACTCAACTCAAACTCATACCTCAAGAAGACGGCTCGAAAAGGTAGGGATAGGATTCCCGCATCACCGTCTCCGGCTCCCAAGTCGCCTCACGCACCTCGTGATTACTCCACTGCACTTTCACGTACGGTATGACTCGGTTGCGCAATTCTTTCGTCTCGCGAGCAAGAATCCGCACCGGTCGCTCCTCGTACCGCAGGTCCTCAGCCAACTCGAGTGGAGTGAAGTCAATCACGTGGGAGGGGTCGAACACATATCTCCTCAGGGCCGAGACATGAAACACATCATGGACTCCAGAAAGTCACGGTGGAAGGGCAATCCTGTACGCTATCGGCCCCACTCGCTCTAACACCTCGAACGGGCCAACAAACCGTGGACTGAGCTTTCCACGAACTCCAAAACGGCGAATTCCTCTGGACGGCGAGACTTTCAGAAACACATGATCTCCAATCTGGAACTCCAAGTCTCGTCTCCTAGTATCCGCATAGCTCCTCTGTCGACTCTGGGCGGTCTCAAGACGTCGTCGAACCATCTTGACCTTCTCTTCCGCTTCCAACAGGATATCGGGACCCAAAGTCCTCCTCTCACCCACATCGCTCCAATGCAAGGGCGAACGACACTTGCGCCCATACAATGCCTCAAACGGAGCCATCTGGATGCTCGCTTGATAGCTATTGTTGTACGCAAACTCAACCAGTCCTAAGTGTCGATGCCACCCTCCACCAAAGTCTAGGACACATGCCCTCAACATGTCCTCCAGAGTCTGAATGGTCCGCTCAGACTGACCATCTGTCTGTGGATGAAAAGCCGTGCTAAACCGCAGCTGAGTACCCAGTGCTGTCTGTAGACTCCTCCAAAACTGTGAGACGAATCGTGTGTCTCGATCAGACACAATCGAGGTAGGCACTCCATGCAGTCTCACTATCTCGTCCAAGTATAACTGAGCGAGTCTGTCCCTGGACCAAGTAGTCTGCACTGGTAAGAAGTGGGCAGACTTGGTCAGCCTGTCCACTATCACCCAAATAGCGTCAAAACCAGCCTGCGCCCTCGGTAATCCCACGACAAAGTCCATGGCGATCTGGTCCCACTTCCACTCGGGTATTGGGAGACTCTAAAGCTTGCCAGCAGGTACTCGATGCTCCGCCTTTACCTGTTGACAAGTCAAACACTGAGCCACAAATCTCCCAATATGGCGCTTCATTCCATTCCACCAGAAGTGTGCCTTCAAGTCCTTATACATCTTGGTTCCACCGGGGTGAACCGTATAAGGCGAGTAATGAGCCTCTCTCAAAATCTCCTCTCGGATCTCTAAATCCACAGGCACACACAGTCGGTCCCTGTACCGCAGTACTCCCGCACTGTCAACACCAAAATCCCCCGTCTGCCCACTGGCAATCTGATCTCGAATCCTCATCAAGTAGGGGTCTACACTCTGTTTCTCTCGGATCCTATCCAACAGAGTGGGTTGCAAAACCAAAGACATAAGTTTTGCAGTAACCCCAGGGGATACCACCTCAAGCTCAAGCTGCCTCAACTCCTCAAGTAACGGCGCCTGCTGAGTGATCATCATACTAAGGCTCTGCACTGATCTCCTGCTCAACGCATCTGCCACTACATTCGCCTTGCCGGGATGATACTGGATGGTAATATCATAATCCTTCAACAGTTCCAACCACCGGCGTTGCCTCAGATTCAATTCCTTCTGAGTGAACAGATACTTGAGACTTTTGTGATCTGTGAAAATCTCACAGTGCTCACCATACAGATAGTGCCGCCACAGCTTCAGTGCAAACACTACAGCTGCCAGCTCCAAATCATGCGTAGGATAATTCTTCTCATAATCCTTCAATTGCCGAGAGGCATAGGCAATTACCCTACCATGCTGCATCAACACACATCCCAAGCCACTGTGTGATGCATCACTATAAATCACAAATCCTTCCCCCATAACTGGAAGGGTAAGGATGGGAGCAGACATCAGTCTCTCCTTCAGCTCCTCAAAGCTACGCTGGCACTCAGCACTCCAAACAAATCTAATCCCCTTCCTCGTCAGATGAGTGAGGGGTGTGGAGAGCTTCGCAAAGCCTTCCACAAATCGACGGTAATAGCCAGCCAACCCGAGAAAACTCCTCACCTCGGTAACCGTCGTCGGTCTGGGCCAATCCCGCACAGTCTCAATCTTCTGCGGGTCCACCGCTACTCCAGTGGCCGAAATCACATGGCCCAAGAAAGCTACCTCTCGAAGCCAGAACTCGCACTTCTTCAGCTTAGCATACAACTTCTTCTCTCTCAGAAGTTGCAGCACAACCCTCAAGTGCTCCTCATGCTCAGCATCGCTCCAAGAGTAGATCAAGATGTCATCAATAAACACCACCACAAACCGGTCCAAGAACGGCTTAAACACTCGATTCATCAAATCCATAAACGCGGCAGGGGCATTAGTCAATCCAAACGGTATCACCGTAAACGCATAATGCCCGTACCGGGTCCTAAAAGCCGTCTTAGGAATATCCTCGGCTTTCACCTTCAGTTGGTGGTAACCTGACTGCAAGTCAATCTTCGAGAAGACACAAGATCCTTGCAGCTGATCAAACAGATCATCAATGCGCGGCAAAGGATACCTGTTCTTGATGGTCACTTTATTCAACTCTCGATAATCCACACAAAGTCTAAGTGAACCATCCTTCTTCTTCACGAATAACACCGGCGCTCCCCAAGGAGATACACTGGGTCTCACAAACCCTTTATCCATCAAATCCTGAAGCTGCGCCTTAAGCTCTCTCAGCTCAGCCGGTGCCATTCGGTAGGGTGTCTTTGAGATTGGCGCAGTTCCTAGGACTACGTCAATCAAAAACTCGACCTCCCTGTCTGGTGTCATCTCAGTCAACTCCGGGGGAAACACGTCCGGGAACTCGCGGACTACAGAGATGTCCTTGAGCTCCGGTGCCACTGCAGATACCTCCACAACAGTCGCCAGAAATGCGGTACATCCTCGACTCATCATCTGTCTCGCTCGTGCCGACGAAATCCACGTCGCAAACAACGTGCTCCTGCAGCCTCGATACACGTACTCCTCCTGGCCTGGCTCGCGAAACGCCACGGTCCTCTCGCCACAGTCGATCGTCGCGAAGTAGCGCGTCAGCCAATCCATGCCGAGCACTACATCAAAATCCTGCAATCGCCCCAAGACCAACAGGTCTGCGGGCATCACCCAAGGTCCAAGCTGCACTGGGCAAGCTCGACAACAGTCCTCCACACGCAAAACGTGCTCGGGAAACTGCACCTCTCGTGCACAAGGTAACGGCCCTATCACTAGCCCATGCAAGGATGCAAATGCCCGACTAATAAAAGAATGTGATGCACCGGTATCAAATAATGCACGAGCTCTAATGCCAGAAATTAAAATGATACCTGCCACCACATGATCCGCCGCCGTGGAGTCCTCCAGTTGAGCCGCAAAGACTCTGCCGCTCTGCGCCTGCTGCCGCCGCTCACCCAGGCGTGGTACAGAAGCCCGATCCATCTGGCTGTGACTCGGTGGAGCTCCATAGGCCTGCTGATGAACTGGGGGTGCCGATGCGATCGATGGTACAGGCGACGCTGCTCGGGGACAAGCTGCCCGCAGATGTCCGGACTGACCACACCCAAAACACCGGCCCTCTCGCTGCTCGCACTGTCTAGGCCAATGTGGTCCTTCGCATATGACACATCTCGGTGCTCCCCTCTGCTGTCGTCCCTGCTGACGGGGTCCACCAGACCTCTGTCGCCCCGAAAACCCACGACCCTGAGAACGTGATCGTGGAGGTCTCGGCGGGCGTCTGCCGCTGGTCTGTCCCCCGTCCTCCGGAGTCGGGCGCTTCCTATCCAAACCCTGACTCAGAGTGGCTGCCCGCTCACTCGCCGTCAAGGCTCCTCGCTCCACCCATAGCGCCTGCTCGATCGACGCGTCCAAGGTCTGTAACCTCTGCGCCTGAACTAAGACAAATATCTCATGTCTCAATCCTCGCTCGAACAAATAAACTCTGTGAGCCTCATCTCTCGCAGCAAAAGGAACACAGTTCAGGAGTCGGGTAAACTCCCGGGTATACTCCTGCACTGTGCGATCTCCCTGGAGTAGACTCTTCAAATCCTCCTCGAGTTTCTGCTTCACGCTGTTAGGGAAATAGGACCCATACAGCATCCCGCAGAACTCGGTCCAACTCAAATGCAGCGCATCCAGCGACCTGCTCGATCTCGTCCTCGTCCACCAGATGCGTGCATCACCTGTCAGGCAGTGAACTGCCAAGTGAACCCGCTCCCGCTCTGGCACGAAGAGATCCTCGAATAACTTCTCCATCTCGCCTACCCAGGCCTCCACCACCCATGGCTCGGTGTGGCTACCATCAAAACGGGGTGGATCAAACCGACAAAAACGAGCCAGTCTCTCGGTCATCCGCTCCTGCTCAGCCTCCGACATCTGTCCACCTGACCGGGAAGTGTCGCCAACCGGTGCGGCCGGAACTGCCGCTGCTGGGGGTACGGCTGCAGCTGGAACGTCCACTGGAACAGCAGGAGGTGGCTCCTGCGACTCCGTCGCTCTAGGTGCTGCACTCCGCGTGTGAGTAATGGTATCACACATCCTCCGCAAAAGTGCACTCTGCTGCCTAGCTGACTCGGCTAGCGCAGTCAACTGCTCACACACATCAGGGGGTGCACTAGGTCCCGCCTGCTCAGGCACCACAGAAGGCGCGGGGGTAGCCCGCGTCGGGGGTCGACCTCGGTGTCGGGGAGGCGTCATGCTCACCTGCGCAACACACAGATCAGTCAACAACCACAAAACAACTCAAGACCCAATCAAGCGAAAGTCCAGAAGGTCGTCTCTTTTCCCTCGCTGCTTGACGTCGTCTGCAGCCAACGCAAGTTCGCGACAGGAAAGGACACACGCCTTCGATCACTCTCTCCACTTAAGGATGAGTTCAACAGTCAAATCGATGACTTTCGCGGCAAGTCACGTCTCTCACGTCTTACATTCCTAGGGTCTGCCATAGCCTAGGGTTTACTAAGTCCCAACGACCTATTCCTAAGCTCTGATACCAACTTAATCTGTCACGCCCTGGATTACTCGTTTCCCCGGGCTCGCCAACAGATCCGCCGTATACATAGATTTCTCTATGTATACGAAGCGATAGCTAACCTGTAAACAAACATACAAGCCACTACAAGAGATATATAGAGCAGAAATAAAACATACTAACAACAAAAGCCACCTGTACATATAGAGTCCAAAAATACAACAGGTACACCACAACCAAAATAGGTACAAATCCATACTATATGTACATGGCACAACCCAAAAAGAAACTATCTCCAGTAGGGTCCTCCTCTAGGGACAACAGGGACAGGTAGGGATCTAGCTCGCGACTCCCTTACCTCGATCCGCAGAAACAGGCGCAGCAGCCGCAACAGAAGAAGGCTCTGCAAAAAGGTGGCAACAATAGGTGTGAAAACTACTATCAAAAGAAGTAGTCCTCAGTGGGTACCGATACCGACCTCAACGGTCCACCCACTAAGTCTACGAGACTAACAATATAGCTGGTAGGTAAAGAACAACAAGATAAGCTGGAATAAACTCAACAGCTGAATGCCACTACCCTACCACTATCCAAGTCAACTCTCAAGTAAGCATCACCAAAGTGAGAAATCATCCCTGACCCAATCTAACGGAACCGCCCAAACGGGCTCGTCCAGCCAACTGCCTAGCCACACCGCACACTACCAAAAAGGGTAGCCGGTCCAAAACAGATCCACAATCTGTAGCGACAACAACGCAAAAGAGGCCTCACTCCGGAGCGGCACTCGGGGGAGCTACCCAGCCGAGTTAGTACGCGTATCTCTGTCGAGCACAAACAGGCCCCGGCAGGCTATAGTCAAAGAACAAAGGGGTCAAAAGGGGTCAAAGACTCTAAGCTCACGTGCCCTCAGCACAACCAGAAGCTAAAACAAGAGTCTGGGTCCACCGTCAACCCCGACG
The DNA here is from genome assembly GCA_016920855.1 of Puya raimondii. Classification (NCBI taxonomy): domain Eukaryota; kingdom Viridiplantae; phylum Streptophyta; class Magnoliopsida; order Poales; family Bromeliaceae; genus Puya; species Puya raimondii. The sequence goes on from JABWPP010000049.1 coordinate 80,018,125, forward strand.
GCACCCGGTAATACAGACAGTCTAACCCTGCTGTAAATACAAGCTCGACATCCCAGCACGAGCGTAAACTCGTCCTATAATGAACTAAGTATCCACCTCGCACTAACAGCGGTGATACAAGAACAGAAACGGCTCCTAGAGCTAAATCTGATAGCAGTTCGAAAAGTGACGGTTGTATGTTCGCGAGTTTTCTCCTAAGTCAATTCCCAGTTCAGCATGTAAGTCATGTCGATAAATTATCAATTTATGCTCCAAATTCAGATTTCATATAAACACATGCAAATTCACAAATTCGAGCTACTAACATGATTAAACAGATAATAAAACAGCATGCTGCACTCTCTACAACTTAGGAGGAAATCCGGCGATTTCGGTAACATCAACCCACCTCAAAAGCTATCCAACAACGGCTAGGAGTCGAGTGGAAGGCCTCCAAACAACACCGGCTGAAATCGAGCTCAAATCTGCAACCTCGAGATTCGGACCCACCTGCTCACTGTTCTGGGCGCCCAGAACATCAGCCCAGAACTGCAGCCTGGCAGCACAACCCACATGTAATCAACATGCGATAAAATACAAATCCTAAATCCAAATGCAGTGAAATTTGGCTCAACTCACCAGCAGAGGTTCAAGAACAAACCCTCCAAATTTCAGCCAAAACGGAGCTCGACTCGATGTCCAAAAAGCCTAAACACTGAATCAGATTAACATCTGGACCCTCCTGCACATGGATCCAGAAGTTCCAGCACTTAAGCAAATCTCAAAAACAGCAAGAATTCAGGGATTCCAACGAATCTAGCTCATGGAAAAGAGTCACAAACCTCTCAAATACAGTGATGGAACAAACCAAAACCTCTCCAAAGATCCTCACAAAGATCTGGATCTAAAAATCCAAGAAATTCCATCAATGACCCAAAAATTCAGCACTTAAGCAATTACTCAAAATCTGAGCTAGAACTCACCTTTGAATCCTCAATTCAGGTGGGAAGAACCTCCAAACCAGTAAGGAATGAGGAAGGACTAATCTTCACTTCGTAATTCCAGCTCCCAAGAGATTGGATCCAAAAGATCAAAGGAAAAACCCAAGTTTCAGCTCAAGAACACCAGGGGTCCAGTAAAACATCAACTGTAGCTTACATACCTGTCCAAATCGCGATTGGAAGGATTCCACTTCTTTCTCTGCGAGTCCTCTATCCAACAAACCAAGTTTTGTGGGATTTGGACACTCCCACACTGCACACGAGCACGAACACCACAAGTCGACGTTGCAGTTTCAGCAGGAATCCAAGGTCTTCAATGGAGGAAGATGAAATTTGGGAGAGAAGAGAGGGTTTCCTTGCAAGATCCGAGTTCCACCATGAAGAGGGGAGAAAAAGCCTCAGGGGAGGTCGTCCACATCTCTTATAGACAAAGGATCTCGGTGCAATGAGCCTCAAGAACAGAATTACAACTAACCTATCCTCAGCAGAAATCCACACATTCGGGCGCCCGAAACTCATGAAGTGGGCGCCCGGTTCTTCAGCCTACACCAACTCGAGCATCGGACTCTCCGCCGCGGTCCGGTGTGCCCTAACCTGGTCCGGCGGATCTCACCAACCGATCAACACGTGTCGAGCAGATCGATACTTACGATGTAGGATTTCCTGACTCACTTTCCGGGCGCCCGAAACATGGATCCGAAATGACTTAGTAATTTTCAGAAATGAACGCTGCACATCTGGACGCCCAAAACAAGACTTCTGGGCGCCCTAAAGTTCAAAAGCCCAAAACTTCTGTTTTGGCTTGCTTCGGCGCTCCGAGTCCGTTTTCGCGTCTATTTGACGCCGAAACGACTCTGACTTGTCTCGACCTTCTCCAGAAGCGTCGGACAGTCTAGAATACTACAGTCATTCCGTCAGTTAGGCCCCAGGGGTACTGCAGCGGATGAGCGACAGAGGGTTCCGGTGCCAAAATCGGCATCTTTCGGGAACCCGGAAAGCCGTTCTTGGGTGCGTTTGTGTTCGTGACACCCCGGACTCGTGTCCGCTGTCCGATCACCTTGTTGGTGTGGTTGCGGACAGCGGATGACTTGTGTTGCTTGTTGGTACCCCTCTGGGGCTTGGTTTGGGTTCGGAATCGTTCCGGCAGGTTTCCCGGACATTCCGACGGTTTTGGGTATGTGTGTTATTCGCGTCTTATGTCAACTCGGTGGATCTTGACCTTGTGAGTCTTTCGTAGGTCCAGTCGACGTTCCTATGAGCCGTCGGTGTTAGGCTCTCCCGTTCTTCAGGTGGGTGCTTCGATCCAGAGTTGGTTCAGTGGACTAACGGTGATACATTTCTTCCCCCTTTCTTGCATGATTGGTTATTAGTTCACTAGACTCCCGTTTTCTCTATGCTTATGTGAGCTTGCCATTAGTAGAGTAGTGTGGATGTTGCATGATTTATTGATATGGCCTGGTTGGCCGGTGGTGATCGCCTGTTGTTCCGAGCGATCCTTAGACTTGGTCCCGTTGCTGTTCTCGGCTTGTTGTCGTCCTGTGGATTGAGCATTTTGCATCGATCGTCACAGCTCGTCTAGCACTTCACGTACACCAGCGGTCTGATCCACCGCAAGAGGGTGTTCTTTTTCGAAAAAGGGTCGTGCGTTTTCGACCTGTGAGCCTCTTGCCATCTTGCTTCTGCAGAGATTATGTGCCGGTGGGTGAGCGTTTTGTGACAGTGCCTGCGATCTGCGAATCTAAGGGGGGCACGGTGATGATTGGGTTTACTCGTTTACTTATCTACAGTTGATGCATTATGTTATAGTTGTAGTAGTTTAGTCTTTCATACCTGTTTTACTGTACTTACCTGTGCTACTGCTCTCGTATACCTATCTACCTGTTGATCCTCCTTGTCGGTGTGTGCACCTCGCCTTCGTCGGATTGCGGCACCCACAGAGAGGGGAGACATGTTTACATGTTCTCACCCCCCGCCATCATTTTTCAGGTGATTCTGGTGGTGGGAGTCGGGACGTGGTGAGGCGCGATAGCTAGCGAGCTTAGAGGTCCCGACCAGTATATCATACGATTTGGTTTACCCTGACTCTCTCTTTTAGTAGACTTTTATATTGTGGTTCAGTTACACTGTTTGTTTGCTGATGTTATGGATGGTTATGAATTATTTATCCATTGTGGACTTATGGCATCTGTTTATTTTTACTCTGTGGATTTCTACCCCTCGTGGTAGCTGGTTTTTAAAACAGGGTTTCCTGGTGGGAAACGGTTTTTAAATGTTTTTACCATCGATCGGCTTTTGGTTTTCAAAAGAGAGTTCCCGTGTGGGGAACAGATTCAAAATGATATTTAAATGATTGAAATTAGGATTTCAAAATAAAGTTTTCGGGTGGGAAGCACTTTTAATAGAATGTCCTGTTGTACTGTGCATTACATCATCCTTCGCCTAAGGAGTGCTTAGAGGCATGCAGGTATATAAGGATGGCTAGCTGTATGAGAACTCTTGTGTGGATGTTTGTGTTTGGTTGGTGAATGGATAGTGCTTGTGATCCTGTAATGTTTCGTGGTACGCCATGCAAATACATGAGAGGCTCTGTCCGTGTGGACAGAGGGACCTGTATTTGTGGCGGGTCTGTACGTCGTGCGGGCTAGGGCTTTCAAAAAAAAATTGACATATTTTTTCGCATCTAATACTAGCCCGGGGCGTGACATCACAACCAACTCTCCTCCCACTCTTATTTCTCTCTCTCTATCTACTTTCTTTCTGTAAAAGATAATCCTAGGTTTTTCTCTTTGTTGAATCCCTTGGGTCCACCTCCTTGGAAGCTTGGGAAAGATCAAGAGCATTAGGAAGGAGCTTTAGGAGGTAGAAGGAAACCACTTTAATCAACATTTCTCCTGTTTGGATAAGAAAAGGTGAGTGGAGTTTTAGGGTTTATTTTGAAAAAAAATTCAAATGAGTGATTTAAAAATTCTAACTTGATTATAACTCTTTCTTTAGGATTTCTTGGATTCTAAAGAGATCAAGAAATATCTCCAAGAAAGGTCAAAGCATAGGTAGGGAATATCATCGAAATAATTTTGAACTTCCCTCTATTTAAAGTTTTCATTGTTCATATGTATGTATTATGAGTAAAGAGTAGACTAAAGTATGTTTAATTTGCATGAAATGAAATTTAAGAGGTCATGTGAGCTTATGAGCACTTGACCTAGAAAATAGGTTTTTCAACCTCTTTGTTGTGCCAAAATAAAATATACGTTATATGTAAGTAGAATACTACACGGACTTTAGAACTTAGATGACATAGTAGTGACATAGAACTTAAAAGAGAACTTAGGGTGTGGAACAACATAGGCAACTATGCGAACTTTAACTAGAGAATAAGTCAACGTACGAACAAACTTAGTGGGAAACCCTAGAGGACATTGTGACTTAGGGTGATAACGTAGAACACGAGTCGCGATCTTGCGGAAGTATCATAATGAGAGAAGCATGATTACCCTCGACTTCCTATGCTATAAACCTTGGAAGAAGCCCGATTACCCTAAACTCCCTATTCTATACTTGGGGATGCTGATCGCCTTCGACCCCAAGTGCCTACCAATGGAGATATGTCGATTGCTCTCGACTCTCTATGAGGTGTTTAATAAGAAAATGAAACCAAAGTAGTAAGTTAGTTAGAGACATGAAATGATTTGGAACAATTATGTAGGCCAATGACATTATAATGCCATTGTGGCATCGCATTATTTCACTATAGGCATAGTAGTTGTATTTCCTGTAATATTTTTTTATAGTAATAATAGTTTTTTTATTACCATTAATTTACTAATGTCTTTTTTAGACCGAGTGAGTATAGAGCGCCACTTTCGGTGGTTACACCCACTGGGTACTTACTTTAAATTTCTTAGCCCATTGTTGTTGATGTTTTTTAGAGCCATACTGTTAGAGATAATGCTAATGATTAATTAGATTGGTATTAGATTATTTGATTCTATCTGATTATTAGATTTGGTTGTTTAGACTGATTAAGACGAAATCTAATCAAAGTAGGATTCCGTGTAATTAGTTATAAATAGAGAGGCCAGGATTATTGTGGCTAAGGAAGCCGGTAATTAATTAAGTTGAAGTCGGACCTGCGCTAATTAATTAGAGGTAGCGACGGTACGGACGCATGCACCTGGTGTGCTCATTAACTTTTCTTCAATAAAATTAATTTTGTTTTGCTTCCACAATAACGCACCAAATTCTTTGATTTCTCTTCGTCCTCTCTTCTCTTTTCTATTTTACTTTTTGTGGAGATCTCTATATACCATAATAAGTATATAGAACGTATTTGTTGGAGGCCAACCGCCGTAACAAGTGGTATCAAAGCCCAGATTTCGAGAGGAAAAGGTATCAATGGTATTTAACAGCGCCAACGGAGTTGCACAAGGATTCCCTATATTCAAAGGGGACAACTATGATTTTTGGTGCGTGAAGATGCGGACGTTGCTGCGACCCCAAGATCTATGGGATTTTGTAGAAAAAGGATGCAAGGAAGCAACCGGAGAGAATCTGAAAAAAGATGCGAAGGCGCTTTTTTTTATTCAGCAATTCGTTGACGACTCGATATTTTCCTACACTGCCGGAGCTACTCGATCGAAAGAAGTATGTGATACATTGCATAAAGAATACCAAGGTAACAAAAAGGTACTCAGAGTTTAGAGTCAAACTTTAAAAAGAAGATTTGAAACTTCATTTATGCAAGAAAATGAAAATATTCATACTTTTTATTCTAGAGTTATGGAATTAGTTACCTTGATGCATACCTGTGGTGAACAGATTACTGATCAAACAGTAGTCGGAAAAAATTAAAGAAGTATGACGAAAAAAATACGGTGATGTAGTTTTTGCTATAGAAGAGGCAAAAGATCTATCTAAATTATCTTGTAGTGAACTTCTTATTTTTTTTTTAGCACATTAGGAACGAAAAGATAGAGCTGAAAATTTTTCTGAGCATGCGTTTCAAAGCGAATCGAAAGGCAATGAAAAAGATGGTGCAGATTCTTCTAAATGTCAAGCTTCAGCATTGGTGGCCATGGTAGAGGTCGTGGTCATGGCCAGGGTAGAGGCCGCAGCAGTAGATCGGGTGGTTTCAACAACAGAAATGATGAAAGATCAGGTAATCAAAATCAGAGAACCTACGGAGGTAATGATCAGCGCTATAATCGTAAAAATATTCAATGCTATTATTGTAAAAATATTTGGCCATATAGAGCGCTTTTGTCGATTGAAACAGCAGAATGCGAATTTTGTTTATGAAAATAATGAAAATGATAACATACTTTTCGCATGTCGTTCATCAGAAAAAACTGCTAACAGTATTTGGTATGTCGATAGTGGTTATAGCAGTCATATGATAGGAAAAGAAGAAAACTTTATTAATTTGGACAAGTCAGTTAAAGGCCGCGTGACAATGGGTGACGGCTATGTCTATAACATGCACGAAAGAGGTACAATTGAGGTAAACATTTCTGGAATTCAAAAAATAAATAATGTCTTGTATGTTCCCGGATTAAATTCCAATCTTTTTAGTGTGGGTCACTTTTTCAAAGAAGGTTATTCGCTTATTTTTGAAAGAAGGTTATTCGCTTATTTTTGAAGATTCTAAGTGCACAATTTATGGAGATAAAAATAAAAAGAATTTACTTTTTGAAGTTTCGATGATAGAAAATAAATTTTTTCATGTTCACGTTGCAATGAAAGTAGTGCTAGATGATGATTGGCTATGATACTATAGATATGGTCACTTGAGTTTTAAGGGGCTTGATCAATTACATAAAAAGAATATGATTGATGGTTTACCTTTGGTGCATAATAATGATTCCATATGTGAAAGTTGTTTGCTAGGAAAGCATCACAGGACTCTTCCCAGCAACAGCAATTGGAGAGCCAAAGAACTATTGGAATTGATACATGCGGATGTATGTGGGCCGATGCAGACACCGTCGCTCAGCAGCAATTACTACTTTGTGGTTTTCGTGGACGACTACAACCGGATGACTTGGGTTTATTTTATTAAAAATAAATCCGAAGCTTTTGATGTTTTTTAGAAATTTAAAAACTTGGTCGAGAACGAATCCGTTTATTATATTAGAACCCTCCGTATAGATCGAGAGGGAGAATTTATTTCTAACAAGTTCGAAAATTTTTGTGAAGCTAATGGTATTCACAGGTAGTTGACAACTAGTTACACGCCTCAGCGAACGGTGTTGCAAAGCGCAAAAATCAAAGTTTAGTGGAGATGGCAAAAAGCATGTTGAAAGCAAAAGAACTCCCAAATAAATTTTGGGCAGAAACGATATCTACTGCAGTATATATTCTCAATAGAAGTCCAACTTCATCATTAGATAATATTACACCTTATGAAGCATGGACGGGCTGGAAACCGAAGGTAAAACACTTTAAAATTTTTGGATCGGTCTCTTTTGTTCATATCCCATCACAAAATAGGCAAAAATTGGATGATAATAGTCAAAAGTGTATTTTTGTGGGTTATAGCAAAAGAAGTAAAGCCTATCGATTTTATAATCCTGTTACTAACTCTTTAATTATAAGTCGTGATTCTATATTTGATGAGCAAAAGGCTTGGGATTGGAGCGCAAAAGTGCAGGATAATCCGCTTCCGATACTTGAAAATGAAACTGCAACTGAAAACAGAAACAATGGTGACAATACATCAAGCACAGAAACAATACCACAAGCTTCACCACGAATTTCACCAGAAACTTCTCCAAAGACGACACCGAGAAAAGTAAGATCACTTAGCGAAATATATGAACAGTGCATGTATTCACAATGTGGAGAATCACAAAGCTTCGAGAAGGCAGCAAAATCTAATGATTGGTATAAGGCTATGAATAACGAAATTGCGGCGTTAGAGAAAAATAATACCCACAAGCTTATTGAACCGCCTATAGGAAAAGAAGTTATTGGATTTAAGTGGATATACAAGGCGAAAAGGATATTGAGATATTCCAAAGGAACAATAGACCACCAGTTGTGGTATACTAACGCTAACGATTTTTATTTTGGTTGTTCTAATAGTGATTGGACAAGTTTAGCTGATGATAGAAAAAGCACGAGAAGGGTTCAAGGCGCTGGAACAGATGGCCGATATTTTTTTCAAAGCTGCTAGTATTGGAGAATTCATATTTTTGCCGTGAGAAGATCAGTGTGAAGAACATTAGCATTATGGGAGAGTGTTAGAGATAATGCTAACGATTAATTAGGTTAGTATTAGATTATTTGATTTTATCTGATTAATAGATTTTGTTTAGACTGTGATTAAGGCGAAATCTAATCATAGTAGGATTCTGTATAATTAGTTATAAATAGAGAGGCCGGGATTATTGTGGCTAAGGAAGCTAGTAATTAATTAAGTTAAAGTCGGAGCCGCGCTAATTAATTAGAGGTAGCGACGGTACAGACGCATGCGCCTGGTGTGCTTGTTAACTTTTCTTCAATAAAGTTGTTTTTGTTTTGCTTCCATGATAACGCACCAGATTCTTTGATTTCTCTTCTTCCTCTCTTCTCATTTCTATTTTACTTTTTGTGGAGATCTCTATATACCATAATAAGTATATAGAACATATTTGTTGGAGGCCCACCCCCGTAACACATACTACGCCGGTGACGCGCATGATCGCGGCAAGGGCATCGTGAGCTAGGTAGACCATTACTAGTCGGCCTAGGAAGTACCCAATTTGTATGCACAATAAATTGTAATAGTTTTTAGATTAATATAATGTAAACTTCAAAGAGAATGGATTATAATAGTTCTAACTTAAAAGCTTAGTTACTCTGATGCTTTATTATGCCTATATCACGTATGTGTTTTACAGATTTGTATATAATTTTGCTTTGTACGGATAGAAAAAATCTTACCTGTTCATGCGGGTTTGTTGCACGCGCCCAAGCGGGTCCCTTGGGTAGGTCTTGGGGCATGACATCTATTGTCGCCACCATAAGGCTGATCAAAAATTTGCCATGAAGCTGATCCAACTTCTTTGCGGACTATCAATCGACAAACAAATTTTCAAACTCCTCCTCACAATCAGTCGTCGCCTTCGCAAACTGTTCCTTTACCATCATCTCCACTAGCTATTCCTACACCGTTGCCACCATTACTTGTTCCTTCGCTATTGCCATCTCCAACTTTTTCTCATTCGCCACCTCCACTAGTTGTACCTCCATCAACGCCTTTATAGATTAAACTTTTGCTGTCATCATCACTCGTATCTATTTTGTCACTTTATCAACCGTCGGACACCTCAAAGACGTTATCGCTGTCGGTTCCTCCTATTTTTATTACACAAAAAGACATTGATGTGAAAATACCAATGATCGAGCCTATTGCATGTACAAAATTACTTGGGCTCCATCATCAACTGTTGCACTATATTGACTCACACATTGAGGACAATGTGTGTTTCAAGAGCGAGAGATTGTTACTATCATTCTTGGATCCTAATCTATTGTGAATTTATAGTCTTTTTCTTATTGCATTAAGATTGTTTACTTATTAGTTTAGAAAAGATATTTTGTTTAAGATATCTACAAGATTAGGAATATCTTTTAATTTATTTTATTCTCATTTAGTTTTCTTACCGAACTATTATAATGATTCTAGGCCGATAAATAGGAGGCTCTCTTATTTTGTTATGAATTGTCAATTTTATTAATAAAAAGTGGGTTCTTCTTAATGACTTCTAACTTACTAAGTTAAAAGAGGTCTCTCTTCCTCTTGAGTGAAGAGGCGTTCAAATAGACAAGTTAAATCTATCTATCGGTATCACAGTTATAATTAGGAGTGAAAGATCCTAATATTTATTAGTTAAAAAATAAATAAAAATAAGGCTAAATTACAGAAAACCCTCCTATCAATACCCGCTTTTTCACTTTCCCCCTCTATCATTTAAAAACCTACACTTTGCCCCCTTGTAAAATGAAAAATGTTCACTTTGCCCCTTGCCGTCAGTGTTCCGTTAGGGTTCCGTTAATAAAATATTATTATATATATTTTTTGTCACGCCCCGGCACCGCCACTTTGGTCGGTTCGGGCACGCGCACAGACCGCCGAACGGACAGAGTTTCCCCTGTCCGCCCAAGGCGTAAACAAAACAGGTACAATGAATTTCACCCAGGAAATACAACATAGCACAGTTTTGCACGAGGGCATATCACAAGAGCATTAATGTAAACTAACTATTACAACATTCTATTCATCCACATTTTACATACATTTTTCTCAATATATATCTTTCGCTCTCGAATACATTACATTTAACAACAACTTTACATTCTATTATTTTACTTGTCATACACAAGGGTAATCTGCACAGGGTAACCTTGCTATCTAGGGCGCGACGCCCACGCCTCGGTCCGGTGCTGCTCAGCTAATGGATGGCTCTGCAAAATAGTGGGATGAGAACTAAAGGAAGTTCCCAGTGGGTTCGGCCACCGACCTCGCCGACTTTCCCACTAGGTCCAACAAGGCATAGTAATACAAAAGGAGATAGCAATACAATATATAAGCAGCTAAATATGTAGTCTACCACTACAAAACATACAACGTGCAACAACGAGCACTACTATGCCTTACAATAAGGAATGAATGTCATGTTCTAATATGTTCAACGGTGTCCCTCACACACTCTTGACCCAATTCATTCTTGACTCAATCAGGGCTTCTCACAAGACCAAGCCCAACTCACAAAAATATCATGATCGACCCTACACACAACATGTAATCTCACTATGCTCACTCCACATAAGATGCAACACATGCATAGGGTACAAAACACAATATGGTCAATCAACATGTCTCTTTCATCTTGGACCCAATCGCACCGGCTCACCCGTAGGTCGAGCCACAACTCACCACACCAAGTCACGTGGGGGAGAGGTCTTTCACTCCTAGCCAGCCACCATGACCGTCTGCCGGGGAGGGCTCCCGGGGCCCTTCACACCCGTGTTCGCGTGACACTCCGGAGCTCACGGCTTGGGAGTCGCGACCTCCACAAGCCAACAACAGACTATGTGAGTATGATCTGCCCTCCAACTTGAGGACCTTCCACCTACCGGTGGGGAATAACCAATGTAATGTCATGCAATGCTCAACAATGGCAAGACACAATGTGCCATACTACAAATGCAATGACCCAATATCTCTTTGGCGCTCAAGGTTCAAACAATACATGCCAGTAGATTCATGCCACTGACCACGGTGACAACCACAACATCACGGGATCTCTTTCAATCCCTAGCATGGTCCAGAGGATATCTTTCAATCCCTCGCATGCTCTATAATATCAAAGCACTAGTTGTCACGCTACACATGCACCGACCCAATTTTCTCCACTCATACTAGAGATTCTACTCAAATATGTCGCGTGCATCAATCGAATATACAAACATCACAACATGTGGACATAAGCAAATATGCACTACTCATAATACATGGAACTATAACAAATAACACATTAGGCTTATGCAACGACCTAATCCACGTTCCATCACTAGGTTCACATTCACTATCACAATGACACTAGTGTTTCGCTTTGTTTCAATGTCCACACTTTGTTTTCTATGTCCAATCCACTAGTTTCTCTACTAGTTCAATACTTCACTAGGGTTCACATAGCACTAGGTTTATGCATCCTAAGTTCCAAGTTTTCAATCATGATTATTCACAACTAATTTAGAGGCATGCAAGCTTCTGGAATAAGAAATAATTGAACCCTATTACATGCAATTTCATACATATATACATATATGCTCAAAAAGTAGGATTTAGACATAGGAAGAAATTCAACCATTTCGGATAGCACCCCCCACCTCGTATCGACGTTTAGGGCCGGGAAACCAAGTTTCGCGATTTATCTCCGCCGAAAAGCCTCGACCCAAGCCTAACGAATCATATTCCGTAAAATCTCTCAATCGGACGCCAAACCTCGTCGTAGTTCAAAACGAAGTTGTCCACCGCGTCGAAATACCCTTCAATTAAGGTTTTACAAGATCAATTTAGATCAAAACACATTAGGGACAAAAACCCCAATTCTAACCCTAGGTTTCATGTTCTACATGAATACTCCAAATTTCATGATTAATCTTTTGATTAATTGGTTTATAATTATCTAGGACTTCCAAAGATATCAAAATCACCTCTCTTAACATCCATCCAACATTAAAAATCCACCAAAAAATTCTATTCGAAATTATAATAATAAAATACTACCTCGCAATCGAAGCGCCGAAAAAATCCAACGCGCGCGGGGGCTCGATTAAACGACCCAAGAAATCTTTCTATTTTTCTTCTTCTTCTCTTTCTCTTCTTTTCCCTTCCTTTTCCTCTCCCTCTCTCTCTCTCTCTCTCTCTACGTACATGTTGGAGTGGATAAGAGAATGGAGGAGTCCCTGGCAAGGCTAAGCAATGTAACAATTGCTAAAAAGTCCACTAGCTTTAAGTATTATGACATCAGTCCAATTCAGAATCTGATACTTTTCGTTTCAGACCTTCTGAATATCCGTTTGCGCCCAAATTTGACAGTCATGCTCGGTTTAAGTTAATAAGAAGAACTGATCATCACTATCCAGTTTCGGACCATTTTTTGGTCACCGAAAGCTCTACCGACTAAAACCTCTAGCAGATTGCTGTTATATTTTATTTTCACTTTCCGGGTGTCGGAACGACACGAAACTTTTAATCTAGCCTCAGAAAAATAATTCTGATATATCCTGAAATTTTCATAATTTTCTGACACTGTGAATTTTCTGCTAAAAAATCAGCCCCGTTCCTTACAGAAAATTTTAAATCTCCTGTTTTCATTTCAATTTCAGCACAATTTATTTCCAACTTATTTTTACTTCTCTAAGTCTAATAAAAGTAGTATCTCACACTATTTTTCTTTTCACTTACTTTTATATTAAAAAAATCCGGTACACTACATTCCTCCTTCCTTAAAAAGAGTTTCGTCCGCGAAACTAAGATCACACCTCAATCTATTTATCAAATAGATGAGGGTATCATTTCATCATTGCGTCCTCCCAATCCGGGCAGCTTCACTAAGCTTATTACATAGAGACACGCGAGTCCACGGCTCCTCTGCACAAGCCGAGATGCGAACAATGATTTTTCGCACGTCATATGGTCTCAAACGGCTTATCACGAACCACAATCCCCGCGAAAGGACCAAAATGCCCTATTTCAGGCATTCTGCACAGCTCAGGTCTGGATCCCACTACCAAGTCCGGAACCCGAGAGCATTCCAGCTCCAGTGTGACATCTCCAAAAATTCCAAATTTTGGTTTTCGGGTCTTTAACTCACACCCACACATTCCGAAACTTTCGGAACTCAAATTCACACTAGCCATTATCGGCTCTCTCCGAACTTCATCCAATTTGGTAAAGTTCGGCATAGCACACCGAAGTTCAGCATACTACATTTTTTTTTTGTAGTCCATATCCACACTCTTGCACCTAGCAGGCTGGGTATCTTGGCCACTCGAGAGTCTATGCCACTACGAGCGACTCTCCTCCAAGTTCATAGTTCCATTATGGAACTCACATTGGTCCGTTCATCGGTGTCACTTAAAAGCAATATCATCGATACATCGACCAATCACAAGTGGCCTTATCACTTGTGAATTCTTCGCCACAAATCAAGATGGTATATTTGGCACATCCTCAACTCCAGCTCACTTAGGAGCATAATCCTCAAATCCCTGCGTGGCTTCTACTTTTCCAACACCTCACAAGAAGCATGTTGCTTCACTTTCATCTGCCACAAGTTAACATCACGGCGTCCTCATGACGAGCTCACACGAACACTTCGTTCGTGAACTAGACTCCCTCTCACCGATACTGCTAAACTCGGCAGTTGGTGACATAGCATCAAGACGAATGGTATGACCGAGTCTTCGCACCTTAAGTTACTACCCTCGATGCTCTAAGCACAAGTGATGCTCTCCTACTACTAGAGCTATCGACTAAACCGCTTATCTCGGTTTGTCGCAGATGGTCCACAGACCAAAATTCTCGCATAGGCCTATCGCCTAAATTCACATCTTAACGTCGCGTAACGTCTCTCGCTCGCCAACGCAGACTCAATCATCACTCGGCGGAGTCCTCACTTAGGAACTCGTACAAATACTCCAATCAGGAGTAACCAAGACGCCAAACTACTACAAGTCCTCGGTTGGGTCATATCTACACCCTTGGTGTACTATCGATCACACAACCTCACACGTGGCCTTCCACATTCTCGGGTCATGCTCGGACTACCGCCCCGACCATAAGTCTCTGCCCCACCCGTAGGTCTCGGGCCGCTGTCAACACAGCTGACTGCGCCTGACCATATGGCTCCAGGCTCTACAGTCCACACATGGTCTAGGCACGGATCGTCCCCAAGCAACACCCGGCACCGTCGCCTCACACGACACTCTCTACCGAGCAATCGGCTCCTAAGCACCTAGTGCGAGCCACCAGCCCTGCGAGCGGTCCATGGCCCGCTTCACACTTACCAACGCTCAAGTGCTACTGCCAACGAACCCTCTCGGCTGAACGAACCTGTACTCTACTAATACGATAACCAGAGCATTCTACGCTTCTATACGTTTTCGTGCTAACTACAAGCACTAAGCTACCTTGTTTATGCTTACTCACTACGTGAGTACCACTACCCACCTTAGTTTGAGGTACTACAAGGCCTACTCGTCAGAATTTAGCGACAGTCTTACCAATTCTACGACAGTGATTTTCACTCAACTGTCGATCCGCCAGAGCAATGTTCGAACTCTCAGACTACAAAGATGTCTTTGAGCGTCATGACTTGGCTCTCGCAATTGATTATTCACATTGCCTTGAGAGTCGGTCTACCATTTTCATCCCTACCTCAAGCCCTATCCTCGGCTCATTACGAGCAACTCATTGGCACTATACCATCATCTACCCGCTTTGGTAGGCGATACATTTTCATGACACAAGCATGCCCCGGGTACTAAAAGCTACCCATACCTTTGGTCCCTATTATTTTTATCCTTGAATAGTAGCAAACGACCAAATGATAAATGCATGCTATGCTCTAGTGTCAAATCAACCTCTACATACGATTTCTTCAACTAAACCATACCTGCCACAACGTCGTCGATAGTAGTAAGCTCCTCGACCAGGGTCGCATACCAATGGCCACTTGGCGCTCGTCGCAAACCCCACGGCTACCCATAAGGCCTAGTCCATCACCTGAACAAAAGCTTGCAACTTGAGTAAGTGAATTTCCGTGAAGCTTTCTAGCTGAAATCCTCACTTGAAGCAATTGGCCTCGTTCTTGTCATTCCGAACCATATACGGAATACAATTGACCATATAAGAGCATTCCCTCTTAAACTCTCTCACGGTGCGGTCTCCCTGCCGCAGCTCCCCGATGATACACGACGTGTTACTACAAGCACCCTTGCCGCAGCCACTCCACTCAGTCACATTAAGTGCACTGACTAGAGACACAAATGGCTCTTAACCAATTTAGGACACAGCCACTTGCCGCGCCAATATTTTATAGAGCTCTTTACTCCTATGAGCACAGCCAATAATCCACAAAGTTCTACATCTCCGCTCGCCCTGGATTGCTCGGGGTCACCGCCTACCTTTCCAGTCCAGGCCTCATTAGAGGTCAACCAAGCGATACCATGAACTAGGTCAAATCATCGACCTTGAGGGTCAAATACAAAACAGGGTTCCATACAATAGACCCAATTAGGCGAAAGTTACACAAAGGCGCCTATTCTCATCACTAGGTTTCATGTTGTGTGCACCCAACATGAACACACTCGGTTGAGAATAAACTACACTTTGAATCTACCTCTACATCCGTTTAGAGGCATCTAGAATACACGACCCAATCAATTCATCTTTCGCCAAATATCACAAGGTCTCGTCTCTCACGAGCCTAAATCCTTAAGGCCATCAATCCTAAGGTCTCCTAGGTCCTCCTAGACTCATTCTTGCTCTGATACCACCTCTATCTGTCACGCCCCGGCACCGCCACTTTGGTCGGTTCGGGCACGCGCACAGACCGCCGAACGGACAGAGTTTCCCCTGTCCGCCCAAGGCGTAAACAAAACAGGTACAATGAATTTCACCCAGGAAATACAACATAGCACAGTTTTGCACGAGGGCATATCACAAGAGCATTAATGTAAACTAACTATTACAACATTCTATTCATCCACATTTTACATACATTTTTCTCAATATATATCTTTCGCTCTCGAATACATTACATTTAACAACAACTTTACATTCTATTATTTTACTTGTCATACACAAGGGTAATCTGCACAGGGTAACCTTGCTATCTAGGGCGCGACGCCCACGCCTCGGTCCGGTGCTGCTCAGCTAATGGATGGCTCTGCAAAATAGTGGGATGAGAACTAAAGGAAGTTCCCAGTGGGTTCGGCCACCGACCTCGCCGACTTTCCCACTAGGTCCAACAAGGCATAGTAATACAAAAGGAGATAGCAATACAATATATAAGCAGCTAAATATGTAGTCTACCACTACAAAACATACAACGTGCAACAACGAGCACTACTATGCCTTACAATAAGGAATGAATGTCATGTTCTAATATGTTCAACGGTGTCCCTCACACACTCTTGACCCAATTCATTCTTGACTCAATCAGGGCTTCTCACAAGACCAAGCCCAACTCACAAAAATATCATGATCGACCCCACACACAACATGTAATCTCACTATGCACACTCTCTACATAAGATGCAACACATGCATAGGGTACAAAACACAATATGGTCAATCAACATGTCTCTTTCATCTTGGACCCAATCGCACCGGCTCACCCGTAGGTCAAGCCACAACTCACCACACCAAGTCACGTGGGGGAGAGGTCTTTCACTCCTAGCCAGCCACCATGACCGTCTGCCGGGGAGGGCTCCCGGGGCCCTTCACACCCGTGTTCGCGTGACACTCCGGAGCTCACGGCTTGGGAGTCGCGACCTCCACAAGCCAACAACAGACTATGTGAGTATGATTTGCCCTCCAACTTGAGGACCTTCCACCTACCGGTGGGGAATAACCAATGTAATGTCATGCAATGCTCAACAATGGCAAGACACAATGTGCCATACTACAAATGCAATGACCCAATATCTCTTTGGCGCTCAAGGTTCAAACAACACATGCCAGTAGATTCATGCCACTGACCACGGTGACAACCACAACATCACGGGATCTCTTTCAATCCCTAGCATGGTCCAGAGGATATCTTTCAATCCCTCGCATGCTCTATAATATCAAAGCACTAGTTGTCACGCTACACATGCACCGACCCAATTTTCTCCACTCATACTAGAGATTCTACTCAAATATGTCGCGTGCATCAATCGAATATACAAACATCACAACATGTGGACATAAGCAAATATGCACTACTCATAATACATGGAACTATAACAAATAACACATTAGGCTAATGCAACGACCTAATCCACGTTCCATCACTAGGTTCACATTCACTATCACAATGACACTAGTGTTTCGCTTTGTTTCAATGTCCACACTTTGTTTTCTATGTCCAATCCACTAGTTTCTCTACTAGTTCAATACTTCACTAGGGTTCACATAGCACTAGGTTTAT
The DNA here is from genome assembly GCA_016920855.1 of Puya raimondii. Lineage (NCBI taxonomy): Eukaryota > Viridiplantae > Streptophyta > Magnoliopsida > Poales > Bromeliaceae > Puya > Puya raimondii. The sequence goes on from JABWPP010000049.1 coordinate 80,035,796, forward strand.
GCATCCTAAGTTCCAAGTTTTCAATCATGATTATTCACAACTAATTTAGAGGCATGCAAGCTTCTGGAATAAGAAATAATTGAACCCTATTACATGCAATTTCATACATATATACATATATGCTCAAAAAGTAGGATTTAGACATAGGAAGAACTTCAACCATTTCGGATAGCACCCCCCACCTCGTATCGACGTTTACGGCCGGGAAACCATGTTTCGCGATTTATCTCCGCCGAAAAGCCTCGACCCAAGCCTAACGAATCATATTCCGCAAAATCTCTCAATCGGACGCCAAACCTCGTCGTAGTTCAAAACGAAGTTGTCCACCGCGTCGAAATACCATTCAATTAAGGTTTTACAAGATCAATTTAGATCAAAACGCATTAGGGACAAAAACCCCAATTCTAACCCTAGGTTTCATGTTCTACATGAATACTCCAAATTTCATGATTAATCTTTCGATTAATTGGTTTATAATTATCTAGGACTTCCAAAGATATCAAAATCACCTCTCTTAACATCCATCCAACATTAAAAATCCACCAAAAAATTCTATTCGAAATTATAATAATAAAATACTACCTCGCAATCGAAGCGCCGAAAAAATCCAACGCGCGCGGGGGCTCGATTAAACGACCCAAGAAATCTTTCTATTTTTCTTCTTCTTCTCTTTCTCTTCTTTTCCCTTCCTTTTCCTCTCCCTCTCTCTCTCTCTCTCTACGTACATGTTGGAGTGGATAAGAGAATGGAGGAGTCCCTGGTGCTAAGCAATGTAACAATTGCTAAAAAGTCCACTAGCTTTAAGTATTATGACATCAGTCCAATTCAGAATCTGATACTTTTCGTTTCAGACCTTCTGAATATCCGTTTGCGCCCAAATTTGACAGTCATGCTCAGTTTAAGTTAATAAGAAGAACTGATCATCACTATCCAGTTTCGGACCATTTTTTGGTCACCGAAAGCTCTACCGTCTAAAACCTCTAGCAGATTGCTGTTATATTTTATTTTCACTTTCCGGGTGTCGGAACGACACGAAACTTTTAATCTAGCCTCAGAAAAATAATTCTGATATATCCTGAAATTTTCATAATTTTCTGACACTGTGAATTTTCTGCTAAAAAATCAGCCCCGTTCCTTACAGAAAATTCTAAATCTCCTGTTTTCATTTCAATTTCAGCACAATTTATTTCCAACTTATTTTTACTTCTCTAAGTCTAATAAAAGTAGTATCTCGCACTATTTTTCTTTTCACTTACTTTTATATTAAAAAAATCCGGTACACTATTTTTTTTTTCACTTACTTTTATATTAAAAAAATCCGGTACCCCCTGGGAAGTCCTCGTGTTGCATCCCTCCTTTTACCCCCTGGGAAGTTGGGGCGTCACAGTTGGTATCAGAGCCAATTACCAGCCGGAAGTGTGAGATGAGTCTCGGCTGAGCCAGGTGTATAGCGGGGAGAGCAAGGCTCTCGTGCTGTTGACTGTTGTGGGTGGAGCGCGGCTCACCACAAAGTCGGTTTAGGCTAGCGAGACGAGTCTCACATCGCCTGGTACTTGTGTGTCTGAGCCTGACGAGGACGTCAGGGCTTTAAGGGGGGGAGATTGTGAGACCCCAGATTAGTCCTATATATGAGATATAATAGGGCTAAACTTTCAACCCGGCTTAAGCATTTTCGGCGGTGGCAAGGCCGAAGAGGTTGAGAGAGTTAAGCGTGCTAGGACGGGAGTAGTCCTAGGATCACTGTCTCCCACCTCGCCGTCGGCGTCCTCCGCCGGCACGGCTTCCCCGTCCCCGTCCCCGTCCCACTCCTCCGCCACAGCGGAGGCGGCGCCACCGCTCGCGGTGGAGGAGGCGTGGCGGAGGCGGCGGCGGCAGCGGCAGAGGAGGAGGACGACAGAGAAGGAGAGGAGGTGGAGGAAGAGGGCCGCGGCGAGGAGGAGGGAGGCTGCAAGGTGGTGGTGTCGGAGGAGGGTTCGGGGGAGCGCAGGAGGAAGATGGTGAGGCATGAAGGGCGGAGGGGCATTTTGGTCATTTTGCCATCAAAGTTAACACCGTACCCCCCTGTGTACATTTTTCATTTTACAAGGGGGCAAAGTGTAGGTTTTTAAATGATAGGGGGGGAAAGTGAAAAAGCGGGTATTGACAGGGGAATTTTCTGTAATTTAGCCTAAAAATAATACAATAATTTATATTAAAATAATCTAATTAATTTTTGGAGGTTATTTAACTAAATATAAATATATAATTTATAAGGTTATTGAAAAGAAAAGCCTCACTACAACCCCAAAAAAAGAATTTTTTTATAAATAATCTTACTCATTTTTAAAATTTTAAAAATAGTCATTATTAAAATTTTATTGTAAAAGTAGGCCTCAAATAGGCCAGATCAGCATTCGCGGGTAAATTCTTCATATGCGGTGAATGGTTCACCGCATACTGAAACGCGGTGAATGGTTCACCGCGTTTGTGGGCCTCTATAGAAAGTGGTGAAAAGTCAAGAACGCGGTAAATGGTTCACCGCATTCTAGTGCGGTGAACCATTTACCGCTTATAGAGATGGTGAATAGTTTACCGTCTATAAAAGCGGTTAACCATTCACCACATTCATATGCGGTAAATGGTTCACCGCCTTCATTTCATATACCCTAACCCCCGCCCGATCCCTTCCCCTTTCTCCCTCACTCCTCTCCCCGAGCTCTTTCTCTGTCTCTCTCTAAGCCGCCCAGGACGCCGACGCCGCGTTGCCGAAGTCGCCGGTGCCGAAGCCGTCGCCGTCGCCGCCGCCGCCGCGCCCTCTCTTCTCAGCATTGCATCCACATTATCCTCATTAGGTTATAGGTGAGAAATTTAGAAAAAGTGGTAGTAGTTTTTGAAGTAGAGTTGACTGTTTGTAGAATTAGTTGCTTGTTATGTTCTCTCAATATAACTTGGTTGCATTTTGCCTATATTTGGTAGCATGCACATTTTACGTTACACTTTAAACCCTATTTGCATCATTGTATATTGAAAATTAAAAAATGAGTGCACTAAACACATGTATACTGAAAATGATAAATTTATATTGAAAATTGATTATTTTCTAAAAAACTTATACCATAATTTTATCAAAATATTATAATTTATTATTTTCTAGTGTAGTAAACACATGTTATTTTCAAATTGATATTGTAAATTGGTCAAATATTGCTATGACTACATTAATTTACAAATATTATACTTTTGTAAAAGTTAGGATGGTGCGTAGTAAGTTGGCTATTGTTGTTCATTGGAATTGACAACTAGTTGTGCAAGATAGCAATCCACAGTATGTTGATGGTAGTAAGAAATTAAGTGGTATCCCAGTGGATATTATATTTACAGAATTTGAGAGAAAAATATATAGATTGACCGATATTCCAAGAGATGAGTATCGTCTAATTATCAAGGTCCGATATTCGACCGGGAGAAATCAATTCGATGTAGGAGAAGTACGGACGATGACTCATTGTATGGTATGATGGCGTTGTCGGAGAACGTGGAATGTTTGATAATCTTCGTCGAAAAATAGATGGTTGTATGTCAGGGGTATTATTCAAGAATGTTAAATAGTTACGTTGATGTGGAAGTATTATCCTCTGGCCCCGAAAGAGAACCTTTTCGTGCTGACATTGGAGGAGGAGCAAATGCACCTAGGTTATTATTGCAAAATATGGCTTTTGTATAGTTATTTTAATATAACAAATATTTAGGTTATCATCTCCCATCAATTGCAGAGAGTACGAAGTTCCGAATGTAGTTGTTGATGGTCCTCCTCCCCTCCCACGTACCATTCATCATGCCATGGCATCCCATGCCCCACTGGGTGGACAGCAAGGCGTCTCATGCGAAGAAGGGTTAGAATACGCTACAATCAATTTAATCATACATCGTTTTATTTCGTTGGAAAGTGATTAATTATGAAATAATTGCATATTTCATACCTCTCATGATGTGCATGACTTTGAATCGTATCCATTGGGAACCGAGAATGACGGGATAGGAAATCAGGCGGAAGTGCAACAGGAAGTAGCTGAAGACGGTTACGCTACTGATTAGGAGGGTATTGAACATGAACCTCTGAATTTGGCCTTAAATGAGAATATCGTGGCGGAAGGTTACCACTGTGATGCGGATCATGATGGCGGACTGGGGGTCCTCGCAGATATCATATATACTGAGGTTGATGATCCAATCACCAATAATAAATATGTTGATGATCCAGATGAAGGTGCAGAGTTCATAGATCATCCAGAGCAGTTTGTAGAGGATGACGATTGGATGGACTAGTATGTGGTCGATAACGGTGAATTTGATCATCCGCAGATTGAACTGCCCCCCCCCCTCCCCCAGCATTGATGACTTATGGGTTGGTCGGGTATTTCATGATAAATCGAATTTATTGCACACTCTTGGGGAATGGCATATTGCTCACAACGTGCAAATAAAAGTAATAAAGTCGACGACAAAGGCTTATATAGTTAAATACATAGTAGATTCATGTCCTTGGAGATTACATTTTTTGGTGCTAAAGGATGTGAGTTATTTTAGAGTTAAAACATATGCAGGGCAACATACATGTTTAGTTCCGGTCCTTAACACTGCACATCAAAATTGTACTTAATCTCTTATATGTTGACATATTCTCCCATCATTGAGGGTAAAGCTTACTTTGACGCCGGTGAAAATAAAAGAAAAGGTGCGTACTAAATTGCATGTAGACATACCTTATTCGAAGGCGTGGCAGGCTAGAAGTAAAGCACTACAGATCATTTATGGTGGTTGGGAGGAATCATACACTGATCTTGGTCGCTTCCTATCTGTACTACAGCGCGTGAATCCTGGGACTCAATGGCGTCTTGATCCCAAAATCTTGCCAAATGGCGTTAGGCAGTTTGGACGAGTATTTTGGGCATTTGGGCCGTCAATTAATAGGTTTTCTTATTGGACCATTGTTGAGCATTGATGAAACTCATATGTATGGAAAGTATCAAGGGTATGCGTTGATTGCGACGGGTGTAGATGCCAATAATGGGTTATATCCATTGGCGTTTGCTATTTGTGAGGGAGAGAATGCGACTAGTTGGCGCTGGTTTTTATGACATTTAAAGATCTTGGTGACACGTGATCGATCTATTTGTTTTGTTTCATACCACTTTCCTGGTTTAAAGGAGATTGTTGCGGAGGAGTTTCCGAGAAGCGAGGGGCATGCTCTCCGTTGGTGCCTCCGTCATATGAAGGCTAACATGAAAAAAGTCAGTTTCAAAAATGAAAATGTGCTCAATAAATTTTATGCGGGCATAGGATGTGTTGCAATTGCAAGAAAATATTACGAGCATAAGGATCAGTTGAAAGAAATGGTGTAAGGAAATGCATGCATGTGCATGCGCATTTAATGCAGCGGAAATAAATTGAATTTATAAAATATGATCCAATCATATATACTTTAATATCATAACCTTTATGATATTAGTATATATGTGTACCAAGATCATCTCGTGTGACACACAAAAATTATTATTCTAATCTAATTAGAAGAATGGTTCGAATTTCAACCTGTGCTAATTACCGAAATTATTTCACGGTAGATATTGGATCTGAACTTCTGGTCCTTTGAGCAGCACAAGTGTTCGGCCTCTATGTGTATCCACACAAGGCTGCTCCGGGATCTGTGCTTTACACAATCACAGTGTAATCTCGAAACTCCTTTCGTGATCTCTTGTGTCAACGTGGAGAAGAATTAATCTTCAAAATTGTGCTAGCAATTTCAAGAGGATTAGCTACAATATAGAGACCAATTATTATTGGAGAATCACACTCTTATGATTAAAGAGAGCTCTACATGATTGGAAGAGTTTTCTCTCTTTCTCTAACACTTCACCTTTTGTGCTATGATTTTTTTATCATTGAGAGATGCCTCTATTTATAAGGCAAAATGTAGAGAGAGGAGGTAGAGGTTGAGGAGCGTTCTCATAATGAGACGTTCATCTCAATACAATTAATAAAGCATCTCTTTATTTGGAGAGGAGAGGAAGAAACGAAAGAAGAAACATGCATCATAAATAAGAGGAGAGTTAACTCCTCTCATGTAATATGTATGGTGTGAAGAGAGGAAAGGAAAAGAACGTTCTCTTTTCTTCTCCATTAATAGTATAATTATTATGCACGGTTTTATTCCTTTTCTTTTCTCCCCACTCGTCTTCACCTCCCAAAAAATTAATACGAGGATTAATTAAAGAAAGAGAGAGTTATCACCTCGTAAGATTTTGCAACTATTGCACACAAGTCCTTGTACTAAATCAAATTTAGTATTAGGTCGCTCCACACAATTTTCATCTTTTGCAATTATAGTTTTCGCTAACCATCTTAGCAAATAAATTCTTATTTTGCTACTTTAGCAAATTAGTCTCTATTAATTCTCCAAGCACTTGATCACACGCAGCCTTTATTGTGTGTGACCACGTAGGTTCAATTCCACCTGGTAGTGAGACGTGACACTAAACTCTTTTAGTGTCACCATCGAAACTTTTTTCGATGGACCAAAACACTTTTGATTCTCCCAACTAAGTGTAATTAACTATCTTAATCACTCTCATGGGTCCCACAATCCACGAGTGACACCTAACAGTATATCGTGGCAATCCAAGTAGAATGTATAATAGACTGAACCTCTAGGTGTAGTTACCGTGTGATAAAACCCTTCTATCACTTGTCCCGATTTAGCCGAGGTTATGGATAACTCGTCAAACCTCATTACTCAATCATATGCCGCATCTGATTAACAACTAATATGGAAACTCCTTTCCATAAAATCACACTGCCTTGGCTAAGGGCTTTTATATCTTGTAAAACAGATAACATAGGACAATTACCTCTCTACCGAGGGTGATAGATTCTATCTTGGCACACACATACCTCCACGTATGACCCACTGCAGCCAACATGTGCTGACTTTAACCCATGATTAGGGTATAAAGTATTTACACTGTCAAACTACAATAACCCACACGCAAGATAACCGTGGTGCCTCAGGTCAAAGGATCACTCACACCACTACAGTATGGAACAATTCACTGACGAGTGAGTAGACATCCATGTGATTGTTCAGAGTTGGTCACGCTCAGTGAAATTGTTCTCCAACATTCACCTGTATGCTTACTCTAGTGTCACCACACTAATGATTTGAGACTCATCATCCCATAAGGGAAGCACATCATACACTGATCTATCCGGATTTATCACCGCCCTCGTGATAATCCTATGATCATGAGCATTTAAGAATTAATTACAGAAGAATATATGTCTCAAATTTCTAACATCTTAGAAATATAATTCTTCTACTATTAATTCTATGGACGATTCATATATATGCATTTGGCAATGATATGAATGAAGAATGCCAGTTTATTAATTTTAAAGAAAAGTACACTGATTTAACCCTTTAAGTTGTGACACCGATTGGCTTATAGGGCATATAACTAACAATCTTCCACTTGCACTAAAGCCAATCACCCATATAGCGCATTCCCATCTTCTAAAGATGGCCTTCTAGCTTTTGCTGAGTGAGTGCTTTGGTTAGTGGGTCTGCTACATTGTCAGCAGAAGTAATTTTTTGCACGGATATTTCTTTCCTTTCAATATAATCTCTGATGATATGATATCGTCGTTCAATATATTTGGATTTCTGATGAGACCTTGGCTCCTTAGCCAACGCTATGGCGCTATTATTGTCACAGAAAAGCGACGTTGGTTCTTTAACAGCTGGAACCACACCGAGTTCTACAATAGACTTTCTGATCCAAACACCCTTCTTCGAGGCTTCTGATGCGGCAATATATTCTGCCTCCATGTTAGAATCGGCAATCTTCACTTGTTTGGAACTCTTCCAAACAATGGATCCTCCATTACATATGAATAAATATCCTGATGTAGACTTTCTGCCATCAACATCTGACATAAAGTCAGAGTCTGTGAAGCCTTCCAATTTCAACTCACCACCTCCAAAGACTAGGCACATATCCTTAGTTCTTCTCAAGTACTTAAGGATATTTTTAACTGCAACCCAGTGTTCCAAGCCTGGGTTAGATTGATATCGGCTTGTGACACTCACAGCATGTGCAATATCAAGTCTCGTACATAGCATTGCATACATTAGACTTCCAATAGCTGAAGCATATGGGACTCTACTCATGCATTCTCTCTCCTATGGTGTTTTAGGACACATCTTTTTGGAGAGATAGATTCCATGTCTTTGAGGTAATAGACCTCTTTGGAATTTTCCATGCTGAACCTCTTCAGCACTTCCGCTATGTACATCCTCTGAGATAGACCGAGCAACCTTCTAGATCTATCTCTGTAGACCTTTGTACCTAAAATGTAGGATGCATCGCCTAAGTCTTTCATGGAGAAATTCTGAGATAGCCACAACTTGATCGATGACATCATCCCAATATCGTTCCCTATTAGAAGTATATCATCTACGTACATGTAGTACACTGAACTTTAGCAAATCACAGGGTTCTAGTGTGAGATTGGTATCTTGTACTAATATGGAGGTTTTGGCTGTGATGCGAGAGCTTGGGAGTGTTTTCGGAACTTAAAGGTGCGAAAACGGACTCCGGATGTCAAAATCTGCAAAAATTACAGTTTTGACATTGTATACCGGTACTGGCATCAAGATACCAGAATCCAGTGGAAAACTGGGTTTTGCGCAGCTCTCGGGTTCTGCGGAATCTGACAATTGGTACCGGAATAGACTTAATGTATTCCGGTACTGATTTAAAGTTTACCGGAATACTGTTTCGTGGCCATTTGGCCGAGGCTCGGGTTTGCGAGATTTCTGGCCTGATTCCAATACGTCAGTTCGTATACCGGAATGCAGTGCTGCAGAACCAGATTTCGCACAATTTGCAAATTCTGGGTTTTGGAGGGGTTTAAAGGTAATTGTTACAACATGTAACTTAACCCTCACTCCCTCCTCACTGCCCTCTTTTGTGCTGAGCTTGGAGAGGAGAAGAAGTAAGTTTTCTCCCTCTCTCTCTCTCTAGATTTTTTCTCCCAAATCCTTGAGATCTTGGGTTTTGATCTCTTTTCTCTTCTCCTTTTGCTTGTTGCTTGCTAGAGGAGCATTGGAGGAGGCTTGGATGTGAAGAAGAGAGCTTGTTTGTGGATCAAACTCCAACCCTAGCTTGTTCTAGCTTGATTTGGAGCTCTTAAGAGGTGAGTAGCCCTCTTGTAAACCCTCTTTTGTGGTTTATTTGGATTATTACTTGTGGAAACTTCGAAATGGTGAATCTAGGGTTTATTTTGGGGTTTATTTTGGGGTTTCTTGATTTTGAGCCTTAGAGGTGGAATTGATGGGTGTAGAATGTTATGTTAAGTTGAATTCGAAGCGTCCTAAGTTCGATTTGGGCTTTGGACAAGTGCTTACATGCATTGCAACATGAACATGAATATAATGTTTACGTGTTTTATAACTTAACGTGTAGAGGCATAGTGGCGTAGAACTTTCAAATGTAATCATGCTTTATTATACTAACCCTACTTTTGCCTCAGTTGACCTAGTGGTGTATTCCGCTCCTCTCGGCGGCTTACCCACTGGGAACTATTGAATAATAGTTCTCATCCCCCTGGGGTTTGTTGTTTTATTTCAGAGCCTTCCACTGCGGGAGAGGCGAGGGACCGAGGCAAGGGCGTTGCGACTAGTTAGCACTCGGGAGAGATAGTCGCATAGGTGGACACCTTTCTTTTGTTTTTGGTGAAAGGTGTATGTACTTTTGGGTTATAGTTTATAGAGTTCACCCTATGTCTTGGATATGTATTATTGGTGGAACCTTGTATCACTATTATTTGTGTACTTTTTCTTGTTATGATTACTGTTCTTCTATCTAGTATGTTTATGCTCTTATCACCATGTTAGGATTGTTATTATTATTCCTTTCATTGTATACTGGTTGTAGACGCCTTGTGTACACGGCGGGTTTGTGCACGCGCCCGGGTGTGCTTCCGCTGGGGCCCCGGGCGTGACAGTACAATACGAGGAATGTGATAGCACTCCCACTAATCTTTTTATACACACACGGTTCTTCCTCGTTTCTGATGAAATCAAACGATTTGATTGCCTCATTGAAACGAGTGTTCCAACTTCGAGATACTTGTTTTAATCCATATATGGATCTCTGAAGCTTGCACACTTTATGATTATCTTTGCTAGAGGTGAAACCTTGAGGCTATTCCATATAGATATCTTCCTCAAGATATCCATTAAGGAAAGCGATTTTTATATCCATCTGCCATATTTCATAATCATAATATACAGCTATAGCGAGTAAGGTTCGAATGGATTTTAACATGGCCACAGGCGAGAAGGTCTCCTGATAGTCAATACCTTCTCGTTGACTATAACCTTTCGCCACAAGCCTTGCTTTATAGGTCTCTACCTTTCCATCTGAACCAATTTTTGTCTTAAAGATCCACTTACATCCAATAGTTACTATACCATCTGGTAAATCAACGAGAGTCCAAACCTGGTTGGAATACATGGAGTCCATTTCAGACTTCATAGCTTCCTTCCATCTCTCAGAGTCAATGTCTGACATCGCCTCATCACAACTAGTAGGATCATGTCTGTGATCCTTATCTCCCATTAGAAATATTTCCTGTACCTCCTCTACGACAAATCCCAAATATCTGTCTGGAGGTTGGGAGACTCTACTAGATCTTCGAAGTGGTTGTGTGTACAGTGGTTCCGATTGAACAGAGATTTTTCGATCGATCATTATGGATTCGTTCCTCATTAGAGACATTCTCATTGAGCTCTATTTTTCTCCCACTACCTCCTTCTTGAATGAATTGTTTCTCAAGAAAAGAGGCATGCCGACTCACAATAATATTTTGGTCCTGAGAAAAATAGAAATAGTATCCCAATGATTCTTTAGGATAACCAACGAATCTACCTTTATCTGACATTGCTTCCAATTTGTCCGTCTTCAGCTTCTTAACAAAAGCTGGACATCCCCAAATCTTGAGATGACTAAGACTTGGTTTTCTACCATGCCAAATCTCATATGGAGTGGTAGAAATATATTTGGAAGGTACTCTATTTAAGATATATGCAGCAGTGAGGAGGGCATACCCCCAAAGTATTCTTCAAGGTAATTTAGAAAGTTTGTACTTAAGTACTCCCCTCCTCGATCTGATCGAAGGATCTTAATAAACTTTTCGATTTGTTTTTCTACTTCATGTCTAAATTCTTTGAACTTTTCAAAGGTTTCAGACTTTTGTCTCATCAAGTAGACATACCCATACCGTGAATAATCATCAGTAAAGGTGATGAAATAAACATAACCACCCCTGGCTTTTAAATCAAATGGTCCACACACATCAGTATGTACCAGGGCAAGTATCTCAGTGGCTCTTTTTCCTTATCCAATAAAGGGTAATTTGATCATCTTTCCTTGAAGACATGATTCACAAATTGGATACGGCTCGAAAGCCAATGAACTCAAGAGTCCATCTTTAACCAATTTGTTAATCCGATCTTCATCGATGTGACTTAATCTAAGATGCCACATATACTTGTGATTTACCTCTTCTCTAGGTCTCTTAGACCCTACGACATTTATTTCCTGCTCAAATGTATTTATACTTACATCCATATATAAGTGATATAATTTGTCAGTCATTGTTCCATAGCCTATCAATTTATTTCTCAAATAAATTGAGCAAGTATTACTTCAAAAATAAATTTATAACCAGTCAATACTAATGAGGAAACGGAAATTAAGTTTCTACTAGCATTAGGAACATAAAGACAATTTATTAATTCTAAAACTATGCCTGACAGTAATAGTATAGGATAGGTTCCTACGGCTAATGCAGCAACTTTTGCTCCATTACCTACTCATAGGGTGATTTCTCCTTCATTTAGCCTTCTACTTTATCTTAAACCCTGCATCGAGGTGCACAAGTGAGAAGTGCATGCAGAATCAATTATCCAAGTAGTAGTAGAACATACCGACAGACTAGTCTCAACAATAAGCAGGTTGGACTTACCTTCAGAATGCTTGTCCTTTGCCTTGTCCTTTAGGCTAGTAAGGTATTCGGGGCAGTTCCTCTTCTAATGGCCAATCTCCATTACAGTGAAAATATTTTCCTTTAGCAGCCTTTTTAGGAACTTATCTTTTGCTATCTGCCTTTGGCTTCTTATTAGATTTCTTATTTCTCCATTTAGACTTTCTTTGGAGAAAGAAGCCCGTTTCATAGCCAAGATCGACCCCTTATTATTTTTTATTGTTCCCTCCGCTGTCACCAACATATTCAAGAGCTCTGAGAGAGTGCATTGAATCTTATTCATTTGAAAGTTCATTACGAACTGCGAAAAAGAGTCAGGTAAAGACTGCATAATTAAATCTGTCTGCAAGTCTGCATCCATCCGTAGGCCGAGCTTCCCAAGCCCCTCTATATCCTCAATCATTTTCAAACAATGATGATTAATAGATTGGCCCTCGGACATTCTTGCTCGAAACAGCTGTTTCGATATCTCATATCGAGTAGAGTGGCTCTGTTCATCATACAGTTCTTGTAGGTGAAGTAGAATGGCCGACACACTTTCCATGTGCTCATGTTGGCGTTGCAACTCATTGCTCATCGACGCCAACATGTTGCACCTGACTTTATTATCGTCATCTATCCATTTTTCATAAGCAGCTCTCTATTACTCATTGTCATCGGCTGGAAGTTCTGGAGCAGGAGTAGTCAAAATATAGGCAATTTTCTCAGAATTGAGAATGATTCTCAAGTTTCGTAGCCATCAGAAAAATTAGGGCCGGTCAAGCGGTTGGCATCAAGAATTTTAGTGAGAGGGTTAGAAGCAGCCATATTCTGTGGAAGATAAAGATATTATGTTAGTTATGTACTTTTCATTATTCCATTTGATTATGGACTTTTAATCAAATGGTGTCTCCCACACTAAGTTTTACGGATCTCCACACTCCCTACGTGAAGAAACGGAAACCTCCTAAATTGGTTTCTAGTGGGGATTACGCTCTCACTAATTTTACAAATTATCTCACATAACAGTTATTGATAATTAGTAAATCGATGAGTGGGCAACTCTTGCCCAATGTTTTTCAAAAATATGTTGCAATCATTCTTTGGCCTCTAGGATATAAAAGTCTCACCTAACAGTTATTGGCTTCGCATCCTAATTAAGTTTCATCGACCGTTTAATATGTATATAAAACTAATATTGAACCCTCACCTAACAGTTATTGGGTACAATACTAATTTTACCACATAACATCAAATGTTGATAAGGTGGTTGCGCTTTTCCTATACAAGTGGCCCATGTAACCATGCGTACCACTCAACATTAGAAAAATACCCACACCTTATAACGGTAGATTGGGTGTTCATAACACTTTTCGTTACAACTTAATATTTATAACAAAGAGTTTTGGTTTTCATTTCAGTCTCATCAGAACTTATTTCAAATTGCATCTAATGCAATTATATTTTGTATCTAATACAAAATAATGTTAAATCAGTCCAAACCACATGATGAAATTCAAACATATGGTGCATCTCATGCCCAAACATATGTAATTTGATTTAGCTTTTAAATATAACCTACCTAGGTTAATTGATTAAGTTATATGCAATTAAAATCCTTCTATTAATTGCATACTAGCTTAAATAATTAACCACCATAATACAATGACATATTATTTACGTCGCCCGGAATTTATGGTTGTCACTAATTACATTCATACATCAAATGTATGAAATATCTTTTGTATATGCTCTCGCATTACGATTAAATCATACAACCACAAATCCAAATCAATGACAAGAATAATTTTTGTGACCACACGAGGGTGTCTCTGATACCACTGTAAGGAAATGCATGCATGTGCATGCGCATTTAATACTGCGGAAATAAATTGAATTTATAAAATATGATCCAATCATGTATACTTTAATATCATAACCTTTATGATATTAGTATATATTGTCACGCCCCGGGCTAGTTTTAGAAGCTAAAAAACGTGCCAATTTTTTTTTTTTTTTGAAAGCCTAGCTCGCGCCACGTACAGACCCGCCACAAATACAGGGCCCACTGTCCACACGGACAGAGCCTCCCCTGTATTTGCACGGCGTACACAAACAAACAACAGGATCACAACCACCATTCATTCATCACACAAACCACAACAACACAATAAGGTTCATACAGCTACCAGTTCTTAAACCTATATGAATCTAAGCAAGTCCTTAGACGATGGATGATGCGATGCACAAGCAACAGATCATTCTATAAAACTGCTCCTTACCCAGAAGCTTTATTTTGAAACCCTAATCTCAATTATTTAAAGATCATTTGAAAATCGTTCTCCACACGAGAACTCTCTTTTGAAATCCAAAAGTCGATCAATCGAAAATGGTTTGAAAACTGTTTCCCACACGGAAACCTTTATTTGAAAACCGCTACCACGAGGGGTAGAAATCCAAGATACACAATGTAAAGCCATAAATAGAAGTCTAGTAAGCAACGTCATCCATAATGTCTAAGCATGCAGTCAACACAACCAAAATGTAACTGAACCACATCCACAACTAGCTGGTAAAAGGATAAGGGTGATAACCAAATCTGGAGGGAGGAGCCTCACAAGTCGGGACCTCTAGTACCACTAACTAGGCGTGCCTCGCTGCGTCCCGACTCCCACCACCCTGCTCACCTGAAAACAACAACGATGGCAGGGGGTGAGAACATGTAAACATGTCTCCCCTCCCAGTGGGTACCGCAAGCCGACGAAGGCGAGGTGTACACACCGGCACGAGGGTCAACAGATAGATAGATAAACAAGAACAGTAGCACAGATTAGCACAGTATAACCAAATATGAAAAGACTAAGCTACTGTCAATATGAATCACATGCATCAACTGTAAGTAACCACCAACATACCCAATCACCACCAGGCCACAGGGATCCGCACCGCAGACCACTGGCACTGGCACTGCCACCACATGCTCAACCATCGGCACATAACCTCCGCAGATGCACGTGCTAAGAGGCTCACGGGTCTGATGCACACGACCCTTTTCTGGAAAAGAACACCCCAAGCGGTGGATCAGACCGCTGGCGTACGTGAAGTGCTAGAAGAGCTGTGACGATCGATGCGAATGCTCAATCCACAGAACGGCAACGAGCCGTGAAGCAACTGATAAGCCAATATACGAGGATCGCTCGGAACAACAGGTGATCAACACCGACCAACGAGGTCGTCTCAATAACCATGCAACCAACAACTACTCTACTAATAAGTAGAGTCAACAGGAGTCAAGTGAACTAATAACAAAATGCAAGAGAAGGGATAGAAATGTATCACCGTAGTCCACTGAACCGACTCCGGATCGAAGTACCCACATGTCGAAACGATAGAGCCTAACACCGACGGCTCTCGGGAACCACGATAGGACCTATGAAAGACTCACAGGGTTAAGGTCCACCAAGGCGACACTAAACACATAGCACTCACATCCCGAAACTGACGGATCGTCCGGAAACCCACCGGGACGATCCCGAAACCACACTAAGCCCCAGAGGGGTACCAACAACCAAACCAGGTCCTCCGCTGTCCCCAAACACACCACAACAAGGTGACAGGACAGCGAGCACAAGCTCGGGTTGCCACGAACACAAACGCACCCAAAACGGCTTTCCGGGTTCCCAAAAAATGCCGATTTGGCACCGGAACCCTTCGTCACTCATCCGCTGTCCTCGCAACTTCGGGACAGCGATGAGGAACAGCCAACGAGGCTATACGACGAAGCCAAGTCGCTCGTGAAACCAGCAAGTGAGTCGCACAGGAGCTGAGGAGGTGGGTGGCACCCTGCTGGGAGCTGAGGGAGAAGAGAAGAAAATAGAAAAACTCCCTCTCTTTACTCACACACAAACACACACATATACACACTTGCATAATTGCAAAAAGACCCTTGCAACATGGGAAATTAGTCCCAAGTCCCTCTCAGCATGCACAAAATGCCCAGACACCCCTCCACAATCGATCTCACACGAAACGGTGCGTGAAACAGGGTCCAATTCGCGAAACGATCAAAATGCAAAACAACCTCTCAGTGAAGATCTCACGATATCTCACGATCCGACCGTCGCATGTCAGAACGGATCGCGCCATCGCGTTCAGTACTGCCGAGATATCGAATCTACCATTTTGGTTCGTAAGAAACAGACTCCGAATAGCGTCACAATCCATCCTCTCTCCGCCAACAAAACTCAAAACAAAAAAAAATACATAAAATACTATATATATACATATATATATACACCTATACATACATATATATATACATATACCAAGTAAAGGGAGGAAAAACACTGAATTCAAATTTTCAAAATTTGAATTCTCACATCACTCCCACCATACAAGAAGTTTCGTCCCTGAAACTTACTCACACACCATCCGCAAACAATTGCGGAAACCTCACTCGCAAAGCAGACTCCAGCTCCCAAGTAGCCTCATGCTCCTCGTGATTCATCCACTGAACCTTCACATACGAAATGCTCCGGTTCCTCAACTGCTTCACCTCGCGGGCCAAAATCCTCAAAGGCACCTCGTCGTAGCTGAGATCCTCCCTCAGCTGAACCATCGTCGGGCTGATCACGTGGGAAGGGTTGGGGATGTACTTCCGAAGCATGGACACATGGAAGACATTGTGCACACGAGCAAGACTAGAAGGAAGAGCCAACCGATAAGCCACCGGACCCACACGTTCAAAGATCTCGAATGGTCCCACAAAACGCGGACTAAGCTTGCTCCGCAATCCGAACCACTTGATCCCTTGAGACGGCGACACCCTGAGAAGCACATGCTCACCGACCTGAAACACTAGGTCACGTCGTCGCTGGTCCGCGTAGCTTTTCTGCCGGCTCTGCGCAGTCAGCAACCGCTGCCTCGCACTGCGGATCCTGGCCTCCGCGTCCTCCAACAGGTCAGGCCCGATCACACGACGCTCACCCACGTCATCCCGACAAATGGAGATCGACAACGACGTCCAAACAAAGCCTCGTACGGTGCCATCCCAATGCTCGCCTGAAAGCTGTTGTTGTAGGCGAACTCCACCAGAGAAAGATACTTGAACGTTGCTCACCAAAGTCCAAAACGCATGCTCGGAGCATATCCTCGAGAGTCTGAAAGACTCGCTCCGACTGCCCATCACTCCGAGGGTGGTAAGCTGAGCTGAAGTTGAGCTTCGTTCCCAGAGCCAGCTGCAAGCTCCTCCAGAACTAAGAAACGAAGCGAGAATCCCGATCCGAAATGATCGACACTGGCACTCCATGCAGCCTGACGATCTCATCCAAGTAGAGCTGCGCCAGTCGATCCCGAGACCAAGTCGTGTGCACCGGTAGGAAGTGAGCTGCTTTCGTCAGTCGGTCCACAATAACCCAGATCGCATCATGACCTCGCTGAGAACGAGGCAACCCGGTGACGAAATCCATGGTGATCTGCCCCCACTTCCATGCTGGTACAGGCAACGGTTGAAGCTTCCCTACTGGTCGCTGATGCTCAGCCTTCACCTGCTGGCAAACCAGACATTGTGCCACATGTTGAGCCATGTCCATCTTCATGCCAGGCCACCAGAAACTCTGCTTCAGGTCGCGGTACATCTTCGTCCCTCCAGGATGAACAGTGTACGGCGACCGGTGTGCCTTAGTCAAAATCTCTCGCCTCAAATCCCGATCACTGGGCACACACCTCCGTCCTCAAAAGCGAAGGGAAACATCGGCGTGAATCGTGAAGTCACCATCTCTGCCCTGCTCGGCCTCTGCTTGCACTCTCAGCAAGTGCGGGTCCATCAGCTGTCCACTAGAAATTCGATCTGCCAAGGTGGGCTGCACCACCAAGGTCAACAACTGCGCAGTAGCTCCAGAAGGTAGGATCTCCAACTCTAGTCGACGAAACTCCTCCACCAAGCGCTCCTGGAAGCTCATCTGACAAGAGGGAGTCCACATAAACTTCTCGCCCTTCCTCGTCAGTTTGCTCAAAGGGGCGGCGATCTTTGAGAAACCCCCAACAAATCGCCGATAACAACTCGCCAAGCCGAGGAAGCTCCTGATCTCCGTTACAGAAGTAGGAACAGGCCAATCCACCACAGAGTCCACCTTCTTTGGGTTCACCGTAATACCAGACTGCGTCACGATGTGACCCAAGAAGAAAACTTCCCGAAGCCAAAACTCATACTTCTTGAGCTTAGCGTAAAGCCCATGCTCTCGAAGCGTAAGGAGGACTCGCCGAAGGTGATCCTCATGCTCCACGTCGCTCCTCGAATAGATCAGTATGTCGTCAAAGAAGACCACGAAAAACTGATCCAAGAACTGCCGGAAAATCATGTTCATCAAATCCATGAAAGCTACCGGGGCGTTCGTCAAACCGAACGGCATCACCGTGAACTCGTAATGCCCGTAACGAGTCCGAAAGCCGTCTTCGCAACGTCCTCGGCCTTGATCTTGAGCTGATGATAACCTGACTGCAAATCAAACTTCGAGAATACCGAGGCTCCCTGAAGCTGGTCGAAGAGATCGTCGATCCGCGGTAGAGGGTACTTAATCTTCACCGTCACCTCGTTGAGCTCGAACTCACAATCAAATCAACGTAAAAAATTATTTTTGCGAGTCTATCACTCTGGTGCACAGGGTTGGCAATCGCAACAAGCGATAAAATCACCAGTGATGCCAAACACCTGTCTCCAAGTGATCGGACATGCAATCCAAACCAAGATTGCACGAAAGCCGTGACAAAAACCTTGTACGCAAACACACGCACAGAGACCTCGGAGCCAACAACCAGGCTCCCAACATCAGGTCACCAAGGCACCAAAACTCCTGGCAAAACCGAGATCACCACACAAGGATTAGCTCAAGGCTCACTACGTGATCAGGGATGACCACCACAAAGCTTTCCCACAAGACGACGTAAAGAGATTGTCTTGCAAGAGAAAGCACCGACCCCAACCAGGCAGTCCCAAAAGGGATAGGGTATTCCGTCCGAACTTTTGACACTACGTTGTCTGCAGCCAACGTACTTATAAAAAGAAAAATGAAATATCCGAAGATCAAATGCCAACAACAAGTTGGCAACACCACAAAGGTACCAAGCCCACTCAACCCAAAAGCTGGACCAAATTCACGGAAGAATCACCGAATTAACAGAAAAAACAAACCCACCCATAAAACAAGGTCTGCCCTGAGCCAACTCCCTAGGAGTCTTCGGCTTCCAACAACAAACCGACGACTACATGCAACGTAGGGTCGCCAACCACACGAACCAAAGCAAAGGAAGAACAATATCCAGCGTCGACTAACCAACGTCAAACGCTGTGAGACCTCCAACAACAACCTGGAAGATCTCGCGTCAACACGAAAGCCTACAAATACCACCAGAAATCCCATAACACACCAATTTAAGCGTTAGGATAGCCGCAAACGATGTAGGCACCAACGAAAACCTGACACCAAACAGTGTCCACTCAGTCTAGTACACATCAGTTTGACGCAAGAACTAGCTAAAGGTCGAAAGACCAACACTGACGATTCCACCAGCAAAACGTCAGAGGGGTAGGCTTCACCGCCCTACCCAACAAAACAAAAAGATAACACCAAAGTTGCGGTCGTCCAAAACCGCTACCAAAACCCTGGGCTACACTCTAGTAGTCCCCACGGAAGTCGCGATCGAAATCGCTCAAAGCACCGTCTCCGTAGAGACGCTCGCAGTGGCTCTCGTGCTCTACACAGAAAGTGGGGCCAGGGCAAGAACAGCCCAAATGACAACACAGATCCACCAAGTGACGTCACCTAGCCCGTTAGGGCCACCACCTGCCAACTAGTGGTTACGCAAAGGGGAAAACACACCCTGCCACTTGGTATCTGTCTGGTATTCCACCACCACTTATAGTAGAAGTATGAGTCTGCGAACAAGGGCGGATCGAACCTCTGGAAATCTGCCAATCGCGCTTGGATGTGGCCACCACCCCCAATCACGGGGTCGGCGTCCACACGCAGAACAGCCGACGTAGTCGCTGTCGTCGTCGCGGTCGTGGCCACAAACTGCGTGGGTGCCACAGGAGGGTCTGCAGTCATCGGGGCACTCGGCGGAGGAGGAGGAGGGGCTGGAGCGGCAGTCGCCGTAGCCTGCTGCTGCAAAAACTGCCGGAACATGCCGGAGAGGGCCGTCAGCTGACCCCTCACCTCTAGCAATAGGGTACGGTCAACAGCAGGCTGCTCGCCTCCTGCCGGTTCCTCGCTCGAACCAGTCGCAGTAGCCCGAGTCTGAACACCAGCAGACGGCTCCGCAGGCGCACGCCTACCACCACGACCAGGACGGGGAGGTCTACCACGACCACGAGCCATCTGCAAAATACAGAAACCGCGCAAGAGAAAGGGGTCGGCAACTCCCACAAAACACAAGCCGAAAACAAACCCCTCGAACTGGCGCACCTATACATCTTAGGTCTTTCTATGGGTTAGCCTAACCAATGGTTCAGTTATAATTTTATGAATGAATGAGTGTTTGTACCCTTTACGCTCTGATACCATCTCAATCTGTCACGCCCCGGGGTAGTTTTAGAAGCGAAAAAACGTGCCAATTTTTTTTTTTTTTTGAAAGCCTAGCCCGCGCCACGTACAGACCCGCCACAAATACAGGGCCCACTGTCCACACGGACAGAGCCTCCCCTGTATTTGCACGGCGTACACAAACAAACAACAGGATCACAACCACCATTCATTCATCACACAAACCACAACAACACAATAAGGTTCATACAACTACCAGTCCTTAAATCTGTATGAATCTAAGCAAGTCCTTAGGTGAAGGATGATGCAATGCACAAGCAACAGATCATTCTATAAAATTGCTCCTTATCCAGAAGCTTTATTTTGAAACCCTAATCTCAATCATTTAAAGATCATTTGAAAACCGTTCTCCACACGAGAACTCTCTTTTGAAATCCAAAAGTCGATCAATCAAAAACGGTTTGAAAACTGTTTCCCACACGGAAACCTTTATTTGAAAACCGCTACCACGAGGGGTAGAAATCCAAGATACATAATGTAAAGCCATAAATAGAAGTCTAGTAAGCAACGTCATCCATAATGTCTAAGCATGCAGTCAACACAACCAAAATATAACTGAACCACATCCACAACTAGCTGGTAAAAGGATAAGGGTGATAACCAAATCTAGAGGGAGGAGCCTCACAAGTCGGGACCTCTAGTACCACTAACTAGGCGTGTCTCGCTGCGTCCCAACTCCCACCACCATGCTCACCTGAAAACAACAACGATGGCGGGGGGTGAGAACATGTAAACATGTCTCTCCTCCTAGTGGGTACCGCAAGCCGACGAAGGCGAGGTGTACACACCGGCACGAGGGTCAATAGATAGATAGATAAATAAGAACAGTAGCACAGGTTAGCACAGTATAACCAAATATGAAAAGACTAAGCTACTGTCAATATGAATCACATGCATCAACTGTAAGTAACCACCAACATACCCAATCACCACCAGGCCACAGGGATCCGCACCGCAGACCACTGGCACTGGCACTGCCACCATATGCTCAACCATCGGCACATAACCTCCGCAGATGCACGTGCTAAGAGGCTCACGGGTCTGATGCACACGACCCTTTTTCGGAAAAGAACACCCCAAGCGGTGGATCAGACCGCTGGCGTACGTGAAGTGCTAGAAGAGCTGTGACGATCGATGCGAATGCTCAATCCACAGAACGGCAACGAGCCGTGAAGCAACTGATAAGCTAATATACGAGGATCGCTCGGAACAACAGGCGATCAACACCGACCAACGAGGTCGTCTCAATAACCATGCAACCAACAACTACTCTACTAAGGTAAGCACACATAAGTAGAGTCAACAGGAGTCAAGTGAACTAATAACGAAATGGAAGAGAAGGGATAGAAAGGTATTACCGTAGTCCACTGAACCGACTCCGGATCGAAGTACCCACCTGTCGAAACGATAGAGCCTAACACCGACGGCTCTCAGGAACCACGATAGGACCTACGAAAGACTCACAGGGTTAAGGTCCACCAAGGCGACACTAAACACATAGCGCTCACATCCCGAAACTGACGGATCGTCCGGAAATCCACCGGGACGATCCTGAAACCACACTAAGCCCCAGAGGGGTACCAACAACCAAACCAGGTCCTTCGCTGTCCCCAAACAACCACAACAAGGTGACAGGACAGCGAGCACAAGCTCGGGGTGCCACGAACATAAACGCACCCGAAACGGCTTTCCGGGTTCCCGAAAAATGCCGATTTGGCACCGGAACCCTTCGTCAGTCATCCGCTGTCCTCGCAACTTTGAGACAGCGATGAGGAACAGCTAACGAGGCTATACGACAAATCCAAGTCGCTCGCGAAACCAGCAAGTGAGTCGCATGACTAAAGCACGCGTTACGTCGACTATTTCGTCGGAAAACGCACCAGAAATTAATCCGGATCTCCGCGAAGGGCGAAGGGGTTGGACAACCAGTCCACAGGGTCACAAGGGTCATGCCCTTGCTGCCCGCAGCATTGCAACACTGCCACAATCACTAAAGTCCCATAACAAGCAACAATCACACATAAATAAGCATAAAGAAGGCCGTTTGAGCACTCCGTTCGTCCGCACGACCTTCCGTAGGCACCAACGGATAGGTAACGACGTAACGGAGGCCATGCTCATAGCCCCACTACGACAGGACCAGTCGCTAGCTCAAACAACCCATAAAAATAGTGCCATTCATGCGATAATAAGGCCGACAAGGGCCAAACAGCGAAACGACGCGCCAAAATAGAAAACTAAGGTGAGCATGGTGATCAGCGCGTCGCCGCGATTATCGTGCTCACCTTCCCGAGCTTCGGGAGGCAACAGGGAGCTCCTGGCCATGCATGCGGCCCAAACCAGCCAAAACATCACCCTGGCCGGAGCAACAAGCTCTGGCCGGCTGTCGGCCGACATGCAAGGCGCGCGGCGGCCAGGGTCCGATGCGGGGGAGGTGAGGAAGGGGATGCTCACCTCAACCGGCGGCAGGAAGCGGCGGCGGCAGCGCGGAGAGAGAGAGGGCTCTCGGGTGGCTAGGGCACAGCGGCGCCGGCAACAAACGGCGGTGCCGGCGGTCGGGATGGCAAGCACCGGCAAGAGGGGCCCGCCGGACGTCGGATGGTCGGTGACCGCGACAGCAAAAACCGATGGCGGCGGCGGCGTAGGGCGCTCGGCCGTGGCTGCCCTAGCAGCCCAAGCTGAGCCCGCGGCGGCTGCGGCGGCGTACCGACGGCACGGAGGCGGCCAGGGAGGAAGGCGACGGCGCCGGAGGTCCTCTCGGAGCTGGCCGGAGGGTGCTGCGCCGGTGGGAGGCGGCGGTGGCTCGGGTCCAACAACCTCGGCCCGCAGCTGCCCTAGCAACAGCTTGCAGCAGCTCGGCGGCGGCGGGGCAGGTCGCCGGTAGCTGTGCCACCTCAGGGGAACCTCGGGCATGGGTTCACCCTGGGTGCACACAGCAGGGGAAGAATAAGAAGAAAAAGAAGAAGAAGAAGAAGAAGAAGAAGAAGAAGAAGAAGAAGAAGAAGAAGAAGAAGAAGAAGAAGAAGAAGAAGAAGAAGAAAAAGAAGAAGAAGAAAAAAAGAGAAAACAAGGGAGAGAAAGGTGTTGTCGGAGTTCCCGCCGGCCAGGGGAGGTCGGCGGCGGTCGGCGGCGCTCGGGGAGAGGGCAGGGGAGCTGAAGAGGTGGGTGGCACCCTGCTGGGAGCTGAGGGAGAAGAGAAGAAAATGAAAAAACTCCCTCTCTCCACTCACACACACACACACACATATACACACTTGCACAATTGCAAAAAGACCCTTGCAACATAGGAAATTAGTCCCAAGTCCCTCTCAGCATGCACAAAATGCCCAGACACCCCTCCACAATCGATCTCACGCAAAACAATGCGTGAAACAGGGTCCAATTCGCGAAACGATCAAAATGCAAAACGACCTCTCAGCGAAGATCTCGCGATATCTCATGATCCGACCGTCACATGTCAGAACGAATCACGCCATCGCGTTCAGCACTGCCGAGACATCGAATCTATCATTTTGGATCGTCAGAAACTGTAGCACTTTGAATTTCGATGCGTTGCTTCGAACTTTACTAAATTTGAGAAAGTTCGGAAAGAGCCGGTAATGGCTAGTGTGGAATTGAGTTCCGAAGGTTTCGGAACATTTTGGGTGCGAGTGGAAACCCAGAAATCGAAGATTTCGAAGAAAAGGACCAACCGGAGCAAAACTGCTCACGGGGTTCGGACCCTGGAAGCTGGGGTCCGGACAATGAAGTCCGCGGGCAGCTGCGGTCCGGACCCGGGCAGCTACGGTCCGGACCCGAGCCGATGTCCGAGATGGGGAACGTACGGGTTCCGGACCCGGGACTTGAGGTCCGGACCCGAGCAGGTCTCCAGGTTGGGGTGCGTACGGGTTCCGGACCCTGATGCCAAGGTCCGGACCACGCCTGCGCGCTGGTCAGTTATCAGTGCGGGGTCCGGACCCCATTCGCAAGGTCCGGACCCGGCTGGCGCAGAATGCCCAGTGAGGGGTATTTTGGTAATTTTACGATGGAGGGGCTATATATTGAGGGCTGAGACATCTCCCCTCAATCCATCTTCATCTTCCTCACACTCCCTCTCCCTCTCCCTCACTTTCTCTCTCTAGAGATCTCTCCAAGGCTTGGAGAAGTGAGGGATTTGACCTTGGGAAAAGCTTCTAAGGTGGATTTGGAGCTTCTTGGTGCAAGAAGAAGCTAGGGAGCTAGGGCTTTGAGGTGAGTTCTTGTGATTTAGGGTTTAAACCTTGGATTCAATCCTTTAGCATGAGGTTTTTGGAGACCCTAGGCAATCTAAACCACAAAATGTGGAGATTGGCCAAGAGATTTTGTGGTTTCACATGCATGCATGTGAAACCTAAGTAGATTTGGGGCTTTTGCAATGAGAGGTTCTAAAAATATTTGGACCTTCGGGAATTGCAATTGAGGCCTAGGAAATCATGTTAGAACACTTGATTTCACATGTTGAGTTGAATTTAGGATTCGTAATGAGTAACGAACCGTTTTCTTGTAGAAGCTTGGGTTGAAACAAGAACTCAAGGCTTGGACACTTAGGAGCTTGAAGAATACAAGGATTCGAAAGCTCTCGAGGTGGGTTTGTGTTTACCGAAGTGATTAGATCACTTCCATGTCTAGGGTAAATATCCATTTAAAGATAAAATGGTATGTGTTGTGAACCCTAGAAGTTGCATGTTGGCAAAGGTAAAAATCATGATAGGATAAACAATGAGATCCTATTGCATGATGTATATTTCAAGTATAATTCAAATATTAATACTTGTTGCATGGTTGCATGTATGGTTAACCTAGTGTTATTGAACATAGGTTGGACATGAGGATGAAACCTAGTGTTATTGAACATAGGTTGGAACATGGGAGATTGAAACCTAGTGTCATTGAACATAGGTTTGACATGAGATTGGAACCTAGAGTCATTGAACCTAGGTTGATAATGAGAAAGTAATCCTAGTGTCATTGAACATAGGCGAGACTTAGTGACTTGAACCTAAGGTCATGAGACTTAGGTTGGCAAGTGAAAAATGTGAACGCGGGATGTGCGACGATTTTGCTATCCCGGGTAGGCGACGATTTCGCTACCATGCCATGAGTTGGCCGTATTGAGACGGGATGTGCGACGATTTTGCTATCCCGGGTAGGCGACGATTTCGCTACCATGCCATGAGTTGGCCGTATTGAGACGGGATGTGCGACGATTTTGCTGTCCCGGATAGGCGACGATTTCGCTACCATGCCATGAGTTGGCCGTATTGAGACGGGATGTGCGACGATTTTGCTATCCCGGGTAGGCGACGATTTCGCTACCATGCCATGAGTTGGCCGTACCGACATGGGATGTGCGACGAGTTTGCAATCCCGGGTAGGCGACGATTTCGCTACCTCGCCTTGAGTTGGCGGTGTCGAGAGGGGATGTGCGACGAGGTTGCTATCCCGGGTATGCGACGAGTTCGCTACCCATGCCATGCGGTGGCCGTGTTGAGACGGGGTATGCGACGATTTTGCTATCCCGAGTATGCGATGAGTTCGCTACTCGAACTAGGAGGTGACGAGTTCACTCCTCGAATGTGGAACAATTATGGTGAGACGGCGATTCCGAAACCATAAGTAAATGACAAGTAAATGAACTTAGTCATTGTGAGACATAGGATGAACCTAGGAGAGAATGATAAATTATATTTCATTTGGTTGCATCCTTTATGTTTATTTACAAGCATGTAAATAATTGTTGCATAGTTATATGTGATCTAACTTATGCATATGGTGTTTCTTTGGACCTGGTGGGTCGAGCTTCTCTCTTGGGTGGCCTTACCCACTGGGAACTATGTTTATAGTTCTCACCCCACATTTTCCAGGTCCTTCCGCGAGTGAGACGGCGGGGCGAGGCAAGGGTTTAGCTCTCTAGATAGCGGCCCTTCCATTTTGGTGACACATAGAGTGTACCCCTAGTTTTGGACTACGAAAGCATAGGGGATTTTCATTATATGTATGAAATTGTATATTCCATAGTTTTGGAACATGATTTATGGAATGAAGAGAAAAGAAAAATATGGACATGTATATTGTGCCATGTGGTGTAATAGAAGTAGAACTTCTTTATGTTGATGCTTTCCTTGTGCAACTCTTGTACTCCGTTCCTAGTTGGAACATTGTGGATAAGCTTGTGTTGTGACGCCTTGGGCGGATAGAGAGGACTCTATCCGTTCGGCGGGTCTGGTGCATGCGCTCGTGCGGTTATCCTTTCCATCTAGTTGGTGTTTAAGGACCCGGCGGGGCGTGACAGACTGAGGTGGTATCAGAGCGTAGAAACGGTCTAAGTTGACCTAAGAAATCTTAGGATGGAAATGACCCTAGGAGTGTAGGCTCGTGAGTGACGAGATCTTCGATATGGCGAAAGATAAGTGATTGGGTTATGTCCTTATGCCTCTAATTGGAAATAGAGGTAGATTCGAGGTGTGTCTTATTCCTCACCAAGTGTGTTCGTGTTGGCGGCCGACAACATGAAACCAAGTGAGGGGAATAAGGACCCTTGTGTGATTTTCGCCTAGATTGGGTTCACGTTTATTTTCGTGAAACGTTATGTTATAAATGACTTTGAATGTCACGAAATGACCAAAGTCGTTGTGTTTTCAGGATAATGGTACGTGGACGGCCTCCTTTGAGGGCTGGGCTCGGGAGAGCGAGCGCAGCTCCCGAACAGTTCGGGGAGGGCGAGAACTCGGGTCTTCGTGAAGAGATGACCGAGTTGATGGGCGTGGTTCGGCGACAGGCCGAAGCCATGCAACGACAGGAGGAGCAAATTAAAAAGCTCCAAGACGAGATGGCGCAGCAAGCGGTTGCGGTTAGGGAGAAGAGAACGGGAGTACCTCCGGCCTCTGCTTCGGCACCGGCCGAGGAGGTGACACCGGCGCCGGCTGTGGCGCCACCGGCATCACCGATTGTAGCCGGTGGGTCGGGTACTCCTATGCCCGACTCCGACATGGAGGATGCGGAGCGAGAGCGCGCACTTGCGGCTCTCATGAGGTTTAAGAAGTTCAACCCGCCTATCTTTAGCGGGGAGAACGTGGATCCATGGGATGTGGAAACCTGGATCGATGTTATTGAGACGCTCTTCGAGGATCTTTATACCTTGGAGAGGGACAAAGTATATCTCGCCGTTCATTGCTTGGAGCGATCGGCGAAGGTGTGGTGGAAGGGAGTCCAACGGGATAGACTCTCTAGCCTTCCGCCACCGTCGTGGGAAGAGTTTCGGGGTATGGTGTTCGCCACCTATTTCCCCTATAGCGAGAAAAGAAAGCTTCAAGAAAGGTTCCGCAAGTTAAAACAAGGGAACCGTACGGTGTGCGAGTACGAGAGGGAGTTCTCGTACATTATAAATTGCGTACCGCACGTTGTCCGCGGAGAGTTGGACAAGGTCGATTGTTTCGTGCGCGGACTTCGACCGGAGATCTTTAGGGCGGTGCACGCCCTTAAGCTTAAGACCTTTGCGGAGGTCTTGGACCGTGCTCTTTGGGTGGAGCACGGGAATGCATGTGCGCACGAGGAGCGCGAGTCTTGGGAGAAGGAAAAAGATAAAGAGAAAGGGAGGAAGCGACCGGCGGGTGGCTCGGGTGGGCAGTCTAGTTCTAAGCGGCCCCCGAAGCACTCGCAGTCGCAAAACCAATCGCGGGGCCGCAACCCAATGCCCGATTTGTAGCGGCCCCCACCAGCCTCAGCAGTGTGACTATCGTGAGGGCCGGTGCTACAAGTGCGGACAGCAAGGGCATATGCGGTACAACTGCCCGATGGATGATGGCCGAGCACCGTCGTCGGCATCGTCATTTGCATCGCCGAGACAGCTCGCGGGCATCCCACCCGCGGCGATGTCGACAGGCCGTGCACAGCCGCCGAGACCAGTGGAGGGCCAACGGCCAGCACCCAGTGGTCGAGTATTCGCCTCTCAGGTGGAGGAGCCTTCTGCCCAGGATGACGTTGTGGCAGGTATTGTGTTAATTAAAGGCATTCGATGTAGAGCTTTGTTTGATACTGGTGCATCGCATTCATTCATTGCTCGATCATTTGCTATTGCACATGGAATAGAAATTATAGATGCCACACATGCAAGAACGGTACAAGTACCTGAACACACTTTTTGTATACATCATGTGTGTATGGATTGCCCTGTGAGGGTTGAGAACTGGATCATGCCAGCTGATTTGCTGGTGTTAAATCGAATGAATGAATATGATTTGATCCTAGGAATGGATTGGCTCTTGAGGTATCATGCTACTATCGATTGTAAGAGCCGGATAGTGAGGTTTAGAGAACCCGGGCACAAAGAGTTTGTGTACCGTGGGTGTAAGAGTTCGCTCTTTGCGTCGATGGTGTCCACGTCGCAAGCAAGGAAGCTTATTGCTAGAGGATGCATTGCCTACTTGGCGACGGTAGTGGATGACCGGAAGGAAGTGCTGGGACTTGAGGACATTCCTATAGTCCAAGAGTTCCCGGATGTATTTCCGACGGAGTTGCCCGGAATGCCACCGGACCGGGAAATAGAATTCGTGATCGATTTGCTCCCGGGTACGGCGCCGATCTCTAAGGCCCCGTACAGGATGGCACTCGCGGAACTGAAGGAATTGAAAGCACAATTGCAAGATTTAATGGACAAGGGTTTCGTAAAACCAAGTGTGTCACCTTGGGGAGCCCCTGTTCTATTTGTGCGGAAAAAGGACGGTTCGCGGCGGTTATGTGTAGATTACCGCGAGTTGAATAAAGTGACCGTCAAGAATAAGTACCCGTTACCCCGAATTGATGACTTATTCGATCAATTGCAAGGGTCTCGGGTGTATTCAAAAATTGACTTGCAATCCGGTTATCACCAATTGAAGATCAAACCGGAGGATGTGCATAAGACCGCATTTAGGACGCGGTATGGACATTATGAATTCACGGTTATGCCTTTCGGGCTTACTAATGCCCCGGCAGCGTTCATGGATTTAATGAACCGTGTGTTCAAACCACTATTGGATCAATTTGTGGTTGTGTTCATAGATGACATTCTTGTCTACTCTCGGAGTGAAGAGGAACATAGAGAGCACCTGAGGATTGTGCTTCAAGTTCTTCGAGAGAACAAATTATTCGCCAAATTGAAAAAGTGCGAATTCTGGATCCGTGAGGTCGCTTTCTTGGGTCACATAATTTCCGCAGAAGGAGTATCTATGGACCCTATGAAAGTAGAGGCAGTCAAGGATTGGCCTCGCCCGACCAATGTCACGGAGGTGCGGAGCTTTTTGGGCCTTGCGGGGTATTATCGGCGGTTCGTGGAGGGATTTTCAAAAATCTCCGGTCCACTAACGCGTCTTACCCGCAAGGGAGCCAAATATGTTTGGAGCGAAGAATGCGACCAAAGCTTTAAGGAGCTAAAGGAAAGGTTGACTTCGGCTCCGGTACTCGCCTTGCCGATTGCAGGGGAGGGTTTTGTGGTGTATAGTGATGCATCACATCGTGGTCTTGGGTGTGTGCTTATGCAAAGAGGACAAGTAATAGCATATGCCTCTCGACAGCTGAAGAGCTATGAGCAGAATTACCCCACTCACGACTTAGAGCTTGCGGCGGTGGTCTTCGGACTTAAGTTGTGGAGACACTACTTGTACGGGGAGCATTGTGAGGTTTACACGGATCACAAAAGTTTAAAGTACTTATTCACTCAGAAGGAGTTGAATTTGAGGCAGCGGAGGTGGTTGGAGTTGATAAAAGATTACGACTTGACCATCTTGTACCACCCTGGTAGAGCCAATGTGGTGGCCGATGCGCTCAGTAGAAAGTCCGTGGAGAACTTCGCAATTGAAATGACGGGACAAATACCGTTGATCAAGGAAATGGGCCGATTTGACTTGGAGATCGTGGCCCCGGGCGTCCCCGCTAGACTTATGAATCTCGAGATATGGCCGACCTTGTTGGAGCAAATAACAGAAAAGCAATCCGGTGATCCGGAACTCCAAAAGGTGCGGAGTGCTATCGAGAGCGGGCGCGCCGATGATTACCGTGTAGATTCAATGGGCGCAATTCGATTTAGAAATCGATTGTGCGTGCCGAAAGTTGAGGACATTCGTAGGGAGATCTTGAAAGAAGCTCACACTTCTCCCTATGCGATTCACCCGGGCGGCACCAAAATGTACAAGGATCTCAAACTACATTATTGGTGGCCGGGGATGAAACTTGATGTGGGACGCTTTGTGGCACAATGCTTAGTGTGCCAACAAGTGAAGGCCGAGCGTCGCTTTCCGGCGGGAAAACTGCAAGGATTGCCCATTCCGGTTTGGAAGTGGGAAAATATCGCGATGGATTTTGTTGTGGGCTTACCTCGATCGCTAGGTGGCCACGACGCGATTTGGGTGGTGGTGGATCGTTTGTCAAAGTCGGCACACTTTTTGCCAATCCACACCACTTGGTCGGGAGACAAGTTAGCGCAAGTCTACCTGGACGAGATTGTGCGGTTGCACGGGGTCCCAACCTCGATAGTTTCAGATCGAGATCCCCGTTTTACATCGCATTTTTGGAAAAGCTTGCAAGAAGCTTTGGGTACACGGCTCGATTTCAGTTCAGCTTTTCATCCTCAAACTGACGGTCAATCGGAAAGGACAATTCAGATTTTGGAGGATATGCTGCGAGCGTGTGTGTTGGACTTCAAGGGTGCATGGCCTACACATTTGCCGATGGCTGAGTTTGCTTATAATAATAGCTATCAATCTAGCATCGGTATGGCACCTTTTGAGGCCTTGTATGGAAGGAAGTGCCGCTCTCCTATTCATTGGAGCGAAGTCGGCGAGAAAAGGGTCTTAGGACCGGACGTGTTGCGTGAAGCGGAGGAAAAGGTCCGCTTGGCACGCGAACGCTTATCGACGGCGCAATCTCGACAAAAGAGTTACGCGGATCGACGTCGACGAGATTTGGAATTCGCGGTTGGAGACCGCGTCTTCTTGAAAGTATCACCCATGAGAGGGGTGAAGCGATTTGGTGTTCGGGGTAAGTTGAGTCCCCGTTACATTGGACCTTATGAGGTCTTAGAGCGTGTGGGATCCGTGGCGTACCGGCTAGCTTTGCCACCAAAACTTGTGGGGATACACAATGTATTCCATGTATCGACGCTCCGCAAGTACGTATATGATCCGGCGCACGTCCTCGAGTATGTGCCTATGGAGCTTCATGAGGATATGACTTATGAGGAATTTCCCTTGTGTATCATGGATCGCGAGGTGAAAAGTTTGAGGAACCGTGAAATTCCTTATGTAAAGGTACAATGGACGAATCACGGTGAACGTGAGGCCACGTGGGAATTGGAAAGCTCGATGAAGGAGCGGTTTCCTTACCTCTTCGCTGAGTCCAGCTGAGGTATGATTTAGTTTCGCGGCCGAAACTCTCTTTAAGGGGGGAGGAATGTAGCACTTTGAATTTCGGTGCGTTGCTTCGAACTTTACTAAATTTGAGAAAGTTCGGAAAGAGCCGGTAATGGCTAGTGTGGAATTGAGTTCCGAAGGTTTCGGAACATTTTGGGTGCGAGTGGAAACCCAGAAATCGAAGATTTCGAAGAAAATGACCAACCGGAGCAAAACTGCTCACGGGGTTCGGACCCTGGAAGCTGGGGTCCGGACAATGAAGTCCGCGGGCAGCTGCGGTCCGGACCCGGGCAGCTACGGTCCGGACCCGAGCCGATGTCCGAGATGGGGAACGTACGGGTTCCGGACCCGGGACTTGAGGTCCGGACCCGAGCGGGTCTCCAGGTTGGGGTGCGTACGGGTTCCGGACCCTGATGCCAAGGTCCGGACCCGGCCTGCGCGCTGGTCAGTTATCAGTGCGGGGTCCGGACCCCATTCGCAAGGTCCGGACCCGGCTGGCGCAGAATGCCCAGTGAGGGGTATTTTGGTAATTTTACGATGGATGGGCTATATATTGAGGGCTGAGACCTCTCCCCTCAATCCATCTTCATCTTCCTCACACTCCCTCTCCCTCTCCCTCACTTTCTCTCTCTAGAGATCTCTCCAAGGCTTGGAGAACTGAAGGATTTGACCTTGGGAAAAGCTTCTAAGGTGGATTTGGAGCTTCTTGGTGCAAGAAGAAGCTAGGGAGCTAGGGCTTTGAGGTGAGTTCTTGTAATTTAGGGTTTAAACCTTGGATTCAATTCTTTAGCATGAGGTTTTTGAAGACCCTAGGCAATCTAAACCACAAAATATGGAGATTGGCCAAGAGATTTTGTGGTTTCACATGCATGCATGTGAAACCTAAGTAGATTTGGGGCTTTTGCAATGAGAGGTTCTAAAAATATTTGGACCTTCGGAAATTGCAATTGAGGCCTAGGAAATCATGTTAGAACACTTGATTTCACATGTTGAGTTGAATTTAGGGTTCGTAATGAGTAACGAACCGTTTTCTTGTAGAAGCTTGGGTTGAAACAAGAACTCAAGGCTTGGACACTTAGGAGCTTGAAGAATACAAGGATTCGAAAGCTCTCGAGGTGGGTTTGTGTTTACCGAAGTGATTAGATCACTTCCATGTCTAGGGTAAATATCCATTTAAAGATAAAATGGTATGTGTTGTGAACCCTAGAAGTTGCATGTTGGCAAAGGTAAAAATCATGATAGGATAAACAATGAGATCCTATTGCATGATGTATATTTCAAGTATAATTCAAATATTAATACTTGTTGCATGGTTGCATATATGGTTAACCTAGTATTATTGAACATAGGTTGGACATGAGGATGAAACCTAGTGTTATTGAACATAGGTTGGAACATGGGAGATTGAAACCTAGTGTCATTGAACATAGGTTTGATATGAGATTGGAACCTAGAGTCATGGAACCTAGGTTGATAATGAGAAAGTAAGCCTAGTGTCATTGAACATAGGCGAGACTTAGTGACTTGAACCTAAGGTCATGAGACTTAGGTTGGCAAGTGAAAAATGTGAACGCGGGATGTGCGACGATTTTGCTATCCCGGGTAGGCGACGATTTCGCTACCATGCCATGAGTTGGCCGTATTGAGACGGGATGTGCGACGATTTTGCTATCCCGGGTAGGCGACGATTTCGCTACCATGCCATGAGTTGGCCGTATTGAGACGGGATGTGCGACGATTTTGCTGTCCCGGGTAGGCGACGATTTCGCTACCATGCCATGAGTTGGCCGTATTGAGACGGGATGTGCGACGATTTTGCTATCCTGGGTAGGCGACGATTTCGCTACCATGCCATGAGTTGGCTGTACCGACATGGGATGTGCGACGAGTTTGCAATCCCGGGTAGGCGACGATTTCGCTACCTCGCCTTGAGTTGGCGATGTCGAGAGGGGATGTGCGACGAGGTTGCTATCCCGGGTATGCGACGAGTTCGCTACCCATGCCATGCGGTGGCCGTGTTGAGACGGGGTATGCGACGATTTTGCTATCCCGAGTATGCGACGAGTTCGCTACTCGAACTAGGAGGTGACGAGTTCACTCCTCGAATGTGGAACAATTATGGTGAGACGGCGATTCCGAAACCATAAGTAAATGACAAGTAAATGAACTTAGTCATTGTGAGACATAGGATGAACCTAGGAGAGAATGATAAATTATATTTCATTTGGTTGCATCCTTTATGTTTATTTACAAGCATGTAAATAATTGTTGCATAGTTATATGTGATCTAACTTATGCATATGGAGTTTCTTTGGACCTGGTGGGTCGAGCTTCTCTCTTGGGTGGCCTTACCCACTGGGAACTATGTTTATAGTTCTCACCCCATATTTTCCAGGTCCTTCCGCGAGTGAGGCGGCGGAGCGAAGCAAGGGTTTAGCTCTCTAGATAGCGGCCCTTCCATTTTGGTGACACATAGAGTGTACCCCTAGTTTTGGACTACGAAAGCATAGGGGATTTTCATTATATGTATGAAATTGTATATTCCATAGTTTTGGAACATGATTTATGGAATGAAGAGAAAAGAAAAATTTGGACATGTATATTGTGCCATGTGGTGTAATAGAAGTAGAACTTCTTTATGTTGATGCTTTCCTTGTGCAACTCTTGTACTCCGTTCCTAGTTGGAACATTGTGGATAAGCTTGTGTTGTGACGCCTTGGGCGGATAGAGAGGACTCTATCCGTTCGGCGGGTCTGGTGCATGCGCTCGTGCAGTTATCCTTTCCACCTAGTTGGTGTTTAAGGACCCGGCGGGGCGTGACAGAAACGGACTCCGAATAGCGTCACAATCCATCCTCTCTCCGCCAACAAAACTCAAAACATAAAAAAAATACATAAAATAGTATATATATACATATATATATACACCTATACATATATATATATATATATATATATATATATATATATATATATATATATATATATATATATATATATATATATATATATATATATATATATATACATATACCAAGTAGAGGGAGGGAAAACACTGAATTCAAATTTCCAAAATTTGAATTCTCACATATATGTGTACCAAGATCATCTCGTGTGACACACAAAAAATATTATTCTAATCTAATTAGAAGAATGGTTCGAATTTCAACCTGTGCTAATTACCGAAATTATTTCACGGTAGATATTGGATCTGAACTTCTGGTCCTTTGAGCCGCACAAGTGTTCGGCCTCTATGTGTATCCACACAAGGCTGCTCCGGGATCTGTGCTTTACACAATCACAGTGTAATCTCGAAACTTCTTTCGTGATCTCTTGTGTCAATGTGGAGAAGAATTAATCCTCAAAATTGTGTTAGCAATTTCAAGAGGATTAGCTACAATATAGAGACCAATTATTATTGGAGAATCACACTCTTATGATTAAAGAGAGCTCTATATGATTGGAAGAGTTTTCTCTCTTTCTCTAACACTTCACCTTTTGTGCTATGATTTTTTTTTATCATTGAGAGATGCCTCTATTTATAAGGCAAAATGTAGAGAGAGGAGGTAGAGGTTGAGGAGCGTTCTCATAATGAGACGTTCATCTCAATACAATTAATAAAGCATCTCTTTATTTGGAGAGGAGAGGAAGAAACGAAAGAAGAAACATGCATCATAAATAAGAGGAGAGTTAACTCCTCTCATGTAATATGTATGGTGTGAAGAGAGGAAAGGAAAAGAACGTTCTCTTTTCTTCTCCATTAATAGTATAATTATTATGCACGGTTTTATTCCTTTTCTTTTCTCCCCACTAGTCTTCACCTCCCAAAAAATTAATACGAGAATTAATTAAAGAAAGAGAGAGTTATCACCTCGTAAGATCTTGCAACTATTGCACACAAGTCCTTGGGTGCACGAGCTCCAAGGGAAAAGGGAATATTGGACGAGAGCATCTGATGGAGGCCGGCGTTTCTGGACAATGACGATAAATCAGTCGAAGAGTTTAAATGGAGTGCTCAAGGGTGTACGTTGTTTGCCTATCACGGCATTTGTGGCCGCTACATTTTATAAGGTGAACAACTATTTTGTAAAGCGTCGTGATAGAGGTGAGACATACTCTATAGTGTTGGCACCAAAACAGGAGGCGCTAGTTAGGAGTTGTATGATAATTGCAAGAGGACACCGTGTGCATCGCTTCGGAGTAAACGAGTTTTAAATTAATACCGAAAATGAATAATTTGAGATGGTTCTTGATGGGAGAAGCTCGACTGTTTGGGTTACTGCAGCATATTGCACGCTTTAAAATACATGCTTTAAAATAAATAGACACTTTAAAATTTGAGGTGAGACATAGATTTCTTGAATTAATACACGCTTTAAAATACGCTTTAAATTTTTTTTCATTCATTCTATTTTTCATTCATTCTATTTTATACACTTGTACGTGTTACATAGATGCCTTATACGGAGGATGTTTTGAATGGTCTTCCTGCCTTTTGTCTCGAGAGCTTTGCAGTCTGGCATTCGAGGACTTGCTTGATATGCTACAATATAGTAGAGCTATATGTACCCGATAGAATTCTGCGCCAGTTTGGGTTATTGCTGCATATACCGGAGCCCTTGTAGGCTATACAGAGGATCACATCATAGGGTAGATCAGGCGAGGACTGGGCAGCTTTTCATGCTCCATATATTCAGCGGTGGGCAGATCGTCTGGAGCATATTGCAGAGCAGAGTTCTTTTGTCGATCCAGATCCAATACGAGCCACCTTTGTGTACATGCAGTGATACTGGAGAATCACAAGGAGGTGGATTTCTCATCCTATACAGCGCCCTCCACTCTCTTTTCTGCCACGCGGGCATGTCAAAAGAATATTGGTAAGATAATTTTATTTTATCGTTTATTTCAATATAAGGATATCTAATATATATAAATATGTATTTTTATACAGGTGGATGCTATGCGGGATACTGTTGGGAGGATTGGACATTTGATGGATGATCCTCCGGAGCCATCTAGAATGATGGATGCTCTAGCACGTGTGAGGTGGGACCTAGGGACCGTGTTAGAGAGCTTTCCGACATTACCAGTGACATGGCATCCAGATATTCCTTCTCCGACTTTTGATGATCACAGTGATATTCCCTCCACCTCCATCTCTGCATATGATTTTTCATCGACATCCGACCCGATTCATCCATCTGACGTCCCCTCAAC
Source organism: Puya raimondii (assembly GCA_016920855.1). Taxonomy (NCBI): domain Eukaryota; kingdom Viridiplantae; phylum Streptophyta; class Magnoliopsida; order Poales; family Bromeliaceae; genus Puya; species Puya raimondii. Next base: position 80,073,080 of record JABWPP010000049.1, read on the forward strand.
ATCGAAAGTGCAGTTTGATATCCCGCTGGCATCTATCCTTCCATTTGATATTCCATCTACGTCAGAGGTACCCTATTTAGATATTCCATTCACGCCTATCCCCCCCTCCGACGTACCATCCACATCAGAGGTTCGTCGCGATGATATTGTATATCGACGTAGGCGACGGCGACAGGATCATATTGCTACCGAGCCTATAGTTGAGTCGCAGGAGGGGATACTGCCATCCGCCGTTGACACACACGGGATGAAGCCGATTGTCGAGGGCACCGCCATCAAGCATATTGATCAGATGCATGGTATTGAGTTCGTGCATCCTGAGATGGAGCATGATATGCATATTCGAGGACGGGGTCGAGGACGCGGACATGGACGTGGACGTGGCAGGGGACGAGGGCATGAGAGGGGCATGCATGGAGAGGACTTGATTTTCTTAGACTTTTTTAGATTCTCATGTATATTTGATGTTTCTGATCTTTTGTACATAATTTTTTTATAGTAGTATCTAAATTAATTCATATTGAAGTGTGTTGATATTGGTATAATTTACTTTATATGCTTAAAATGTGGTTGAAGTTGGTATGGATAAATTTATGTACTCACTAGTGTAGTTACCCGCGCAATGCAGCGGGCAGATATTGTTGTAGCAAAAAAAATTTTCCGTCATGACTCAAAGATAAATAATGCAAAAAAAAAATCTAAAGAATGTCTCATAAGTTTCCCCCCCAAACAAAAGAGTAGGACATCCTAACATTGCACAAATTCTTAAATAGAGAAGACGTAAAGCAACTCACTCATCCTATATACAATATGCAAAAAAAGAAAGAAGCAATCACAGAATTAGAGTACTCGAAACTAAAATAAAACGAAAGCAACTGTATTCAGCAATTTTAAACAACAAAAAAGTCTGACATACGTGAAAAACTTCTAAATATCAAATAAAATAAACTCACATAAGACATAGAAGTAAAAAGTAATAGTAATAGTAGCATGATATTTTTTTCTCGTTCTCCGCGAAATAAAAACCACACCATAATAGTAAGAGTAGCATCCATTTCAAGTACAAAGTATAGTATACAATTTTTATTTTCCCCCTCATCAGAGGAGATGGGGAAGGTGGTGGTGGTGGGGACGGCGATGGCATGTGCTGTGGCTGAGGTGGTGGTGCGACACTGGATGCAAAGTTAGGGGTGGTGGGTGAGGGCGGTGGTAATAGTGAGGGAGCTAAAGAAGCAGTGCGCCACGCCAATTGGAAAGCTACGACAGATCACGGACGTCATGACTATGAAGATGCATTTGGAGCTCGCCTCCGAGGGCTCGTCTAAATTTTGTTGGTATTCTCAATCTCGCCTATAACACAATTCATTAATGACGAATTAGTGAATCAAAAAGATTTGGATACATTATTAGTTTTAGCCAACATTTAAATGATGATATGAAACACTAAAGTCTTAACATTCAAATATAGGTCCATATTATAAACCATTCAGAAAAAAAAAAAAAAAAAGAAAAAAAAAGAAAGAAAAAGTAGAACCTAAAACTAAACCAAACTAATTAAGAACTTTTAGCATCTAAATGTTGAATTAAGAGTAGAATCTCAATTATTTTACTAACAACTATCTCACTGAAAATTTTTAAACCTCTACAGACAATTCATCAAGTATCTAATGTGCAAATCATGTAATTCTTAAATACGCAAGTTATTTAAAAAATTGCAAAGGCTCTACAGAAAAGCTAGAAAAAAGTTGGCAAAAGATGTTCTTTACTTAGACAAAAATTGTCAATGGCTGTGAGGAAGGATAAGGGCCTCATGCAACAACATGATGCTGTCAAACATTCTTTAAATGAGAGAAAAAAACAAAATCAAAAAGTTAAAGCATGAAATACAATCTAGAGATATGAACTTACTCTCAAACCATTCAACTATTTCAATCTAATTACTAAACTAACTAAAAATTATTGATGGGTTCATTTCAAAATTGACATTTGAGGGGTTCAACTAATTCAATTATTTCAAATCTTAAAATTGAAAAAAAAAACCTAATTGACGAAAAGGGCAAACATAAATCCAAATTAAATGACAAATAAACCCTAGTTATGAAGCACCTCCACCTTATAATCGTTGCCGAACTCGACGCGGAATGCATCACAGAGGAATAAAAGATAGAGCAAAGTGCGGAAAGAAAGCATAATATTTTTTTTTAAAAAAAAGAACCCATCAAATATGCACTAAATAACAACATACCTCTATAAAACTTTTTCATCTGAACTGTTGCTTCTTCACAATGCAATAGACTTGCCCGGTCTGGACACCCAACCTCAATTCAAGAGAAAATTAATCTAGATATTCATTTAATTCAAATGGAATCCACATAATCAATTTATGTTTTGGTTGAAAGTCACTAAAGGAGTCCTTTTAACACTAAACATTAGTTTTTTCAGTGAAAAAAAAAAAAATAAAATGTTTAATTATCAATTTTTGTCCACTATATATCCTATTTATTTTTGACAGATTCACATCAAGTCAGAATTAAACACTAAATAAAAGTCAAAATTGGTAAAACGCAAGGCATTTACCAAGATCACGTGCTTCCCCTTGATATCGATCTTGAGGTCGCCCGGATAGGTCGCCGGATATTGTGGGCTCGCCACTCGACTCAGTTCCCATGCCGTAGGACTGGACGCGGAAGAATCCAAATTAACTGTGTTGACAGCACAGACAATGTAGAACTGGAAAAATATTGGAGTGCTCAGATTTGGATATAAGTCAAGTATCCCTCATTCACACTACATAATAGATTACGCTTTTCGATAAGAAATAATACTCTTACATTCAATAAAAAGCAGTGAATACAAATCTATTTATGCTACCAAAGCTGCGTGGATACCCAGATTGGAAGAACTTATTCACGAAAGATTCAACTATTTTTTGACAAATTGGTTTGGAATCGTGTAAAATTTTCACCTACAACAGAATACAGAAGCTCCAATGAGACCCACCATAAAGGGAAAAACTCAGTTGAAAACTTTTCTAGACAGAATGAAAAGAGAGACACAATTCTTAAAAAGAGATGTAACTTGGTTCACCAAAAAAAACAGGAGTAGAAATGTTTTTTCCCGGTAATCTCAAAGTATAAGTTGATTAGTATCATATGCAGCCACATACATTTAGTTTATACTTAATGAGCCAGCTGAGGTAGTATCATAACAAACAAAAGCAGAAAAAGAATTGTTCTCGTATACATGCAAATAAAGGAATTACTGCACATCACACTCCAACACGAAATCTTTAAAGGATTTTAAAAGCATTCTTCAAGTGTTTGATGACAGATATTGTCATCCTGCTCAAAAGAATGAGGTGCAAAGAATCAAGATGATGCTTACAATTTGTATCCTCTTCTATGGCTTGATTGATTTGTCATGTTGCTCTTTTTCTGTGTTAGCACTTTTCCCTGAACCAACAATTGTTGCGAGTATTATAGTGAATTTTAAAGTTTTTTATATTTCATGAAACCTGTAGAAAAATTTAATATTGATCGACAAATATAAAACCAATGAAACCTAAAGGTACGTCCTTAATGTTTCAAATAACCTACTAAAAAAATAATTTTCTAGAGACCCATTAATTAGTATGTTTTTCATTACCACATCTTAGCAATTTGAAGCAGTAATGGCGGCTGCTGAGGGCATTGAAGTCAAGGTTGGGTTGTCTCCTTTATCGGCTCATGATTTCCTCTCTCCCTCCCTGCATAGCTCGGTGCTTTCCCTTCCACAGAGCGACCCCGAGGGATAGAGACCCCATCCATCGCAAAACGGAGGAAGCAGCGGCAATCGCCTCCTCGGCCTCTTCTTCTTCTTCTTCTTCTTCTTCTTCTTCTTCTTCTTCTTCTTCTTCTTCGCGCGGCGTCTTCTTCCTCCGTAGATCTCTGCGGCGGCTCCTCGGACGCGGAGGCGAGAAAGATTCGAACCAAGCTCCTAAATCTGTACAAATCAAAGCTCCAAAAATTAAAATTGAAGCCAAATAACTTGAAGAACCAAAACGGAACCGGATTCTGAGAACCAGATAACCTCAATTTTAAAGTTTAAAAACTAAAAATTTTACAAAATTGAGGACAAATTAGGGCTAAATTATACCTGTCTCCGAAGATCTGTTTCCCTGAGCTTGGCCTCGATCTCTTCGACGCTCGAAGAGGAGCCACTCCTCGCCTTGAGGAGCCTCCGCGGCACCTTCGCCGGGAAAGAAAGAGAGAGGGGAGGGGTATGGGGGGACGCGGAGGGGTTTGTAGAGCGTCGCAGGGAGTTTCGGGGGAGGGAGGGCGGGCGGTTTTGGCAGATGAGGGTTCTCGAGGGTTGGGAGATGAGGGGTTTGGGAGAGCGCCGCGGGGATTTTTTGGGCGGGGGGGAGAGGAGGGGCTTGGGAGAGCGGTTTTGGGAGAGGAGGGGTTTATCGAGAGAGAGGCCGAGGGAGGGGTGGCGGTTTTGGGAGATGAAGGGGCGGAGGGTTGGAGAGAGAGAGAGAGCGCGAGAATCCACCGTAAGAGAGAGAGAGAGATCAAATAGGGAAAAATAAAAAAAAAGTTCTAAAAAAGGACAATACGCCACGTGGCAAGTTGGAGCAAACTAAGTAAAAAATCGCCACGTGGCAGTTTGGTGAGAAATAATGATAAGTAATAGATAATAGATAATAGATAATGATAAGTAATAGATTCTTGTGATTGAAATGCTTGAAAAAATTATTATTTTGTAAAGCATGAAAAATTTACAACTTATTATGCTATTTTGAGAATAAACAGATTAAATGCGGTGAACCATTCACCGCATTTAAAGGCGGTAAACGATTTACCGCTTTTAAAAGCGGTAAACGATCCATCGCTTTTAAACGCGGTGATTGGTTTACCGCTCTTAGCCTGTTTATGTAGAAAGGGTATTAGCGGACATGAAGGCGATAAATCATTCACCGACTTTTTGGGCTTTTTTATAAACTTATGAATGCGGTGAATCATGTACAGCTTTCACACATGAAAGCGGTACATGGTTCACCGCAATTACCTCTTTTCGCTAGCTCATTAATTATGTGTCAACTCCGAGCCTATTTTATAAATATTAGTTTCATAGGTCTATTTTTAAAATAAAATTTTTGGATGAGGTTAGTAGGCTAAAAACTTCCAAAAAAAATCAGATTTTTTTAAAAAAAACTGGTCTGCGATGGACCCGGTCCATGCAAGTAAACACGTGGACGGACGATCCGATGCGGACTAATCAAATCCAGGGTTCCATTTAAACAAATGTTTCCAACGTGACAGGTAACTGAATCGGAGTTTAAATGCATTTAATTAATTTCTCTCTCTCTCGCCCCTCCAAGGCTCCAACCCTCTCCCGCCCAACTCCCCCCCATCTCCTTCTTCTTCATCGCCTCTTCTTCTCCCCTCTCGTCCCAAAACCCTAGCTCGTCGTCGCCTCCCCCTTTCGATCGATCGCGCGAGGACCCCTGTTTTGCCCCACGGATCCCCCCTTCTCAACGCCATGGATCCGCGGAGCCTCGCCCTCGTGCTCCGCGGGGCGCTCAGCCCTGCCCCGGAGGAGCGGAGGGCGGCGGAAGAGGCCCTCGCCGAGGTATGAAATCGCCGCGCAATCGCTTCATAAACCCTAGATCTTGATCTTGATTCATGAGGTTTTCCGATGTTCTTGGTGGTTTGAATAAGGTATCCTTTTGATTATATTTGATGGTTTGAATACGGTATCCTCTTGGTTCGAAAGTAGTATTGTAATTAGCAAAACTAGATATTTAAATAAGGATAACTTTGTGAGGAACAAAGGTGCAATAATAAGAGAAGTGAGCATCTTGCCCCTCTGTGGTAAACAGTATGACAAGTATACACTCATCAAGGTACAACTAACTCCCTGGTCCTTCGGGTGTATTCTTAGCTGGTACAACCACTTTCGAGATAATATAGCTTGTTAAGCTCCTATTTGCCCCAAACTTGGAAAATAGAAGAAGAAAGATCAAGTAAAATAATCAAGACCAGAATAGGAGATACTTTGTTCTGTTTGGAAAACTTTACACTAAGAGCCTTTGGCAATTGCAGGAATTGAAAACAGAGTTTTATATTCCGTTGTAATAGGTTGGTATGAAATCCTGAATATTCCAAAATTTTTTACTCTGTTATTCATTGTTTGGATAAAATGCTGTATTTGTTTATACGATTGAAGAAATAAGAGTATGCATAAACATGCTTGAACATGACACTGTTTCAACAATAACATATATCAGAGGTTCAATAGCCTGCTTAGAGGATTTTACTAAAGTCCATATCATAATAACCGAATAATTTGAAGCTTTCATTCATACTTTATAAGTACCAGTAATGTATCCTAATCAATTAAGAAAAGAATTATCATAATTCAATCCCCAATTAAGACTTTCTATGTAAGAATAAAACCAGCAACTAAAATAATATAGAACAAACTAATGAAACTTCAAGAAACCATAATCCAAATCAAACCGCAGATTGCCCTCGCCAATTTGAAGGAACTCCAAAGATTATTTCATGGTACCAATGCTTCTAACAGGAGAATGAATACATATTTGAAAGGAACAAGGTGGATCTAAAATAGGGTTTTGGGAGTTGTAGAGGTCCTTGAGGAAGTGAAACGCGGTGGCCCCCATGTCGCCCATGCCGAAGGCCCCACTGATGTCCTAGTGGAGCATGAGGAGGGGGCTGATCGGAGGTAGGGTTTTGGGAGGAATAATAGGAGGAGGAGGAGGAGGGGGGAGAGGTGGGAAGAGAGAGGCGTATCTGAAGCCATTCGCTAAGAAGGTGAGAAGAGGGGCAACGAGTGAGCGAGCGGAGAAGCGTCGAAGGGGGCGGATAGGCGATCACGAAGAATAGAGAATCTTTTTACAGAGCTCTGACCCATTTTTTTTTTTTTTCTCCAAAATTACGCTGTATAACTCACTTTACATAGTTTTTTTAGTTAGGTGGACCTTCCAAATGGGCTAACTAAAAAAAGCAGAATTCTTTAAAAAATAGAGTAATTAAGTCCATTACTCTATATTGGAGGGTTGCCAAACGGGGGCCAATTTGGCAACCATTGAAAAATAAAATAGAGTTTTATTTTACATTATATTTGCTACCGAAAAACATTGTACTTTATAAAAAGATTACTCTGTTTTTAGTATTTGGATTGCCTCGTAAAAAAAATATATATTAAGTTTTGTTCCTATAAAAGATAAATTAAGAAAAATTGCATTAAACAAAACAAGACATCTTTATTTATGGATCAAAGCATGGAGAAAGGTATAATTCATTTGTGGATTGTATTATATTGAGAAAAGTTGCCTTAAACGAAAAACATAAGTAAAAAAAATTCATCATCTTCTTCTTTTTCATAACAAATTTCAAAATATGACAAATTTCAAAATATTGCGAATTTCATTATCATCTTTTTTCTCATTGTCGCTTGCGCTCCCTCATTCCTCGGGTTGTTCACCGGGTAGGGCCATGGTGGGTCCTTGCCTTCATCGACGCCTGTCGATTGTAGTAATGGCAGGGTGATGCAGTGTGACTACACTTCCATAGAATGGATCCATCATGTTCATAAGTGATGGGAGGAAGAGTGAAATTTGGTGAGGAAGGAGGAGAGGAAGCGGAGGAATGGATGAAGGCGGGGGCGGGGACGGGGGAGGGAGAACAAGGCAAAGGGAAAGGGATAGGGCGGAGAGAATGCGCCGAAAATAGGAGAGAAAGATGAGGGCAAGATTTGGAGTAGGGAGTAGAAGGAGAAGGGGAATAGAGATGAGCGTGTAGGGAAGGGAGAAGGGGCGAGTTGAAGCAATGCGGCGAATAGGAAATTTTGTTAAAGAGGTTCGATCAGTTTTTTTTTTTTAACTACTTTGTAAGGCCCATTTTACCTAGTAATTTTTTAGTCTTTGGACCTCTCAAATGGGCCAAGTAAAAAGAAAAAAGAAAAGAGTTTTCCCAAAAAACAAAATAAGTTGGCCCATTACTTTGTATTAGGGGTTTGCCAAATGAGCTCTAAGTCTCACATGTATAATGGAAAAGAATTAAACTGATGAAGCATAACATCTATTTTTCTTTCCTATCATTTCTTTAGGCTCACGGCTCATCCTAAGGAGACCTATATGATATGTAATTTCAGCTATTCATTAATTTTGTTCACCAAATTATGTACACATAAGTCACCCTACAAGCTTGTAGGTACGATTCTCGTGTCCACCTAGTGATGTAAGAGGAGCTGGTGTGTCTTTTTATTGCCTTAGCAAAAAAGAGTTAAGAAAAAGTTCGCCATGATTTGGGCTTTTCTCATAATATTACAGTAACGTTTGCTATTCTTAGTTGCAATTCTTTTAGGATTCTTAGGCATATTTTTGATATTCATATTAGAATTTATAAGAAAATGAAAAATTTGTGGGAAGTATTCATTGTAAAGATATTTGTAGAAAAGAGGTTCCCCTTGCCATGCTTAGGGGGTTTTGGATAGCATGTAAGACCATTCTTCTTCCTTTCCCTCTTCTTCTTCGCACAAACAGATTCCCCCCATTCCTCCCTCTCTCCATCTATGTAACGACACGACCGCTAGCAATAATAATTCGTTGGGCCCAAACCACTGACTCAAAATGCTTAAGCCTAGTTATTATTACTACTGTGTCCGTCACTTATAAAGACATCACACTCTCCCACATTATCCGATGTAGGACTATTAGGATGTCACATACTCCTCTTGTTTAGGCCCTGACGTCCTCGTCAGCCCGGCCTAATCATACACATAGTCCCAGATTCACCAGGCGATGTGAGATCCATCTCACTCTTACGGTTGGTTAACAGGCTCTGATACCAAATGTCTAGCAATAATAACTCGTTTGGCCCAAACCACCGGCCCAAAATACTTAAACCTAGTTATAATTACTAGTGTGTCCGTCACTTATAAAGACATCACACTCTCCCACATTATCCGATGTGGGCTATGCTAGTGATGTTTAGGTTAATGGTGGTGGATGTTCCAGGATCATCTCCATCCTTCGAAGGATTCCTATCTGTGGAGGAGTGTTGAATTGGACGTTTTTAGGGACTAAGATCAAGGATTTAAGTGCCGTGGGACGGGGTCGTGCCGGAAACTTGCCGGCATGGTACAACACGGTGCATGCTGGGCCGTGTCGATGCGTGCCGGTCACAAAAAATATATGTGTGTCGACACATAATGGCATGAAATATTTATTTTCTTTAGCAACAAAATATGCCAATTATTTATCATAAATTTTCATCAAATCTTTTGAACTTTATTGGAAAAATTACTTACTAATTTAAAGAATAGAGGGTTTTGAGTTGTGCCATCGGCATGGGAGCTGTATCGTGCCGATATTTTGCTAGCACGATACGGCATGGTGGATACGGCCCGTGTCGCTAGGCACTTAAATCCTTGATTGAGACACTTAGACCTTCTAGGGACCTTGGTAGTAAGGAGATTAATCATCTTGATGATATTGGAGCTATCTGTCATACTCCTAATACAGAAGGATCGACATCGATTCAACTGGTCCTATTATCAATTCTTAAGGGACCTTATATATAACCGTCTTCAGTACTATTAAGTCCTAGTGGTTTTAGTCAGATGTACACCTAAAAAGGTACTAAGAAGAGGACGAAAGGCCACCTCCCTTCCCGGCGGGGGGTGAGGGAGCGCCCCCCTCACCCCCCGGGGAGGGGGGCTGTACTTTCAATCGTACCCATGAAAAAAAGAGGAAGGTAGGTGGGAGTAAATCTGTGCAATTATCACTTCCTATAGGTAACCTATCTTTCAGTCATTTTATCTTTGTCAAGTTTATTGCTAGCTTAATAGGGTATCTACATTTTGATGATATTGGCTGTTAAATCTGAATGCATGCGGTTAAATGTAACAGCATATTAATGGATCACGAGATTGAAACCTGCATGTATCCAAATTTGATATTTAATCCCTGAGTTTTTTAAATTTAATATCTCATGAAGTCTCAGGAGTTAGGCCTGTGGCCTAACTTTTTACCATTGAATTTGCAGTTTGCTTCGTTCTTCTTTTCTCCTTTAAACTGTACATTTTCTTCCTGTTTAAACTTGCCTTCTCTATTAATATAGCGAGTTGATGCATTCTTATGCTGTACTGATAGATCAGCAAAATTTCAATCTAACTCTCTGTGTACTATTCAAAGGAATCACATTTCTAGATGCCTATGTTAAGAACCTGATAAGCTGCATTAGAAGTGGAATGAGTAATCAGTTCATTCATTGACTCACTGTACAAAGTTTTCAAGGCAAATGGACCTTACTATTCTGAAGGATCTAACAGCATTTTTGAAACCAAACAATAGGGGTTTGGTACGTATTAAATGTGCTACTTCAACAGTACAAGTTGTCTAACATGTTGGTCGGCCACTTGGTACGATGTGGTCGACATGGGCTGTAGTCACTAGCTTTTAAATTACTTGGTTCCATCAACACAAGGTATTTCATAATATTTGTTCTGTTTAAGAATTTGGTACAACAAAACATGATGAGCACAACTATCTATTGTTTGTGCTGCCATTTTTTGTACTCTGCCTACCTATTTGTCTTTGGGCCATTTTCTTGGCGATCGGTAATTTCATGACTAGTGTGAATTTGCTGTTTACTTTTTACTATGAGAATAACTTTCTCTCCTTGGTTCTCTCTTGCCCAAATGAGATATATAGTTTTATCCATTGGCATATTTAGTTTCCTTATGCTGAAATATCAGCATAGATGTATGGTATACGCATTTTTCTTGAACATGGTAGAGGTTGGGTTTTATCATATCATTTTGCTTGCAAGCTATGGCACATTATAGAAGATAAGGGTGTGTTTGTTTCACCGAAAGTGAGAGAGGACTGAAGAGGTTTTCGGTCATTAATGCCCACTCTCGTTATTTGATTCACCATAATTTCATTTTCGGTCGAAACTCAAAACCCCCCAAAACAACGTATATGACTTCGGTGACTCTGGGTTGAGTCAATTACGGGGAAAAAGAGTGAGAAAAAGATAATAAATACAACCAATGGGAAACATCAACTTTTATATCATTCAGTTCCTGCCAAAAAAACAGCAGAATTGGAGGAACTTTAGTTCCACAACAATGGAAACATATAGCGGAAGAGAAGTAATTTTCATTAGACCTCTAATTCACTCGAGAGTCTGCTTCAACCTGAAATTATTTTTTGGTGAAACAGAAGCTGGATTTTCTATTTGGATTCTGATTTCTCAAAGATAATCTTACCGAGCCATCCCTACTAAAAGTATTCTTATTAGTCATTTCCAAGCTTCCTTTTGTTTGTTTAGCAATATTGGAATATTGAAATAAGTATTCGTCAGGTAGATTGTTGAATATAAATATTAAAAACATCGTTCTGTGGTAGCTTAAGCTTTTGGAGAACAAAGTTTGTTTCATATAATTTAACATGTTATCAGAGCAGGAAGTCCTAAGTTGGAGTCTCGCTAGGCTTCTTGCATAATTGATTTCCTCCTATTTAATTCATGTCCAAGTCATGGGTCTATGAAAAAGTCTTGAGCCTAGACGTAAAGGAGAGTGTTAAATATAAAAATACAAAAACATGGTCTCTGGTAACTTAAGATTTTGGAGGAATAACAGTTGTTTCATATAATTTAACCAGTGATTAAAAAAGCGCGCCTAAGGCGCGCGCCTAGGCGCCTAGGCCCTAGGCGCAGAGACCAGCGCCTAGAAACCCTCTAGGCGGGCGCTGTGACCAAGGCGCGCGCCTAGGCTGCCTAGGCGCGCGCCTGGGCCTACGCGCCTGGGCCTAGGCGCAAGGCGCCAGCAAGGCGCGCCTTGTTGATTTTTACGCTAATGGGTTTGGATTCAGTTTTTATTGGTCTAACGGGTTGAAATATGTTAAATAAACCCAAAACCCTAAACTAAACCCTAAACAATCATCAATTATCTCTCTATTCCCTCTCCCTCTGTCCGCTCGCCCCTTTCTCTCGCTCGTCCATCCCTCCCGCACGGCCGCTGCTTCCGGCACTCCCTCTCCGGCTGTCCACTGGTTCCGGCACTCCCTCTCCGCCTGATTTTGATGAGACTCTTGACACAGAAGATGAAGAAGAAGAAGACAATGGACTTGGAGACGACAAATCTGACGAGGGGGCGGAGTATTCTTCATCAAGTGATGAAGATGATAATTGATGATTGAGGAATGAGAATTAAGGACTAATTAACATTTCTAATATGACGTATTTTGGCTTGGAGTCTTGAACACTTATTTTTTACATGATTATGATGCTTTCTTAATGATCTTTGGCTTGAAACTTGAAACTTCCATGCATATTATTTTTCTATGATCTTGTGCTTATAATTATATGCTTTTCACATCAAAGTTTCCTATATGTTTGTGAATTAATAGTTATTTTTATGCTTGCCTTTATTTAGAGACAAAAAGGTAATTTGTTCTTTACTTTTATCTATGTTATTTTCTTTTTCAAAAATTATCATATATGTTGCTTGGCTTGTTTTCTTTTCTTAATTTTTTTTCTTTTGGAAACGTGATTATTTGGGTAATTATAGAATATTTATTGTGATAATATGATTTTATAGAGTATATTAAGTGCTACTTAACAATTATTAGAAAGTATAGTAAGAAACTTTTTGGTTATTTACTTATTTCAAAATTCTATGAAAGTGTGCGCCTGACCTCTCTCAGGCGCGCGCCTGCGCCTTGCGCCTTGCGCCTAGGCTCCAACAGCCCTTTGCGCCTAGGTGCGCCTTGGGCTTTTTTAAACACTGAATTTAACATATAAACATAGTATATACAGTTGAGAACCAGTGTATGATGTTTATTCAGTATGAATGCTGATAGCCTGATTCTATGATGAATTCATGCCTTAGTAGGCATCATACATCCGTGCTTATTTCCGATAAACTCCTTATAACAAAAGCATCAACATTTGCCAATTTTTATCTTTCTCTTTTTAGTCTGTAGCATAACATATTATTATAGTCAAATGTAGTATTTTAGGTTTCATGCTGAATATGGCTCTTTTCTGTCCAGAAATTGATATCTACTGTTCTTATTTTCTAATATTATTGTCAGTTTGGAGTCTTTGGACCTAAAAGCATATAAAGAATGAAAATGTACTGGAGCTTGCTTTCCACACAAATGTGTATTTTACTGAGAGTTCATGTAACATTCAGCTAATATTGCTCTGCTTTTTGCAGTTCCAGTATACACCACAGCATTTGGTTACATTGTTGCAGATTATAGTAGATGATACCTGTGATATGGCTGTACGCCATGTTGGGAGCATTCATCTTAAAAACTTTGTGGCTAAAAACTGGTTGCCTTTCAAGCCTGGTATTTGGAAGTTGCAAGAGTAAGTGGTAATTTAACTGGTCATTCCAGTGACTGAATAGTCTTTTTCTTTTCTTTTCTTTTTCCTTTTTCCCTTCATATAGGTGAGCCCCAGAAGATTTCAGAGAGAGACAAGTCCATTGTTCGCACGAATATTCTAGGAGTTGTTGTTAAAGTTCCACGATTGTTAAGGTACATCATTGATTGTATCTTTGGATAATGTAAGACAGTCAGAAGTTATTAGGTTTATTGATAAAACTCAATCTATATATACATCATAAACCCAAAGACCATTCTACCCTTTTCATCTCTAACACTCCCCCTCAAGCTGGAGCATAAATATCAATCATGCCCAGCTTGTTACAAATATATCCTATTCTCCTATTACCCAGGGGTTTAGTAAAAATATCTGCGAGTTGTTCACCAGTCCTAATATAACTGGGAAGAATCATTCCACTCTGGAGCTTCTCTCGAATAAAATGACAGTCAACCTCGATGTGTTTAGTTCTCTCATGAAACACAGGATTGGAAGCTATATGTATTGCTGCCTTGTTATCACAGCATAAAAGCATAGGAGCTGAAGCTTTAAGGCTTAATTCAGTCAGGAGCTGCTGAATCCACATCAATTCACATGTCACTTGTGCCATGGCTCTGTATTCTGACTCGGCACTAGAACGAGCAACAATATTCTGTTTCTTACTCTTCCATGACACTAGATTTCCTCCAACCAAGGTACAATAGCCAGTAGTTGATCTCCTATCATCTGGAGATCCTGCCCAATCAGCATCAGAGAATCCTTCAACTTTACTATGACCATGATTTTGATAAACAATTCCTTTACCTGGAGCCTTCTTCAAGTATCTCAAAATTCGAATAACTGCATCCCAGTGAGATGTACGAGGGGAAGATAGAAACTGACTTACCACACTAACTGGAAAGGCAATATCTGGTCGAATAACGGTGAGATAATTCAGCTTACCTACCAACTTTCTATATCTCTCAGGAGTATCAAGCATTTCTCCTCCATCAGCTACCAGTTTAACTCTTTGTTCCATAGGTGAATCAATAGGTTTTGACCCCAACATACCTGTCTCAGTGAGCAAATCTAGGACATACTTCCGCTGTGACAGGACAATACCTTTCTTTGACTGTGCCACCTCAATTCCTAGGAAGTACTTCAACTTGCCTAAGTCCTTGGTCTGAAATTGTTGCTGAAGATAGAGTTTTAATTCAGCTATACCAGCCGAGTCATCTCCAGTGATGATAATATCATCAACATACACAATCAAGAACAACCTGCCTCTCCCTGATTGTTTATAAAAGAAAGAATGATCATTTTCACATCTAGATAGTCCAAATAAGAGTAAAACCTCAGAGAATCTTCCAAACCATGCTCGTGGAGACTGCTTCAAACCATACAATGACTTCTTTAACTTACAAACCAATCCAGCAGACTCCCCCTGAGCAACAAATCCGGGAGGTTGCTCGATATACACCTCCTCATCAAGAGATCCATGCAAGAAAGCATTCTTTACATCAAGCTGAAACAAGGACCAGCTATATGTAGCAGCAAGAGAGATCAAAATGCGAACAGATGTAAGCTTAGCAACAGGAGAAAAAGTGTCCAGATAGTCAACCCTATACACCTGAGCATACCCTTTCGCAACAATCTTGCTTTCAAGCGAGCAAGAGACCCATCAGGATGGACTTTCACAGTAAAAACCCATCGACAACCAATAGCAGTTTTGCATGACGGAAGAGGTACCAAGTCCCAAGTCTCATTAACCTGTAATGCCTTTAATTCTTCTTCCATAGCTGTCCTCCAGCCAGGGCTTTGTAATGCCTCAGCTACAGACTTGGGAACATGATATTTATCAACAGTGGATAAAAAGGATCGAAAAGAAGAAGATACAAAATTATACGAGACAAAGTTTGCAATAGTGTGTTGAGTACAGGCGCGTATACCTTTGTGGTGAGCAATAGGTAGGTCAAGATCAGATATTACCGAAGTATCAACTAAAGGTAGATCTGGAGCTGTAGATGACGTAGTAGTGACGGGAGGATGGGGGGGATCGGTAGTTGCGCGAGAACGCCGAGTGTAGACCTTGAGAGGAGGAGGGTCTTGTGCAGACACTGGTGAGGCAAGTGGAGTAGGTGACGGAATGATAGTCACATGTAAGTCTTCATCCATCTCAGAAACAGTAAATGGATCCTCACGGTAAGGAGTAGACTCAAAGAATGAAACATCAGCAGCTATAAAATATTTTCGCAAGGTTGGGGAATAGCAACAATATCCTTTTTGAGTACGAGAGTAGCCCAAAAACATACATTTGATGGCTCTGGGATCAAGTTTTGATACCCCAGGTCGATGATCACGAACAAAGCAGACACACCCAAAAGTACGGGGTGGTAAGGCAAACAAAGGCTGATTGGGAAATAAAGTGGGGTAAGGAATACCACCTCGTAAGACAGAAGAAGGCATACAATTAATAAGGTAGCATGCAGTAAGAACAGCATCAGACCAAAAGTTTTTAGGAACCTTCATCTCGAATAATATAGACCTGGTGACTTCCAACAAATGCCTATTCTTCCTTTCAGCTACACCATTTTGTTGAGGTGTATCGGGACAAGAAGATTCATGAATTATACCACGTTGAGTCATAAAGGCAGAGAAATGTGCAAAAAAGTACTCTTTAACGTTATCAGAACGCAAAACTTTGACATGCACACCAAACTGATTGTAAATTTCAGAAATAAAGGCTCGAAAGATGGAAAACAATTCTGAACGACTTTTCATTAAATATAACCAAGTAACTCTAGAATGATCATCAACAAAAGTAACAAAGTACCTAAAACCCAAATTGGAAACCAGACGACAAAGACCCCAAATATCTGAATGAACTAATGAAAAAGGAGATGCCGCTCTTTTATTGACTCGAGGAAGGTAACTAACACGATGCAATTTACCAAGTTGGCATGACTCACACTCTAAACTAGAAAGTGACCGAAAGCTAGAATCCAACTTCTGAAGACTTTGTAGCGAAGGATGTCCAAGACGACAATGAATCTGATGGAGAGAAGCAATACTGGGGCAAGCAATGGAAGGGGCATCTTCAAGCACATACAGCCCCCCCGCCTCTCGTCCTCTACCAATCGTCTTCTTCGTAGCCAGATCCTGAAAAATACAAGAGTCGGGGTAAAAAGTCACTGAACAGAAAGTGTTTTGTTAATTTACTAACCGACATGAGATTGAAGGGAAAGTTTGGAATGTAAAGTGCTGAGGATAATGATAAAGAAGGGGTTGGATGAACTGTACCAACTCCCTTGACTTGAGAAGATGAACCATTCGCTAAAGTAACAGTAGACGATGATGAAGTAAGAAAAGAAAATATACCTGAAAGACCGGACATATGATCGGATGCCCCCGAATCAATGACCCAAGGGCGAGAACTAGCTGAAATGCATGCAGTGGCATTACCTGTCTGGACTAGAGTAGCAGTGGAGGAAGTAGGCTTGGAAATCTGAGACTGGTTGTAACGTGCAAATTCCTCATCAGACATAACCACTACATTGCCTTGAGAAGACTGTGAGAAGGACAGAGGATTAGTGTCGGATGCAGCATTGGCAAACTGCTGCTGTTGTCCCGGTCTACCATGTAACTTGTAGCAAAATTTCTGAATGTGACCAGGTTTTCCACAATAATGACAAGTCCGAATAGCCCCTGAGCTCTCAGTAGGGGTTTGAGGCTGTCCATGAGGCTGTCGTTGTCCTTGGCCTCTTCCTATTCCTATGTTTCGACCACCACGGCCACCACGACCACTATATCCTCCACGTTGGCCGTCACCCCTACCTCCACCAGTTCGATATTGAGAAACAAGAGCTGAACTATCAACAATAGATGCGGTGTTTTGAGAAGAACCACGGGATACTCGAAGAACTCTAGCATATGTATCCCTAAGCGATGCAATAGTCTCTCCTCCAAGGATTTGAGACCTAACAGCATCGTAGGCCGGACCAAGACCTCCTAGAAAATTCATCACAGCCAATTGTTCCCTTTGAAGTCGCATCTATTCAGCATTAGAAGAAATAGGGAGAAGAGCATTCAACTCTTCATACATTTTATTAAAATCAGCAAAGTATTGATCAATGGAACGTTCCTTGCTCTCAGATCGGTGAAACTCCTGTGACAGTTCATATATCCGAGAAAGATTGTTTTGGCCAAAATACAATACATCTAAATACTCCCACAACTCCTTGACAGTATCAATATGAGTTACCAAGTCAACAACATTACTCTCCATAGAGTTCAAAAGCTGACCCATGATACGTGCATCAATGACATCCCAATTTGCATCATTAGTAGGTTTAGTTCCAGTCAAATGTATATGCTGATTTCTTCCCGTCAAGACGAACTTAACAATCTTCTTCCATTGTTGAAAGTTAATAATACCCTCAAGCTTCTTATCAGTAATTCGAGACGACGAAGAGGAAATTACCTCAGTTGTCGCGGTACCACTCTTCTCAGGATCAACGGCAGCCATTGTAATCTATAAATATCAAGCCTCCAATACTCAACACGCCATTCAGAGAGTCACCAGCCGAGAGCACAACACAACATCAGCAAGATATGCAAAACACAAAAGCTAATTATCAAATCCACATCCAACAGAGAACCCAGTTTACGCAAGATTCAGCAATATCAGCCCCTCACGGCTCTAGAAGCTCCAACATGGGCAGCAAAGAACACCAAAGCGTTCGGATCTGGGGTCACTGTCGTCGGGCGGCGTTGGGCGACGTCAACTTTAAGGTCAAAGCTGTCGCTAGGCCGGATCTAGGGTCACTGGCGTCGGGCGGCGCTGGGCGACGCCAACTTGAAGGTCGCCGGCCCTGGGCGACACTGGGCTGACGTCGTCGGCCCGTGGGGACGCCGGCGACGCCGGGTCGAGGTCGCCCAGGCCTGGGTGATGGTGGTGGTGGCTGGCGGCTAGGGTTGCTGGCGAGATTGACGGCGGTGGTGGTGGCTGGCGGCTGGCGTTTTTATTTATTTATTTATTTTTTTTAGGGTTTAGGTTTAAGGTGGTTTGGCTCTGATACCATGTAAGACAGTCAGAAGTTATTAGGTTTATTGATAAAACTCAATCTATATATACATCATAAACCCAAAGACCATTCTACCCTTTTCATCTCTAACAGATAACTTTAGGATCCCTGATTGTCGTGACTATATGTTTGTTCCAGCTTAGGTAGAAACTCCTTAATTTGCCATGCATTTGATTTGCTTACTAAATTTGCTGGTGCTCTCGTATAATAGCAGTCTTTGTCCTTCCTGAATGATTCGCTCTATGTTTCTGTTGCTCGACTTCTATCCACATGGCTGTCTTAATCTTCTTGCTACTTGTTGTTTATGGGCCCATTTGATTGGATGAACGTCTTGTTTAGGACATCTCTTTTATATACTAAGAAGTCATTTAGTGTTTAGTTGATGCGGAGTATGATCAAATTTGTCGAAAAGCATACTATATTCGACCTCCAAGTCATTTTCTCGGTATAAGATAAAAAACTTTGTAAGTGAAATACACCAATCTAACTATTAATGGCTGCCGGGATCTTGCAAGGAGCTAAAATCAAATTCCTAACTTGCCAATTGCCATCACAAAAGAAAATCCTCATAGCTCATGAGTTATTACCATGTAATATGTTTGAACGTCCAAACAGCCCTATATTTACATGGATGTTCTGACCTTCATGCAATTTTCATTCCAGGTTGGTAAGGTCTCTTGACTTCCACATACATGGATGTCTAATTTTCTTATAAATGCACCAAACCCCAACCAGCCCCTTTCTCTAGATCTGGCTTATATATCACGCCGCTCTTCCTCTCTCTCTGACTTTTATATTTTGTATCTGCTATATCCTGTTTAGTTGAGGCCGGCAACACAAATATTTCTTTCGTCATTCCAACCAAGCTTAGGAGTCAGAGCCATCATATTGTTCCTCACTATTTATCACCATGTTAATTTAATCCTTAAATATTAATAATGTATAAACTTAAGCGCTACATGTTTATCTTATATGTTAGAGTGATACGGTAGCTAGTGGAATGCTCAAGAATGTGAAGTGAGCACTTCTATCTAATTTTATATCTTATGAATTTTGCTCTAAAGTATATATGGTGCATAGGCTCCATGTTAGTTGTTTTCTAATTAAAGACTACATTTTTTGCTATGGACTTGTGCAATTATGTTTTTATCAACCTTATAACTGAAATGTTCCTTGAAATCCAAGTGATATGAATTTAGTGTACAATCCTGTAGCTACCTAATTCCTTTTCTTTTTCTTAAAAATCTACTCCCTGTTGTTAAGCTAACAAAATGTGGTACTTCTAGAATGTTATCTAACATTTTGAGTTTGGAACAATATTAGCTCTTTTCACTTATCAGTTCTTTTTTCCAATTAATACCTAATGCTGATTTGCAAATAGTAATTTCCATTGCTACATTTTACATGCAGAGCACAGGTTATTGAATGCATCAGAACCATTATCAATGTTGATTACCCTGAACAGTGGCCAGGTCTTCTTCACTGGATAAAATGCAACTTACATTCACAAGATCAACATGTATTAGGAGCTTTATATGTTTTGCTGGTTCTTATTAGGAAATACTAGTAAGTATGAATTCCTTTGGCAAATCCAAAAATGGGATGTCCATCCTCCTCCAACACTTCCATGCATTATTCCTACTGTGTTATACTTATAGCTAACTAGCCTGCTGGCTAGCACTTTGCTAGGTGACTTTCAAACTTACTGCAATTTTTCTCTTATCATGGAAGACTTGTAAACAGTACATGTATTTTCTGTTTAAGTGTACAATATTCTTAAGACACAAACATAATAGTGGTAAAATTTAATTTACCATGTTGAAGGATAGTTGTGGCATGAATTGTAATTCCTTTGTGTGTATATGTAGAGATTAACTAGTTTTTCGCTCCTATTTATTTCTTCTTAAAATATCATTTTGGTTGGCATTATATGGCATTCTTTTGCAGCATGGCTTTTCTCCTTTTAGCTATTATTGATGGAAACTTGTGCTTGCGGCTTTTTATTGAGCTGCATCGGATATGGTTTTCTTTTATACATATTGTTTAGATTCTTTTCTTTTAAAATTTTCTGTTTTGCCTGCGCTAATTTGTCTTCTACATTCTTTTCCTTTTCAAGCCTCAAGTCCAATGAAGAGCGGATTCCGTTATCTGTGATTGTTGAAGATATATTTCTGCACTTATTAACTGTATTCAACAAGACTATTCGGATTGTCAACCCTTCAACAGAAGTAGCTGATCTAATCAAGAACATATGCAAAATATTCTGGTCATCAGTTTATGTATGAGCCATTGATATGACTATTTTTGTGCATCACTCCTAAAGTTTGGGCATATTTAATCTTTATTTTTTTGCCTTCCTCTTGAAAATTTCTTTTCCAGGTTGAGATCCCTAAGCAACTTTGCGACCCAAATATTTTCAGTTCATGGATGGTTTTGTTCTTAACTATATTGGGAAGACCTATTCACATGGAAGGCCAACCATCAGATCCAGACGATAAGAAACTTCAGGGCTGGTGGAAAGTTAAAGTGTGGACAATTATCATCTTTACCACTTTGCTTAAACGGTGAGCATTGAAGTAGGATTTATCTTATATTTTTGTAGATGCATATCTTAAATAAGATTTCATTCTTATCTATCGTTAAATCACCTGTTGACAGATTTGATGATCTGAAGCCACAGACACCCGATATGAGAATTATTGCTCAAACTTTTTACAAGAAATATGCTGCAAAGATTTTGGCATGCCACTTAAAATATCTCAATGTGCTTCGATCAGGCGGCTACTTACCTGATAGAGTCATAATTCTAGTTTTTCAGTATCTCCAAAGCTGGTAGGCTTCAAGCTTCAACATGTTATTTAAAGCAACATAGTAACATATGTCCCACACCAGCATTTTGCTCATTTTCCAATTATATTGTTTCCTGAATTATATTTTTCCTATTATGTTTTCATCAAGAAAACAAGCAAATGTCATTTGCCAATTTAAAATGGTTTGGGGTTTTTCTTGCCCCTGAGGCCCTGAAATATCCTTTCCTTCAAGATTCTCATATTAAAATATTAACCAGTCATATATTGAAAAGGATTCCCTGCAATTTTCAATTTCTGTAATGCTAAAGTGACACACAATGACACAATACTAGCTATTCCACCTGCAATTACAATGATTTGCATTTGGGAGTCTAGGCTAGACACCAGTCTTTCGATGTTTAATGGAGATTCCTGTTAATTTTTAGAACAAGAACTTACTAGGAAACCACATGATTAGATGTGTACATCTATAACCTAAAGAAAAAGTTAACTACTCTTGCAAAAAGAGATCATTGGATCGGTGAGGCTTTGATAGTTGAGGAATTAATTTGTTTCTGTTGTTAGTGCTAAACTAATTATCATGATTTATTGCTTATAATATGTGTATAATGCAAAGTCCTCCATTTGCAATTCACCATATAAAGCAAACCACCCGGTTTCTCGTAAGTTAATTTTGACAATCACTGTCTTTATTGAGAACTGAACTTAATTTGCTGATTTTTGTTACTTCAGTATTTTAAAGAATAGCATATACCGGCTACTACATCCACGACTTGACATTATTATCTTTGAGATAATCTTTCCGCTTATGTGTTTCAATGACAATGATGGGAAGTTATGGAACGAAGATTCTCATGAGTATATAAGGAAGAGATATGGTGAGTCTTTATATTTTGTTATTTATTCTGGTGCGAATTCTTTCTACTTGTAGATATGTTTACTTTCTGCCCTTATGTACTACTAAAGTATTCTGCTCTTAACATTTGTGAATTACAAGTCTTTGCAGATTCTCTTCAAGATCTATACAGTCCTCGATCTGCTGCCGTGGACCTTTTGTTGGTATTATTGACAAAATGTGAGAAATGCTGCTTTCAAAAGTTCATGCATTTTATTGAGCAGATTCTTAGGAGGTATGATATTGATGCTAGTTACATTGCCTTTATAATTTTGTCACATGCTACAAAACTTTGTATCGATAATTTCTTGCCTTCTTGGAGCCAGGTATAATGAGGCACCTATTGAAGATAAACCGTACTCTCTGAAGTATGGTGCTCTTCACGCTATTGGGGTACTATCCAGTACACTTAAGCAGATGGAGCCATATAAATCTCAACTAGAGCGCATGTTACTCATACATGTGATTCCTGACTTTATGAGCTCTGTTGCTCACCTCCGAGCTAAGGTTTTGTTCTCAGTTATCAAGTACTAGTAACTTTCTGCTGTTATTTATAATTTTCTCTCTTTCTTTCTAGTAGATTTCTAAAATGTTTTTTATTTGAAGATGGAATCCTCTTAGGGTTTAAAGCTAATTCACTGCTCAAATGGCAGTTTCTTTAATATATCATCTCTCTTTCTGTTTTAAGTATTTGAAATGTGTGAAATAACCGTTATACTCTAAAAGCTTAAGCTGTTAGAGAACGGTGTTTATATATTTTTATATTTAACACTCCCCCTCACGTCTGGGCTCGAAACCTTTTTGCAAGGCCCGTGACGTGGACTTGAATTAAATGGGAGGAAATTAATGCTAGGAGCCTGGCATGACTCGAACTCAGGACCTCCTGCTCTGATACCATGTGAAATAACCGTTATACTCTAAAAGCTTAAGCTGTTAGAGAACGGTGTTTATATATTTTTATATTTAACAAAATGTATTTACCAAATCACTATTGGCTAGAGTTGGATCATCACCCTCACTTCTTATATTGTTATAGGTAGACGATCGTCCATTTCAAACCCGAAAATATACTATTGCCTTTTTAACTGGGTATATCCACAAATTTTTAGTTTTTCGTCCAAATCTTGTATCGTCATTTGGGCTAGTCAATTATCTGCTTTAAAAATAAATAGTTTGCATCTTAGCTATTCAACTCTCAACAATCAGTGGCTTGAAAGAGGTGTTAATTTATTGGGTTGTACTTATATGTGGATATCAATGCCAATTCAACAAAAAGATTACTGCTAGATATTCTAATATCTATATGGTCATTAGGATGAATAGTATGAACTGTTACCGTGTGCAAATGATGATGTTGAGAGCATGGGATACAGATTTGTTACTATGTTACTAAGAAATAGAAGGTAGACTGTCCATTGGTTGATATTTGGGCAGATCATTATTAATTGACGACAAGTTGGTTTTCTTCATGTTTCATAGATAATGACGTTTTCAATCCAAATGATTATAAGTGATGCTTCAATTCATGGCACAAATTAAATCTCCAAATTTGGATGATTAGAAGGTGTTCCTGTCGGGATCGAGGCAATGCAGGGTTTTTTTTTGTGAAATGATAAGACTGGTCTTTGGCACTTATCATCGGAAGCCTACAATTTGCAAAAATGTGGCAGATGTTTCAAGTGACATTTTTGGACTACTTAGCGTACAGAAACTTTTAATTATAAAAATAGGCATCCAAAACTTTTATTTATAAAATTAGGCCTTAGAAAGCGCTAAATGATTTACTTCTTTCTAAAAGCGGTAAACCATTCACCGCTTTCACGTTTCTTATATGTTTCTTACATCCAAACTCTGAAAAATGTCTAGTATTAAACTCTAAAAATAATTTTAATATTTTGAATAAAGCGGTGAATGATTTACCACATTGAAACAGCGGTAATTCATTCACCGCATAGGCCTAATTTTGCAAATAAATGTTTTACCAAATTATTTTTATAATTATAATTTTTTTTACACCTATTAATAAAAAAAATTCATTTCAAGTCCTTCAAGAGTAATAATAATATGGCGAATAATTAAATAATGTAGGAATCACACCAAAGAAATGCCCTTACCTTCGATCCTCACCCCCTTAAAAATTGCTAATTCAAAGCAAAGACATTCCCAAATTGGAAATTTTATGAGGTTTCAATTTTTGAAATGTTATGAGGCTGAAGGGGCATTTCAATAGCAGTAATTTTTCTAGAGTCAAAATTCTAGCGTGATTACATTCTATCGTGTACTGCTACGATGCTAAAGAGATTTGCCACCTAGTCATGGCCTCATGGGCTACATTTTGAATCTTTCATTCAGAGACAACTTTGAATCTTGTCAAGAGACGGCTATTTTTAAAGAATTGAGCCCACAACTAGGTAGCACATCTGCTCGGCATTATCATGGTTGATGGTGGAACTAATGCTTTCCCTTTTACTAAAGCCAATTTCTGGCCAAATTGCATTAATCCAAATGCACACCTAAGGTGACCAAGATCATCGTTTGTCATCGTTCTTAAGTTCAAGCGAACATTTTTATGAGAGCACTGTCAATATTGACTCATATATATTACAAAAATAAGCAACTTAGATTGGAACTTTAGTTTGCAACAATTTCATCCCTTCATATTAAACAACTTACTGTCCTAGCTGAAATGTATGAATGAAACTAAAAGAAAGTTGTTGGTGTGCATTGGCAAAGATGTTTGCTTCTTTCTCATTTCTTTCTTTTGCTTTCTTCCTCAAATCTCGTCCATGGTCAGTTGAAACGTAACTTTCCAAGCAATGGTCAATCCATGACAATAAAGAAATTTCTTTTTGTTCACTAGTTTCACAAATCTAGCACAATGAAAAACTTGATATCATTTTGTAGTGCAATAGTTGTAGTAGAGGGAAGGGGAAGAAATTAGAAAGATCTTAGGAAGAATCTTTTGACCTACTAATGGGAAGGAGCAAGTTCAAAATTTTGTAATATGAGTGTCTTTGCTAGGAGTGTGCTGAAAATGCAATCGTAACCAACGGGTTCAATTCAGATTGTTTTCATATTTATGGAAAACTATTCGGTTTCAGTTTAGCTTCATAGCAAACCAATCAAGCTGTTTTGGTTTTGATTTTGTAATAGAAAAACTTGTATTGAATTGAACCAAACTGGTACTGTTTATTCTTCAAAATTAGTATGGAACTGAGTATTTGAAATGTCTAAAGTAGAAAGCAAAGACCTGTTCAAATATAGAAAGCAAAGACCTGACAGTTTTGAACATATCACATTTGTAGAACACCTGAGCACCCTGAACATCTAAGCCGCTAGCTCCTTTTTGTTAGTTCTATTTAGATGTAAGCATGAACCATTACCCAAATGAACCAAGCTGAATACCTTAGTCTGTTTCTGCACAATTTTTAGTTCTTCTCGCTTTGGTTTCTATTAGATTTTCTCAAGACTGAAGGACCCGATTAGGTTCAGTTTATCTTTCAAAACCAAACCAAATCGAACTGTGTACCCTCATCCTCTCCCTCTCTGAGAAAATCGAACTATTAGATTTTCTCATGAGGCTTGAACCTCATGAGAATGCTAGGCCGTTGTATTTAGATGGAAGAGAATCATAGCCAATAATCAATAGAGAAGTACATTAATTAGTAAATTCACTGTGAAAAATAAGTTAATATGGTATTAATTTAATTAGTTCGTTAACGAATTACTTGATTAGTTATTTAATAGGTTAGGTATTTAGTTAATAGGTTCTAGTTAACTTGTTAAATATAAATTAGTTAGGGGGTGTTTGGCCCAGCTTTCTAAAAGTGATTCTGAGTCCAAAAGTGATTTTGGGCTCAGTAGAGCGTTTGGCAGCAAGAGTTGAAAAATCTGATTCTACTTTTCAGAATTAGAAAACTGATTTTTCAAGCCCCAGAATCAGAAGCAGAAAAAAACTGCTTCTCCAAAACTGATTCCCGCAAAATCAGTTTTCCCACTTAATTTTTTTATAAAAACACCCAAACTACCCTTAAACAAATAATATAATTCTACTCTATTCTTTTATATTCAATTAATATTTTCAACTACCCTCTTCTCTCTCCTATTCATTACTCCCATTCACTCTTCCCACAGATAACTCTCTTTCCAACTCCTCTCCTACAATTTTTTTTTCACCTTCCTCTCTTCTCTAACTTCTCCATCTCCCTCCCTCCTTCCTTTTTTAACATATTTCTCTCTCTCTATCTCTCTCTCTTCCCCCATATCTCGGTGGATCCGTCCGGATCCGCGCTGGCGGGATTCGTCCTTGCCGAATCGGACCGGATCCGGTCGGATCCACGCCAGCGGGATCCGTCCTTGTCGTATCCGGCCGGATTCGGCAAGGCCGAGTCCGGCCGGATTGGGCGCTGCCAGCGCGATAAATGGGAATGTGATTGTAAAAAATTAAAATATGAAGGATTTGGGTCGATTAAAATTTTTATTTGCATTTCAACAGAACTAAAAATTTGTAATTAAAATATATTTTATATATAGAAAAAGTATAATTTTTAAACATTTTTATTATTAATATACATGAATAAATTAATATAATATTTTGTATGTAACCTTCTTTGATGTTTAAACCTAGAATATCACTTCATTACAAAATAAATTAATAAACTAGTGTTAAACAGTATTACAAAATTACTTCAGCAAAAAATTTGCCAAATAGCTTTCTAAAATCACTTCAGCAAAATCACTTTTCTATCAGACTCAGCCAAACGCTTTACAGCTTTTAACAGAAATCACTTTTCCAAACCAAAATCAATTATGTGGAAATCATTTTTTCAGAATCTAGGCCAAACGGACCCTTAATTTAGTATGAATATTAGTTAATGGTAAGCACATGATTGACTATTTAATTAGCTACTTAACTATAAAGAACTAATCAATTTACTGAAGTAGCTAAATTAAACAGGTAAAAATTTAATGTGTTCAGTTACTTCAGTACTAAATTAAGTTATCTTATTTGTAAATAAGTAAATATATGACGCATTAATTTGTGACATTATTTAATTATCTATAACTTAATTAGTAGTTCAAGTACGAGAGCAAGAGAGGAGAACAATAGTTCCAAGGGGTCGGATGGAACTGCTATTCTTACCTCTTAACAAGTTATCCCAAAATAATCCACCACTAAGAGGAATACTAAAGTTCTCGATTGCTTTTAGGGGAATAAGGGAAATGAGGTTGTCATGCCTCGATTCCAAAGCAGAAACTTACGAGAATGACAACAGACCACCGTATGTACACAAACCCTGTACACATGTAGCGTCCAACACAACAAGAACAATAGCGGAAGCACAGTAGTTCTAAATTCCACAACTACACAATCTCCACAATCCACAAGAACAACTCTAGAGTCATAAATAAACATAAAACATGTATCAGAGCAGTATATGCAAAAACTAAAAACTACTATATATCACTATACAAAAATCATATGACCAAAATATCTCAAAATGAATGTATACATAAAAAGGCCCTGGCCATTGCCAGTCCTGATGTATAGTACAAAACCAACCCTCTAGCTGGTGATACTCTATCACACATATACACTGGTAAGAGACGCTATCTACGGTGTGATCCCCTTACCTCGATACACAGAAGGTGTAGCTGTCTCTGAAAAGTAAACTGTAAGAAGGCGTGAGAATAACTAAACAGCAGTTCCCAGTGGGTACGATCGGCGACAATCACGGCCTTCCCACTAGGTCTACTAGACGTAGGAATAGGAAAGAACAGTAAAGTATACTATCAAATGAGCTACAGAGCATACTATAAACAAATATACATTACTAAGTATCATGCTTCTATACATATAATAAACAGAAAAGAATGACTAAGCATGCATCAATGCTAATACTAGTAAATAAATGCTGTAATAGTACCCAATCTTAACGACCGACTCATAGATTAGATCAAGCCTGCGCCAGCCTAGTACGCGAACATAATCCCGCAGGTGTGCCGTCAACACATATGCTACTGCCTCTGCTATCTCGCTGGCCAACATTTGAAGTGGCACTCGAAGGGGAGCTACCCTTGCCGAGTATCATAGCGTATCACACTGTCAAGCACAATGTGGCTCTACAGGCTATAGTCAAATGCGATGATGAAACAAGATCATCAATCCAAAACCTGTGCCCTCGGCACAAAGAAACTCCTCAAAGGGTCATAACCTTTGCAAATCGTGCACCAACCTGCCCTCTAATAGGATAATAATAAGGCATGAACATCTCAATAATATCATATGAACTCTATCTCAATTTCACATGTATCACCTCACTAGGCACCACTAACCATATCATAGTCAACATGTCACCACATGGATTTATTGTAAAAGCACAATGAATAGCAGGTTTCTAAACAAGTAATGTGTAAGGCAAATAAACACTAAACTACTATCCAAGAACCCAAGCATGGCATCATATTATACTAAATATCAAGAACTACCCACATACTACATGCTACTATACAGTGCAACCATCACATATGCAAAAAAACATAGTAGGGAGTACGCCGTTTTCGGCAACACGAAATCCACTTGAATCGCTAATCCCGTAAAAAGAAAAAAGTGGCAGGAGGTCACGAACTCCGCTATGGCTTCCTCAACTGTGCGGCAGCCCGCAACGATCGGAATCAAATTGGAAAAATCTACGGCAAAATTCGAGGAATCCGGCTCCTAAATCAAGCATACGTCCAACTTCTAGGTCCAATTTCACAAAAATCTCATTCAATTTCTAATCCCAAAAGCATCATAAAATGGTGCCTCGAAAAACCGAATCAACTAAATATAATATTATAATACTGACTTCCAATTTGATGCGATAATAAAATTGTGCGAGCCCGCATCGTCGATCGCCTCCTCAGATCACCTGAGCTCTCTCTGTCTCTCCTCCTCTCAACCGCTCTCTCTCTAGTTCGTACAAAGGAAAAGAAGAAGAATGGAGAAGAGCCACTCCGTCACCAACTATAAAGCAACAATTGCTAAAAAGTCTCTAATCAATTAAGTAATCTAATCTCAGCCCACAACAAGTTGAATTTTGAGTTTTCGAGTCCGTTTTCGCATCCATTTCGCGCCAAAACAGTCCCAACTCGGTCCAGCATTCCACAAACATGCCGACTAAAAACTCACACTACAACCTTGCTTATTTGCCAAGGTCAGATACTTTATTTCAGCCTTATTTCTTGTTAAATTATATGAAGCAACCGTTATTTTCTAAAAGTTTATGCTAATAGAAAACAATATTTATTATTTATATATTCAATACTCTCCCTCACGTCTGGGCTTGAGACTCTTTGTTAGGTCCAAGACATGGGCTTGAATGAAATATGAATTTTTTTTTAATAATGCCATGAACCTAGCGGGACTTGAATTTTGGACCTCTGCACTGTATCATGTTAAATTATGTGAAACAACTATTATTCTCCAAAAGCTTAAGTCAACAGAGAACGATGCTTTTAATATTTATATTTAACATTCCCGAACCAGGCATAGCCCTGTTGATTATTGATTTTGATGAAATTTTGGGCTAATTCTGGAATGCTTGTTTTTCAATCTGTAATTTTTTATTTAATTAATTTCAAATGATTTGAAAACTCATAAAATTAGTAAAGTAATCACTCTATTAATTTTGAAAGATCATTTTTCATTTTTGTTACAAAATTGGATGCATTTGAGGGCTAATTTCGAAAAGAAATGTATCCATCAGTTCATTCGATCTGAAAGAAGTTAACAATATAAGATGAAATTAGTGCTATATTAGGTATAGGTCTTTAAATCCTACTATCTTTCGTACATATGCTTTATTTAATTTGGCGAAATTAAGGAGTATCAATTGTTTTGCCCTAAATTTTGACCCCTTTCTTAATTAAATTTAAAATATCAAGAAAGTTGATGAAATTAGTGACAAATAATTTCTGGATCTTTTAGAATTTAAGGTTTATTCATGATTTTCCATATTTGACAAATTTGAGGCTTACAGATTTTGTCTTCCTTTATTTTCAACTATTTATTTAAACAGTTCCCAAATCAATTACTAACCAAATCTTTTAAGAGGGCATATGATTATGGCAAGCACACTTATGACATTTTAGAGTTTCTAGTGAAATAAGTCAAAATCCTCATGCCACAGTGTGGCGGAACAAGGAATACGTGTGGCTGTGGCATGTCTTATGCTGGTGCATGATTGGGTCAGTTTGGAGATTTCATGTTTTTTTTTATATCTCTTGGATTGGACATTTCTAGGTAGGTCTTCGTGTATTTTTAATCGGCGTTTTACGCTTGCTATTTATGTCATTTTCTTTATCATTGCTCGTTTCATTACATAAATTGTAATAGGTTAGCTTTCTTGCACTGATTAACATCTATTAACCTTCTCGAGGTGTGTAATAATTTTACGAGAGCTATCCAAAACTTAGAAGCGAGTAGTCTACCATCCAAATAGCCTTAGAGCTTTCATGACAAATCCCTATTTCTTCTGATTTTGCATTGGCTAAGAGCTGTTCAAGATTTCTATGTTGTAGGAACTTGATTTGTCTTTTTAAGCCCTGTAATACTTGATTGCCTTCAAACTAACCTCACAGTTCTGAGAAGATGCTTTGATATGATGATGACAAATCATTACCAATAATTATTAATAACCTATCGATCGTATGTTACTTTCTCAATGCCAATGTTTGTCTGCATTCAAGCATTACTTCGTAAATTTCATAATACTTTGCATTTTCTTGTGGAAAATAAAAATGATCCATTAGTATTTTTGGTATCAGGCAGCATGGGTGGTAGGGCTATATGCTGATATTGAATTTTCAGAGCAAAATTATTTTCAGATGGCTATGAACTGTGCTATCTCTGGGCTGTGTGACCCAGAGCTTCCTGTACAGGTTGATTCAGTCTTCGCACTGAGCTGCTTTATGGAAGCATGTAAAGGCATGTCTTCTCCAATGTTGCTGGTTTTCTTATATCTTTCATTCCTTATTTTGAATCCTGAAATGACAGAGCATTTCCCATTGCAGATCTAAATGAGATACGTCGAATTCTGCCTCGATTACTTAATGGTTAGTCTGGTCACATAATTATGTGTTCAAGTTGGTTAACAAGCACATTACCCATGATCTTTTTAATGTCTAACGTGCAGATATTTTCAAACTTATGGGTGAGGTTGACAATGATGACCTTGTTTGCACTCTTGAGATTCTTGTGGTTAAATTTGGTGAAGAGATGGCTCCATATGCTATTGGATTGTGTGAAAATCTGGTACCACATTTTCATGCCTAGTGATAACCTTTGTATATAATTAATTGTCTACCTGACACTTTTTTTTTTTGGTTGATTCTTTGGTAGGCTGCTGCTTTCTGGAAGTGCATGAATATTTCTGAAGCTAATGGTGAGGCAGAAGATTCAAATCCTATTGCTGCTGGTGGTTGTTTACATGCCATAAACATAGTTCTTGAGTCGGTGAACAAGCTTTCTCATCTATACGTTCAGATTGAGCCTATTTTGTTACCCATAATGCAGAGAATGTTGACTCCAGATGGTGAAGGTATTGACAATGTACAGTTTGCACCTACTGATGTTGTAACACCCGTAAAGTCACATATTGGATGTTACTAATAGCTTGGGTTAAGCATTTTGGGCCGATGGTTGGGCACTAGGGAGTTGGCTCATTACATATGGTAACAGAGCAATTGATCGCCGGAAGTGTGATAACTAAGTGCTATGTGGACAAGTGCTACACCATGGGCATGGTGCAAGCCACCTATTGAACTTGTAGGTTTCACCCCTAGAATCTCACATCACTTGGTGATCTAAATTGTTGCATATAGTATTTAACTTGCAATTTTAAAAATAAAATAAACTGGAGTGCATTATAGTCACAAAAAATGACAAATACTTTCTGTCTCATCCGTTTGATAAAAT
Source organism: Puya raimondii (assembly GCA_016920855.1). Taxonomy (NCBI): domain Eukaryota; kingdom Viridiplantae; phylum Streptophyta; class Magnoliopsida; order Poales; family Bromeliaceae; genus Puya; species Puya raimondii. The sequence continues at coordinate 80,105,212 of JABWPP010000049.1, forward strand.
CTGACGGTATAGATATAAAGCAGGTTCCTTAAATTAGACTATCATCAATAAATCGACGTTGAAATACTTCAAATAGATGGGACAAAGGAAGTCATTGCTCTATAAAGTAATGGCATTATTGGAAATTTCTTTTTTTTCTCAACTCACTCTTTTGTTAGTAGTATAGATTTGGAGCAATTAGCGGGTACCATTATATATTGAGTCCAATTTTTATAAAGGCATAAATAAGAAGATTTCCCCCAATTTCTTTTATCATTTTAGCCTTGGCGAATTTATCCATGGTAGTGTTTTTCTGTAATTTTTTTTACCCAGTTATGACTTGTTTATGCATGTACTTTTTAAGTTATTAAGACATTTACAACTCTCTGCAAATTTAATAAAAAAGTTCATGCCAAGGCATGCTAGTGTGCTAGTGGTGTGCCACCGACATGGGAGAGCGTGCTGACAATGGCACCACCTGTGCCATTGTGACAACTTTTGTTGCACGGCAATCCTTCTTTCAATCAAGAAGTTATAACATGCAGGAATTTTACTTTAGAGTAATCCTGCTTCAATTTATTGTATAAGTGAAATTCTTGAAGTCATGAAGTTTTGTTTTTCTTTACCTTTATCACTAGGTTTTTATGCATTCTACATTGTTAATAGGCAGGTCAATAGCGATCCAAATTTTAGAAGAGGATAAGTGCATATATAGGTGTCTATGTTTTGGCATAAAAGTACATAATTGAACTGCTCTTCATTATTTTAACCAAATTTGTACAATCCAATGCTTTTTCAATGAAATTTAATGTGAAAGTGTTAAGTAGATACATAATCGTCATTGCGCTAATATGTAATCACACAAGGTGCCAATGTGTATGCCAACTGTTCTGTCCATTAGAGAGGTTTCTTGTTTTCACGATAGGTATAATATCGACTTGTTGTCAGTCTAGGCTAGTTATTCTTATACCTGCTTTCAATAAACAGATGCAGCATGTGGGTTAGATACTTAGATAAAATGCCTTTGATCTAGAAGGATCTAGACCAGGTCATATTCAGGGCTATGGAATCATTAGTAGGCAGTTGAGCTTAGTTATTTTGATCTATTATATTATACTAAATTGAGTATGCAATTTAATTTTGCTGAAACACTTGCCTCATTTTCATTATTTAATCTTCTTTGAATATTTATTTCTATTTTTTTGCTTTCTCTATACGTTCATTATTTAATCTTCTTTGAATATTTATTTCTATTTTTTTGCTTTCTCTATACGTTCTGCAGAAGTTTTCAAAGAAGTTCTTGAAATTGTCACCTATATGACATATTTCTCCCCAACAATATCAATGGCAATGTGGAGTCTTTGGCCGTTGATTATGGATGCACTTCAAGATTGGGCTGTAAATCTCTTTGAAAGTAATGAAACTTGTACTTTTACCTTATGCTGCTCTTTTACCATTGTTTATAACATTTATTTCCGTTTTTTATTTGGAAAGGCATTCTTAGTGCATCTTGCCTTGTCGTGGTGCTTCCTTTTTCGTCCTACTGTCTGAAGTTTTCCATTTGATATGTGCTCCTTGCCTCATTCTAGTTTTTAAGATTCATAACCAAACTGCTTGTTCGTCTGATCAGTCCCAACATTACTAGGTATAAGAACTCATCTATTTATGCTGTTGTGGCTACTAAAAATAGTGCTTTGCTTACCATTTGATGTTTGATGTTCATTTCTGTTGCAGATGCTTATTTTTGTAGTATGCTTTGCATTCATATGGTTATCTTTGTTAATATCATGCAAACCTTCTTAAGAGGTCAGTTATTGAACTTATTCTGGACCAAGAAAGTTCATTGATACGTTATGCTCGTTATCAGGGCATATTTATTCCATAACGTGATGATTCCTAGGAAGAACAACTTCAGTTAAGGGTAAAAAAATTGTACGAGTCTGCTTAGTGAGTAAAATATGCACCCTTTTCACACTTTATTTTCATGCATTGAGCTGAAACATGGAGAGTTCAACAAAAGAGGCAAAACACAAACTTATCTTTCAACTGTTATTTAGATGAGAATTATTATGAATCATCAAGTTGAGACCTTTAAATGCTGCTTAAAAGTGATTTTATTTATCTTTGAAGTGACATATTTGGCTTGGATATGTAAACCTTAAGAAGCCTCCTCTAAGTTAAAACTTATATATTTTGTTTAGTAATTTTCTGTCCCAGCATAGATATTTATGTCCTCTATAGTAAATGTAGTATGTAGTATTATGTACATCGTGCTTGATTGGTGATATTTGGGTCACCTAGAGCAGTGGTCTGTGCATGAGGATATCACAACTCCAACTTACGCCATCAATTCCTTCTGTAATAGGACTTCCCATGGAAATAATTCCTTGCTTAATTCTCGGCAAGAATATAAGTAGTTTCAAATTTGTTTGATTAGACACTAGAGGCATTTACCAGTATCCTCATTTGATGCTTGATTATACACTTCTATTTGAGGATTCCTTTCAAGAATGTGCTTGCCATCCTATCTAGCTTATATCTTATGATGCTTATACGTGTATGGAATTCAGTGCGTCACAAACTACAGACTAGCTAACAAAGATAGGTAGATTCAACTACTTTGAGGGTTCAGATTCAACAAGAATTTCCTCCTGTCCTTCACCTCTAAGCTGATAGGGCGGATCACTGTTACAACTTGAATGAGAAAACCATGTTTATGTGAGTTTTTTCTATTACGGAGTAGGTCTTCATTCTTCATCTATTTCAAAATGTAATTAGATACCAATACAGTAACAATGAGTTTGTTGTCCTGACATCTCCTCTTGCCCTGCATTGACACAATAATGTGTCCTTTGATCTATTTCAAAATGTAAATAGATCATGATTACCACTTGAATAAGAAAGCAATATGACCTAAGGATCATGAAAAGCATGTCTTATTGTGCGGTGGAACAAATTTTGAGGAAAGACATATTGCAGCTGTAAGATATGGAGGCAGGGACTTTCATGGCATTAAATTTTGAGGAAAGACATATTGCAGCTGTAAGATATGGAGGCAGGGACTTTCATGGGAATGCCATGGCACATGCCATATCATGTTCCCTTTTTACTACATAATGATGCCCCCAATTTTGCTATGATGAAAACTTTGGTGCAAATTCTGTCTTATATTAATAGTCGAAGACCTAAAGCAATGTCATCAGCAAATAGCATACACGATGCAACTTCATATTGAATATCTTAGTTAATTCATCTATATCAAACGCAAGCAAGTTAGAACATATGTTTGATATTTGGTTTAGCTCCATTATTGTTGAACATTTTCTAATCTTTCAAGTGATTTCATTGTGGCACTCGTAGTTTCATCATATGTATTGTCGATCGCTTTTATACAGTTTACGAGTGCTTCTTTCTTTTCTATAGTGCACCGTAATAATTTAGAACTCTATCATTAGTTTTTTTGAGTAATTGGTAAATGCCACAACCTCATCTCTCTTCTTGTTGCTGCAGTACCTTGATTCTCAGTAAAAGTATCATGTTAGGACACCTTATTTAGTCAGTATGTGAATAATAGTTGGCTAGTTCTCAGTCCTTGTTTGGTTGGTCATGTTTATGTTTCTCTCTTTGTTGTTTTAAACTCAAAATTCTCTATGATTGAATGTGATGAGAATGGTGAATCTATGCATCTATAGGGTTTGTTTGATGACACTAAAAAAGCAGTATTTGTTTTTGCTTCTCTCTTAATTTGTTTTTTTTTAGAAAAAAAAGAGGACTTTGCAACCTAACCAACAGTAACAAGAAAATAGGAGACCGCCATCGGCACATTCTGTTGCAAAGAATGTCAGTGTAAGAATAGCTAGACAAGGCTATAATAAGCAAAAATTTCAATCTTTTTCCAATTGACTTGTGATAATCTCAAAGTTGTCATATAAAATGGATGAAAAAAGCTTGATGCTGCGTAAAATTCCTACAATGTGGCTTTTGGCAAGGGTGTGATGAATGTGGCCTGATCCCCATCATCTAAAGGCTGCTCTTATGACTTAAACAGTGCAGATGGGAAAGTCGTAAATTTCAAAATTGACACCCTTACAACGACAGGGCATAAAGTTCATTATATCTTTCTTTGCCTGTTATTCAATTCTGTGAAATATATAGATGAATTGATCCTTCGCTGCCGGATTTTTATGCTTGCTATAAACAAGTTTGTCCTTCTCCTTTTCTGATTCAGATATTTTAGTTCCGCTGAACAATTACATATCCCGAGGTACTGCTCATTTTCTTGGGTGCAAGGAGCCTGATTATCAGCAAAGCCTTTGGGTTACACTCTCATCTGTGAGCAACTAGCTTATTCATTTCTTTTCAGATTGCTGCATTTCCTCTTCCTCAAATGTAGATTCTCATTCCTCCATGTGTGGTTTACATGTGGTGTCATGGTATGCAGATTATCACAGATAAGAACTTGAAAGATGACGATATTGAGCCAGCACCTAAACTCATTGCAGCAGTCTTGCAAAACTGCAAAGGCCATGTTGACCACTGGGTCGAGCCGTATCTCATTGTTACGATTGATCGCTTGCATAGAACAGAGAAGCCATATTTGAAATGCCTCTTAGTACAAGTGGTAAGAAGCCAATACCTCAAGCCAGCCTATTTAGACTTTCGGCTAATTGCCTAATTCTTTTCCTTCTAGCATGCAGCATACTAACTAGCTTATGTTTGTAAAAAGAGATTAACATTCTTTATTTTAGTACAGTTATTTGGATTTTTTTAAACTTATACAACCACTGCCATTCTAGTTTTGTTCAAGTCATCTGGTTTTCTTCCTTTCATTTGATCTCCAATCAGACGACCGAAAATAATAAACTTTTTCGATTAACACTAGAATAAGTTTTAAGGTCAATAACATACAATCAATTTTTTGCCTAATTGTACGTTAGCTGGAATTTTACTAATTTACAGCAAAATAGGATTATTGTATTATATGTATAATTAATTTAGTAATTTATATTTACAATGTCATGCTGGTGTAACAGAGTCGGCCAATAACTGAATTAGTGGTCAAATGAATAAACCTTGAACTAGTAGCTTTTCCAGTTCATTGAGAAATATTGTTTTTTTAAAGAATTTGTTGATAGTAGTACTTTGGATAAGTGAGGATTCAAGTTCACTGGTATGGTGTCCCAACTCCCAAGTCCTGGCTGGTACAGTATGGCATGAAACGATGCCAAGCCAACATGTGAGTGTGATGATGTGCCGAGAAACTTGAAAGGTCACTTATTAGCTTGCATTGACACACTCTGGTGTGGTATTAGTTTGATCTTTTTGATCCATGGAAAGTTTTATAATGTTGGTTTAAGTGTTTTTTGTTTATAATTATGATTCTTGATTCTCTTGCTGGCTTTTGTGACCTATTAGCACTGACCGATCAGTTGGATCAACATCACTTATTTCGATTTTTATTACTTCTATTTTCATATTTTGTAGAATATAAAAAATTGCGAAATAAATTATTTTGTAAATTTTTAACTAAAAAATACAAGCTCCTTCCATTGAAATCCAGAGGGAGTTGAGGTACCATATGATGAATAGAAACAGCGGAATCTATACATCGTTGTTGTTGATATTTTAACTTTTGTTTTTGAATTTTAAAAAGTATAGGAGAATCTGAGAATATCATTTTTTTAAAAAAAATTTCATGGAAAATTGCAACAATTCTTCAATGAAAATTCATTGAGGGACCATAATCCATAGATCAATTTCTTTGATTCTAATTTTATTTCAACTAAAATATATAAAAAAAAAAAGTTCTATAAAGCCCTTAAAAATGTTAATACTCTATAATAATAGCTTGAATTCATCACATAAACCCATGAAGGGTATGTCAAGCCGTCGTCCTAAATCTGCTAGATCTATCCTAGATCTAGGTGAGAAATGAGTTTCCAACTTATCAGTTCCATAGCTCCAACATCTTGGTGCTTCAAACACTGTGGAGATCAACTTTTTCTTGGAGACAAAAAGGGAGGAAGAGAAGTCCTTTGCTCCGACATCAGAAAGGAGGGAGAAAAAAGAGATATAGCGAGAAAAGAAGAAAAAAAATAGTTAGTATTTATGGCATTCTGCACAACTTAAGTTGCTACTCTCATGCTGTAATGAATTGCACACTACCTATTAGGTATTGCATGTTACTATGAAGGCGTCATACCCCATGTGTATTGCTTCCTTCGAGCACGGTACGGCATAGGTTAGGTGCCCCACACCTAAATTCTTTCGGCTGATTATACAATTGCACAAGTTGGAGTTGTTTTGGACCTAGACTGATGTGTTGTTCGCACGGCCTATATTGTTGTGCTAGTGGCATGGCATGACACGGCGGCACAGAGCGTGTGAATGTCGGCATGACTGCCTATGCCAGTGGCACACTAGCACTCATTGGCACAATTTTTTTTTTCACTCAAATTTTCATGAAAGATTAGATTTTAAGAGTGTTTTAATATATATAATAGCCATAAAAATGGCTCAAGTTTTATATCTCATACAATTTAGTAAAAATAGAGTCATACAGATCTTAATAAATGAAAAATAAAATCATTGCGCAAAACTTGCATATATTATGAAAAGCATATGCATGAATACAAAACTAAAATCATAATTGGGTATAAATTTATTAAAAAAAACACTACCATGGATAAATCCACTAGATCTAAAATGCTTTAAAAAAAAAATTGGGGGAAGTTTTCTTATTTGTGTTTTACACTAGAAGTTGGTCTCTGTATGCAATTAGTGTTTTTGCACTAATTGCTCCAAATGTAGTAGATTTACTGAATCTACATCTTTCAAATATGGAAAACTCATCTTTCAAGTATGGAAAACATTTCTAAAAAAAAATTCAACTGAAAATACTCAAAAAAGATCCCAAAAACCTCAAAAAAAAAATCATTTTGCCGCTACGGTGTCGGCACCACCCTATGCCATGTGCCAGCACGGCCTCAACATGGTATGGCATGGGTGGCATGGGGCGGCACAGGCAGAACAAACAATCCTTGGTTTGGACCAGTTCGTATTTGCACCAAAAAACTGTGTTATGGTTGTACAAAATGGCCATGCTAATTTATTTGTGCCTGATTTTATTTGTTCTTCAAAATTACGTGAGGAACAAAATAGGGCACTCTATGAAGTCTGTTGATCAAACTTCTTTTCTGATTCTTTAAGGCAATATCTGTTTACCACTGAGGAGCATCAGTGTGCATATCTAAATTATTTATTGTCATATAGCGAAGTCTGTAATATTCTACAGATCATGACTTTGTTGTTTTCAAATATCTTTCTGAAATGATGTTAATTCTGTTCTTCTGTTTGCTCTGCAGATAGCAAATGCACTTTATTATAATGCTTCTTTGACTCTCGATACTCTTCATAAGCTCGGGGTTACAACTGAAATTTTCAATTTCTGGTTTGAGCTACTACAAGTTGATAAGAGTGGTCGCTGTGCAAATTTTAGAAGGTAACGTTGTCATTCGTAGCCTTTTTGATACTCTCTTTTTTTCCCCCTTTTTCCTTTTCATGTCCTTTGTGGCCATAGTTCTGATACATCATTCTAATTGCAGAGCACATGATAAAAAAGTTTGTTGCTTGGGATTAACTTCACTCCTTGGCCTTCTAGCAGACAAACTACCACAAGATGCTTTTAAAACCATCTTCATAGCAATACTTGACATGCTTGTATCTTACAGGAATCAAGCTACAGGTACTGCAACTTCATTTTTTTAATTTAGTACTGACCTTTTTAGCATGAGCTATGGGTTAAAATGTAATAAGTTGTCATTATCTTTGTTTCTTCTATTACCACTGCAAGAAGCATCTTGATCTGAGAATTCAATATCATTCTTCTTTTTCCCTTTACTAGGTGCAGTCTTTTAGCCCTTTTAAATCCCTATGTTCACTTGCTTTATACTATTCTATACTCAAGTATTCTATACTCCAAACATCTATTCAATGCATTGTCCACCAGTAGTGGCATTCATCTCTTGGTGAATACAGAGTGAATGCTTGACCAACTGATATTGTTATATATTCTCCCATATATTGTTAGTATTCACGCTTATATCTTAGTATTCTTCTGGACTATTTATGTCTACTAAATTTGCTTCTTCTTTGGCGTCTGATATGTAGAACAAGATTATCAAATTGCAGAAAATATTGCCATTGGGAGACTGCATACCTTTAGTTGTTTTAATCTTATTTTACTGATTAAAGCTGCAGACGATGAAGACGACAGGGTTGATGAGTTGGATCAGGAAATGCGAATTGATGTGGAGGGTGGGAATAGAAAGGTTAGTGCTGTTTATTTTCTGTTGATCACTTATGGTAAGATCTCAATTTTATCTTAATTACGAAACTGAATCATTTATTTACTTGTATATTTTACTGATACATATTTGTCATCCTATCCAAACCATATTGCGCTCAAATGTTGGCTTTTGTTTCTAGTTGCATAGTGGCGATTAGTTTTCAGTCATCCTTGCTTTCTTCACAGTATCCTGCCTCTTCAATTGGTCTCATAGAATCTCGCTTTCTTTTCTTGTATTGGTTTCCTCATAAACTTCTTAAATCAATTTGTTCTACTAGTGTTGCATGCTATGAAAATGTGCTGTTCTACACCTATTTCATTTTGTTGCCAGGGATTTTTCCTCTTACCTGCCAAGGAATATGATTAATCTGTGAAATAATTGCATTAAGTATGGATCTTTTTTTCCATTTTTTTTATTTCCAGCTCTTTTGCTTCCTTTCAATTTCGATCGACTAAATAATTGATATATATTGGTTATAGTGTAAACATTTATTGTTGCAAGAAGGAATTGCCATCCAACATTTTAGGTGGCTTTTAGGTTGAAAATAAATAATACTAGGGTTAAGATTTCGGTAATAGGATAGGCTTGTACACTAGTAGCAATTTAAAGAAGAGGAAAGACAGTATCACAAAAGTAGAAAATTTAAAATCGTTCTAATTGGGACTCGGCCGGGAATTTTTTTATGGAATTTTTCTGAAGATTTTACTGTTTCCTTTGCTTTCTCTTTTAAAAACTCAAATACTAGAAAGTGAAAAAAAAATATTCAAAATTTCAGAAAAACCATAAAATAGTAGAAAATAGAAGCAAGAATGAAGGAAAACTCATGACTTACTTTTGAATGACTCATTCAAGGGCAGCACATTTAGCAAGCATGCTTAGAAGGGAGTGATTTGGATATAAGGTTAATGAATATTGCAAATGCACATACTAAGTCACTGTGCTCTATGTTTGCAAGTGGGAAATGTCATATTAATATAAAAACATAGATTTTTCGTAATATAATTTGTTTCATCCTGTAATGCTGAAAATCTGGTGAGGGGATTCCAGGAGAACGGTGAAAATGATGAATCTGATGATGATTACTGTGATGACGAAGAGTTGAAATCGCCAATCGATGAGGTGGACCCTTTCATTTTCTTTGTCGAAACTGTCCAAGGTAAAAGAAATATATTAAGTACACATTGAACTATGCTAATCAGCCTTTCTTTTCTTTTCTTTTTTTTAGTGAGACATATCTGACAAGTAACATAAATTGTTGCAGCTATTCAGGCATCTGATCCAGCTAGGTTTCAGAACTTGATGGAAAGCTTGGACCTGCATTATCGAACACTTGCGGTTTGCGTAGCTCAACATGTAAAAGAGAGAAGAAATTAAGTAGGGAAAGGAGAGACTATCAAGTGCAACCACAAAGTGATACTTGATCAATCATCGTAGCTTAGTTTCTGTGTCTGCAATATTCTTCATGCCATGCGATCTTCTTGCTTGATGATAAACCGGTGACAAGCAGTACTTGTGCATATTATTTGTATAGCCGTGGTCTGACCCAGCTCTGAAGAGGGTAACTGTTTTTTCTTCAGGAGGATGGCGCTGCTGTTTTTTTTTTTTTTTTTTTTTTTTTTTAATTTTGGTGGGCCCTGTGCTTAGTGTCATCATCATAGATATGGAAAAGGTTCATATACCTTTCTCTCTTTTCTTTTTTTTTCCCCTCTCACTGATGTACATACATAGAAATAATTTCTTTTTCTCTTTCCTTTTTGTAAATATGACGAATGTATCTGATTTTACTTCATGTTAACATTTAGGGCATGTTTGGTTCGCGATTGGAATATGAATGAAAAATGGAATTGGATTGCTTTGGAATGGGAAATGGAATGACGAATCATCCCAAGACGTTTGGTTCATTAATGGAATGGGTATCGGAATGAAAATCTAGAATTTTTTAGAGGGTGTTTTGATTAAGAGAGAGGAAAGTGATGAAGGGAGAGGGGAGGCGTTGGTGGAAGAGAATTTTTAGTAGTTTACTTGGAAATGAGCCAATCCGGTATTCAAGGCCGGATTGGACCATCAATAGATTTAGTCATTCCTATTCCAAAGTGGAATGAGAGTTGAAATCCGATTCCTTTAAAATAAACAACAATCATTGGAATCAATGAATCTCATTCCGATTCCATAGTCTAAAATAGATGAACCAAACATGCCCTTAGAGGCTGTGGTGTACAGATTTTTCTTGTAAGTAGTTGCTTTGTTTGTCGTCTGATTTAGCAGCGCACAGCTATTCCTTTTTTCTACTAAAGCATAAGATTTTGTTTACTCTGGAAATTGAGAAAGTACTGTTGTCCGAAATTTATATTTCTTAGTAAATTTTCACGATTAATTTATCACTTTTCTAAATTGTTCAGCTGGTAAAACTAGAACAAAGAGTTACTAATGTGTCTGTAGTATTAGCCCTGTTGAACATTAGTGTGTAATAGTTACTGCTAGTTTCTTTCTGAATTATTTGCATGCCTGGTCTATTCTTTTTCTTATGTGTAGCCTCTTGTTCCTATCCTTTTAAATCCAAGTTTCTGAATGTTTGAATGTTTGAATTTTTCTTGTGAACTTTTGTTTTGAAATGGGAACCGAGTCGAGCGTCTACCAAGCGTTGCTTGAGCTTATCGCCAATCTGAAGTAAACTCGGGTTAGTACGGCGGTCGACCGCATGTGAGGTCGAGTGATCGAGCCAATGGAGGTAGCTGTTTCCACCTACCTCACCCCACTACTCTTTTCAGTGGATGTCGAGTGATCGAGCCAATGGAGATAGCTGTTTCCACCTACCTCACCCACAGTGGATCGTAAGAGCTAACCGACTAGATAGAAAGGGCACATTCATTGCACTTAAGGGCTAAGCCACTCCTTTCACAGGCTTCGACCTGACTCAACTCATCTGGACGTTAGATTTATTCTTCAGTCTCTTGCCATTAAATCTATTATGGATCGCAGTTCCACTCAACTTATTTGGCACTACTCTTTCCAGTGGATCGTAAGTGCTAACCAACTATCCCAAAAACACATGCTGAGAGGAAGGGCAGGTTCATTGTCACTTAAGGGCTCAGCCATAGCGTTCACAGACTTTGACCTGACTCAACCCATCTGGATGTTAGGTTTATTTTGGAGTCCCTTCCCCTCCCCCCCCACGCCCGGGCGAAATAATAAATAGACAACAATCCCATTCAGGTACTTGTACACTATACAATTGGGTTCCGATACTCCTCTGGAGTTCCGCAAGACTCGAAGGTTTCCAATATTGCTCACGCCATTGGAGTTCCGGTACTCAACTCCCAATATCAATACTTCACCCCCAGTACAGGTACTAATCAAGAAATACCTCAAAACCCGAAGGTTTCTGTCACACCTCAGGGTTCAGCCTAACCCGGGCTCGCCAACAGATCTGCCGCATACACAGGAAGCCCTGTGTACACGAAGCAATAGAAGTACCTATAAAGAATACAAGAGCTACTACAAACATGTAAAAGAGTTGTATAGAAACTACTAAAACTAAAACATAGTCCACTGCACATACATAATATCCAAGGTGTACAAAAGTATCATCCATAAGTACAATACCACCCCTCACGTCAATTCTAAACTGAAAAATAAATACATCTATATGTACAATTACTATCGCAAAAACTGCCTCCAATTGGGTACTCCATTAGCTCAGCAATCGGGGTAGAAAGGGATTTAACTCGCGACTTCCTTACCTCGATTAGTGGCGACGGCAGCAAGTGGCTCTGCAAGAAAAAAAAAGCAACAACGGGTGTGAGACTACTATAAAGCAAAGTAGTCCTCGGTGGGTATCGTCATCGACGCCAATGACCTACCTACTAAGTCTACGAAACTGAAAGGTAGAATAGTGTAAGTAAGGGAGCAAAAGCATTAAAGCTGGAAGAAATCTACAACTAATATGCCAGTACACTACTAATACTCGAGTCACACTAACATTGTAATATACACATCAACTATCTACCGAGAAGACTCAACTAACTCAATCTAAGTGACTGCTACAAGGCCGGTCAAGTCTGCGCCAACCTACCACCATGCACTACCCACAGGGGTAACTGGTCCTATGTAGGTCGCCCAAAGGGGCTGCTGCAACATCAACATGTAAAAGGCCTCACTCTGGAGCAGCACTCAGAGGAGCTACCCAGCCAAGCAAAAAAGGCGTAGTCTCTGTCGAGCTCGAATCTGGCTCATGCAGGCTGTAATCGATGCAAATGATCGATCAGATTAGAATACTGAAGCTCATGTGCCTTCGGTATAATCTAATACAAAAATCCAAGATTTGGGACCACCGTAAGTCCGCGCGACATCCGACTATGCAAATCTGCCTAGACTTTATTGTAAAAATCCAATCGGCACCTTAGCACGAGCGTAAATCCAACCTACACTAATCTGTGGACTCATAGCTAACTAACAGAGGCAAGAAAGCAGTAAAAATAGCTACTGAAGTTAATTCCTAACGATGTCAATTAACATGTTAAAGTGTATGTTTTCTCCTAAATTTAATCTCAATTCAGCATTTATTAAACATCTAAAAACAGGTTTAACATGCTCCAAAATTCAGATTTCATACTAAACATGCAAATCTAAACTTTGAGCTGAAAAAATAATGGAAATCAAGACATGCATATATGTGCTGAATTTTACTACAAGACTTAAGAGGAATTCTGATGAATTCAGTAAACATCAATCTACCTAGTGCGCTAATCCGACTACGGATCGAATTGAAACTCTACAAGCACCTTTCCCTAGCTCCAATTAAGGAAGTAAAGACGAATTCCAAAAATCCCTGCTAGATTTGACGGAATTAAAAGCCGAATAAAATTTCTAAATTGGAATTGGAAGGTAGGTTTTGTTCAAAGGTATTTGCTTGCCTTGTCTTTTTCTTAGATTTTGAAAAACTAACAATATAGTATGCACGAGATTATGAAAATAAGCGAGAACATCTTTTAGATTTTGGCAACTACTTCTAAGGCTTATAATAGCTAAGAGTTCGATAACTGAGGGACCAAGGGGACCGAGAGAGGACTAAATTACGACTTATAAACTAGAACTGGAAAGACAATGGATAGGGCGTCTCAAACAGAGGCAGTGTTGCAGAAAAAAGATCTTTTTTCTTCTTCAGATAGTACAAATTCGGTCGATATCGACAATCCAGTTCTGCAGGAAGGAGGTCTAGAAAAGGTCAGCGAGCAATCAAAAAATACCTGCTTTTGACGCTACGATGTGCCGACCAGCAGCGGGATGCTACTCACGAGCTGGTCAGGGACAGGTTCCGATCACTCTTTCGATGCCATGCCATTGTGGTAGCACGGGAACCACTGAATGGGGGCGGTTTTCATCTCATCGCTAGCGTGTGGAAGACTAGTGAATCCAAGCACAGCGCAGCCAAGAGGGTCCAATATTGCTTCGTCAAATGGGCTAGCTGGGTCGGACATCGATCTTCGCTTCTACAAGGCCTGGTCGACTCTTTGTATAATCCTTCCTTCCTCCCTTCTATTTGGAAAAGGATAGTCATGTTAATAAATGATATATTTATAGTAGTACACCTTCTGTTTACCCCCGGCTACGGCCCAGAACTACATTAGATTTCATTCTCACCGCTCCTAGGTTAGATATGTAGGCAGCATCTACAGATGTACAATCGTATTCTTCGATATCAAAATTGTATTGGTGGGGGGCTTCTCTTTGCTATTTTCTGCTTTTTGGTTTGTGAGGACGGTATTGACAAGCAGTTAATTGAAATGTCAACCTTTGTTTTCTTTGTCTTTATTGCTTTCCAACTGTCGTCACGAGGCGCCATTTTTCCTTCTCAAAAAAAGGCGTGGAAACACATAGGAACTCTTGAATGGAAATTGAAAAGAAATATAGCTCCAGTTCCTTCAAAAATGGTAAGATCTTTGGCGCAAGAAGAATGGGTGATCCATATCATCTTGACTTGGTTCTGCTTTCCCTATTTTTTTAACAATACCGAGTCGGGTTCTTCTCCTACCAGTATCGAATAGAACATGCTGAATAAAATCTTCTTCATGTAAAACCTGCTCGATTTAGATAAAAAAAATCGTACGAATATTATGAAACCATGTGCTATGGCTAGAATCCGTAGTCAATCCTCTTTCCGATAGGAACAGTTGACAAATGAATCTCAAGCATTAGCCTTAAGGAGCCCAAGGTTGCTTGGAAAACCTCAACAAAGAAAGTGGTTGTATGAGCAATGCGCAGACGAAAAATTGTGTTCTCCACGGATGAAACCTCATGGAAGCCAAGAGAAGAGAGGAGCAGCGGCACGAGGTCTGGAACTGTTGCTATTCTCGTCATTCGACAGGTCAATTGCATGTTAGAAAAAACCAACAGTGCTCTTCACATGGATATTCGGGAGCATGAGGAGACTCTCATGGGCTTGGCCACACATTGCATACATATTTTTAAGGCATCTCAAGCCATGAAAGCTCCTTCTCAAGGCCGAAAGGTTTGATCTCAGTAAAGAGAAGAGGGGGCGGCTCTAAATGGACAGGCTCTGTTTTGATGCCGATTGGGTCATCATTCTAAGAAGAAAGAACCAAAGCCTTGTTTTTTTAGTAAAAGTAGCTAGGCTTTCTGTCTTTGGTTAGAATAAAAAAAGTTTCTTATCCCCGTCATTGCGGTGCTTCAAATCGGGTAGAACCCGATTCGTTACTTGGCAAGGCAAGCTCACACTCCTGGAAATCTGATCAGTCCATCGAACGAACACGGGACGACCGCTGTTCAATTCGCGTTCGGTCTGGTTTAGCTTTTCTACACAGGAGAAAAGCTAAGGTTATCCTTTAAACTCACGGGGACCACCAGAAGCATCTCAGATGTTGTGATATTATACACATCAAAAGTTCAAGTGATTTGTTTAAGAAAAGTCTTTTTAACCACAAGACATTTGATAATTATAATGAATTTGTAAACCAATAAAACTATATATATCATGTTCCAAATTGTAAGTTCTTGAGTTTTAAAACTATATATATCATGTTCCAAATTGTAAGTTCTTGAGTATCTAATATGTAACGACCTAACCCACTAGCTCTAGCAACTTGTTGGACTGAAACCGCCGGACCAAATGCTTAAGCACAAGTTATTAGTGCTAATGTACTAGCCGTGTATATAGCACTTAAAGTCACCCACGCTATTCGATGTGGGACTATTGGGGTGCCATAGAGTCCCCTTTTGAGGCCTTGACGTCCTCGTCAGGCCCATGAAAAGCCCGCTCTTTAAGGCTGACTTTTATTCTAAGGCCGTATCATCATGCTGTCCTAATACGCATCCCATCGACGTATTGGCCACCGATAATATAACAACAGGGGCCTTCTCGGCGTTGATGGGACTAGTACTGGTGGGTTCATCAGGTACCGCTTAATCCTATCGAATGCTCTCTATCTTTCTATAAAAAAGTCCTTTCCCTTTTCTCTAATAGGTAAGCTCGCTCCACCCCTTCGATGATTCTTTCGCAGCAGCTTGAACTGAACCTGGGCTATCAACATGAATGAGAGAAAAACAAACCCCATTACTCGATCAGGGGATCTAAGCCACTGCTCTATTCCCGTCTCGAAATCCATATAGGACTTTAAGGGAGAACTGCTCTCTCTATCTCAGCTGCTTTCCCTACTACCGGCACAAGAGGGATTTTTTCTCTAAAGCCTATTTCCTCTCTCTAATCTCCAAACCCATTTCGTTCTGGTACTAGAAGCTGCAGCTGACCTGGCCTATCTTCGTGATCCACTAGTACCAAACTGACCTGCCGAGCGTACGAAAAGGGGAATCTTTCTCTAAACTGCCTACTCTTTTCCTGAAACTACCGCAAGTTACTCTTCTCTGCCCCCTATTAGAGAAAGGCCTCCTCTGTTATTGACTTGAACCACTGATCTTTAGAGCGAACCTATAGGACAAAAGGAACTTTAACTAACGGCACCTGTTCAGGCACCTTCAATTTCGAAATTGTCGTCCACTCAGCGGACTCCTCAAAGGAGAGATTCTCTGACGTCAACAGACTATAAGAATATTTTGTATCAAATTCTCCAGCATGAAGAAAAAGATTCATCAGTTGTAACTTTTCCTCTGCCGGTAATAGTGGGGTTAACAAATCCCAATTCCACCCCGAGAGATGAGTTCCTTACCCTTCTGTATACTTGTCCATGTATGAGACCCATGCGATAATTTATTTGAACCAGAACTATTTGTTTTATATTTCATAATACAAACATTTGCCCAAAAAGCTTGTGGATTTTGAGATAAGCGCCAGACTGTCTTCGCCAAGAGGGCCTCATTCACCACGAGGATCTCTCTCTTCAAACAATGTTGTTGGGACTCGCTTTGAACGAGAGGGTTGATGTGGCGGCTACAGAAGCAAAACATTGAGTGGTGGGTAAGAAACGTAGCATATTGAACCTGGAATCTAACCTATCAACAGAAGCAACCGTGGCTGATTCATTTTCCATAGGGATCAAGATCGTACTCTCCTTCCTATCTTTGAAAGACAATGTTCGGTAATCCCCTCAAAGCATCCAGTTGAAAATCTGCTATCGGATAATCAGCTCTTGTTGAATCTTTTGGTTGGGAAAGTCTAGATCAGTGAGAAGATCCTACTCCAAATTTCAGCAAATTTGACTAAAAAAAATCTGCGGCATCAGGGTCAAATAGTATTCGCGCATCATAACCACAGACAGAAATCGTACCTTCAGCCACAGTGTTAGTGGCATCCTTTGAGGAAAAAAAAAAAAAACTAGGCCTTTTTACTTATTTAGTCTGCCTCTTCTCACGAATTGGATTTGAACCAATATCAAGCTACTTTCCTTTTAGTAGATCGTGATTTGGTTTGTCGTCCTCCTCATTATAGTCCTCTTAGAATGTAACGACTCGACCCGCTAGCAACAATAACTCGTTGGGCCAAAACCACCGGCCCAAAATGCTTAAGCCCAGTTATCATTACTAGTATGGAATCCTCTCATATACCCAATGACAATCCTATTCCCATCCGATGTGGGACTATTGGGGTGTCACAAACCCCCCCTGTTTAGGCCCTGACGTCCTCGTCAGCCCTAAACACACACATAGCCCAAGATCACCAGGCGATGTGAGACTTGTCTCGCTAGCCTTGTCATTCCGACCCTGACTTTGCCCGTCATTCACCGACCTTGGCTTAGTCTGTCATTCCGTCCCTGGCTCGGCCAAGACTCATCTCACACTTCCGGTTGGTGAACCGGCTCTGATACCAAATGTAACGATCCAACCCGCTAGCAACAATAACTCGCTAGGCCAAAACCACCGGCCCAAAATGCTTAAGCCCAGTTATTATTACTAGTATGGAGTCCTCTCATATACCCAATGGCATTCCTATCCCCATCCGATGTGGGACTATTGGGGTGTCACATTTCATCGGAATACATCCTATCTTTTCACCTTTGTAGTCCTATGCATAGTCAGTACTATAGCCCCAATCATAGCTACTAATAAAATCAGACTAGGAAGCAAAAACCAGACGGATTAGTAGGTATACAGTAAATTGCCCAATGTTTCCAAATTAGTCCAACTTTGTACCTTTCCAGCATGAACCCTATAACTCAGAGAGGTCATATTTCTGTGGGTTGGTAGTAATGGAATGGTTTCGTTATCTAAGAAAGTCAATATTACATGTAACTTCGACTTTCAGAATTAAATTTACTTAATTCAGAGCAAATATACCATACGATTCAACTTTGAGCAACTTTGAATCAGCTACAATTTAGGCATGGATCAGTTAAAATCCCCTAAAACTCACTCACAAAGAAGTTGGATTAAAAACTCCCAAAACATGAAGTTTGAACCTTCAAAATCAGCATTATGAACCATTTACCTTAATTGAACCTCAATTCCTCGACAATTCTGCTAAATAACTTGCTCCCCTAACTCCTTACAACCAGGTAGTCCACAAGCAAGGTCCAATTGCACAGTTGGAAGCATCAAAAACCAATAAATTTCATTATCACACTCAGCTGCTATAGTGGAAGGCTACTGCTTGTGCTGCTGCTGAACTGCAGCTTGATGCTGCAATTTCTTGTTCAACAAGGGAATCCAGGGCAAGAAGAGGGCATGGGGCAATCCACAAGTGATCTATGGTTCCTACACTACAAGAAATTCCACATTTCACTATGCAATTCCATAACAATTAAGAAATACATGTCAAGAATTCAGCTTCAATGTAAAAACTATTTTTCAATTTTCGACTTCAATAAAAACTAAAATTCTCACTCATCTTACCTCCAAATTGGTCCAAACAAGATTCCAGTTACTAGGGGATGAAGTGAAGATCACTCTCAATTCTTCCAAAGCTCATCTCCTAGAGGAAAATCAAACGAATTTTATCAAAATCCAAAGTTGGTCCGAAATAGTCCAAAAAATCAGCATTTCAACACCTCTTTGATCAACATCAAAATTAGAGCTACTAACATGCAATTCTAGCTCAACGAAGGTATGAACAGCACCCCAACAATCCCAACTCAAGTCAAGAACGTCCAGTTTCAAAATTGGAGCTTCAAAACTTGGTTAATTTAACTCTTTTCTCTACCCTCCCCTGTTGCCAGCTGCTGATCCAAGCTGCCAGCAAAACTCTAGAGGCAGCTGCTGCTCTAATTACTATGATGGCCTGCAGGGATGGAAGAGAGGAAGAAGAAGCTCAGCACCACTTCCAAATAGCCTACCCTTAATTCTCAGCTTGAAGAATTGGACAAAAACTAACCAAACCAACACACATGTAGGATTTCAGCTTGAGGGGTCCAAAATTATCTAATTAGATCATACTAACCTCAAATCCAGCTAAATTCAAGCATCTCTAAGTCCCTCCTCATCAACACTGTTACGACATTTTTGTTGGCGGATTTCGTGGAGTCGTGTGGAGTCTTGAAGGGTCGAAGAAGATGACGTCAAGTTCAAAGGCTCAAAGACTCATCTATGAAGCTCACAGCGCCCCAGGTATGTTTAATATAGTTAATGATGATTTACACATATAATTTAAGTGTTTGGAGACATTAGAATAGGTTTTATTTGATAAATATTAATAAAATAGAAAATTTTATGCTACGTGGTCCGGACCCTGAGGCAGGGTCCGGAACCAGTAAGCCTCTCATGCTGTTTCGTAGAGAGGGTCCAGACCCTGAGGGCTGAGGTCCGGACTATGAAATGCTGGAGAGTTTCAGAGTCCGGACCCTGCATCCAAGGTCCGGACCCTGACCCGTCGCGATTTTTTGAAACCTCGTTTTTTCAATTCTACTCTGATTCGAAACCTCATTTTTTCAATTTTACTCTGATTCTAATGTCTCATAAACCTATAAATATGATATGGGGGCTTATCTAAACTGTGTCTAATAGAGATTTACCTTTGGAAACCCTAGAAACTTGTCTCGGAGCCGTTCGTTCATCTTTTCGATAACAAGTTTCTTCCTCTCTTGTGTCGACTTGATTTTTAGGGTTTAATTCTGATCTTCATCTTAGAATTAAGTCGATGGTCGCTAAGAAAGTCTCCTCTCATATTCTTTGCTTCTCTGAGCGTTGAAATCACCATCAATTATTGTTTCGGGGCTCCAGACGGAGCGTTTGCGTGAGAGCTTCGCGTGAGGCCGAGGATTTGGTGGACGTTCGTGGAGACGGAGCGTTGCTGCTGCGAGGAGTCGCGGTGTGGTCGATCGGAGGAGTTCGATTGATCGGGAACCAACGAAGGGGATCTACTTCAAGTTTAGGGTAAAGGTTGAGTCGTGGATTCGGTAAATCACCTTGTACTCTATTTTGCTTAGTGGATTTTCATGTGATCGGTCTCGTGGGGTTTTTACTCCTTTTTGGAGTTTTCCCACGTACAATTTTTCGGTGTGTTGCTTTAATTTTCCGCGCTTATATTTTTATTGCATCGAGTTGGTTGTTTTATTGTTTACACCTATTCACCTCCCTCTAGGTATTTGTTTACCTATTAGATTCTTGGGGTATCATAACTTACAAGTGGTATCAGAGCGGGAATAGGTAGTATATCATGGCCGAGGGCGGTAACATTAATCGACCTCCGCTTTTCGATGGCACTAATTATGCTTATTGGAAGGTTCGTATTTTCTAATAGCCATCGACGAGCGTGTGTGGCAATCTATTGAATTTGGATGGACACATCCAACACATGTAGTCGAGAATGTTAGAGTCCCGAAACCTAGAAATAAATAGACGAAAGACGAAATTGATCAATCGTCATATAACGGAAAGGATATTAATGCTTTATTCAATGCGTTAACGCAAACCGAGTTCTCACGCGTTTCGGCGTGTGAAACGGCGAAGGAAATTTGGATACTCTCCAAGTGACGCATGAGGGTACTAGTTTAGTAATGGTTCAAAAACTCCAAATGCTAACTAGCAAATTCGACTCTATTCCTATGGAGGAACATGAAACCTTTACGAAGTACTATACTCGTTTACAAGATATTGTCAATACTTGTGCTAACTTGGGAGAGAAAATTTCTGAACCCAAAGTTGTTCGTAAAGTATTAAGAACCCTTCCGGAGAGGTTTCGTCCAAAAGTTGCGGCCATTGAAACAATGAAACATCCGGATGAATTAAAAGTAGAAGAATTAGTTGGTGCGTTACAAACTTATGAGATGACTTTTCCTACTAATTCATCTTCTACCAAGTCTTCTTCCAAGGGTGCAGGGATGGCTCTAAGATCCACGAAAGAAGAAGACTCGAACACGTCTTCCTCAGATTCGGATTCGGACACTACTTTGGAGGAATTTAAAAAACAATTGGCGCTCCTAACTAAGAAGTTCCGACGAAACTTTAGAAAGAAACAAGCGAACAAGACGACTTCTTCCTCAAAGCAATCAAAGAATAAAGGGAGTAATTTCTCTAAATCTAGAAAATCCGAGAGTTCTTCTAAGGAGAAGAAGAGCTCCGAAGGACAAATCTAATGCTACAAGTGCAGGAGATTTGGCCACATCGCCTCGGATTGTACAAATAAGAAGTCTTCGAAAAAGAAGGCTATGCAAGCAATCACGTGGAATGATTCATCATCTGATGAGTCTACCTCTAGTGATGAGGACGTTAATGCTACTGCTTTACTTGCAACTAACTCTCTTTTTATGTGTTTTGCCTCTACTTCTATTGTCTCTTCTTCCTTATCTCTTTTGCATGAAAAATCTGCGTCGGAGATTGACACATGCGATGAGGAGTCAGGAGAAGACGATATTGCAGCTGCCTATCATCAATTATTGATGGAATCTAAGAAGATGGCGAAACACAACAAGAAATTGAGGAGAAGACTGCTTGAACTCGAGGAAGAAAACAAGCAATTCGCTACCATTTTTAAGTCACTTGAGGAAGAGCGAGAAAGTTTGATCAAGTCAAACAATTCCTTACTAGATAAGTGTAAACTACTTGAAAAGAAAAAAGGAATCTCATTTAGATAAATAAATTTTCTTTCCAAACAGTACACTGAGTCTAGAGAATCCAACTTGAAAATGACGAAGACGATTTTTCAACTCAAAAATGATCTCAATAAGTTTTCGTCTAGCACTTCTAAACTAGATAAAATATTGGGATTTGGTCAACCTAACAGATTCGGACTTGGATATGAACGAATTTATGTTGAACAAGTCTCAAAATCGGCCCCAAAGAACTCCACACAATCTTCTTCAACAAACCAAGGTATGACTTCTACACAAAAGAATAAATTTGCTAACAAAGCTTGTCATTGGTGTGGTGTTGTAGGTCACATCAAAAGAAATTGCAAACAAGGGATGAAGCAAGCTACAACAACGAAGCGACAAGTCTCAAGTGCAAATGCTAAAATTCCACCGCAACAAACTCAAAAACTGAAGAAGAATTTTCCTCAACCAAACCAAGAGCAACGACGCGTGAACCTGCAACAAACATCAAGGGTTGAACCGAGGAAGCAAGCATGGACACCGAAAGAGCACGTTCCAAAGAAGCATGATCTCAGAAAGGCCTTAAACCAACAAATGTCAAGTTCCAATAGGCCGACGCAACCCAAAACACGTAAGGTTTGGGTGTGCAAAGGTGAACTCTTTCCTTGCCTTGTCATACACACTTCACTACATGCTTATGATAATTCGTCTTGGTATCCAGATAGTGGATGTTCCCGACACATGACCGGAGATAAAAATTATTTTACTTTTTTAAACAAGATCTCTAGAGGTCTAGTTATTTTCGAAGACGGACGGTCATCAAAAGTTGTTGGAAAGGAAACAGTCACAATTCCGGATGGCCCTACATTAAATGATGTACTTTATGTTGAAGGGCTTAAGACAAATCTCATAAGTATTAGTCAACTGTGTGACAATGGATACTTTGTGCAATTCTCCGCTAAAAAGTGTATTGTGACTAGTTGTGATAATGCTTTCTTCTTAAAAGGTATTAGGTCACAGAACAATTGCTACGTAGTTCCTTGTACTTCAACTGAACATTGTAACTTGGCGACATTAGACACTGAAATCCTATGGCATGAAATGCTAGGTCACATCAATTTTAAGGAGCTATCTAGAATTACACAGAAGGAAGTAGTTAGAGGAGTTCCTAAGATCAGTTATAAAGAGAACACTGTGTGTGGGGTTTGTCAATTGTAAAAACAAACTAGAACTGCACATAAGAATTTGAATCACTTAGGGACAACAAAACCTCTAGAATTACTTCATATGGACTTAATGGGGCCAACTAGAGTACAAAGCTTGGGTGAAAAACGATACATCTTTCTTATGGTTGATGATTTTACTCGTTTTGTTTGGACTGCTTTTCTACGTGAGAAAGCCGATACTTTTAATTCCTTTTCTAAAATTTGTCACCGTCTTTTGACTGAATGTAATGAGAAAATTGTACGCATCCGAAGTGATCAAGGGGGAGAATTCATAAATTCTAAATTCATTGACTTCTGTGTTTCAAAAGGTATAAAACATGAATTCTCTGCTCCTTATACACCACAACAAAATGGAGTGGTTGAGCGTAAGAACCGGGTTGTGCAAGAGATGGCTCGTATTATGCTTCATAGCAAGAAAGTTGCACTACACTTTTGGGCTGAAGCAGTAAACATGACTGTATATATAATTAATAGAATTTACTTACGCTCGGGTACCTTGAACACTCCATATGAATTGTGTTATAGTAGAAAGCCAAATATCAAATACTTTCGTGTCTTCGGGAGTCGGTGTTATATTCTTAGAGATCATGAAAATCTTGGCAAATTCGATTCTCAAAGTGACGAAGTAATATTTCTAGGTTATTCTACTACTAGTCGGGCCTATCGTGTGTACAATTTGCGCTCTAAGACGGTGGTAGAGTCGATTAATGTAAAAATAGATAAAGCTTCCTCAGTTGCTACTTCTTTGAATGAATCCATGTCTAATTTGCGTTTGAATGATGATATTGAATCTCCTTTTACGATAATTACCCATGATGATGATTCTATTGATCAAACTGTTGCATCACATGACTCTGCTGCACCTCATGAATCCATTACATCTCATGACACATCTTTACCGCACGAAGCTCATAGCACATCAACTAATCCTCAAACATCTCGAATCTCCAAAGATCATCCATTGACCAATGTGATTGGAGATCCCCATCAAGGTGTGCGGACAAGGAGACAACTTGAGTGTGAATTTGCGTGTTATGTATCCTTAGTTGAACCAAAGAATATTGATGAAGCTCTTCTTGATGAATATTGGATAGATGCAATGCAAGAAGAACTTGGTCAATTTTTACGAAATGATGTGTGGGAATTAGTGCCATGCCCTACGTAACAAAATATTATTGGTACCAAATAAATTTTTAAAAATAAGAAAAATAAGGAATGTACTATAATCCAAAACAAGGCACGACTTGTTGCGCAGGGCTATTCACAAATAGAGGGAATTGATTTTGATGAAACGTTTGCCCCAGTTGCCCGCCTTGAATCTATTCGTATTTTGTTCGCGATAGCTTGTCATTACAAAATCAAATTATTTCAAATGGATGTGAAAAGTGCTTTTTTAAATGGTTTTTTAAATGAAGAAGTTTATGTTGAACAACCAAAAGATTTTATTGACTCAAATCATCCAAATCATATTTATCGTTTGAAAAAGGCTCTTTATGGACTTAAACAAGCTCCGCGAGCATGGTACGAATGTTTGACCAAACATTTACTTGATAAGGGCTATAACCGAGGGGGAGCTGATAGAACTCTATTTGTGAAATATTTGAAAGATGATTTTATTGTGGCACAATTTTACGTTGATGATATTATTTTTGGTGCAACTAAAGATAAAGATGCCGCAAAGTTCGCCGAGGTCATGAAAAGTGAATTTGAGATGTTCATGATGGGTGAACTTACATACTTTCTGGGATTACAAGTAAAACAAACTGGTGAAGGGATTCATCTCTGCCAATCCACGTACGCAAAAGACTTAGTGAAGAAATTTGGTTTGGAGAATGCAAAGGACTTCCCTACTCCGATGGGCACGAGTAACAAGGGTCTTGGATTGGATGCCCATGGGAAAAGTGTTGATGAGAAGCTTTATAGGAGTATGATTGGGAGTTTGCTGTACTTAACTGCTAGTCGACCGGACATTGCATTTAGTGTGGAAATTTGTGCTCGGTCAAGCAAATCCCAAAGAGATTCATCTGAAAGCTGTTAAGCGCATTATCCGGTATGTGAAGGGTACGGTAAATCATGGTATCTGATATCCCATGGGAACATCTCTTGATTTGATTGGATATTCAGATGCCGATTGGGCTGGTTCTGTGGACGATCGGAAAAGTACTAGTGGAGGTTGTTTCTATTTAAGTTATTGTCTTGTTGCGTGGCATAGTAAGAAATAGAATTGTATTGCCCTGTCCACTGTTGAAGCGGAATACATTGCCACCGGAAGTTGCTCAACTCAATTACTTTGGATGAAAAGCTTACTGAGCGACTACCGAATCACCTCCAGTACCGTCACTATTCTTTGTGATAACACCAGCGCCATAACTATTTCAAAAAACCATGTTTTATATTCTCGAACAAAATATATTGAACTTCGATATCATTTCTTGCGTGAACTAGTTGAATCCAATACTCTTCAACTCACTTATATTTCAACCGATGATCAACTAGCTGATATTTTGACTAAGCCTTTAGATCAAAAACGCTTTCTACATTTATGAAAGGCAATTGGGATGAATCCTACTATCTAGATAAGTTTTTTGGGCCTTAGTCATGCATGTTTTTGGTTATTCATTGCATATCTTTTTAAATTTTTGCATGACGTGTCGATTTTTTTTATGATGTTTTTGTTTTTCCCCGTACAACATTACAAAGGAAGCAAAACACTTGACATGACTTTAATAGCTTTATGATATGCTTATTTTATTTGATTACTATTTGTATATCACTATATGTTATGTTCTTTGAGATAACTCTCTTTTCAAATTCTGTCTACTTATCTTAGTTAATTTTGACACATCTCATTTGAACTTTTGATACTATTACTATCTTATTAGAATGTTGAAGAAAATATGAATAGCGATTTCATTATTGATTGGTTACTCGATAATCCTTCGAATTGAAGGTTGCACATTTTTAGGGGGAGTTTTTTATATTATATTAATGCTATTTAAGATGTGGAAAGAGTTACATCCCCTTAAGGGAGTGTGAAAACTACCACCACATGGAGGAAAGAGCTACTACCCCGGTCGTCTGGAAAGTGTGTGCAGCTACCACGTGTTTATGTGCTTAATGTGAATTTTTAAAAACAAAAGGAGAGTTTTGTTTGATAAAAAAAAAAATAATATCGATAATGAGAGTAATTATAGCTGAAAGATGCTCATAGAGCCACTCTCCAGAAGAAATAAGGTAGTTAGATAAAAAGATGCTCAAAGAGCCACTCCCCAGATTTTATTGGTGCATAATTCAATTTGGATGTATTATCTTGAGTCTTCTGATCTTTATGAGTTTTCTATTCAATATTCCTCTGAAACATACTGTTTTGATAGTCTTCGTATGCTTTAGATCATGTTTGATGTGTTAAAATTAACGAATCTAAGTTTATAGAATTTGTTTCGATTTTTCTCTCAAAAGGGGCTATAACAATTTTCGATATTTCAATAAAAATTTTATAAAATTGGGGTACCATGAAATATTTTTTTTTGGTTATGGTCTTTCCTTGCTGACATGTTTTTCAAATAAAATTGAATTAAAAAAATGAATAATTTTTTTTTTTGAAATTTGATACGGGGTCCGAACCTTGCTGCAGAGTTCAGACCCCGCGCTCGAACCTGCACATATAGCTAGGGCATCGATTTCTGATTTTGTTTCTTTGTGTTTTGGCTTCGTTTCTTTTCTCCTGAGTTTCTCTCTCTGGAAAGAAGGTTTCCTACTTCCTTTTGCAAGGTTACGTCAAATCTCTTTTGAGTATTTCAAATTTCTTCCTTGTTCTTCATGTGTAAACCCTGAAATACCTATTTTTGTTGCTGTTCTTGTGATTTCTTCGAAATAACTTGGTTCAACCTGAAATTTTTGCTTCATGTTTGGTTCTAATTGTGGTTCTTAACATTTCTATATCGTTTTGCATGATTTCAAACGTCCCATTTGCTTAGATCTGCATCGACTGTGATTTTCGAACTGTTTTTGCTGTTTTTCTGAAACTTCTTGTTTATGCATTTTGGATAACATTGCTTGTCGCAAATGAGTTTCTCATGACTTCATATGGCCCTAGGAACCTCTAGATGTGATTTTTTCCAATTTTTTGAATTTATGATCTTTATGCAATATTTTGTTCGAATTTATCAATAGGGACTTTTCACCATGTCTTTCTCATGGCTCTTGGTGCTTGTTGTTCTCATGAGTGGTGTTGGCCGAGGCGGGCGGCGTAGGAAGACCATAGCGCATAAACGCGCTCGCTCCACCGATGACGAGGGTAGCGAGTACCAAGCTTCCGAGGGGTCTGAAATAGAATCTGAACCATGTTCGCCGGAGATACTTTCTAGGAGAAAAGGGAAGGAACCAGCAGTTGCAAAAGGGAAAGGAAAGGAAAAGTTGGTTCCGAAGCAGAGCACTAGGCGTTTGGGAGGCGTCGAGATTCGTGAACCGGTTTCTGAGCCTCCACGACGAGCCTGTTTCATCCAAGCGCGTCTCCATGTATTCTTCTAAGTTGTGTATTGGAGAGCGCGACGTCGCAGTACGGAAGCTCATTGAAGAAGCTCCTCCTTTTGCTCAATTGTATGACAATGGTAATCTCGCCGCCATTTGTTCCTTCCTGAGCAGACGGGCTACTGTTTGGAGCTGATTCGCGAGTTCTACATGCGAGTCGGTTATCTTTAGGATGCTGAAGGTGGTCCGTATGTGTTCATGACTACAATGCGTGGGGTCACTTTGGATGTCACTCCAGAGACGATAGCTATGACACTTGATATGGAGGCTCGCACCGATGGTGTTGATTATCTCAAGGGCGTTATTGAATAACTTCGCGATTGGCGAAAGGTAGTTAATGGCGTGTGCCTTCCTGACATGCCGTCGGCGGGAAATTCAGTTATGTCCAAGGAGCTGCGACCAGAATATCGATTTTTGAACTTCATTATTGTCTACAACATTCTCCCTACTATGAATACAAAGGTGCTCCGTTGGGAACGATTGTTATATATGTACCTAGTTGGACATCCCGCCGAGGCAGAGGCAAGGAGAATTAATCTGAACATTCCATTCCTCATCTGGCATCGCATGGCGAAGGAGATCAAGACTTCAAATCAGGTCGACCGTCTTCCATATCCACTGATCATTATGCAGATTTTGAAACATAAAGGAGTCGATATTCATTGTGCATCGTATGAGCATAGTCTTGGTAAAATCAATGAAACGACGCTCAATAAATCGAGACCTTCTGGACGTCCTTCCCCGGCTATCGGACCTACCAGTTCCTCCCGTCCGCGTCCAAGTTCTTCTCAGCCACCTGAGCATGTCCCTGAGGAGAACGTCTCGGTGACATCCATATATCGGGAGCAGCAGCGCCTTTCTTCTGAGCAAGAACTGATTTCTACTGAGCTTCACCGTCTCTCATCTGAGCAGGAGCGCCTTGGTGCTGAGCAGACCAAGATCACTAAGAAGCTCAGTAAGCTTCAGAGGATTATGAAGGCAATTTTTGACAAGTTGGATTGTTGCAGCGCCGATATTCCTCCGCACGATGATGACTCAGAGTAGCTGGTCTCTATGGACTTCGTGACTTTCTTTGATCATGTTTCATTTGTTGTTTCATGCATCTTTCTATTCCGTATGTGCATCATCTTTTTGTGTTTTGGCGTTTTGTGATAAAAAGGGGGAGATGTGGTTGACATAGGATGTGGTTGACATAGGATTAGGGGTGGTAATCCAGCTCGCTGTTCGCGAGCCAACTCGTGTTCGGCTCGAAATGAGCTCAAGATCGACTCGCTCGTTTAGTAAATGAGCCGAACACGAGCTGAATTTTTCAGCTCGTTTAATAAACGAGCCGAACACGAGCTGGGTTCAGCTCGCTCGTGTTCGGCTCGATAACAGCTCGAATATATATATTTAATATTTATATTATTTATATAATTTATATATATTTATATAAATAAATAATTATATAAATATAAATTTTTATTATTTGATTTTTAGCCCAACCTAAATTAAAGCCCAACTCAATTATAAAAAGTCAATTTATATGTAAAGTTTCAACCATTAGATCAAAGTCTAATGGATAAGATCTCATAAATTTATTTTCTATGTATATATATATATATCATTTCTAATCATTTTAGCTTATAATTCCTGCGCCAGCTCGTGTTCGGCTCGTGTTCGGCTCGTTAATAAACGAGCCGAACACGAGCCGAATTTTTCGGCTCGATACTTAAACGAGCCAGCTCGTGTTCGGCTTGTTTATGAAACGAGCCGAACACGAGCCGGCCCCAGCTCGCTCGTGTTCGGCTTGTTGACACCCCTACATAGGATGACATAGGACTGACTTAGACCTTAGGATTGGACTTAGATTCTTAGTGCTGAACTTCTTGCTGAATTTCTTTGCTTGTGCTGAATTTTGCTTCTATACTTCCGTGGTATTATTGGTCTTATGGTATTAATATTATATTTTGTCGAGACTATATTTTTACAGGAAGTACAAGACTTCAAGACTCCTAGTCGTGTCTAAGTCATAGAGTTTGTATTAGGAGTTGCCTTGGGTGTATTTTTGAACTTCTTGGATCGGTCATGCGAGGAGTTTGTTGTTTGGTGATTGTGACAAACTCTGTTTGCTTTTTGTTTTGTAGCTAAGTGAGCTTCGTGTCACGCCCCGCCGTGCCTTAGCACCAAGTAGGTGGAAGGACAAACCGTACGGGCGCATGACCCAGATCCGCCGAACGGACAGAGTTTCCCCTGTACGTCCAAGGCGTCACAACCAGTACAATTCAAGAGGTTCCAAACAGAAACTGAATTCATACATAGATTGCATAAGGAAAGCATCATAAGTTACTATGCTATTACAAGCATTCGCAATACAACCACATATTACATTTTTCTTCTTTGTTCTTTCTTTCCAAATACAATTGAATTATTATTACATTTCCTTTCATTCCAATACCCCTAAACTACGCAGTAGAGGGTACTTCTATCCTGGTCACAGTGGTAGGACGCTAACTACTGAGTTACGCCCTTCCCTCGCGCCGCCGCGCCGCTCACGTGTGGACCTGAAAAATAGTGGGATGAGAACTATATAAAATAGTTCCCAGTGGGTAAGGCCGCCCAAGAAAGGAGCTCGACCCACCAGGTCCAAAGGAAGCATATAAGCATGGGTTAGTACATATACATAACCTGTAAGCATATAACTCTACTATGTGCAAGAAGGTAAACATGCTTATGCTTCAACAAATGCGATAATGAAATCCATGCAATATATTTTTCACTGCTATTCTACTATCCATTTCATAATCAACCTGCTCCTAAGGTTCACTTACCTTAGCTAAGCCGTACATGACTCACTCTCGAGTCAATCATTAACGGGTTACCACCCTCCTAAGGTTTACTTACTTTAGTCAGACCTTCACCGACTCACTCTTGAGTCAAACATCCTTGGGCCACCGCCCAACTAAGGTTTACTTACTTTAGTCAAACCTTCACCGACTCACTCTTGAGTCAAACATACTTGGGCCACCGCCCAACTAAGGTTTACTTACTTTAGTCAAACCTTCACCGACTCACTCTTGAGTCAAACATACTTGGGCCATCGCCCAACTAAGGTTTACTTACTTTAGTCAAACCTTCACCGACTCACTCTTGAGTCAAACATACTTGGGCCACCGCCCAACATGACTTTACCACTTGGCGGCGAAATCGTCGCACACGCCAAACAATGGCCTCAGTCACCCGGCGGCGAATCGTCGCACTCGCCGAACAATGGCTTCGATCACCGGGCGGCGAACCGTCGCACTCGCCACAGGTATCCAGCCCCTTGGCGGCGAAATCGTCGCACCCACCAGCTGATACTAAGACTACAAGTCGCCAGATCTGGGATTCCGGAATCCACTTTCCACATCTCAAGGGTTCATCATTACCCTATGTTATCAACCTCTTCTAGGTTCATATTCAAGTGGTCAACCCACCACTATATTTTTCAACCTATGTCCAATGACACTAGGTTCATTACACATTCCAACCTATGTTCAATAACACTAGGTTCATTACACGTTCCAACCTATGTTCAATAACACTAGGTTCATTACACGTTCCAACCTATGTTCAATAACACTAGGTTAAGTACCATCACATTCCAACCTATGTTTAATAACACTAGGTTAAGTACCATTACATACATCACCTCTCAAGTATATATATTATTATGAAATACTTGGATTCTTTTACATGCAAGGTGAGCCCATGGCTCAAATCACTTTGATATACATCTAATGCCAACATGCACATTATAGTTTTTTCTTACCCTAGTTGTCCACAGCTAGGATTTCCAACTTTACATGGCCTCTAGCCCTTGTTTAACCACATGTCAAGTTCTCTAGCATATAGAGAAAACTAGCTCACCGCTATGTCCACACCTAGGCATACACACGTCCATTCGTATCTATGTGTTCCACATGCCTACAATTCCAATCTATGGTAGTTAATGGTATTAACATCATATGATCTACATATTCATATATACCACCTACCAATTAACCTACCATTACATGCATCAAGTAAAATAAAATATACTTTACTCTTTCGACATGGAAGTGACCTAATCACTTCGGTCAACACAAATCCACCTCACACTCTTCCGATTGCTTGTAGACATTTGCAATCGGGCTCTTTTCCTTGGCCTCAAGCTTGGTCTTCAAGCTCCTTGCCCTAACACACATGAAGGATTCGTTAATCCGAGTCGAACTCATAACGATCTCATCTCTTGAAATCACTCTAAATCGAGTTGTCCCACATGTTCTACTAACCCCCAACTAGGATTCTAAAGGGTTAAAATATTTTTAAAACCCTCCACAAGAAAATCCCTCTTTCAACCTAGGGTTTCCCAAAACTCATGGCAAAAACCCAAAATTTCTTGCTAATCTCTATAATTTGTAGTTTAGATTAGCCAAGGGTCTCCGAAATCTCATTTCTTAGCCCAAATCCGAAACCCTAACTACCAAATCCAAGAACTCACATCGGATCCGCGAGCTCACCAAGCCACCATGCATGCACGAGCTCGATTCTCCACTCCTCCAAGCTTCCCAAGCTTGATCTCCACCAAGATCTCCAACTTTGGAGGAGAAGAAGATGAAGAAGAAGAAGAAGTGAGAGAGAGGAGCTTCTCTCTCTCCCTCTCTCCCTGCGTGTGTGTGTGTGTTTTCAGAGGAGAAAGGGGAAGGGTTCCCCTTTATACAAGCCCCTCACTGAAATTACCAATTTATCCCTCGAAATCAGCATTCTGCATAACTGTATTCCGGTATCCGGGTTGGCGTACCGGTATACGGGCGTTAGTTCCGGTATACCACGAGGAATTCCGCAAAACCCGAGAGCTGAATTTCTGGATTCTGCCATCGCATTCCGGTATACCATACTCCATACCGGTACTAATCACTTCAGTACCGGTATGGACATCTTCATACCGGAATCCACTGCAGACTTCACAAGTTCAGCAGTTTTAACTTTTCGAAGTCCGTTTTCGCGCCTCTTTTGCGCCGAAAATACTTCGCACAAGCCCCAAACTTGGCCGAAGCCGCTCACGTAGCCTCTCATGCTACTTTCTCACCGGAACTCCACAATTTGTACCACAATTTGTAGAAGTTCGGTACGACGCACTGAATTTCAGTGTACTACACTTCGGATATGTAATTTTTGTTTTGTCACGAAATCGCCAAAGGGGGAGATTGTTATGGCATTTTTGTTGGCGGATTTCGTGGAGTCGTGTGGAGTCTTGAAGGGTCGAAGAAGACGACGTCAAGTTCACAGGCTCAAAGACTCATTTATGAAGCTCACATCCCCCCAGGTATGTTTAATATAGTTAATGGTGATTTACACATATAATTTAAGTGTTTGGAAACATTAGAATAGATTTTATTTAATAAATGTTAATAAAATAGAAAATTTTATGCTATGGGGTCCGGACCATGAGGTAGGGTCCGGAACCCGTAAGCCTCTCATGCTGTTTCGCAGAGAGGGTCCGGACCCTGAGGGCTGAGGTCCGAACTATGAAACGCTGAAGAGTTTCAGAGTCCGGACCCTGCATCCAAGGTCCGGACTCTGACCTGTCACGATTTTTCGAAACCTTATTTTTTCAATTCTACTCCGATTCAAATATCTCCTAAACATATAAATACGAACGACTCCGAGACAAGTTTCTCGGATTTCCTCTCTTGTGTCGACTTGATTCTTAGGGTTTAAATTCTAATCTTCATCTTAGAATTAAGTCGATGGTCGCTTAGAAAGTCTCATCTCATATTCGTTGCTTCTCTAAGCGTTGAAATCACCATCAATTATTGTTTCGGGGCTCCGGACGGAGCGTTTGCGCGAGGGCTTCGCGTGAGGCCGAGGATTCGATGGACGCTCGTGGAGACGGAGTGTTGCTGCTGCGAGGAGTCGCGGTGTGGTCGATCGGAGGAGTTCGATTGATCGGGGACCAACGAAGGGGATCTACTTCAAGTCTAGGGTAAAGGTTGAGTCGTGGATTCGGTAAATCACCTTGTACTCTATTTTGCTTAGTGAATTTTCGTGTGATCGGTCCCGTGGGTTTTTTACTCCTTTTTGGAGTTTTTCCACGTAAAATTTCTCGGTGTGTTGCTTTAATTTTCTGCGCTTATATTTTTATTGCATCGAGTTGGTTGTTTTATTGTTTACACCTATTCACGCCCCCTCTAGGTGTTTGTTTACCTATTAGATTCTTGGGATATCATAACTTACAAACACCACCATGAGCTAGAGTTAACATCAAGAGTGTATGTTTCCTCCTCATCCCTAAGTCTCTCTCTCCTCTCCACTGCTGCAATGCTGCCGGCTGCAGCTTTTTAATCTATTATCCTTATGCATGAAGATAATAAATTCGAGGGCCAATCTCCGTCCGGCCCGAGGAAACCTTCCGCTGTTGCAAGCTGCCACAGCTGCAGCTGCAGTTCCTCTGGCAGTTAAAACTGCCCTTTGGGTTGGTGAAGGAGTCTACAAAGATGGAATATAGGAAGGGAAGGAGTTGGAGATGCAATTGCTCATTAATTCTGCTATTAATCCTAACTACAGGAGCATCCTGCTGGAACTGCTGCCGGTGGTGGCTGCATCCATGCTGCTGGCAGCAGTAGCAGCCCTAGACATTGCACAGGGAAAGGGAAGGAACCAGGGGAAGAAGAGAGAAAAGGAAAAAGAAAAGAAAAAGAAGAATGAGTAAAAAAAGTACTACACCTTAATGCAGCATTGGATGATCACTCCTCCTCCAAGCTACTGCTACTTCCCTTGTCTTGCTGCTGGCTGCAGTAAGAATCCTGCGCAGGGTAGTCCACAACAGTGAGGAGAGAAGGGAGAGGATAAGAAATAGAATGAGGAGAAGTAGAAGGAAAAGAAGACTAGGAAGGAGAGGGTACAAAATACTCAGCTGAACACTACAAGCCAAAAAACCCAATTAAGCATACTTGGTTGGATAACTGGTGCCCATGGCATCAATAGTACACAAACATGCTCCAGCTGAAAGTGAATGTCGTTTCGGAGTTATTTGTGACGTCCATTTCACGTCCAAAGCAAATCCGACTCGTCCCGACACTATTTCGACGTGTCGATTAATTCACAAACTATAATTATTCCAGAAAAATACTATTTTTATATTTTTTTTCAGAATACTACAGTTTTCTAACTAAATCTCTTGCTGAATACTGGATCTTAGCAAATAGACAAGGTTACAATATGTGTTGCTAGTCATCATGTCCTTAGAGGATATGAGTGAATTGGAGACATTTGATGTAGAGTACTGGATCTAGGCAAATAGACAAGATAACAGTATGTGTTACTAGTCAGCATGTCCTTATAGGGCTTGAGTGAATTGAAGACGTTTTGGCGCAAAATGGACGCGAAAACAAACTCAAAAACTCAAATTTCAGCTTATGGAGGACTCAAATTGAAATATTTGATAGATGTAGAATATTGGACTTTGGCAAGTAGACAAAGTTACAGTATGTGTTGCTAGTCAGCATGTCCTTATAAGGCTTGAGTGAATTGGAGATGTTTTGGCGCAAAATGAATGCGAAAACGAACTCAAAAACTCTAATTTCAGTTTATGTAGCACTAATATAGAATACTGAAATTTGGCAAATAGACAAGGTTGTAGTATGTGTTGCTAGACAACATGTCCTTATAAGGCTTGAGTTTTTGAGTTTGTTTTCGCGTTCATTTCGCGCCAAAATGTCTACAATTCACTCAAACCCTATAAGGACATGTTGACTAGCAACACATTCTATAACCTTGTCTATTTGCCAAGATCCAGTATTCTACAGGAGCAAAGCAACAAATTCAATCTGCGAGCATTATAAGCAATTCAAACACCAATTCACAGACCCAAATATAGTAAAAAGCAAATTGGCAATTCACGGGAAGTAGAAAAGTAGCAATAGGTGTAGCAATAACAGCTTGATATCCCTGATAGAATAACATAATTAGCTTAAATCCAACAATAGTAGAATTAGATGGCACATTAGTCCTCAAACTGAAAACTGCAAGTAAATAAAGCAAGCAAAATTTAAGGAAACACCAAATGGCCTGTAGTTTTCAAAATGCATAAAGGAACTCTTCCTTCCTAATAAGCTAAAAGCAGCTTATTTTTCAAGAGGCAATATCATCATAGCCTAAAGAGCATATATCAGAGCAAAAGTGCCAATAGTAAATATAAACAACATATGAAAAAGAAGTAGTAGACCAATTTACAGTTACTATAACATAAGGATCAGAGCAATTCTCAAAGAACTTCTTATCCTCCAAATTTGCATCTTTCACTTCAAAGGCAAATGGAGTTCCTCAACACCTAATGGCCTTTGTAACAGACTCCCCTCTAGGAACTTCAACATCGATGTAAACACAAACAATCCGACATTTTCATCCGAAATATCGTATCTCGGAGCCGGCATAAAAAAACTTTTGGCAAACATCACGAAGCAACTCATAGAAATAAATCATAACAACTACCGATGCCATAACTTCACTCGATACGTAACCGAGAAAATTCGCAACAAACATAGCACTCAGTGGAAAACACAAAAAAAAACTAAGCAATCAAAAAACAAAGAAGGAAAAAAAAGACACAAACCAATATAACCTCACTGCCTTTAATGCATGATAACTCGTAACAACGGGAACCCAACCAGAGATGCAGACAAACCTTCGCCGAAAAACCACTAGCACTCAGCCAAAAAGAAAAAATGTAAGTTCATTGTACGATCGACATAGATGACAATAAAAAGGCAGTAAATACAAACCTAAAGATTTCAGCCGAAACAAAAGCAAAACAGAACGCAAGCTGCAGCTTCATAAAAATCAAAGAACCACATCCACATACATCAAGGGAAAAATAGGACATATATAAAATCATTGTGTAAATAAACAACCACGTCCCACATGCACTGGGGGGGGAGGGAAGGCATATATAAAATCATTACATACACTTACAGATCCGAGTCCGGCTAACGGCACAGCCAAATTGGACCTCTCCTAGCCTCCAAAGAGAAAAGTCTCAACAGAACAAGGATCGTCAGAACGACAGCAAAGCAGAACCTGACAAATAGGACAGCGCAAGGAGCAGAGAGGTAGAGGTAACCATAGAGAAAAGAGGCAAGGGAGCACCATACGGCATGCTTGGATTAGGATAAATTGAACCTTCCATCCACCGGCATTGGAAAGGAAGCGAGCAAGGTAACAAAATCTAAGGGAGCGAGCCGAGGGGATAGTATGGCGACCAAATCCCTGCGACTGTTTGGGATCTACAGAGAAAGGGGAGGCCATACCCAAATGCCCAAAAACTGTGGTGCCTTCCCATCCGTCGACGCTGGCAAGCACAACATGGTGCCAGCTCCGCAAAGCCGCGTCATCAGAAAGGGCAGCCATTATGCATCTAGCTCCATGGCGCCGATGGTTGCAGGCATACCCCTGCCCGCACCAATAAAGACCAAACAAATTAATGAGGAGAGGGAGTAACGCTGACAGAATCGAAGGCCACCACAGAGAAAACGATGAACAACCGTACGTGGTGAAAATGAAGAGGTAAGGAAAAGAGGAAACGACAGGGTGAGGGAGCAGGTATACGACAGCCTGGAGAGTCAAGGCTGCTTGTCCCGCCAAATGCAGAGAGCCTCCAAACCCACAGGGTTCACATTCATTAGTTATATAGATGGAGTAACAATTATTATTTTTTCTCAAAAAATATCGCATGCTATTGATGCACTATACACTTTGCTAATTGAACTCCACCATACTGGTTTTAATTTTAAAATTTAATCTAGACAATTCAAATTCAAATTTGAAATCTAAATTTAGAATTCGTATCCAAATTTGAAATCTGAATTTAGAATCTTATTCTAATTTCAAATCATATTCAAGATCATTATCCAAATGAATTCAAATTTGGAATTTAAATCAGAATTGACATCAGATTCAAAACTTGAGTTTGAATTTAAAATATAATAATTGATTCTGAATTTGAATACAAGTTTGAAATCAATTCAAAAATTAACCCAAATTTAAAATTTAAATTCAAAGTTTTTTATACATTTACACTTTAGATATGATGGGATAATTTAGAGTTTGAATTTACGATATTAATTTCTCAATACTAAAGGCAGTGCATGAATTGCACTATTACACTAATTACCGGTGAATACGTGTCCTTTTACTTCAACACATCCTGAAATCTAACACCAAATTAATGGCAACAAAATTTAAGTATTTTACCACCGGAACCCCCTTGATTTGGTAGGCGCTTTTTTGTTTAAAGAATAGGCTAAATTACAGAAAATCTCTTTATAAATACCTACTTTTTCACTTTTTTTCCCTAACTTTCAAAAAACCTATATTTTAACCCCTCAACATTTTAAATTATTGCATTTAGCCCCCCTCCGTCAGGGTTCCATCACTCTTCCGTCCATTTCTTATAATTATATAGTGCACTGAACTTTAGCAAATTGCGGAGTTCTAGTGAGAGAATGATATTTTATACTATTCTGAAAGTTTTCGTAGAGTTTCGAGAGCTTAGGAGCGTTTTCGAGGCTTGGCAAGCGCGAAAACAGACTCCGGAGATCTAAATCTGTAAAAGCTGTAGTTTTTGTATTGAGTACTGGTACTGAAATTAGGGTACCGGAACTCAATTGAGTGCGGGATTGTATAACTCTCCGGTTTAGCAGAACTCGACTGAGTACCGGTACTGATTCGGATGGTACCGGTATTGATTCGGGTGGTACCAGGACGCAATAGGAGCCGAGAAAATCTAACGTCGGGTTTTGCAGAATTGAACCCCGGGTACCGGAACTGCCCGAGTACTGGTACTCCAATTCCTGTCCCGGTACTCAATAGTGCAGAAACTGTTTCGCACAGTTTATAATTTTTGGCTTTTGGAGGGGCTTCTAGTGATATTGTTATATCAAGTAGAAGTACCACTTCACCCCTCTCTTATGCCATTGTGGCGGTAGCTAAAAGAGAGGAGGAGAGGTGAGTTTCTCCCTCTTTGTACTTTGGATCATTTTCCTCTAATCCATCTAACCCTTAGATTCATCTCCTTTTCTTCATCTCCTCTATGGATGCGTGCATCTAGGCTTTGGAGGGGAGCTCGGGATTGAAGGAAGGAATTTGTTTGAGGCTCGAACTTCATCCCTAACATCTCATAGCTTGGTTTGGAGCTTGAATTGAGGTTAGTAGCATTCTTGTATCCTCTATTTGTGAGTTTTGCAAGAATTTTTGGTAGAAAATCTAGTTTTGTTG
Source organism: Puya raimondii (assembly GCA_016920855.1). Lineage (NCBI taxonomy): Eukaryota > Viridiplantae > Streptophyta > Magnoliopsida > Poales > Bromeliaceae > Puya > Puya raimondii. The sequence goes on from JABWPP010000049.1 coordinate 80,144,002, forward strand.
AAACTATGGTTTATTTTAGGGCTTTTCAATTGGAAGCTTTTGGGGTAAAATTAATGAGTATAGAACACTCTTGTGGGTTGGATTTAAAGCTCCATTGTTTTGATTTGGACTTTAAGCAAGTTTTGCTTGATCTAAGATAATTTTTACCTATTTTTACTTTAATTTTTGGTAAATTTCGTGGTGAGCTTTTTAGAAACTTGTAACCCCTTGAAATTTTTTTTTAGGGTACAAGAAGTCTAGGGAGCAACTTCGTTTGTGAAACAATCGAGCTTTCGACGGTTATCCAGTGGGTTTGACTTCACCGAAATGGGTGAACTCCCCCTATGTCTCCTATCATGTTATAGGATTCAATAGATGGTTTTGTATGCTATTATGACAATATAGAATTTTTGAGCATATGGCATAATCATCCCATATATGAAGACTTACATTCTCTATGTAGTAGAGGGATATGTTATAATAACATGCATATCAAGACATATGAATTTAATTTAGAAATGTTATCCTTCTCTTGTTCAAGTATTTATGCATGTTAGAGATGAGTTGTATTATATGGGACACTACATGATTAGTGGAGCTAGTTATTTGACTAAAGTTGAATGTCAATTTCTCCTAATTGCAATAGTAAAGGGAAACATGATACATTGCATGTTTAAGACATGTCATAGAACTAAGTGTATTGTACTTAGGCCAAGATGAACAAGTAGATATGACATTATGACAATGTACTCGACCTCTAGGTCATTAATGGATATTCCATATTTTAGACATGATGGTTGAGGACTCGTACGCATTTGACCACGCTTGTTTATCCTTGTGCTCATTCGCACAAGCTTGTGAGGGTCGCTCCCTACAAGCCGGCATTCCGGAGTTTAGCCTTTGCGACAACATGCTCGCCTGTGCAGGATTGGGCGCCGAAGTGGGACGCCGTGGGGGAGGCTTATTCCTAGAGGGGGAATGTTGACTACCACGGGACCATTAGGCATGGCACAAGCTGGGACATTACCTCGTGTATGTCCCCTATGATTGGGAAAAAGTTAATTAAACTTAACAATTGTACATCACACCTAGCTGATGCATACATAGTAGTTGTACTTGTACATTGAATCATTTACACTTGTAGGCATGATGATAGTAAAACTCCATACATGTTGATTGGCATAGTCACTTGGAGCATTGTAGTAGTTGAACCTTTTCAGTTCCAATTACTATATCCATGCTTTAAATTTTAGTTATTTACTATCTTTGCCTCAGTTGATCTAGTGGTGTATTTCGCTTTTCTCGGCGGCTTACCCACTGAAAACTATTGTTTAATAGTTCTCACCCCCATTGGTTGTTTGTTTTATTTCAAAGCCTTCCACAGCGGGAGAGGCTAGGGATTGCAGTAAGGGGATCGCGTCTAGCTAGAGCCTCTTCGATTTTGCTATAGGTGGACCCGAGGCACCTTTCTGTTGGTTTTAGTTATGAAAGGTGTACTTTTATATTTTGTATAGAGACCACCTTGGTATTCATAAGATGTACCTTATGTATGAAGTTTATTGTATATCTTGTGAATGGATTATTGTGGTAGACTTGTCAATAATAAAATTACATACTTGCTCTAATCACCAGGTTTAGGATGTGCTCCTACTTCTCTCTTGAAATGTTTGTTGTAGACGTCTAGTGTGCACTAGGGGTGCTCGGTGTACACGGCGGGTCTGTGCACGTGCCGGGTGGGCTTTCGCCGGGCCCTGGCGTGGCAATTTATATCAAAAATGCCCTTCAAAAAGACAAAATATATTAAAAAAAATCTTATAGAAAAAGTAGGGGCAATTTAGTCATTTGGCCCTCTCCATTAACGTCGTACGCCCCCTGAAAATATTTCTAAAATTTTAAGGGGGTAAAATGTAGCTTTTTGAAAGTCGGGAAGGGAAAGTAAAAAATCGGGTATTTACAGAAAGGTTTTCTATAATTTAGCCTAAAGAAATTAGAGCTACTTGAACTTTTATCCATTTATAGATAGTCACATAAATTCTCAAATTTTTTTATTTTTATCATCCAGTCTTTCAAATTTTGCTATTGGCTACTTAGATTCGTATTTCATCAATTTAAAATGATTGGCATTAGCCAATAGTCAAAAAATAATAAAAAAATGCATGCTAGTAATGTAGATAATTCTTATTAAAATTTAATCCTGTCCTTCAATATATGCTTAAATGCCAAGAGCATGTTCCCACTTCCGTCTCGTGGATTACTTTTCAAACGACTAGATCGGTGCAATCAAGAAGTTGTTGCAGCAATAAATAGACCAACTTCTTTCTTTTAATTTGATGGATACTTTCAACTGATGTAGTTGTTGCAAATGCCCAACAACATCATATAATACAAAAAAATAAAATATTAAAAATATAAGATACTGTGGCTTCTTCAAAAAAATAATAATATAAGTTATCTTTATTTATTTTATTAAAAAACTTGTACTTTCAACATCCAAGTTGGTTTTTGAAAGAAGTCACTGCTTCCTTCTTTCGCCAATTGGTAACTTCTTATTTTTGTGATACAATATATTTGTTCAAGGTATCTTTTTTTTACATACATGTGATAGATATAAATCTAATTGCTTGCCGGAGAAACAGATGCCCTTACCTCTAAAAGAAAAATAGTGCAATAACTTTTTGATTGCACCAATACTAGTTGTCTGAAAAGTAATCCAAGTGGCGAAGGCGGGAATATATTCTTGGAATTTAAACATATTTATTTATTTTTGTAATATATGGCCAATTTGCATAAAAAATCCACTAGTTTTGAGCTTTTGCAAAACGGGGCCGCCCTTTTCGATTTTGCAGATTCGGTCCGAATTTTTGAGAACCTGACGAAAATGCCCCTCGTCCCCCTCCACTTCACCCGTATCCCCGTATGCCTCAGATACGTCTACTGTACTATACGGCGCTTGACAGGGCGATAAATACGCTCCACGCTGGGTTACGCAACCTCCCAGTCATCGGGACGCGAACCAAATCGGCCCCGCTATTCGCCAGCCCCAGTGTATGCTGTTCGGATTTTCTAAATTAAATATTTTGAAGGTGAATTTGGAAGGATACGCGGCCGGCAAAGGAAATAATGATGCAACGCCAAGAGAAACGGTGCAACAGAACTTCAAACAGTGCAGTGCGGAGCACATAATAGTGCAACCTCCGCCGCTCACAGTTCAACGCGGTGCCAAACAGTGCAACACAGTAACAACCAGTGCAAACACCACTCTCCCGTCTATTTGCTTCCTGCGCGCTCGGCGGTCTCTTCCTACTACCCGTCTCGTGCTCCTTACCCTATTTCTATTCCTCCGTGCACTTGTGGCAGTAAATTCCAACACTCTTCGCTGCGCTCGGTGTTTGCTAAAGAGAAGTGGAAGAAGTATAGCAGCATGGAGGAGGAAGAAGGGTATAGAGTTTGGAAGTGGGGGAGAAGTACAAGCCGCTCGGTGTTTGCAGCGGAGGTACTACAAGTTACTGCCAAGAAAGAAGTGCAACGATTTTTCTCTAAGTAATAGTGCAACAGAGATGTAGATTGTGCAACATTTCTTTAAAAATTGCATTATTGTCAATAAACAGTGTAATTTTAATGTACAGTAAATTATTTATGGTGCAACGAGAAGAGAAATGGTGCAATGGCACTTCAAACAGTGTAGTGCGGACCACATAATAGTGCAACTGTTTCTCTCTATTTTGTACTAACATGAAGGTAATCGTGCAAAAAAGGCTGTATACGGTGTAACGACAACCAAAACAGTGCAACACTACTTCAAATAGGCCAAAGTCTTCCTCGTCTTATTTCTTTCGACGACGGCGCCGGTGGTTGTGGTGCGAATGTAGTAGTTCAAAAGAGGCTTTAAATGGTGTAACGTTGTCGGTCTCTGTAGCACAGTGCCAACCAGTGCAACAACCCACTCCCCCGTTGATCTTCTTCCTGCGCGCTCGGCGGTCTCTTCCCACTGCCCCGTCACGTGCTCCTTACCCTATTTCTATTCCTCCGTGCACTTCTTCCACTTATCTTTTGCAAACACCGAGCGCGACGAAGAGTGTTGGAATTTACCAAAACGCGTGCATGAAGGAATAGAAATAGGGTAAGGAGCACGGGACAGTCGAGTGGGGAGAGGACCGTAGAGAGAGCAAGAAAAAGATGGACGGGAAAGCGGGACGTTGCACTAGTTGGCACTATGTTGCACTCTTTGCCACTGCGTCGCACTGTTAGCGGCGGAAGTTGCACTAGTATGAGGTCTGAACTGCACTGTTCTAAGGCTTGTTGCACTATTTCGCTTCTCGTTGCACCATTATTTCCCATGCTGGCCACATTTAGCTTCAAAATATTTAATTTCGGTCAAATTAACAACAAACACTGGGGCTGGCCAATAGCGGGGACATTTTGGTTCGCTTATCGATGACTGGAGCTTGCGTAACCACGCTAAGGCCCATTTAATGCCCGGAAAGAGGTTGTACAGTGAGGATACATTTCCAGATTTCCCCGGGAAGGGAAAGCGGCTCTTACAGACCCCAAGGAGCACAAGAGTCTTTTCAATTATTACCCAACGGTTATTCAGATGCATTGTCTGTTGCATTACTGCACAAAAATTTTGCACTCTTCAATGTAGATATTGCACTATTTTCGTTCCTGCCGAAACAATATTTGCACTATTGTGTATATTATTGTAGGTTTAATGCAATAAAGTAACCCTTTGCAAAGGATGTTGCACCTTTTATAGTGTGTTTAAAGTTAATCGTCTATTTAATTGTGAAATTCAATCGTTTAAGTCCTTTGTTGCACTATTTGACACTATTTCTATTAGGGCTTAAGGATTCCTCTAGTATAAAAGGAGGTAAAGGCGACATTACCTTTCGTCAAGGCGACACCTCCTTTCGTCAAGGAGGTGACGGCAACGAAGGGCGTTCCCCCTAACGCAGCCGATACGGCTGCGGGGGATGAGGCTCGCGCCTTCCTCGTCTGCAGTGGCTGCGGCGGCGATGGGGTAGATGGGCAGAGCTCTTCGTCATCACGTTCGTTTCGATGGCACAGGTGGTTGTCCCGGAGGAGGAAATTAAAGCCGTCATGGCTATCGGTAGGGGTGGTCCCTACGGCGGTGGAGGCGGATGGGGCGAGAGGCGAGGACGAGGAGGCGGCTGTTGTGTAGGGTACAATCTAGCACATCGGCGTTAAGATAGACTCCCACTATCTGGAGTGCTTCAGTTGCTGCGAGCCCATTAGCTCTCTTCTCTTAAAGGTTCGAATATTTTCTCCATAATTTTTTTGTTCTTGTTCGTTTATATTTTTTTACTGATCGTTGAGCCTGTTTCCGACCATGGTAGAGCAGAGATCCAAAGGGCTCGCAGCAACTGAAGCGCTTTAGGTAGTGCGAATCTATCTTAATACTGATCTGCTTGGTCCTACCCTTCCCAACAGCATCCTCCTCCTCGACCACTCCTTCGCCTCACTCCCCTTCCGCGGCGGCCGACGTCGGCACCGCCATCGCCGCCAACCACGATGACTTTAATTTTCGCCCCCGCAACCACCAGCGCCGCCGCCGCAACGAACGCGACGAGGAAGAGCTCCGAGCGCCGCCGCCGTCGCCGCCACAGCCACTGGGAACGAGGAATACGACGACCCTCCTCCCCCGCCGCCGCATCGCTTGCGTTTGGATGGAACGCCCTTCGTCGCCTTCACCTCCTTGACCAACAGTACCGTCGCACTGCGCTTGGAATTGCCAAAAAAACGCAGATGATCTCTGTTGTTTCTCAAATTATTTTGAGAAAACGGTACCTTGTATGCTGAATGTAATCCTATCTTATAGGTTGCAACGTACTATTAAATAGTGTAATTTGTATCAAAGAAAATGTAATCCTTGCTCCCAGATTAATAGAGAGTGCAACTTCTATTTCAATCATTAATCTTGTTATTCTTTTGGCTTTTATTTTCTACCCTTTGAGAACATGTACTTGTTCTACCCAAGCAGCACTGGGCGAAGACGATAAGAACATATGGCGAATGGAAAAACATTTACAGACTTGTTTGCACTATTACCTTCCTGTTAGTACCAAAACCTGACAAAAATTTCAATTGGTTCTATCAATCAACATTTCGTGAAAACTGATGAAAAAGAGCGCCGAGCTGAAAAACACTAAGGAAAGAGTTTTTTCTGCACTGGTTATTTGCTCGTTGCACTATTTTCTTTAACCCATTACACTAATTAGGTCAATGTTACACCATTTTGATCCTGTTTTTTGCACTATTACATTCTCGGAAGCACAAAATACAGAGAACAATTTCCCCTTTTTTAGACCTGATTGCACTGTTGCCGCCAATGTTGCACTACTTGCTTGGCCGAGTGATACCTCTTCTACTATAAATAAATTTTAAAAGGAGTTAAAGGCGAAGTTGTGGATTTGCACTGCTTGTAATTGACTAGTTAAACTATTTAGCAAAGAATGTTGCACTGTCTTCGTCGTCGTTACACCGTGTAAAGACTTGTTTTCACTATTGCCTACATGTTATCACCAAATACAGAGAAAAATTTGCACTGGTTATGTACTCGTTGCACCATTTGCGTTCAAACATTGCACTAATTTGGACAATATTACACCTAAGGGAAGAGTTTTTTTTGCACTGGTTATAGACTCGTTCCAGCATTACATTCTGTGATGAAAATTACACAAATTTATACTGCGTTCCAACATATAAGACAGGATTTGCATACAAGATAACGTTTTGTCAAAATAATTTAAGAAAGAAAAGAGATGGGATTTGCAATTCCAAGCGCAGGGCGAGTACTGTTCGTCAAGGAGGCGAAGGCCACGAAGGGCGTTCCCCGTAAACGCAAGCGATGCGGCGGCGGGGGACGAGGGTCGTCGTCATCCTCATCCTCAGTCGTTGTAGCGGCGGCTGCGGCAGCAAGCGAAGGCCTTCCTCGTCTTGTTTCCTTCGGCGGCAGCGACCGTTGGGTAATAGGCGAAAAGACGGGAAAGTATCCTTGGGTTCTGTAGCCGCCGCTTTCGCTTCCCGAGGATAAAAAGGGCTTAACATTTCCCTTACGATGCAAGAACATACCTCGAGGAAATGAGCGTACTCGTAATAATTTTGCTGACATTTTTTACTGTTCAGGTACCTTCTAAAAAGTTAAAGGTGGCGCTAATATTGGCAAAATTATCCGCATATTTTGAACTATTGGTGCATCATACCTCAAAATAGTGTAAAGCAAGTTCAACGGACTGTAGTGATCGGGCTAAATGGTGTAACTGAAGCTGGGTGGTCGGAATGACCGCTAGCGGGAGAAGGCTATTGTCAATCAGCTACCATCCCAGCTATTTTGTTTTCGAAATCGAATTATGGCACAAACTGACTTACTGTTTTCCGCCGTTAGCAAAACTTTACTCATCTAAACGAATTGGATTATATATGTATACACATATGCTATTGCACTACTTTCAGCTAACTTAATTGCTTCCATCTCATGGAGAATGCTGAAGTACCAGTGCACTATCAATTTAATGGTTTCTTCCAGAAGGATGCAGGAAACGTCAAGTATGTAGGAGAAAACTGCCGGCTCGCTTTCTTTGGTGAAGGGGAGAGTTTTAAGGCGCTGCAAGCGCGGTTCTTCAAATTCATGAGTACTTCGTAGGAGCGGTGTAAGATCCAAATTAAACTTAGCTACGGTGGAAAAATAGACAACGTTATCGATATTATAGACGACAATGATGTCCGAAGCATTTCGAAACTGTATAAAAACCACGCATTTCTAATGGAGCTGTATGCCGTGAGTATTACAGATGAGAGAGAGGTACCTACATGTGAGCCTGACGAGATAGATGAGGCGCTTACCGACAAACGGCTGGAAATCATGATAAGCAGCCGGTCCGCAGATGCTTGTTCGCTTAAACTGTCAAATGTTGAACTAGTTGGATCGTAAGTTGCACCATTGTTATTGTTTTGCACTAGTACTCTGTTTATGTTGCACCCGAAATGCGCAATTTCTAATAAATAATGCACTGTTCTTGTAAGAAATTGCACTATTTCAACATTTCAGTTTATTTACATTGCACCATTTGCTTTGCTACTGTATTGCAGATCCTGTCATCCTATTATCATCGACGACAAGGCAAATAGCGATGGTGGTACTTGTATTTTTGATGTGAAGGATGATATGGATTCCGACGATAGCCTCCATATTGTCGCATCCCCTTCTATCGACTCTCACTGGACGTACAACGCCCATGATGTTGTCCCGTTGAGCCAATGTGAAGCATTGGATCCATCGGCTTATGAATTCGATGACGACGAGCTGGATGAAGATCTCATCGTGAACAGCGCTACGCCCGAGGCGGTTGGTACTGTCGTAGATGTGGATGATGTCCATGAGGGTCAGATTTACAGTACGCAAGCAGACTTTAAGAGAGCTATCAAAAGCTATGCCATGAAAAGGGGTTTCGAGTACCTCCCTACAAAAGTGCAACGACAGCAAAATAACGGCGAGATGCCGTGTCGTGGATTGCCCATGGAGAACCAAAGCTTGGCACTTACCAGGAATTAATCAGTGGTGGGTGAAGAAATTTGATTCCAAACATACGTGCAGCCGGGCAATAGGAGGGTTGGGGAATAGAAATTGCGACGAGGAATTTATCGCCTTTGTAATTCGGGAGCAGGTCGTGGCGAACGATAAATACACGCCGAAGATGATTCAGACCGAGATTCAGCTCTCCTACGGTGCACAAATATCTTATTGGAAAGCCTACCGGGCCAGAGAAAGGGTACTTCAGTTGGTCCGCGGAGATTTCGAGGGTTCGTTCGCTGCACTTCCATCGTACATGCGGGAGCTGAAGATGGGCGAAACATATGCATGTATTCAGCTAGAATACCAGGACGAAGGACGTTTCCACCAGTTCTTTTGGTCTTTTGGTGCATCAATTCGTGCATTCCGGAAGCACTGCAGGCTGCTGGTTGGACTGGATGGTACGTAGTTGCACCAATAAGGCAAAAATCACACCTTTTTATATAGTTGTTGCACTATTGTATATTACATTGATGTAAAATAAAAATGTTTTGCACGATTATGACCTAATGTACACTATTTGCCATAACTTCAGGTACTTTCCTAACTGGTAAGTATAGAGGGGCTCTGCTGACCGCTTCGTGTATCGACAGAAATAACTGTATACTGCCATTAGCTTGGGCAGTTGTGGAGGGTGAAAATTGATTTTCCTGGCACTGGTTTCTGGAACGGATGCGTGTATCATTGCAAACCTTGAGCTCCATGGACCAAACAGTAACACTTTTATTTTCGATCGACAAATGGGTCTTATTGAAGCTGTAGGTGATGTTTTTCCGGAAGCAGCTCATAGTTAATGCATGTACCACCTGTCCACCAATCTCCCGCACACGCCTAAAAATACCCCTGCCTGAAGAAGATTCTGGGTTGCTGCGCGTGCTTACACTGCCTCCGAATTCAACGAGGTAATGAAGAACATGAAAGATTTGAACCCTGAATAGTTCAAGTATGTGGCAAAGCTTCCTCGGCACAGGTGGGCTACCCATTGCTTCCTTGGACGACGTTATTCAATGCTCACTTCCAACTGTGCCGAGATGATAAACAGCGTTATATGACCTTTAAAGGGGCTTCTAATTACATACCTGGTAGAGGAAACCTGAAAGAAAACGGTATCGTACTTTACCGGAGAAAAGCAGAAGCGGAGAAGACGATGAGTGTTTTAACGCCATAAGCGGAGAAGATAATAGAGAGCTCAAGGGAAGCGTCTCGTTTTTACACCCTGAATCCTTCGACAGATGTGCTTTTTCAGGTGTTTTGCACTACTTTAACCATTAGTTGCACTAATGTCGAAACATATTGCATTAAATCACATAAAATTGCACTATTGCGCAATATTTTTGCACTATTTTTTTACTCGTTGCACTATTTGTCTCACTAATACATGTGGCTTATGTTTTTCCATAACAGGTAATCACTACAACCAGCACGGAGGTTGTGGATCTTTCTAAATGGACATGTTCCTGCAAGCGTTGGGACATTGACGGAATCCCATGTAATCACGCCATGGGAGCAATCTCAATGAGGTGGTGGGATCCGAACGAATTTGTCAAGGACTGGTTCAAGACCACGACTTATCGCAAAACCTACAGCGACTACGTCCCCTCCCACCAGAGGCAAAGAGCACTGGCCACCTCTACCAAGCATCGTCGTGTCGCCACGGCCGCCAAACGTGCGCATACAACCGGGGAGAAGAAAAATTGCGCGGATAGAGTCAATTGCTAATGGCCTGGTAAAGAAGTGGTGCGGGAATTGCCAAAGGTGGGGTCACAACAAACGGTCATGCAAGAACCCTCCTTAGCCCAGAGGAAAGCAGCCGGTGGATGCCCCGAACCGCGCGACGACCTCTGCAGGAGCAACGCAGGAAAGCCGGCCAAATCGTCCATCCATATTGTAGCGTTATTTTTTTCACAATATGTGCAACTCGGTGTTTTGTCACACCATTAATGAAAATTTTACACCATTTAAGTAATGTATTTACACTCTTAAGGGCAAAATTACGCTAGTTTCCACAATATGTGCAATTTGGTGATTTATTACACCATTACAGGAAAAAATTGTATAGCTTCTTGCACTAATACTTAAAATACTGTCTCGTTACAATCAAACAATAGCATATCTGACATCGTTAAAGAATGTATTTACACTGTAAAAAACCAACTCATGCTTTTTACACTTCGAACGATTGTTGATATATCCAAAAAAAAATGAAAAAACGAATCAACTCTTATAAAATTCACGCAAATATTCTGCGGCAACTTCGCCGCGTTTCTTCATTATATCCTTCTGGGAGAAAAGTTAAGATTCCATCCCTTCCGCAAGTATTCCTCGTACACCAACAGGAAGATTGCGCAGTCATTGGATTGATCTTGAATTGGGATGCCTTCTACGTTGATCATCTCCCAGTTGAGTGGACGCCGGGCGCCGCCGCTAAACAGGTCTGGAAATTTATCCATTAAAAAATTTTCGACGAACTTACACTGCAGAGGGGGGAGTTGCACTAATTAGAGCAGAGAATAGAATATTCCTAACACAATATTACACTATTAAGGGATTACTTAAGCTTTTTCAAACCCATTTGTTATATTTGGCATTCCGGATCGACGAGTAGTGTAGGTACTTCTCTTCTTTGAGATCGACCGCCAACAAGTGCCAATGCTCGAAGTCCATGAGCGGGATGAACCAATACTTCGCATCCTTTGGCGCCCCCTCTGTCACATTCGACGTAAACATCTCGGTGCCCAAATCTGTATCCATGGTCTGGTACAGGAAGCATGGGGAGTATATGCATCGATGGCCTTCCGCCACCTTCAGGAGATGCTGGTAGGAGTCAATTATTGTAAGAATTCGAATTTTGAATTTGATTTTGTTTTCCTTTCACTCTCTCTATATATATATGTATATATATATATATATATATAGAGTCCGGCTGGGATACTATCGATAGCACCAAGCACTTGGTGCTACCGAGTTTTCCGCCGTTAGATTTAAACCTTTCATCATTTCCATCCGTTAGATTATATTATTCAACCAACAACTTACTCAACCCTAGGGGGTCCACATCATCCTAACCGTACATTCCTTCATCCAAGGACCGAAAACCTAATAGCACCAATAGCTTGGTGCTATTGATAGTATTCCAGCCTAATTCTATATATATATATATATATATATATATGTATTTTTGTATTTGTTTTGTTGTGTTTGTTGATTGGAGGGAGAGGGGATGGCTTGTGTCGCGAATCAGCGACCATTTTTGGAGATCCAAAATCGTAGGTTCGATGTCTCGGCAGTGCTGATCGCAATGGAGCGATCCGTTCGTGCATGCGATCGTCGGATCGTGAGATATCGCGAGATCATCGCCGAGAGGTCGTAATTCGTGTTTTGATCTCTTCGCGAAATGGGTCCTTTTTCATGCACCATTTTGCGTGAAATCGTGTGTGGAGGGGTGTCCGTGCGTTTTACGCATGTTGTGAGGGACTCGGGGCGAATTTCCTCGGTTTCGAGGGCTTTTTCGCATTTTTGGCTTATGGGGATTTGTGTGTTGTGGGATTTGAAATCCTATAACTAGTGGCTTGGTCCCCTTGCCCCCCCCCCCCCCCACCCAGCTGGTTCACACTCCCCCCTTCTCTCCTCCCAGCTCCTCCCTGTGCGCCGCCGACCTCCCCTGGCCGGCGGGGAGCTCCGGCCATATTCTTCTTCTTCTTCTCTCTCTCTTTTTCTCCTTCTTCTCCCTCCTTGCTGTGTGCACCTAGGGTGAACCCATGCCTAGGGTCTTCCCCTGAGGGTGCACGACGTCCGGCGACGTTGCCCCACCGTCAGGAGCCGTCGCCGAGCGTCGCCGCGCCACCACGTGCTGCTGCTGGAGGAGTGCGGGCAGTGTGCCCTTGACCCGGGCCGCCGTCGCCTCCCGCCGACCTCGGGAGGACCGCCGCAGCCGTCGCCTTCCTCCCCGGCCGCCCCCGTGCCGCCCGTGCGCCGCCGCAGCCGCCGCTGTCGCCGCTAGGGCTGCTAGGGCAGCCGCGGCCGAGGGCCTCGAGCCGCCGCCGTCGCCGCCTTTTCCTATCGCGGTCGCCCCCCTTCCGGTGCCCGGCGACCCCCTCTTGCCGGTGCTCGCGTCCCCGCCGGCCGCCGTCGCCGTTCGTCGCCGGTGGCACCGTGCCCTAGCCGACCCGAGAGCTGTTGCTCTTCCCGCGCCGCAGCCGTCGCTTTCTGCAGCCGGTTGAGGTGAGCCCCCTCTTCTCCACCTGCCCCGCGTCCGACCTGAGCCGCCGCACGCGCTGCATGTCAGCCGGCAGCCGGCCGGAGCATGCTTGCTCCGGCCGGGCTTGGTCCTTGCTTGGTTGGGGTTGCATGCATGGCCCCGGGCCTCTGGCTGCTTCCCAAACCTCGGGAAGGTGAGCACGATGATCGTGGTGATGCGCTGATCACCGTGCTCACCTCGAATAGCTGTTTTGGCGCTCCGCTTTGCGATTTATCCTTGCCGAGCCCTTTTATCGCATGTTGGTGCTATTTTTGTGGGCCGTTTGAGCCTGCGACTATCCCTATTGCAGAGAGGCTGTGAGCACGGCCTCCGTTGCAATGTTCCCTGTCTGCTGGTACTCGCAGAGGGTCGCGCGGACGAACGGAGTGCTCTATCGGCCTTCTTTATGCTTGATATTGTGTGTATGTTGCTTGTTTTAGGGCTTTTGTGGCTTGTGGCAGCGCGGAGATGCTGCGGGCAGCAAGGACTTGATCCTTGAGGCCCTGTGGACTGGTTGTCCATGCTCGTTTTGCCCTCGCGGAAATCCGGTTTGATTTCCGATGCGTTTTCCGACGAAATAGTCGGCGGAACGCGTGTTTCGGTCGTGCGACTCACTTGCTGGTTTCATAAGCGACTTGGCTTCGTCGTACAACCTCGCTGGCTGTTTGTCATCGCTGTCCCGAAGTTTCGAGGGCAGCGGATGAGTGATGGAGGGTTTCGGTGCCAAATCGGCATTTTTCGGGAACCCGGAAAGCCGTTTCGGATGCGTTGGTGTTCGTAGCATCCCGGCCTTGTGCCCGCTGTCCAACCACCTTGTTTGGTGTGGTTGTGGACAGCGGAGCACTCGTGTGGTTTGTTGGTACCCCTCTGGGGCTTGGTTTGAGTTCGGGATCATTCCGGCGGGTTTTCCGAACGATCCGACGGTTTCGGGTTGTGTGCTATCGTTTGTTAGTGTCGACTCGGTGGACCTTGACCCTGTTAGTACTTCGTAGGTCCTGTCGACGTTCCTGTGAGCCGTTGGTGTTAGGCTCTCTCGTTTCTGCAGGTGGGTACTTCAATCCGGAGTCGGTTCAGTGGACTAGCGGTGATACCTTTCTACCCATTTTTCTTGCATGTTGATTATTAGTTCACTAGACTCCCATTCCTCTACTTTTGTGAGCTTGCCATTAGTAGAGTAGTGTGATTGCATGGTTTATTGAGACGACCTAGTTGGTCAGTGGTGATCGCCTGTTGTTCCGAGCGATCCTTGGACTTGGTCCCGTTGCTATTCTCGGTTTGTTGCCGTTCTGTGGTTTGAGCATATTGCATCGATCGTCACAGCTCTTCTAGCACTTCACGTACGCCAGCGGTCTGGTCCACCGCTTAGGGTGTTCTTTTTCGAAAAAGGGTTGTGTGTTTCCAACCCGTGAGCCTCTCTACATGTGCATCTGTGGAGATTATGTGCCTGTGAGTGAGCAGTTGTGACAGTGCCAGGGATCCGTCCCTGTGGCCTGGTGGTGATTGGGTTTCATTATCTATCTACAGTTGATGCATATATTATTTTCTTACAGTAGCATAGTCGTTCATGTATGGTTCATTCTCATGCTTACTTATGCTACTGTTCTACTTACCTATCTATCTGTTGACCCTCGCGCCGGTGTGTACACCTCGCCTTCATCGGCTTGCGGTACCCACTGGGAGGGGAGACATGTTTATCATGTTCTCACCCCCCGCCATCGTTGTTGTTTTCAGGTAAGCCGGGTGGTGGGAGTCGGGACGTTGTGAGACGCGACTAGATAGCTGCCTTAGAGGTCCCGACCTGTGTTACCACCGTTTTGGTTGCTACCCTGACACTCTCCCTTTACCTAGTAGACTTATGAATATGGTTCAGTATTTTGTGTTGATTGCATGCGTAGATATTGTGGATGACTATGCTTTAGTATATCGTTCTTATGGTTTAGTTATTGCCGAGTTATGTGATCTTCTGTGAATCGTGGATTTCTACCCTTCGTGGTAGCGGTTTTCAAGTGAAGGTTTCCGTGTGGGAAACAGTTTTCAAATAGCTTTTAATCGATCGGCTTTTGGATTTCAAAAGAGAGTTCTCGTGTGGAGAACGATTTTCAAATGATCTTTAAATGGTTGAGATTAGGATTTCAAATAAAGCTTCTGGGTAAGAAGCATTTTTATAGAATGATATGTTGTTTGTGCATCGCATCATCCTTCGCCTAAGGACTTGTTTAGATACATGCAATTGTTAAGGACGGTTAGCTGTATGCTTTGGATATTGTGATTGTTGTTTGTGTGATGAATGAATGGTGGTTGTGATCCTGTTTGTATCGTGTGTACGCCGTGCAAATACAGGGGAGACTCTGTCCGTGTAGACAGCACCTGTATTTGTGGCGGGTCTGTACGTGGCGCGGGCTAGTCTTTCAAAAAAAAATGGCACGTATTTCCGCTTCTAAAACTAGCCTGAGGCGTGACAATTATGTCGGAGCTGATGAACGCCATGTGGCTAGGAAGGTCCACGAGATCCTTCCGACCTATGTCAATGTTCTTCTCTGCCACGCGTACCACGGATAAGAAGGAATTTCTCTATTAAATTCTGGTCCTCCGTCGGTAGCACGCCCTTACCATAGTACTTCAACTCCTTTTTCGCACAACTCTTTGTGACTGTTCGTTTTTTCACATTTTTCACCTTTTTCGAGGGGAGGATGTCGATCACAATAGGGGTCTGTTGACATATTTATAAAAAAATGCAAAATTTAGGGAAATACACGAATACTTCGCAAATATTACACGGTTTGATCGAATATTGCACTATTTATATGCACCGTTGCAACATTCACCTACCTGTTTAGGTCTTGGTTCCGGCTGGGCGGGCTTTCGTTCCAGCTTGTCCTCTTCCACCGCCGCCTTCGGTGGCGGCGGTGCGGAGGGCACCGCCTCGGCTGGCTTCTCTTCTTTCGCCGCCGCCTTCGGTATCTGCGCTGCGGGAGGCACCGTCTCGGCGAGCTTCTCTTCTTCCGCCGCCGCTTGGTTCCGGCACTGCGGGGGGCACCGTCTCGACGGGCTTCTCTTCTTCCGCCGCCGCGACCTTCGGTTCCGGCACTGCGGGATCCACCACCTCGGCGGGCTTCTCTTCTTCCGCCGCCGCCTTTGGCGTCTGCGGTGCGGAGGCCTATTGATCAAAGAATGCAAAATTTAGAGAAATACACGATTACTTGGAAAATTTTACACGGCTTGACGAATATTACACTATTTACAAGGGATGTTGCATCCCTTCACATACCCGCTTAGCCCGTTTACATTTTGGTTCCGCCTCGGCGGGCTTTCGTTCCGGCACTGCGGGTGCGGAGGCCACCACCTCGGTGGGCTTTCTCTTCTTCCTCCGCCACCGGGGGGGATGTCGATCATTACGGGGACCTATTGATCAAAGAATGCAAAATTTAGAGAAATACACGATTACTTGGCAAATTTTACACGGCTTGATGAATATTGCACTATTTACAAGGGATGTTGCATCCCTTCATATACCCGCTTAGCCCGTTTACGTCTTGAGTCTGCCTCGGCGGGCTTCCGTTCCGGCGCTGCGGGTGCGGAGGCCACCGCCTCGACGGGCTTCTCTTCTTCCGCCGCCGCCTTCGGTGACGGCGGTGCGGCATCCACTGCCTCGGCGGGCTTCTCTTCTTCCTCCGCTGCGACCTTCTGTTCCTGCACTGTGGGTGCCACAGCCTCGGCTGCACGTACTGAAGATAATGGCTCGACGTCCTCGCATATATGGACGATGATGTTGTGCAGCTGCTATGTGTAAAATAGTATGGTCAATTAATCTATTAGTAAGAAAGATACACTATTTACACCAAAAGTACACGATTACATACTTCTTCGCATTCCTGTAACACGTCCCCGGCTAACACATCCCCCGTTTCATGGTCATCTTCTTGGATTTTTTCTTCAACTCGCTTGAACGATCGTGAAAGGGAATCGCTAGCCGCTGGAGGGTGTGCGCTCTCTCTCGACGGCACAATCTGCATTAAATAGATGCAGTTGCATGTTACACTACTTGAAAAGATTTTGCACTATTACTCTTATGTTTGCACTAAGAAAGAAATAGAATATGGTGTTATTAAAGTCAGAGTGGTACAATGACAATTGCATTATTCTACAAACGCTATTATTGAGAATGTAAAATAATAAGCGCGTTACATACGTCGGTGATAAGTTCGTCGACTTTGCTCCTCCATCCCCAGAGCGGTCGGAGGAGGTACGGGCTCCTATGCCGCATCCCCTTCCCCGGCGTGCACTTCTTACGGAACTCATGGGGAACTCGAGGGGGACTGCGGCGTTTGGGGCGAGCCCGATCCTTATTAGATTGGGACGATCTCAGTGTTCGTTCTTGCACGACTTCGGGTTTCATCTTTTGGGCCGAGATCGGTGCCGGCATGGCCAACACGGGTGATGATAACTTTTGTTTTTTCAAACGTGTTGACGAGCGCCCAGAGGTAGACGACGGGGGGGGGGGGGGGGGGGGGGGGGGGGGGGGGGGGGGGGGGGGGGGGGGGGGGGGGGGGGGGGGGGGGGGGGGGGGGGGGGGGGGGGGACTTGGTGGAACTTGCACGCTTTCGTGCTTACTCCTTTTATTTCCTCTACACGCTGGCAAAGATGTTGGTACTGGTAGAAGAAGAGGATTGCGCAGAATGGTGGCCACGGAGCTGGCCAGACTATACACGACGCCCTCCAGACAGCAAATTGCCGCCATCACCTGTTTATACCCACCCTCTTCTTCCTCATTCCTGGGGCGCCAGCGACGTGGAACATCAGCTCTGACTCCTACCAGCCGTTGCTCCTCCGCGGAGAGGTCGAGCCTGCGCCGCCACCTAGTGAACTTAAAGTCGTCCTTCACTTTCGATGAACCCCGTGAACGCCGAGACCATCTAATCGTATCCCACCTCTGGACACGAGGAATTATTGCACACCGAAAAGGTAGAGGACATTTGTACCTAATGTGCTCGTATATCCACACCTGATTGCAGTAAGATAATATTACACTAATTAGCACACTGTTACACTAAATAATGCACTAAATAGCACACTTTTACAATGTAATCAGCAATATTGCACTATTAGTATAGATAAAGGAGTTCGTTTGAACGATTAGTTGAAAAATGTCGAAATTTTTTTAGTAGTTTGCACTATTTTACAGTGCTGGAAAAATTTGCACAATTAAAGTTACAGGGAGAAGAGGGGTGCATCCAAGAACGTATCCCACCCGCTTCACATTAGCTTGCAATTTTATGGCGGCGGAGCATATGCATCGATGATAAGCTGATGTACTGCCTCCGGCCAATTGTAGCGTCCCAGACCGGGGAGTTCATCAACAAAAGCCACCAGACCTTTGGGGCAGACATTATTGGTATTTGTAAAAAGAATACAACAAAAAAAAGTAGAGAATAAGTAATTTCACGAAGTCGCAGATGTCGTTTTCATCCTCCTTAGGGCCCATCTCCTTCAATACCACTTCGAGGTTCTTGCGGTCGATTTTCTTCCCCTCAAGGTAACACTTCTGAATCTCCAATTCAACTTTGAGATTTAGGTCCAAAACTTGGCCCTCTAGGGGTAATCCAAGAATAACTGCAACCTCCTGGGTCGTGAAGCTTAGGGTCTGCAGGCCTATTTCGAAGTCTACACCATCCTTCTAATGCCGCAGGATGAACTCCAGCATGGGCCTGTCTGAGGTGATGTTGGGGAAATGCAAGATGTTGGCGAAAATGGTACTCTCGATGACGGGAAGATGATGGAGCCTCACGACAGACGCGTAAGTCTTCTTGTATGCACCGACGAAGCACCTCGAATTAACTATGAACCTACCACTCGGGCCGCCCGTAATCGGTCTCGACGGCACCTTCGGGGCGGCGTCAAATGAAGAATCAGTAGACTCCGAGGACTTCGACGCCATTGCAGGGAATGTAGATGCAACAACGAAACGAGAGTGTAGCGGCGACTGGGTTTCAAAGCAGACAACGTTGGTTACAAACAGTACAAAATTCTGAGAATAAGAAAAAGGGAACACTGTGAGACGGTTGAGAGAAAAGGACAGAATAATGGGTATAGTTGGTGGGAGGCTTGATGGGGACAACCTAGACATCAAACATCGTAAGATTCTAGTAAGAAACTAATACGTCAGCACACAAAACAACCAACAGCGTAAAGCGCTCCATTTAAAATGGACAGACGAATTAACCAATTTAAACATATCTTTCACTATTTTGAAAAATATTACACCATTTAATCTCAAAAATATCTAATGCAGGTTAACATTTGGCCGTATTTGGTTGCTTGTACGAAACGTTCAATCCATCACAATCTTTTCCTATCGCATTAAATTGATTATACGGAAGAGCTATGGTTTAAAACCGACATTACCGAAGGTGTAAAATAAATTAATTTGAATTACGTACCTTCCAGATATCGTACGTCTTTCCTACAGTGCTAATTAGGAATAAAAATATATTTTTTTTGTAATAGTGCAACATCTGCACTATTTGCGCAAATATTTTCTACAGTAGCTGTAAAGGAAGCTGAAGAAGAGGGGAAGATGTTGGGGTTTTTTTCGGATAGTTCGCCCCACTTTAATTCAAAATTTGAAAGGTACGCTGTAAAATTATTGTATCTGCGAAAAAACTGACATTGCCTTTTTACTCCGGGAGGGAAATATAACGTGTACGATCACAACTGCCAAATGATGGTTTACTATAAATATGAATTACACTATTTATGGAAAATAATGCACTCTTTAGGGAAAGGTTGCACAACTTACATCTCTATTGCACTATTACTTGGTGAAAGAAAAACTTTGCACTACTTTCTTGGCCGTAACTTGTGGAACCGCCGCTGCAAACACCGAGCGGCTTGTCCTCCTCCCCCACTTCCAAACCCCTCTTCCTCCTCCATGCTGCTGTACTTCTTCCACTTCTCTTTTGCAAACAACGAGCGCGCCGAAGAGTGATGGAATTTACTGCCAAGCGTGCACGATGGAATAGAAATAGCTAAGGAGCACATGATGGGGGAGTGAGGAGTGACGGCCGTGTAGGAAGGAAGAAGATGAAGGCGGACAGACGGCCGAGTAGGATGTTGCACTGGTTGGCACTGCATTGCACTGTTAGTAGGAAGTTGCACAATTATGGGTCCGCCCTGAACTATCCGTTGGGTTGTTGCACCTTTTCTCTTTGCGTTGCACTGCTTAGAAAATTTGTTGCACCTTTTACAACAACTGTTGCACTATTACTAAGATGTATATGGCAGAAGTTGCACTGGTTTAAATATTATTGCATCGTCTTCTGTAAAGTTGCACAACTTGCTTGGCAGTGGCATATTGTATCTCGTTGCAAAACCACGAGTAAACCACTATTCCTTATCAACGGTGCTGAACTTCTTCCACTTCTCTTTAGCAAATACCGAGCGCACAAGAAGAAGATGAAGACGGACTGACAGGGGAATGTGATGTTGCAATGGTTGGCACTGCGTTGCACTGTTGGCGGCTGAGGTTGCACTATTATGAGCACTGTTTGAAAGTGTTGTTGCACCGTTTCTCTTATCTTTGCACCATTATTCCCGTTGCCAGTCGCGTATACTTCCAAATTTAGCTTCACAAATTTTAATTTCGAAAATTCGAACAGCAAACATCGCGGCTGGCGAATAGCGGGGCCACTTTGGTTCGCGTGCCAATGAATGGGAGGTTGCGTAACCCGACGCGGAGCGCATTTATTGCCCTGGCAGGCGCCGTACAGATGTAAGAACCGAGATTTTCCTCATATTTAATTTAACTCTCCGTTGATGATGTTTATGTGTGTATTTTAATTACATAATCACTCGTCAAGTTTCGGAAGAAAATGAGTTAAAATGAAAGAGTTACGCGATCTTGAAAATTCACTTAAGTGAATAGTAACTCTGGTTTTCCGGATAGGCCGATGATTAAAGTTGGCTTTCGGAATGTATCGGACTCCGTTCATAGTGGTCCAATAGCTCATTTTCGACTGTCCGATTATTCTGGACTCGATGGCACTGACGGAATTTGGATCTGACGCACGGTTTTCGAGAAAAGCCTACTTGGTGGTTGAGGGACCAAATTGTAATTAAAAATATGAACGGTAAAGGGGTCTATTGATCTGCAAATCGGCAATTAACTCGAACGAAACAAAATCGTGAGTTCGATGCCTCGGCAGTGCTCATCGCGCTGGCGCAATCCGTTCGGAAATCTGACGGACGGATCGTAAGATATAGCACGTTTTCCGAGGAAGGGTTAAAATGTCACTTTTGGTATTTCAAGAGGAATCCCTATATTTTATGTACCAAACTGCACGACATTGGACCTGGAGGTACTTACGCGCATAATACACTCGCTGTGAGGGACTCAACTAAAAATAGTTGGTGTTGGTGGGCTAAAGTGCGATTTGCCAACCTATATATATATTGGTGGTCTTAGGGTTTCCTCTACACAAACCCTAACCCTAGCCACCATTCGACACCCTAGAACCCCAGCCGACCTCCCTCATCCCTGTGAGTGCGCCGCGTGCCTCCCCGCCGCCGGCGACTGAGCCCCGGCCGGCCAACCGCCGCCGCCACCCCTGCACGCCGCCGCGACCGCCGGAACCGATCTGCACCAACCTTGGTGCAGATCTAGCCGTGGGGAGCTCGGCCTCTTTCCCGCGCGTCGCCGCCGCTCGGGACCTGTCGGGCCACCCTCCTCCTACCTCAGGCGACCCACCGCCGCCGCCTCGAGGTGCCCCGACGTCGGCCGTGGCCGCTGGAACCACCCGAGCTCGAGCCCGAAATCTGTGCGGGAGCGGGTCGGATTAACATCACCACCGCCGCCCTCCACCGTCGACCAACCGGAGCATCGGCCCCCCTGACCCTCCCGCATCCGTCGTCTGCCGACGGGACCGCCGCCAGAGCCGCCGCCCGCCGGGAGACGAAGGCTCGGCCTAGGGCTCCGCCCGAGCTAGGGCATCACCGCCACCGCCTCTGGCCGCCTCCCGCCGCCGGCTACTGTGTGCGGCGACCTCCACCGGTCGGCCGCACCTGCCTCCCGCCGGCACTCCCGCCGCCGTGCCGCCGCCGGCCGTGCCCTAGCTCCCTCAGCCCGGTAAGCCTTGTTGAATGCAGACTGCACACTGTTTTAGGTTTGGGTTGACATTCCGATGATCCCGAGGCTGTCCCGATGCCTCCGGAGGTGAGCACGGCGATCGTCAGTCAGTGCTGAGCGTGATGCTCACCTCCATTGTGGTCAGCACCTCCCGGATCCGCGGAATAAGCGCGATAATCGTGCTGTGCGCATAGTTCGCTGAAGTTCGCGTCGCACCCGCACGCTCCACAGTGTCCGGTTGTGCTCCGAAGTGTGAGCACGGCCTCCGGCATGTCGAGACCTATCAGTGTGTGTCTCGGCTGACCCCGAATACCCTCAGTTTGTCGTAACGACCCATCGTGTCCGTTAAATCACATAAAATAATATGATTTTATGGAAAGTTGAGGGCTTTTATGTAATTTTATACCGCGTGGTTCCTGTGGGCAGTATGTATGAACTACGTGTGACCGTGGACTGATTGTCCAAGGTCCGCTGTCCTTCGTTGGTCCGAAGATGGGTTTTCAGAGCGTTTCCCGAAGAAATTTGTCGGCGAAACGTGGTTTTCGGCTCGGAAACTTCCGACGCAATGTGTGTGACTTGTGGGCTGCCGCTGAGCCTTGTTGGCTGGTTGTCTCGGCCATCTTGAGTATTCGGAGATGCCCGGTGAGCGGCAGTGGGTTCCGGTGTCGAGATCGACACTTACGGGAACCCGGATCGGAACGATTGTCCGACGATGATCGTTCCGATGTTCGATCTTGTGCTTGCTGCCCAAACACCCAAAGGGATGTGTTTTGGGGCAGTGGTTGACTCGTGGCATGAGTCGGTGAGTTTTGGGACACTCCGTGAGTCCCGGCGGAGTCCCGGTATGATTTTGGGACTTCCGGCGAGTTACGGTAATCAGCTTTGGGAAACCGATTCCCGTGGGATCGTGTGTGGGCTTGTGAGTTAGCATTTCTTATATGTGGGTTAGATACTAACCCGGTGGACCCTCCGTAGGTCCGGTTGACGATCCTCCACAGTCGGGAGACAGACGCGATATTCGCACAGGTGGGTACTTCGATCCGAAGTTGGTTTAGTGGTGCATGCTCGGTGACGTTCCTTCCACTCTCCCTTTTTATACTTCGTATACATATATGCATGTGATAGTGAGCTAGCACCTTGTGATCTCTACTTGCATTCTTTACTTGTTCTAGCAGTAGAGTAGATATGATTACATCTGTATCTGAGATGATTTTCTCGTGACCTTCTTGGTCGGTTTCTTGACACGGTTGTCTGATGACCTATACGGTCGGTATACCCGGAGGGGTGGATTATTGGCTGTTTGCCAACATTTATTGGTCATACTTGCATTGATCGCCATTACTCTTGCGCATTTCGCGAACACCAGCGGTTGATCCCCGCAAGAGGGTGTTCTTTTCCGGAAAAAGTGGTCGTACGTCCGACCCGTGAGCTCAGTTGGGCACTTATATGCTGGCAGAGTAGGAGTGGCATGAGCCTGAGGTCTGCGGACTGGCTAGATTGGGTATATTTGCTGTATTCATTTATTGATGCATGTCATTTACAGTAGCACTAGTGCAGTTGTACCTTGTTTCCCTTCTTTCATGGCTACTGTATTGTTGTATCTATCTATCTCCTGGTTATCGGTGTGTACGCTTGCCTTCGTCGGCTTGCGGTACCCACTGGGAGGGAGAGACATGTTTACATGTTCTCATCCCCCCCCACCACCATTTTTCAGGTAGCTCTGGTGGGGAGTTCAGTTCGTGGGTTCGACGCGAGGACGATCTAGCTAGACTGCATTAGCGGTCATCACCCTGGTTATGTTTCTTTTATCTGCATTAGTAGTTAGATAAAGAAATGGTTCAGTTAGATGATCATGATTTATGCCTGATTAATGATGAATCGTATAAGATGATGACTTATTACGCATGAGATTGGATTTTAGTTTCTATTATCAGCATTTGACTCGTGTTTTATCGTGTGGGTGTCTACCCATCGTGGTAGCTGGATTTCAAAATGAAGTTCCGTGTTGGAACAGTTTTAAAAGGTTTTTCGTGATTTTGATTTAATGCTTATTAGAATTCGAAAACAAAGCTTTCGAGTGGAAAGCAATTTTGATAGGATGTTTGTTGTACTGTGCATTGCATCCTTCGCTTAAGGAGTGCTTAGAGGCATGTAGGGATGGCGGAATGCAAATATATTCTATGTTGTATCTTGTGGATTATTGTGAATGCAAGTGTGATTGTGATCCTGTTGTATGATGTTGGTACGCCGTGCAAATACAGGGGAGACTCTGTCCGTATAGATAGAGGTGCCTGTATTTGTGGCGGGTCTGTTCACTGCGCGGGCTAGGCTTTCAAAAAAAAAAAATTGACCCGTTTTCCGCATCTAAACTAGCCCGGGGCGTGACAGATTAAAATGGTATCAGAGTATGAACAATCACAACTACATTCACAACCTATCTAACTGAACCACTGGTTAGGATGACCCTAGGAAGACCTAAGATTTATAAGCACGTGAGAGCACGGGGTTGTGGGATTGAGTCCCGGTAAGTTGATCGAGTTTTATTAACTCGAGGTTTATTGTTGTTTCGTTACCCCGTGATTGTTTTGCAGTTGCGGTGCAGACTTGTGTCTCTACTGGGAGTGGTGGCGGATTACCAGACAGATATCGGGTGGTAGGGTGAGGTGCACCTGGTAAAACCACTCGGGGAAAGATGTTGATATTGAGGTTCCAGGCAGTGGCATCCGCTGGGCCTTAGCTGACGGTTGAGCCGTGATTTCCTGGCCCCACTTTCCATGTAGAGCACAAGGTCCACTGCGGGTATCTCTATGGAGACGATACATTGTGCGGCTACCGTCGCAACCGTTTCTGGAACTGTGCGAGTACAACTCGAGGATTGAAATGCAATCGCTTGGGCAACTGCTGTACGGATATTGTTTCCTAAGGCATTTGTATTGCGTGGGCTGCTAGTGTGCGGCCCGAGGTTTGTTTGCCGACCGCTCGTGCGGTTGTGGTATGAGTAGAGCTTCTTGAGCTTTAGCGGGTAGGACCGTGGTGCCTACCCCATCTCTCTATTCTCTAGTGGTGGCATGAGTCACCGAGAGAAGAGCGAACCCAAGTATGGATAGTTGAAATAATTTAGTGGTAGTTTATGGGGTTTTCCCCTTTTATCTGATAAGTAAGTTGTTAGATCGACCCCGATCTTTAGATTGATTGGAGTGTATCGAGGTTGTTATTGGATTCTTTATTGAGTTTCAGACAAGATAGTGGTTTTCGTGTGAGTATATGGGCGAGAATACGCCTAACTCATGAGACTGAAGTTTGTTCATGTTGAAAAGCGAGCTCAGAAGATCATTCTCGCTTGAGTGATGTTTAGATATCTTGTCAGTGGATTTATCAGTACAGTCGTTTAGATCTCCTTATGATCTTTGCGCCTATTGGCGTAAGCCAGGATTGGTTTTGACTTAGTTTCACGTCGGATTTTTAGGAAGTACGCGTAGTGTGAGGAGATCCCAACACCTAAATCAGTATGGTATGGGATGACACATGGCGTATGTATGCTTATGGCATAGAGGATGATGCTCGATAGGATAATTGGAAAACCCTAAGGGTAAGTTGTGGTGTTTGATGAGGCTCAAAAATCGAGTTGTTATCACTTTTAGCTTGTGTAGTTGGCGACTCTATGTTGCAGATAGTTTCTTTTCCTATTGTTGGAGCTATAGAACTCCTAGGGAGTTGGCTCATTGACTAGTCCAATCACGGTGATCGACTTTCGTAGTCGATATTGATTAGTGTCGTGGTGCACTCTTGTGCAGAATGGTGATATTGGACGATTTCGTGCTGGAGTCACTTCTCCAACATGGCGTTGGAGATGGATCTATGGTATTTCGCTTTTCTTTTGATAAATGCGATGGCTGCAGACAACGTATTGTCAAAAGTCAGGATGAAATGCCCTACCCCTTTTGGGAGTATTTGGATTGGGATATTGTGTTTCCCGTGTAGACAACCTTTATGGATGATCTCATGCAAAGGTTAGAGTCGTGGTCATCTCCGACCACGCAGTGTATTCTGAGTTAGCCCTGGGCAAGGTTATGTAAAGTGATGGTCTGGTTGTATACGAACCAGTAGCCAGGTTCGCATAGTTAAGGGATGTGTTAGGTAATGCGCTTCCAGTTGCAATATATATTGCATTGCTAGAAGATGTGAACTATGCTGGGCACATGGACTGAGCCTAGCCTTCGGCTCAGAAGTTGATGCAGGTGCTAGAATGCTAGGTACATGACGTGGTTAAACACGAATAATTATGAGAGTGGATTGCTCTTCTGGTCACTTGACGATTGATGCATTTGGGTCTCGTTGAGACAGGCATCGGATGTGGTCTGGAACATTCCATCGCTGGTCCCATGCGGATTACAGCGACCGGGTTTCGTGGAGACAGATGTTGAGCATCACTGATGGTTGTGATAGTAAGTAGCGATTCGCAACCCCGTTGCGGACATCCGTGGACCTTTATGTCGAATCACATGTACTTGGATGTAGGCTTACTTGTCGAGCTCAACTGATTGAGGTAGCCTTAGACCTTTTGGTCTAGGCGGACGGGTTAGATCTTAGACATAGGAGTGATCGAATACCGCAAGTGGGTATCGATGCTGAAGGTTTGACTTCGATCCGTTTGTATTACAAACTGGTGGGAGACTGTGGTCTCCGAGGTGAATGTTATTGATGCAGGAGTTAGGACAACGATATGGTTTCGCTCGTTGTGAGCAGGTTGACGTTGTTTGTTGGAGTGCATCGTTTCGGACTCCGAAAACATACTCCAGACTTATGGTATTGTCCCGGAATTTTTCCTGCATGAACCTTTGACGTAGTTGAGTTAGTTACTACTACGTGGACCAGATTTAGGTGGACCTTGAGTTTCTGAGTGAAGAATTATTGTCCCAGTTTTGGAAGAGTGTACAGCAAGCTTTGGATACGAAGCTGAACTTCAATACGGCTTTCCATCCCCAGAGCGACAGACAGTCTGAGCGAGTTATTCAGACTCTAGAGGATATGCTTCGTGCATGCGTCCTGGATGATGGTGACGGGTAGTTCAAGTACCAGTCACTTGTGGAGTTGGCCTATAACAACAGTCATCAAGCGAGCATTGAGATGGCACCATATGAGACTTATATGGGCGTCGATGTTGGTCCCCTATCAGTTGGATGACATCGGAGAACGCCTAATGATCGGGCCGGACTTGGTGGTGGACGCAGAGACAAAGATTCGCATTGCTAGAGAGTGATTATTGACTGCACAGAGTCGGCATAAGAGCTACGCGGACCATCGGCGTTGTGACCTGGAATTTCAGGTCGGCGAGCATGTTCTGCTCAAGGTTTCACCGTCCAGAGGGATCAAACGGTTCGGTTTGAGGGGCAAGCTTAACCCGAGATATGTGGGACCGTTTGAGACCTAGGAGCGCGTTGGTCAGGTGGCGTACAGATTGGCTCTACCTCCGAGTCTCGCCCAAGTACATGATGGCTTCCACGTGTCCATACTTCGGAAGCGTAGTTCTGATCCGTCCCATGTCAGCAGTCTGACGACTATTCAGCTTCGGGAGGATCTGACCTACGATGAGGCTCCGACGCGAATATTGGCACGTGAGGAGAAACAACTGCGGAACCGGAGCATTTCGTATGCTAGTTCAATATGCTAATCATGAAGAACGCGAAGCATTACGGGAGCTTGAATCGATTATGTGGAAATATTATCCACAATTATTCGAGGAGTAAATATAATCAAGTTTCGGGGACGAAACTTCTTTTAAGGGGGGAATGATGTAAGAACCGAGATTTTCCTCATATTTAATTTAACTCTCCGTTGACGATGTTTATGTGTGTATTTTAATTACATAATCACTCGTCAAGTTTCGGAAGAAAATGAGTTAAAATGAAAGAGTTACGCGATCTTGAAAATTCACTTAAGTGAATAGTAACTCTGGTTTTCCGGATAGGCCGATGATTAAAGTTGGCTTTCGGAATGTATCGGACTCCGTTCATAGTGGTCCAATAGCTCATTTTCGACTGTCCGATTATTCTGGACTCGATGGCACTGACGGAATTTGGATCTGACGCACGGTTTTCGAGAAAAGCCTACTTGGTGGTTGAGGGACCAAATTGTAATTAAAAATATGAACGGTAAAGGGGTCTATTGATCTGCAAATCGGCAATTAACTCGAACAAAACAAAATCGTGAGTTCGATGCCTCGGCAGTGCTCATCGCGCTGGCGCAATCCGTTCGGAAATCTGACGGACGGATCGTAAGATATAGCACGTTTTTCCGAGGAAGGGTTAAAATGTCACTTTTGGTATTTCAAGAGGAATCCCTATATTTTATGTACCAAACTGCACGACATTGGACCTGGAGGTACTTACGCGCATAATACACTCGCTGTGAGGGACTCAACTAAAAATAGTTGGTGTTGGTGGGCTAAAGTGCGATTTGCCAACCTATATATATATTGGTGGTCTTAGGGTTTCCTCTACACAAACCCTAACCCTAGCCACCATTCGACACCCTAGAACCCCAGCCGACCTCCCTCATCCCTGTGAGTGCGCCGCGTGCCTCCCCGCCGCCGGCGACTGAGCCCCGGCCGGCCAACCGCCGCCGCCACCCCTGCACGCCGCCGCGACCGCCGGAACCGATCTGCACCAACCTTGGTGCAGATCTGGCCGTGGGGAGCTCGGCCTCTTTCCCGCGCGTCGCCGCCGCTCGGGACCTGTCGGGCCACCCTCCTCCTACCTCAGGCGACCCCCACCGCCGCCGCCTCGAGGTGCCCCGACGTCGGCCGTGGCCGCTGGAACCACCCGAGCTCGAGCCCGAAATCTGTGCGGGAGCGGGTCGGATTAACATCACCACCGCCGCCCTCCACCGTCGACCAACCGGAGCATCGGCCCCCCTGACCCTCCCGCATCCGTCGTCTGCCGACGGGACCGCCGCCAGAGCCGCCGCCCGCCGGGAGACGAAGGCTCGGCCTAGGGCTCCGCCCGAGCTAGGGCATCACCGCCACCGCCTCTGGCCGCCTCCCGCCGCCGGCTACTGTGTGCGGCGACCTCCACCGGTCGGCCGCACCTGCCTCCCGCCGGCACTGGACACTCCCGCCGCCGTGCCGCCGCCGGCCGTGCCCTAGCTCCCTCAGCCCGGTAAGCCTTGTTGAATGCAGACTGCACACTGTTTTAGGTTTGGGTTGACATTCCGATGATCCCGAGGCTGTCCCGATGCCTCCGGAGGTGAGCACGGCGATCGTCAGTCAGTGCTGAGCGTGATGCTCACCTCCATTGTGGTCAGCACCTCCCGGATCCGCGGAATAAGCGCGATAATCGTGCTGTGCGCATAGTTCGCTGAAGTTCGCGTCGCACCCGCACGCTCCACAGTGTCCGGTTGTGCTCCGAAGTGTGAGCACGGCCTCCGGCATGTCGAGACCTATCAGTGTGTGTCTCGGCTGACCCCGAATACCCTCAGTTTGTCGTAACGACCCATCGTGTCCGTTAAATCACATAAAATAATATGATTTTATGGAAAGTTGAGGGCTTTTATGTAATTTTATACCGCGTGGTTCCTGTGGGCAGTATGTATGAACTACGTGTGACCGTGGACTGATTGTCCAAGGTCCGCTGTCCTTCGTTGGTCCGAAGATGGGTTTTCAGAGCGTTTCCCGAAGAAATCCGTCGGCGAAACGTGGTTTTCGGCTCGGAAACTTCCGACGCAATGTGTGTGACTTGTGGGCTGCCGCTGAGCCTTGTTGGCTGGTTGTCTCGGCCATCTTGAGTATTCGGAGATGCCCGGTGAGCGGCAGTGGGTTCCGGTGTCGAGATCGACACTTACGGGAACCCGGATCGGAACGATTGTCCGACGATGATCGTTCCGATGTTCGATCTTGTGCTTGCTGCCCAAACACCCAAAGGGATGTGTTTTGGGGCAGTGGTTGACTCGTGGCATGAGTCGGTGAGTTTTGGGACACTCCGTGAGTCCCGGCGGAGTCCCGGTATGATTTTGGGACTTCCGGCGAGTTACGGTAATCAGCTTTGGGAAACCGATTCCCGTGGGATCGTGTGTGGGCTTGTGAGTTAGCATTTCTTATATGTGGGTTAGATACTAACCCGGTGGACCCTCCGTAGGTCCGGTTGACGATCCTCCACAGTCGGGAGACAGACGCGATATTCGCACAGGTGGGTACTTCGATCCGAAGTTGGTTTAGTGGTGCATGCTCGGTGACGTTCCTTCCACTCTCCCTTTTTATACTTCGTATACATATATGCATGTGATAGTGAGCTAGCACCTTGTGATCTCTACTTGCATTCTTTACTTGTTCTAGCAGTAGAGTAGATATGATTACATCTGTATCTGAGATGATTTTCTCGTGACCTTCTTGGTCGGTTTCTTGACACGGTTGTCTGATGACCTATACGGTCGGTATACCCGGAGGGGTGGATTATTGGCTGTTTGCCAACATTTATTGGTCATACTTGCATTGATCGCCATTACTCTTGCGCATTTCGCGAACACCAGCGGTTGATCCCCGCAAGAGGGTGTTCTTTTCCGGAAAAGTGGTCGTACGTCCGACCCGTGAGCTCAGTTGGGCACTTATATGCTGGCAGAGTAGGAGTGGCATGAGCCTGAGGTCTGCGGACTGGCTAGATTGGGTATATTTGCTGTATTCATTTATTGATGCATGTCATTTACAGTAGCACTAGTGCAGTTGTACCTTGTTTCCCTTCTTTCATGGCTACTGTATTGTTGTATCTATCTATCTCCTGGTTATCGGTGTGTACGCTTGCCTTCGTCGGCTTGCGGTACCCACTGGGAGGGAGAGACATGTTTACATGTTCTCATCCCCCCCCACCACCATTTTTCAGGTAGCTCTGGTGGGGAGTTCAGTTCGTGGGTTCGACGCGAGGACGATCTAGCTAGACTGCATTAGCGGTCATCACCCTGGTTATGTTTCTTTTATCTGCATTAGTAGTTAGATAAAGAAATGGTTCAGTTAGATGATCATGATTTATGCCTGATTAATGATGAATCGTATAAGATGATGAATTATTACGCATGAGATTGGATTTTAGTTTCTATTATCAGCATTTGACTCGTGTTTTATCGTGTGGGTGTCTACCCATCGTGGTAGCTGGATTTCAAAATGAAGTTCCGTGTTGGAACAGTTTTAAAAGGTTTTTCGTGATTTTGATTTAATGCTTATTAGAATTCGAAAACAAAGCTTTCGAGTGGAAAGCAATTTTGATAGGATGTTTGTTGTACTGTGCATTGCATCCTTCGCTTAAGGAGTGCTTAGAGGCATGTAGGGATGGCGGAATGCAAATATATTCTTTGTTGTATCTTGTGGATTATTGTGAATGCAAGTGTGATTGTGATCCTGTTGTATGATGTTGGTACGCCGTGCAAATACAGGGGAGACTCTGTCCGTATAGACAGAGGTGCCTGTATTTGTGGCGGGTCTGTTCACTGCGCGGGCTAGGCTTTCAAAAAAAAAAAAATTGACCCGTTTTCCGCATCTAAACTAGCCCGGGGCGTGACAGATTAAGATGGTATCAGAGCATGAACAATCACAACTACATTCACAACCTATCTAACTGAACCACTGGTTAGGATGACCCTAGGAAGACCTAAGATTTATAAGCACGTGAGAGCACGGGGTTGTGGGATTGAGTCCCGGTAAGTTGATCGAGTTTTATTAACTCGAGGTTTATTGTTGTTTCGTTACCCCGTGATTGTTTTGCAGTTGCGGTGCAGACTTGTGTCTCTACTGGGAGTGGTGGCGGATTACCAGACAGATATCGGGTGGTAGGGTGAGGTGCACCTGGTAAAACCACTCGGGGAAAGATGTTGATATTGAGGTTCCAGGCAGTGGCATCCGCTGGGCCTTAGCTGACGGTTGAGCCGTGATTTCCTGGCCCCACTTTCCATGTAGAGCACAAGGTCCACTGCGGGTATCTCTATGGAGACGATACATTGTGCGGCTACCGTCGCAACCGTTTCTGGAACTGTGCGAGTACAACTCGAGGATTGAAATGCAATCGCTTGGGCAACTGCTGTACGGATATTGTTTCCTAAGGCATTTGTATTGCGTGGGCTGCTAGTGTGCGGCCCGAGGTTTGTTTGCCGACCGCTCGTGCGGTTGTGGTATGAGTAGAGCTTCTTGAGCTTTAGCGGGTAGGACCGTGGTGCCTACCCCATCTCTCTATTCTCTAGTGGTGGCATGAGTCACCGAGAGAAGAGCGAACCCAAGTATGGATAGTTGAAATAATTTAGTGGTAGTTTATGGGGTTTTCCCCTTTTATCTGATAAGTAAGTTGTTAGATCGACCCCGATCTTTAGATTGATTGGAGTGTATCGAGGTTGTTATTGGATTCTTTATTGAGTTTCAGACAAGATAGTGGTTTTTTCGTGTGAGTATATGGGCGAGAATACGCCTAACTCATGAGACTGAAGTTTGTTCATGTTGAAAAGCGAGCTCAGAAGATCATTCTCGCTTGAGTGATGTTTAGATATCTTGTCAGTGGATTTATCAGTACAGTCGTTTAGATCTCCTTATGATCTTTGCGCCTATTGGCGTAAGCCAGGATTGGTTTTGACTTAGTTTCACGTCGGATTTTTAGGAAGTACGCGTAGTGTGAGGAGATCCCAACACCTAAATCAGTATGGTATGGGATGACACATGGCGTATGTATGCTTATGGCATAGAGGATGATGCTCGATAGGATAATTGGAAAACCCTAAGGGTAAGTTGTGGTGTTTGATGAGGCTCAAAAAATCGAGTTGTTATCACTTTTAGCTTGTGTAGTTGGCGACTCTATGTTGCAGATAGTTTCTTTTCCTATTGTTGGAGCTATAGAACTCCTAGGGAGTTGGCTCATTGACTAGTCCAATCACGGTGATCGACTTTCGTAGTCGATATTGATTAGTGTCGTGGTGCACTCTTGTGCAGAATGGTGATATTGGACGATTTCGTGCTGGAGTCACTTCTCCAACATGGCGTTGGAGATGGATCTATGGTATTTCGCTTTTCTTTTGATAAATGCGATGGCTGCAGACAACGTATTGTCAAAAGTCAGGATGAAATGCCCTACCCCTTTTGGGAGTATTTGGATTGGGATATTGTGTTTCCCGTGTAGACAACCTTTATGGATGATCTCATGCAAAGGTTAGAGTCGTGGTCATCTCCGACCACGCAGTGTATTCTGAGTTAGCCCTGGGCAAGGTTATGTAAAGTGATGGTCTGGTTGTATACGAACCAGTAGCCAGGTTCGCATAGTTAAGGGATGTGTTAGGTAATGCGCTTCCAGTTGCAATATATATTGCATTGCTAGAAGATGTGAACTATGCTGGGCACATGGACTGAGCCTAGCCTTCGGCTCAGAAGTTGATGCAGGTGCTAGAATGCTAGGTACATGACGTGGTTAAACACGAATAATTATGAGAGTGGATTGCTCTTCTGGTCACTTGACGATTGATGCATTTGGGTCTCGTTGAGACAGGCATCGGATGTGGTCTGGAACATTCCATCGCTGGTCCCATGCGGATTACAGCGACCGGGTTTCGTGGAGACAGATGTTGAGCATCACTGATGGTTGTGATAGTAAGTAGCGATTCGCAACCCCGTTGCGGACATCCGTGGACCTTTATGTCGAATCACATGTACTTGGATGTAGGCTTACTTGTCGAGCTCAACTGATTGAGGTAGCCTTAGACCTTTTGGTCTAGGCGGACGGGTTAGATCTTAGACATAGGAGTGTCGAATACCGCAAGTGGGTATCGATGCTGAAGGTTTGACTTCGATCCGTTTGTATTACAAACTGGTGGGAGACTGTGGTCTCCGAGGTGAATGTTATTGATGCAGGAGTTAGGACAACGATATGGTTTCGCTCGTTGTGAGCAGGTTGACGTTGTTTGTTGGAGTGCATCGTTTCGGACTCCGAAAACATACTCCAGACTTATGGTATTGTCCCGGAATTTTTCCTGCATGAACCTTTGACGTAGTTGAGTTAGTTACTACTACGTGGACCAGATTTAGGTGGACCTTGAGTTTCTGAGTGAAGAATTATTGTCCCAGTTTTGGAAGAGTGTACAGCAAGCTTTGGATACGAAGCTGAACTTCAATACGGCTTTCCATCCCCAGAGCGACAGACAGTCTGAGCGAGTTATTCAGACTCTAGAGGATATGCTTCGTGCATGCGTCCTGGATGATGGTGACGGGTAGTTCAAGTACCAGTCACTTGTGGAGTTGGCCTATAACAACAGTCATCAAGCGAGCATTGAGATGGCACCATATGAGACTTATATGGGCGTCGATGTTGGTCCCCTATCAGTTGGATGACATCGGAGAACGCCTAATGATCGGGCCGGACTTGGTGGTGGACGCAGAGACAAAGATTCGCATTGCTAGAGAGTGATTATTGACTGCACAGAGTCGGCATAAGAGCTACGCGGACCATCGGCGTTGTGACCTGGAATTTCAGGTCGGCGAGCATGTTCTGCTCAAGGTTTCACCGTCCAGAGGGATCAAACGGTTCGGTTTGAGGGGCAAGCTTAACCCGAGATATGTGGGACCGTTTGAGACCTAGGAGCGCGTTGGTCAGGTGGCGTACAGATTGGCTCTACCTCCGAGTCTCGCCCAAGTACATGATGGCTTCCACGTGTCCATACTTCGGAAGCGTAGTTCTGATCCGTCCCATGTCAGCAGTCTGACGACTATTCAGCTTCGGGAGGATCTGACCTACGATGAGGCTCCGACGCGAATATTGGCACGTGAGGAGAAACAACTGCGGAACCGGAGCATTTCGTATGCTAGTTCAATATGCTAATCATGAAGAACGCGAAGCATTACGGGAGCTTGAATCGATTATGTGGAAATATTATCCACAATTATTCGAGGAGTAAATATAATCAAGTTTCGGGGACGAAACTTCTTTTAAGGGGGGAATGATGTAAGAACCGAGATTTTCCTCATATTTAATTTAACTCTCCGTTGACGATGTTTATGTGTGTATTTTAATTACATAATCACTCGTCAAGTTTCGGAAGAAAATGAGTTAAAATGAAAGAGTTACGCGATCTTGAAAATTCACTTAAGTGAATAGTAACTCTGGTTTTCCGGATAGGCCGATGATTAAAGTTGGCTTTCGGAATGTATCGGACTCCGTTCATAGTGGTCCAATAGCTCATTTTCGACTGTCCGATTATTCTGGACTCGATGGCACTGACGGAATTTGGATCTGACGCACGGTTTTCGAGAAAAGCCTACTTGGTGGTTGAGGGACCAAATTGTAATTAAAAATATGAACGGTAAAGGGGTCTATTGATCTGCAAATCGGCAATTAACTCGAACAAAACAAAATCGTGAGTTCGATGCCTCGGCAGTGCTCATCGCGCTGGCGCAATCCGTTCGGAAATCTGACGGACGGATCGTAAGATATAGCACGTTTTCCGAGGAAGGGTTAAAATGTCACTTTTGGTATTTCAAGAGGAATCCCTATATTTTATGTACCAAACTGCACGACATTGGACCTGGAGGTACTTACGCGCATAATACACTCGCTGTGAGGGACTCAACTAAAAATAGTTGGTGTTGGTGGGCTAAAGTGCGATTTGCCAACCTATATATATATTGGTGGTCTTACGGTTTCCTCTACACAAACCCTAACCCTAGCCACCATTCGACACCCTAGAACCCCAGCCGACCTCCCTCATCCCTGTGAGTGCGCCGCGTGCCTCCCCGCCGCCGGCGACTGAGCCCCGGCCGGCCAACCGCCGCCGCCACCCCTGCACGCCGCCGCGACCGCCGGAACCGATCTGCACCAACCTTGGTGCAGATCTGGCCGTGGGGAGCTCGGCCTCTTTCCCGCGCGTCGCCGCCGCTCGGGACCTGTCGGGCCACCCTCCTCCTACCTCAGGCGACCCACCGCCGCCGCCTCGAGGTGCCCCGACGTCGGCCGTGGCCGCTGGAACCACCCGAGCTCGAGCCCGAAATCTGTGCGGGAGCGGGTCGGATTAACATCACCACCGCCGCCCTCCACCGTCGACCAACCGGAGCATCGGCCCCCCTGACCCTCCCGCATCCGTCGTCTGCCGACGGGACGCCGCCAGAGCCGCCGCCCGCCGGGAGACGAAGGCTCGGCCTAGGGCTCCGCCCGAGCTAGGGCATCACCGCCACCGCCTCTGGCCGCCTCCCGCCGCCGGCTACTGTGTGCGGCGACCTCCACCGGTCGGCCGCACCTGCCTCCCGCCGGCACTCCCGCCGCCGTGCCGCCGCCGGCCGTGCCCTAGCTCCCTCAGCCCGGTAAGCCTTGTTGAATGCAGACTGCACACTGTTTTAGGTTTGGGTTGACATTCCGATGATCCCGAGGCTGTCCCGATGCCTCCGGAGGTGAGCACGGCGATCGTCAGTCAGTGCTGAGCGTGATGCTCACCTCCATTGTGGTCAGCACCTCCCGGATCCGCGGAATAAGCGCGATAATCGTGCTGTGCGCATAGTTCGCTGAAGTTCGCGTCGCACCCGCACGCTCCACAGTGTCCGGTTGTGCTCCGAAGTGTGAGCACGGCCTCCGGCATGTCGAGACCTATCAGTGTGTGTCTCGGCTGACCCCGAATACCCTCAGTTTGTCGTAACGACCCATCGTGTCCGTTAAATCACATAAAATAATATGATTTTATGGAAAGTTGAGGGCTTTTATGTAATTTTATACCGCGTGGTTCCTGTGGGCAGTATGTATGAACTACGTGTGACCGTGGACTGATTGTCCAAGGTCCGCTGTCCTTCGTTGGTCCGAAGATGGGTTTTCAGAGCGTTTCCCGAAGAAATCCGTCGGCGAAACGTGGTTTTCGGCTCGGAAACTTCCGACGCAATGTGTGTGACTTGTGGGCTGCCGCTGAGCCTTGTTGGCTGGTTGTCTCGGCCATCTTGAGTATTCGGAGATGCCCGGTGAGCGGCAGTGGGTTCCGGTGTCGAGATCGACACTTACGGGAACCCGGATCGGAACGATTGTCCGACGATGATCGTTCCGATGTTCGATCTTGTGCTTGCTGCCCAAACACCCAAAGGGATGTGTTTTGGGGCAGTGGTTGACTCGTGGCATGAGTCGGTGAGTTTTGGGACACTCCGTGAGTCCCGGCGGAGTCCCGGTATGATTTTGGGACTTCCGGCGAGTTACGGTAATCAGCTTTGGGAAACCGATTCCCGTGGGATCGTGTGTGGGCTTGTGAGTTAGCATTTCTTATATGTGGGTTAGATACTAACCCGGTGGACCCTCCGTAGGTCCGGTTGACGATCCTCCACAGTCGGGAGACAGACGCGATATTCGCACAGGTGGGTACTTCGATCCGAAGTTGGTTTAGTGGTGCATGCTCGGTGACGTTCCTTCCACTCTCCCTTTTTATACTTCGTATACATATATGCATGTGATAGTGAGCTAGCACCTTGTGATCTCTACTTGCATTCTTTACTTGTTCTAGCAGTAGAGTAGATATGATTACATCTGTATCTGAGATGATTTTCTCGTGACCTTCTTGGTCGGTTTCTTGACACGGTTGTCTGATGACCTATACGGTCGGTATACCCGGAGGGGTGGATTATTGGCTGTTTGCCAACATTTATTGGTCATACTTGCATTGATCGCCATTACTCTTGCGCATTTCGCGAACACCAGCGGTTGATCCCCGCAAGAGGGTGTTCTTTTCCGGAAAAGTGGTCGTACGTCCGACCCGTGAGCTCAGTTGGGCACTTATATGCTGGCAGAGTAGGAGTGGCATGAGCCTGAGGTCTGCGGACTGGCTAGATTGGGTATATTTGCTGTATTCATTTATTGATGCATGTCATTTACAGTAGCACTAGTGCAGTTGTACCTTGTTTCCCTTCTTTCATGGCTACTGTATTGTTGTATCTATCTATCTCCTGGTTATCGGTGTGTACGCTTGCCTTCGTCGGCTTGCGGTACCCACTGGGAGGGAGAGACATGTTTACATGTTCTCATCCCCCCCCACCACCATTTTTCAGGTAGCTCTGGTGGGGAGTTCAGTTCGTGGGTTCGACGCGAGGACGATCTAGCTAGACTGCATTAGCGGTCATCACCCTGGTTATGTTTCTTTTATCTGCATTAGTAGTTAGATAAAGAAATGGTTCAGTTAGATGATCATGATTTATGCCTGATTAATGATGAATCGTATAAGATGATGAATTATTACGCATGAGATTGGATTTTAGTTTCTATTATCAGCATTTGACTCGTGTTTTATCGTGTGGGTGTCTACCCATCGTGGTAGCTGGATTTCAAAATGAAGTTCCGTGTTGGAACAGTTTTAAAAGGTTTTTCGTGATTTTGATTTAATGCTTATTAGAATTCGAAAACAAAGCTTTCGAGTGGAAAGCAATTTTGATAGGATGTTTGTTGTACTGTGCATTGCATCCTTCGCTTAAGGAGTGCTTAGAGGCATGTAGGGATGGCGGAATGCAAATATATTCTTTGTTGTATCTTGTGGATTATTGTGAATGCAAGTGTGATTGTGATCCTGTTGTATGATGTTGGTACGCCGTGCAAATACAGGGGAGACTCTGTCCGTATAGATAGAGGTGCCTGTATTTGTGGCGGGTCTGTTCACTGCGCGGGCTAGGCTTTCAAAAAAAAAAAATTGACCCGTTTTCCGCATCTAAACTAGCCCGGGGCGTGACAGATTAAGATGGTATCAGAGCATGAACAATCACAACTACATTCACAACCTATCTAACTGAACCACTGGTTAGGATGACCCTAGGAAGACCTAAGATTTATAAGCACGTGAGAGCACGGGGTTGTGGGATTGAGTCCCGGTAAGTTGATCGAGTTTTATTAACTCGAGGTTTATTGTTGTTTCGTTACCCCGTGATTGTTTTGCAGTTGCGGTGCAGACTTGTGTCTCTACTGGGAGTGGTGGCGGATTACCAGACAGATATCGGGTGGTAGGGTGAGGTGCACCTGGTAAAACCACTCGGGGAAAGATGTTGATATTGAGGTTCCAGGCAGTGGCATCCGCTGGGCCTTAGCTGACGGTTGAGCCGTGATTTCCTGGCCCCACTTTCCATGTAGAGCACA
The DNA here is from genome assembly GCA_016920855.1 of Puya raimondii. Lineage (NCBI taxonomy): Eukaryota > Viridiplantae > Streptophyta > Magnoliopsida > Poales > Bromeliaceae > Puya > Puya raimondii. The sequence goes on from JABWPP010000049.1 coordinate 80,183,019, forward strand.
AGGTCCACTGCGGGTATCTCTATGGAGACGATACATTGTGCGGCTACCGTCGCAACCGTTTCTGGAACTGTGCGAGTACAACTCGAGGATTGAAATGCAATCGCTTGGGCAACTGCTGTACGGATATTGTTTCCTAAGGCATTTGTATTGCGTGGGCTGCTAGTGTGCGGCCCGAGGTTTGTTTGCCGACCGCTCGTGCGGTTGTGGTATGAGTAGAGCTTCTTGAGCTTTAGCGGGTAGGACCGTGGTGCCTACCCCATCTCTCTATTCTCTAGTGGTGGCATGAGTCACCGAGAGAAGAGCGAACCCAAGTATGGATAGTTGAAATAATTTAGTGGTAGTTTATGGGGTTTTCCCCTTTTATCTGATAAGTAAGTTGTTAGATCGACCCCGATCTTTAGATTGATTGGAGTGTATCGAGGTTGTTATTGGATTCTTTATTGAGTTTCAGACAAGATAGTGGTTTTCGTGTGAGTATATGGGCGAGAATACGCCTAACTCATGAGACTGAAGTTTGTTCATGTTGAAAAGCGAGCTCAGAAGATCATTCTCGCTTGAGTGATGTTTAGATATCTTGTCAGTGGATTTATCAGTACAGTCGTTTAGATCTCCTTATGATCTTTGCGCCTATTGGCGTAAGCCAGGATTGGTTTTGACTTAGTTTCACGTCGGATTTTTAGGAAGTACGCGTAGTGTGAGGAGATCCCAACACCTAAATCAGTATGGTATGGGATGACACATGGCGTATGTATGCTTATGGCATAGAGGATGATGCTCGATAGGATAATTGGAAAACCCTAAGGGTAAGTTGTGGTGTTTGATGAGGCTCAAAAATCGAGTTGTTATCACTTTTAGCTTGTGTAGTTGGCGACTCTATGTTGCAGATAGTTTCTTTTCCTATTGTTGGAGCTATAGAACTCCTAGGGAGTTGGCTCATTGACTAGTCCAATCACGGTGATCGACTTTCGTAGTCGATATTGATTAGTGTCGTGGTGCACTCTTGTGCAGAATGGTGATATTGGACGATTTCGTGCTGGAGTCACTTCTCCAACATGGCGTTGGAGATGGATCTATGGTATTTCGCTTTTCTTTTGATAAATGCGATGGCTGCAGACAACGTATTGTCAAAAGTCAGGATGAAATGCCCTACCCCTTTTGGGAGTATTTGGATTGGGATATTGTGTTTCCCGTGTAGACAACCTTTATGGATGATCTCATGCAAAGGTTAGAGTCGTGGTCATCTCCGACCACGCAGTGTATTCTGAGTTAGCCCTGGGCAAGGTTATGTAAAGTGATGGTCTGGTTGTATACGAACCAGTAGCCAGGTTCGCATAGTTAAGGGATGTGTTAGGTAATGCGCTTCCAGTTGCAATATATATTGCATTGCTAGAAGATGTGAACTATGCTGGGCACATGGACTGAGCCTAGCCTTCGGCTCAGAAGTTGATGCAGGTGCTAGAATGCTAGGTACATGACGTGGTTAAACACGAATAATTATGAGAGTGGATTGCTCTTCTGGTCACTTGACGATTGATGCATTTGGGTCTCGTTGAGACAGGCATCGGATGTGGTCTGGAACATTCCATCGCTGGTCCCATGCGGATTACAGCGACCGGGTTTCGTGGAGACAGATTTTGAGCATCACTGATGGTTGTGATAGTAAGTAGCGATTCGCAACCCCGTTGCGGACATCCGTGGACCTTTATGTCGAATCACATGTACTTGGATGTAGGCTTACTTGTCGAGCTCAACTGATTGAGGTAGCCTTAGACCTTTTGGTCTAGGCGGACGGGTTAGATCTTAGACATAGGAGTGTCGAATACCGCAAGTGGGTATCGATGCTGAAGGTTTGACTTCGATCCGTTTGTATTACAAACTGGTGGGAGACTGTGGTCTCCGAGGTGAATGTTATTGATGCAGGAGTTAGGACAACGATATGGTTTCGCTCGTTGTGAGCAGGTTGACGTTGTTTGTTGGAGTGCATCGTTTCGGACTCCGAAAACATACTCCAGACTTATGGTATTGTCCCGGAATTTTTCCTGCATGAACCTTTGACGTAGTTGAGTTAGTTACTACTACTACGTGGACCAGATTTAGGTGGACCTTGAGTTTCTGAGTGAAGAATTATTGTCCCAGTTTTGGAAGAGTGTACAGCAAGCTTTGGATACGAAGCTGAACTTCAATACGGCTTTCCATCCCCAGAGCGACAGACAGTCTGAGCGAGTTATTCAGACTCTAGAGGATATGCTTCGTGCATGCGTCCTGGATGATGGTGACGGGTAGTTCAAGTACCAGTCACTTGTGGAGTTGGCCTATAACAACAGTCATCAAGCGAGCATTGAGATGGCACCATATGAGACTTATATGGGCGTCGATGTTGGTCCCCTATCAGTTGGATGACATCGGAGAACGCCTAATGATCGGGCCGGACTTGGTGGTGGACGCAGAGACAAAGATTCGCATTGCTAGAGAGTGATTATTGACTGCACAGAGTCGGCATAAGAGCTACGCGGACCATCGGCGTTGTGTGACCTGGAATTTCAGGTCGGCGAGCATGTTCTGCTCAAGGTTTCACCGTCCAGAGGGATCAAACGGTTCGGTTTGAGGGGCAAGCTTAACCCGAGATATGTGGGACCGTTTGAGACCTAGGAGCGCGTTGGTCAGGTGGCGTACAGATTGGCTCTACCTCCGAGTCTCGCCCAAGTACATGATGGCTTCCACGTGTCCATACTTCGGAAGCGTAGTTCTGATCCGTCCCATGTCAGCAGTCTGACGACTATTCAGCTTCGGGAGGATCTGACCTACGATGAGGCTCCGACGCGAATATTGGCACGTGAGGAGAAACAACTGCGGAAACCGGAGCATTTCGTATGCTAGTTCAATATGCTAATCATGAAGAACGCGAAGCATTACGGGAGCTTGAATCGATTATGTGGAAATATTATCCACAATTATTCGAGGAGTAAATATAATCAAGTTTCGGGGACGAAACTTCTTTTAAGGGGGGAATGATGTAAGAACCGAGATTTTCCTCATATTTAATTTAACTCTCCGTTGACGATGTTTATGTGTGTATTTTAATTACATAATCACTCGTCAAGTTTCGGAAGAAAATGAGTTAAAATGAAAGAGTTACGCGATCTTGAAAATTCACTTAAGTGAATAGTAACTCTGGTTTTCCGGATAGGCCGATGATTAAAGTTGGCTTTCGGAATGTATCGGACTCCGTTCATAGTGGTCCAATAGCTCATTTTCGACTGTCCGATTATTCTGGACTCGATGGCACTGACGGAATTTGGATCTGACGCACGGTTTTCGAGAAAAGCCTACTTGGTGGTTGAGGGACCAAATTGTAATTAAAAATATGAACGGTAAAGGGGTCTATTGATCTGCAAATCGGCAATTAACTCGAATGAAAACAAAATCGTGAGTTCGATGCCTCGGCAGTGCTCATCGCGCTGGCACAATCCGTTCGGAAATCTGACGGACGGATCGTAAGATATAGCACGTTTTCCGAGGAAGGGTTAAAATGTCACTTTTGGTATTTCAAGAGGAATCCCTATATTTTATGTACCAAACTGCACGACATTGGACCTGGAGGTACTTACGCGCATAATACACTCGCTGTGAGGGACTCAACTAAAAATAGTTGGTTGTTGGTGGGCTAAAGTGCGATTTGCCAACCTATATATATATTGGTGGTCTTAGGGTTTCCTCTACACAAACCCTAACCCTAGCCACCATTCGACACCCTAGAACCCCAGCCGACCTCCCTCATCCCTGTGAGTGCGCCGCGTGCCTCCCCGCCGCCGGCGACTGAGCCCCGGCCGGCCAACCGCCGCCGCCACCCTGCACGCCGCCGCGACCGCCGGAACCGATCTGCACCAACCTTGGTGCAGATCTGGCCGTGGGGAGCTCGGCCTCTTTTCCCGCGCGTCGCCGCCGCTCGGGACCTGTCGGGCCACCCTCCTCCTACCTCAGGCGACCCACCGCCGCCGCCTCGAGGTGCCCCGACGTCGGCCGTGGCCGCTGGAACCACCCGAGCTCGAGCCCGAAATCTGTGCGGGAGCGGGTCGGATTAACATCACCACCGCCGCCCTCCACCGTCGACCAACCGGAGCATCGGCCCCCCTGACCCTCCCGCATCCGTCGTCTGCCGACGGGACCGCCGCCAGAGCCGCCGCCCGCCGGGAGACGAAGGCTCGGCCTAGGGCTCCGCCCGAGCTAGGGCATCACCGCCACCGCCTCTGGCCGCCTCCCGCCGCCGGCTACTGTGTGCGGCGACCTCCACCGGTCGGCCGCACCTGCCTCCCGCCGGCACTCCCGCCGCCGTGCCGCCGCCGGCCGTGCCCTAGCTCCCTCAGCCCGGTAAGCCTTGTTGAATGCAGACTGCACACTGTTTTAGGTTTGGGTTGACATTCCGATGATCCCGAGGCTGTCCCGATGCCTCCGGAGGTGAGCACGGCGATCGTCAGTCAGTGCTGAGCGTGATGCTCACCTCCATTGTGGTCAGCACCTCCCGGATCCGCGGAATAAGCGCGATAATCGTGCTGTGCGCATAGTTCGCTGAAGTTCGCGTCGCACCCGCACGCTCCACAGTGTCCGGTTGTGCTCCGAAGTGTGAGCACGGCCTCCGGCATGTCGAGACCTATCAGTGTGTGTCTCGGCTGACCCCCGAATACCCTCAGTTTGTCGTAACGACCCATCGTGTCCGTTAAATCACATAAAAATAATATGATTTTATGGAAAGTTGAGGGCTTTTATGTAATTTTTTATACCGCGTGGTTCCTGTGGGCAGTATGTATGAACTACGTGTGACCGTGGACTGATTGTCCAAGGTCCGCTGTCCTTCGTTGGTCCGAAGATGGGTTTTCAGAGCGTTTCCCGAAGAAATCCGTCGGCGAAACGTGGTTTTCGGCTCGGAAACTTCCGACGCAATGTGTGTGACTTGTGGGCTGCCGCTGAGCCTTGTTGGCTGGTTGTCTCGGCCATCTTGAGTATTCGGAGATGCCCGGTGAGCGGCAGTGGGTTCCGGTGTCGAGATCGACACTTACGGGAACCCGGATCGGAACGATTGTCCGACGATGATCGTTCCGATGTTCGATCTTGTGCTTGCTGCCCAAACACCCAAAGGGATGTGTTTTGGGGCAGTGGTTGACTCGTGGCATGAGTCGGTGAGTTTTGGGACACTCCGTGAGTCCCGGCGGAGTCCCGGTATGATTTTGGGACTTCCGGCGAGTTACGGTAATCAGCTTTGGGAAACCGATTCCCGTGGGATCGTGTGTGGGCTTGTGAGTTAGCATTTCTTATATGTGGGTTAGATACTAACCCGGTGGACCCTCCGTAGGTCCGGTTTGACGATCCTCCACAGTCGGGAGACAGACGCGATATTCGCACAGGTGGGTACTTCGATCCGAAGTTGGTTTAGTGGTGCATGCTCGGTGACGTTCCTTCCACTCTCCCTTTTTATACTTCGTATACATATATGCATGTGATAGTGAGCTAGCACCTTGTGATCTCTACTTGCATTCTTTACTTGTTCTAGCAGTAGAGTAGATATGATTACATCTGTATCTGAGATGATTTTCTCGTGACCTTCTGGTCGGTTTCTTGACATCGGTTGTCTGATGACCTATACGGTCGGTATACCCGGAGGGGTGGATTATTGGCTGTTTGCCAACATTTATTGGTCATACTTGCATTGATCGCCATTACTCTTGCGCATTTCGCGAACACCAGCGGTTGATCCCCGCAGTCAAGAGGGGTGTTCTTTCCGGAAAAAGTGGACGATATTGGTACGTCCGACCCGTGTGAGCTCAGTTGGGCACTTATATGCTGGCAGAGTAGGAGTGGATGGCATAGAGGATGATGCTCGATAGGATAATTGGAAAACCCTAAGGGTAAGTTGTGGTGTTTGATGAGGCTCAAAAATCGAGTTGTTATCACTTTTAGCTTGTGTAGTTGGCGACTCTATGTTGCAGATAGTTTCTTTTCCTATTGTTGGAGCTATAGAACTCCTAGGGAGTTGGCTCATTGACTAGTCCAATCACGGTGATCGACTTTCGTAGTCGATATTGATTAGTGTCGTGGTGCACTCTTGTGCAGAATGGTGATATTGGACGATTTCGTGCTGGAGTCACTTCTCCAACATGGCGTTGGAGATGGATCTATGGTATTTCGCTTTTCTTTTGATAAATGCGATGGCTGCAGACAACGTATTGTCAAAAGTCAGGATGAAATGCCCTACCCCTTTTGGGAGTATTTGGATTGGGATATTGTGTTTCCCGTGTAGACAACCTTTATGGATGATCTCATGCAAAGGTTAGAGTCGTGGTCATCTCCGACCACGCAGTGTATTCTGAGTTAGCCCTGGGCAAGGTTATGTAAAGTGATGGTCTGGTTGTATACGAACCAGTAGCCAGGTTCGCATAGTTAAGGGATGTGTTAGGTAATGCGCTTCCAGTTGCAATATATATTGCATTGCTAGAAGATGTGAACTATGCTGGGCACATGGACTGAGCCTAGCCTTCGGCTCAGAAGTTGATGCAGGTGCTAGAATGCTAGGTACATGACGTGGTTAAACACGAATAATTATGAGAGTGGATTGCTCTTCTGGTCACTTGACGATTGATGCATTTGGGTCTCGTTGAGACAGGCATCGGATGTGGTCTGGAACATTCCATCGCTGGTCCCATGCGGATTACAGCGACCGGGTTTCGTGGAGACAGATTTTGAGCATCACTGATGGTTGTGATAGTAAGTAGCGATTCGCAACCCCGTTGCGGACATCCGTGGACCTTTATGTCGAATCACATGTACTTGGATGTAGGCTTACTTGTCGAGCTCAACTGATTGAGGTAGCCTTAGACCTTTTGGTCTAGGCGGACGGGTTAGATCTTAGACATAGGAGTGTCGAATACCGCAAGTGGGTATCGATGCTGAAGGTTTGACTTCGATCCGTTTGTATTACAAACTGGTGGGAGACTGTGGTCTCCGAGGTGAATGTTATTGATGCAGGAGTTAGGACAACGATATGGTTTCGCTCGTTGTGAGCAGGTTGACGTTGTTTGTTGGAGTGCATCGTTTCGGACTCCGAAAACATACTCCAGACTTATGGTATTGTCCCGGAATTTTTCCTGCATGAACCTTTGACGTAGTTGAGTTAGTTACTACTACGTGGACCAGATTTAGGTGGACCTTGAGTTTCTGAGTGAAGAATTATTGTCCCAGTTTTGGAAGAGTGTACAGCAAGCTTTGGATACGAAGCTGAACTTCAATACGGCTTTCCATCCCCAGAGCGACAGACAGTCTGAGCGAGTTATTCAGACTCTAGAGGATATGCTTCGTGCATGCGTCCTGGATGATGGTGACGGGTAGTTCAAGTACCAGTCACTTGTGGAGTTGGCCTATAACAACAGTCATCAAGCGAGCATTGAGATGGCACCATATGAGACTTATATGGGCGTCGATGTTGGTCCCCTATCAGTTGGATGACATCGGAGAACGCCTAATGATCGGGCCGGACTTGGTGGTGGACGCAGAGACAAAGATTCGCATTGCTAGAGAGTGATTATTGACTGCACAGAGTCGGCATAAGAGCTACGCGGACCATCGGCGTTGTGACCTGGAATTTCAGGTCGGCGAGCATGTTCTGCTCAAGGTTTCACCGTCCAGAGGGATCAAACGGTTCGGTTTGAGGGGCAAGCTTAACCCGAGATATGTGGGACCGTTTGAGACCTAGGAGCGCGTTGGTCAGGTGGCGTACAGATTGGCTCTACCTCCGAGTCTCGCCCAAGTACATGATGGCTTCCACGTGTCCATACTTCGGAAGCGTAGTTCTGATCCGTCCCATGTCAGCAGTCTGACGACTATTCAGCTTCGGGAGGATCTGACCTACGATGAGGCTCCGACGCGAATATTGGCACGTGAGGAGAAACAACTGCGGAACCGGAGCATTTCGTATGCTAGTTCAATATGCTAATCATGAAGAACGCGAAGCATTACGGGAGCTTGAATCGATTATGTGGAAATATTATCCACAATTATTCGAGGAGTAAATATAATCAAGTTTCGGGGACGAAACTTCTTTTAAGGGGGGAATGATGTAAGAACCGAGATTTTCCTCATATTTAATTTAACTCTCCGTTGACGATGTTTATGTGTGTATTTTAATTACATAATCACTCGTCAAGTTTCGGAAGAAAATGAGTTAAAATGAAAGAGTTACGCGATCTTGAAAATTCACTTAAGTGAATAGTAACTCTGGTTTTCCGGATAGGCCGATGATTAAAGTTGGCTTTCGGAATGTATCGGACTCCGTTCATAGTGGTCCAATAGCTCATTTTCGACTGTCCGATTATTCTGGACTCGATGGCACTGACGGAATTTGGATCTGACGCACGGTTTTCGAGAAAAGCCTACTTGGTGGTTGAGGGACCAAATTGTAATTAAAAATATGAACGGTAAAGGGGTCTATTGATCTGCAAATCGGCAATTAACTCGAACGAAACAAAATCGTGAGTTCGATGCCTCGGCAGTGCTCATCGCGCTGGCGCAATCCGTTTGGAAATCTGACGGACGGATCGTAAGATATAGCACGTTTTCCGAGGAAGGGTTAAAATGTCACTTTTGGTATTTCAAGAGGAATCCCTATATTTTATGTACCAAACTGCACGACATTGGACCTGGAGGTACTTACGCGCATAATACACTCGCTGTGAGGGACTCAACTAAAAATAGTTGGTGTTGGTGGGCTAAAGTGCGATTTGCCAACCTATATATATATTGGTGGTCTTAGGGTTTCCTCTACACAAACCCTAACCCTAGCCACCATTCGACACCCTAGAACCCCAGCCGACCTCCCTCATCCCTGTGAGTGCGCCGCGTGCCTCCCCGCCGCCGGCGACTGAGCCCCGGCCGGCCAACCGCCGCCGCCACCCCCCCTGCACGCCGCCGCGACCGCCGGAACCGATCTGCACCAACCTTGGTGCAGATCTGGCCGTGGGGAGCTCGGCCTCTTTCCCGCGCGTCGCCGCCGCTCGGGACCTGTCGGGCCACCCTCCTCCTACCTCAGGCGACCCCCACCGCCGCCGCCTCGAGGTGCCCCGACGTCGGCCGTGGCCGCTGGAACCACCCGAGCTCGAGCCCGAAATCTGTGCGGGAGCGGGTCGGATTAACATCACCACCGCCGCCCTCCACCGTCGACCAACCGGAGCATCGGCCCCCCTGACCCTCCCGCATCCGTCGTCTGCCGACGGGACCCGCCGCCAGAGCCGCCGCCCGCCGGGAGACGAAGGCTCGGCCTAGGGCTCCGCCCGAGCTAGGGCATCACCGCCACCGCCTCTGGCCGCCTCCCGCCGCCGGCTACTGTGTGCGGCGACCTCCACCGGTCGGCCGCACCTGCCTCCCGCCGGCACTCCCGCCGCCGTGCCGCCGCCGGCCGTGCCCTAGCTCCCTCAGCCCGGTAAGCCTTGTTGAATGCAGACTGCACACTGTTTTAGGTTTGGGTTGACATTCCGATGATCCCGAGGCTGTCCCGATGCCTCCGGAGGTGAGCACGGCGATCGTCAGTCAGTGCTGAGCGTGATGCTCACCTCCATTGTGGTCAGCACCTCCCGGATCCGCGGAATAAGCGCGATAATCGTGCTGTGCGCATAGTTCGCTGAAGTTCGCGTCGCACCCGCACGCTCCACAGTGTCCGGTTGTGCTCCGAAGTGTGAGCACGGCCTCCGGCATGTCGAGACCTATCAGTGTGTGTCTCGGCTGACCCCGAATACCCTCAGTTTGTCGTAACGACCCATCGTGTCCGTTAAATCACATAAAATAATATGATTTTATGGAAAGTTGAGGGCTTTTATGTAATTTTATACCGCGTGGTTCCTGTGGGCAGTATGTATGAACTACGTGTGACCGTGGACTGATTGTCCAAGGTCCGCTGTCCTTCGTTGGTCCGAAGATGGGTTTTCAGAGCGTTTCCCGAAGAAATCCGTCGGCGAAACGTGGTTTTCGGCTCGGAAACTTCCGACGCAATGTGTGTGACTTGTGGGCTGCCGCTGAGCCTTGTTGGCTGGTTGTCTCGGCCATCTTGAGTATTCGGAGATGCCCGGTGAGCGGCAGTGGGTTCCGGTGTCGAGATCGACACTTACGGGAACCCGGATCGGAACGATTGTCCGACGATGATCGTTCCGATGTTCGATCTTGTGCTTGCTGCCCAAACACCCAAAGGGATGTGTTTTTGGGGCAGTGGTTGACTCGTGGCATGAGTCGGTGAGTTTTGGGACACTCCGTGAGTCCCGGCGGAGTCCCGGTATGATTTTGGGACTTCCGGCGAGTTACGGTAATCAGCTTTGGGAAAACCGATTCCCGTGGGATCGTGTGTGGGCTTGTGAGTTAGCATTTCTTATATGTGGGTTAGATACTAACCCGGTGGACCCTCCGTAGGTCCGGTTGACGATCCTCCACAGTCGGGAGACAGACGCGATATTCGCACAGGTGGGTACTTCGATCCGAAGTTGGTTTAGTGGTGCATGCTCGGTGACGTTCCTTCCACTCTCCCTTTTTATACTTCGTATACATATATGCATGTGATAGTGAGCTAGCACCTTGTGATCTCTACTTGCATTCTTTACTTGTTCTAGCAGTAGAGTAGATATGATTACATCTGTATCTGAGATGATTTTCTCGTGACCTTCTTGGTCGGTTTCTTGACACGGTTGTCTGATGACCTATACGGTCGGTATACCCGGAGGGGTGGATTATTGGCTGTTTGCCAACATTTATTGGTCATACTTGCATTGATCGCCATTACTCTTGCGCATTTCGCGAACACCAGCGGTTGATCCCCGCAAGAGGGTGTTCTTTTCCGGAAAAGTGGTCGTACGTCCGACCCGTGAGCTCAGTTGGGCACTTATATGCTGGCAGAGTAGGAGTGGCATGAGCCTGAGGTCTGCGGACTGGCTAGATTGGGTATATTTGCTGTATTCATTTATTGATGCATGTCATTTACAGTAGCACTAGTGCAGTTGTACCTTGTTTCCCTTCTTTCATGGCTACTGTATTGTTGTATCTATCTATCTCCTGGTTATCGGTGTGTACGCTTGCCTTCGTCGGCTTGCGGTACCCACTGGGAGGGAGAGACATGTTTACATGTTCTCATCCCCCCCCCCCCACCATTTTTCAGGTAGCTCTGGTGGGGAGTTCAGTTCGTGGGTTCGACGCGAGGACGATCTAGCTAGACTGCATTAGCGGTCATCACCCTGGTTATGTTTCTTTTATCTGCATTAGTAGTTAGATAAAGAAATGGTTCAGTTAGATGATCATGATTTATGCCTGATTAATGATGAATCGTATAAGATGATGACTTATTACGCATGAGATTGGATTTTAGTTTCTATTATCAGCATTTGACTCGTGTTTTATCGTGTGGGTGTCTACCCATCGTGGTAGCTGGATTTCAAAATGAAGTTCCGTGTTGGAACAGTTTTAAAAGGTTTTTCGTGATTTTGATTTAATGCTTATTAGAATTCGAAAACAAAGCTTTCGAGTGGAAAGCAATTTTGATAGGATGTTTGTTGTACTGTGCATTGCATCCTTCGCTTAAGGAGTGCTTAGAGGCATGTAGGGATGGCGGAATGCAAATATATTCTATGTTGTATCTTGTGGATTATTGTGAATGCAAGTGTGATTGTGATCCTGTTGTATGATGTTGGTACGCCGTGCAAATACAGGGGAGACTCTGTCCGTATAGATAGAGGTGCCTGTATTTGTGGCGGGTCTGTTCACTGCGCGGGCTAGGCTTTAAAAAAAAAAAAATTGACCCGTTTTCCGCATCTAAACTAGCCCGGGGCGTGACAACAGAACAGTATACGTATCTGAGCTATACGGGGGTACGGGTGAGACGGAGGGGTACGAGGGGCATTTTCATCACGCGGCGAAAAATCCGGACCGAATCTGTAAAATCGAAAAAGGCGAAAGCTCAAAACTAGTAGATTTTTTATGCAAATTGGCCGTAATATATTAAAATACAAATATATATTTGTAATATATATTACAAATAAATAATACATATATATAAAGTATTGTATTACAAATATTTATTACAAATATATATTTATAATATATATCACAAATAAATAATACATATATATATTATAAATGAATGACTATAATAAATTTCAATTTTCAAATTTATTAAGTTTTTTCAGGTTCAAATATTTATTAAATTATTGGATAGAAAAATAATTGCAATTTGTATCAGGTTAATTGACACTATTAGTGAGGTCGAATGTAGAGATTGAAAAAAAATTTGGTATCTCATCAATAGAATACGATTTCTGTTTCGAATGAAAGCTATTAGGAAACGAAACAACAACTCAATAATATAACATCACAAAAGAAACAATGGTACATTTAGTCATGCAACTTAAAATTGGGGGCATCACTTTTCTCCTACAAGCACAAAGATTTATATCTATCACATGTACGCAAAAAAATATGCCTTGAATAGATATATAGTATCACTAAAAGAAGAAGTTACTGATTGGCCAGAGAAGAAAGCAGTGACTTCTATCAAAGACCAACTTAGATGCTATAAGTACAATATTTTTTTAATAAAATAAATAAAAATGACTTTATATATATATTTTTTTAAGAAATTACAGTATCTTATATTTATAATAATTTGTTTTATTGTACATATGCAGTTGTTGGGCTTTTGCAACAACTTATAAAATTGAAAGCACTTATAAAATTAAAAGAAAAAAGTTGGTTGATTTGTTGGTGTAACAACTTCTTGATTGCGCCGATACTAATCTGAAAAATAATCAAGTGGCGAAAGTGGGAACATGTTCTTGTCATTTGAGCATATACTAAAGAATAGTGAAATAACCAGCTGGCATACCTATCCATTCAAGGGATATAAAGCAAATATATATTTATTTATATAGTTATATTTGTAATATATTATATTACAAATATATTACAAATATATATTTGTAATATATATTACAAATAAATTATACATGGCTGTATTACAATTGTCCTTGAGTAGAGCTTCCAGTATCGCCCACGAAATGACTAGTCAAAATATTTGATCAGTTCATTATCCGACGTTGCTAATATTAAATAATTTTGAAAAACAAATTTCATGGATATATCTGCTTTGTCTCTCTTTTTTGTTGTTTTCATAGTTTTTCTATTCTAGCAACAATTTTTTGGCCAGAAAATTGTAAGTCTACAAAATAGCTTGCACGGTTCCAAATACGAAATCGACGATTCCATAGGCTTCACATACACAATACATTTTTATTTATTTATATTACAAATATATATTTATTTATAGTTGTAATACATGTAAGGTGCTCCTATACTTTATTGTTTTAAATGATGTTTTCTTATTATTATTTTATCGTCTAAATTTAATCTTTCTTCGGTTGTGACCTATAATAGCAGGTCATTTGATGACTTTCACTATGATATAGATAAGGTCAAGTTACGGAATAAGAAATGACTTTCACTATGATATAGATGAGGTCAAGCTACGGAAACTTATTGATACAGGCCTAGTTTTTTGAAGGTTATATTGAATTATTAGAAATTCGTGAGGCCAACTATCGAATTATTAGAAATTCTTGAGGCACTTGCTGGGGGAAAAAGAATATATGAAACTAAAGAGAGGTCCAGAGATTCCTTAACATTTGATAAAAAGTGCCGATTTTTTGTCCATCGATACAATTATGTATGATCAAAAAATTCTGTAAATCCTTTTGCTTGCTTTGTTATTCTTGAGGCACTTGCTGAGGGGAAAAAAAATATGAAACTAAAGAGAGGTGCACCCTACAAGGGGTGTGATTTGCTGGGGGGAAAAGAATATATGAAACTAAAGAGAGGTGTACTCTACAAGGGGTGTGATTGCAGCATTCGTTTCTTAGTCTTTTTTTTACTGTTTTCATAGTTTTTCTATTCTAGCAATGATTTTATGGCCAGAAAATTGCAAGTCTACAAAACAGCTTGCATGTTTCCAAATATGAAATCGACGGTTCCATAAACTTCACATACACAATACATTTTTATTTATTTACATTACAAATATATATATATATATATATATATATAGATATATATATATATATATATATAGAGTAGGGCTATTGTGCTATTAATAGCACAATAGCCCTTGTGCTATAGACTTTTTAGCCATCCATCAATTTTGATGGGTGGTTGAGATGAGAGAGAGAAGAGAAATTGGATGTCTCAATTTCTCTTCTCTTTGAATTTCTCTTCAATTTTTCTTCTCTTTCTCATCTCAACCACCCATCAAAATTGATGGGTGGCTAAAAAGTCTATAGCACAAGCCCTACTCTATATATATATATATATATATATATATATATAGTTGTAATACATATAGGGTGCTCCTATACTTTATTTTTTAAATGATGTTTACTTATTATTATTTTATCATCTAAATTTAATCATCTTCGGTTGTGACCTATAATTTGATGACTTTCACTATGATATAGATGAGGTCAAGCTACGGAAAAAGAAATGACTTTCACTATGATATAAATGAGGTCAAGTTATGAAAACTTATTGATACACGCCTAGTTTTGGCGTGTGTACAAGGAGAAATTTTTGAAGATCATATCTGATTATTAGAAATTCTTGAGGCCGACTATTGGATTATTAGAAATTCTTGAGGCACTTGCTGGGAGAAAAAGAATATATGAAACTAAAGAGAGGTGTACTCTACAAGGGGTGTGATTGCAGCATTCGTTTCTTAGTTGGCTACTTTATTATAAGATATTTTATTTTATTTTATTTTATTGAACTATATATAGTATAATATTTTTATACTTAAGAATAATAATTTTATTCTTATTGACAGGGATTAGTATTCATCGGGCACACAACATATATTGATATACGATGTGTGTTCTTAACTACTTGATACCATGGTTCTTTTGATACTTTAAAGCAACGTTTGGATACCCTTAAATTGTCCCGTAGAAAAGTTATCGTATGAAGTATTTGGAAAACACAAAAGAATAAATAATTTTTGGAGTATAGTTAAACTATACTCCAATACTCCAAAAAAAAGTGTAAAATAACAATCCACTCCAACCAAGAAAAAAAAAAGCTACCATTCTTGGCCTCCCTCCCCCTAAAACATGTCAAATTTTAAATTTTAAATTTCAAGATAAAAATTTAAATAGTAAATATTAATTAAGGAATAGTAATAAACCTTCTCTAGTCTTGCCATTTGCAAGTATTACAAATTTAGTTTATGAAACCTAGAAGAAGAGTCTCTCTTGATTAGTTGGCGTTACTAGCTGTGATATATACTGGACTTCGGCAAAAAATGACAAAGTTACAATTTAGGCTACTAGTTAACATGTTACGAGAGTATTGAATTGAGTTAGAACAGTTAGCGCAAATTTGAAGCAAAAACAGACTCAAAAATTGAATTCTGGATGATTCTAAGTTTTTGGAGACTTTCAGGACGCCCGAAACAGGTTTTGGGTTTCAGGCCATGATTCTGAATGGCTAGTTTCACTGTAGCAATCCGAATTTAGGTCGGGGATTAAGTAAGTGGATTTGATGACTCAGCAAGATGACTCATTAAAATCAATAATTACACATTTTGGACGCAGGAACCGGGTACCCGAAAAAGAGGAGTCGAACGTCCGAAAGAGGGATTTCGGACGATCGGGTGCAATATGGGCCATCTGAAATGGCCAAATAGGAAGTTTCGGACGCCCCAATTAAGGAATCTGACACCACAAATGTCCCATTCTGCTGAAATATGATTTTTTTTAATGTTGTGGGCTTATGTCCAATTATAACCATATATTTGATTGGTTGAGGGGCTATTTTCCCTATTTTGGCATGCAGAGAGAGAGAAGTGAATGTGAGAAAGATAGAGAGAGGGAGAAGAAAAAGAAAGAGCTTAAGTCGAGTTTCGATCGACACGGCGAGTTCGAAAACGCAATTCACAGGTAGGTAAAATATGAATTGGAATTTCAATTTCGATTTTTGTAATGATGATTTTTGCGGTAAATGATACCGATACAATTGTGTTTTAGAAGACGATTTTGCCGTGATATTTTGGTGATCCTAGTGCTAAGCCTTTCCTTCATAGTTTTCCTTCGAGACACCAATTGAGGTGGGTTCCAGATCGCTGAACATGACAGACTCCTCACTTTGTCTATTTTATTATTTTGTAATCCTACCATGCTTGTTTGTAGTACTATTTATTGATTTTATTATTACCTGTCTATAAATTTATGTGGTAGATGATTATTTGATAGTACCATGACTTGTGTAATTGATTCTAGTTATACATTGTCCTGTTGAGATCCTAATATACATGCAAAATTGTAAAACTTTTAAAATAATTACAGACAGTGTCACGCCTCGGGCTAGTTTTAGAAGCGGAAATACGTGCCAATTTTTTTTTTTTGAAAGCCTAGCCCGCGCCAAGTACAGACCCGCCACAAATACAGGTCCTACTGTCTACACGGACAGAGCCTCCCCTGTATTTGCACGGCGTACACACGATACAAACAGGATCACAATCACCATTCATTCATCACACAAACAATAATCACAAAGACCAAAGCATACAGCTAACCGTCCTTAACAATTGCATGTATCTAAACAAGTCCTTAGGCGAAGGATGATGCGATGCACAAACAACAGATCATTCTATAAAAATGCTTCTTACCCAGAAAATTTACTTTGAAACCCTAATCTCAATCATTTAAAGATCATTTTAAAACTGTTCTCCACACGAGAACTCTCTTTTGAAAACCAAAAGCCGATCGAACGAAAGCCGTTTGATAACCGTTTCCCACACGAAAACCTTATTTGAAAACTGCTACCACGAGGGGTAGAAATCCAAGATACACAGATGACCACAAAGCACGGCAATAACCAAAACCACAAGAACGATATACTAAAGCATAATCATCCACAAAAACATGCGAAGCATGCAATAATAACGCTCGACAAAGGCTAAACAGCCAAGCGGCGCGCCAAAACAGTAAATCGAGGTGAGCACGGTGATCAGCGCGTTGCCACGATCATCGTGCTCACCTTCTCGAGGTTCGGGAGGCAGCCAGAGGCTCGGGGCTATGCATGCAGCCCTAACCGAGCAAAGACCAAGCCCTGCCGGAGCAAGCATGCTCCGGCCGGCTGCCGGCTGACATGCAGTGCGCGCGGCGGCTCAGGTCGGACGCGGGGTAGGTGGGGAAGGGGGAGCTCACCTCAACTGGCGGCGGTGGCGCGGGGAGAGCTCCAGCTCTCGGGCGGCTAGGGCACGCCAGCTCCGGCAACGAACGGCGGCGGCGGTCGGGACGGCGAGCACCGGCAAGAGGGGCTCGCCGGAAGTCGGGTAGGTGGTGACCGCGACAAGAAAAGGCGACGGCGGCGACGGCCCAAGGCTCTCGGCCGCGGCTGCCCTAGCAGCCCTAGCGGCAACAGCGGCGGCTGCGGCGGCGCACCGGCGGCACGGGGGGCGGCCGGGGAGGAAGGCGACGGTGGCAGCGGTCCTCCCGAGGCTGGCCGGAGGTCGCTGTGCCGGCGGGAGGCGGCGGCAGCTCGGGACAAGTTCTCACTGCCCGCACTCCCCCAACAGCAGCTCGCGGCGGCGGCGGCGCGGCGGCGCTCGGTGGCAGCTCCGGACGGCGGGGCAACGTCGCCGGAGGCTGTGCACCCTCAGGGGAAGACCCTAGGCATGGGTTCACCCTGGGTGCACACAGCAAGGGGGGAAGAAGAAGAAGAAGAGAGAGAGAGAGAGAGAGAGAGAGAGAGAGAGTTGGCCGGAGCTCCCCGCCGGCTATGGGAGGTCGGCGGCGCACAGGGAGGAGAGCAGGGAGCTGTGGAGAGGAGTGGACACCAGCTGGGGGGAGCTAAGGGACCAAAACACAAGAAATAATGGTCCCCCCCCCCCCCCCAACACACACTAATAACAAGGTGTAAAAAATACAAATAAGCCCTCGAAACCAGGGAAATTCATCCCGAGTCCCTCACAGCAAGTGTAAAACGCACGGACACCCCTTCACACTCGATTTCACGCAAAACGATGCATTAAACAAGGTCCACTTCGCGAAAAGATCAAAACATGCAATACGACCTCTCGGCGACGATCCTGCGATATCTCACGATCCGTCGGTCGCATGCGCAAACGGATCACGCCATCACGTTCAGCACTGCCGGGACATTGAACCTATCATTTTGAATCTTCAGAAACGGTCACCGATTTGCGACACAACCCATCCTCTCTCCTCCAACAACAAACACAATAACCAAAATACATATATATATACGTATATGCACTTATATATATATATATATATATATATATATATATATATATATATATATATATATATATATATATATATATATATATATATATATATATATACCTATATATATATATATATATATATATATATATATATATATACCTATACATATATATACAAATACATAGTAGAGAGAGAGAAAACACAAAGAATTCAAATTCAAAAAAGTTTGAATTCCTACAGACAGGCAGTAAGACTCATGACCTATGATTAGGATTGAGGATACTTGGATTATTGATCGTGACATATATCTATGACTATGGACAATTGGATAGTGATTGTGATCTTTTTTATCATTAGTCATGATTATAGCCTAGAAGGCCAAAATAAGCTTGACAGATGATAGTGACTTATGATACTCGGTGGAGTCGCTCCTCAGAAGTGCCACTCCAGAGGCTAGCTGATATAGATGTGTTAGGTACCCTACGTGTTGACTGCACACCTGCGGAAGTGTGGTTCGGGCAGCAGGCAGGCGCAGGCTTGACCAAACATATGAGATGGTCGTGATGATTAGGTCTTACGACTTTGCTTATTTGATATCCAGTTGACACATGATGATGTTGATAGAGATATGATTTTTCCAATGATATTTTCGTTGTTTATTTACTTCTATCACCACCGTAGAGGCATGATAGTATTGTATTTATTTGTTCATTTCATATCATGCTCAGTTACTCGCGTTTTACCACTCATTTACTATGCTTGCCTCTGATAGACCTAGTGGTGTAGGTCGTCGTTGTCGTCGACTGTACCCACTAGGAACTATTGATTATAGTTCTCACTCCCTCCTTCATTGATTGTTTTTCACATGCTTAGCACCAGTTCCTGATCAAGGTAAGGAGACAGCGAGGTAGATAGCATCTTCTACCCTGATGTGCAGTAGCTAGTGGAGGACCTTGATGGATATCCTATATGTATAGCAACATTGTACGTGTTGTATTGGTGGATTAGTGTGAGTTGTATTGTATTTATATGTGATGTGTGAGAGGTGATGTATATGTGTGATTTATGTGGTCTTGTGAGATGATAGTTATGCTTTTACATATGCTGCAATACCTGTGTTGTGTTTATACCACTCTGATATCTGATTAGTTATCGACTGCTAGGAAACTGTTGTATGTTAGTTGTAGCCTCCTAAGAATGGAGAGATTGTGGTTGTACCCTTCGGGTGTATGGGGTGCGTCTCCTGCATCTGGCTGATCTATTGACGCGCCAGTGGCTTCCGCTATAATCCGGGGCATGACACTAGCTTTGCCTGGTAGATCATTGAGGACATTGGTTAACTTCAGAGTTGATGATGAAAAAAGCAAGAACAAATCGCAGATAGAGTAGGAGATCATTTATTTATATAACTATAATTTTCTTTTAGGATATAAAAGATTGCTGTAGTACATATTCTCTCTAGTGCTGTTGCAACTGATAAGAATGCGATACATGAAGTTCTCTTTAAAACTTGATGTCAATCTACCAAGTAACAACAATTTTTTAGTCAGCCCACATCAATCAAAAATATGAGTTTTGAGTTTCTTTTTTATCTTTTCTACTCTTGTTATTTACAACACGACTTCTTGTGTGTCATCTCTATGTTACATTGTACATAGTTTCGTAGGTTGAATGAATTTGTATCAAGATTGCATCATGTAATAATGCGTACAATTGCCAAACTTGAGCAGAAATTAGAAGGTAATCAGTCCTACTCTGTTGTCAAAAGAAAGTTGCCTACAAGGTCCAGTTGTTTAGTTTGTGCCTGGTGTATGGTTTTTATCTATGCATGTTTTTTTGTTTTAAATGCATCTTATTTATTTATCTTTTTGTCATTTGCATTGTGGGTTATAAAATTTCAAATCTTAAGCTTCAGCCTAGAAAATTACTTTGAAAACTCTTTGTTAATGTTAATGTAATCTCATCAGTGGCATGTAGCTATAGTTCGAATACATGAAAATGACTGACATTAAGACTGCATTAAGGTCGTAGTTGGTAGTGGGGAGCCAAGTAAGTTTTTTATTGGGTGATACAATACGTCTGATTGTTTCAGAAAGACCAGAGGATTTTTTTTTTGAGAAAATGATAGCATGCTACCGCTTTATTCAATTAGAAAGTGAACTCAGCTACAAAGTGAGGCAACCAGGCCTCTTAAGAAAGAGAGAGAGAGAGAGAGAGAGAGAGAGAGAGAGAGAGAGAGAGAGAGGAGAGAGAGAGAGAGAGACAAAGATCCTTCTATATTGTCATCATGCATCCTTTAATATTTCTTGATCATTTTACTAATATTAGTCACTTTGAATTGTTGAAATATAAACTTAGGCGGTCAATTGCAAATTTTTTAAAGTTTAGGCGAAAAATATAAAATTTTAAGGTTTAGATGGCTATCTGCAAACAAGTGATCTTTCAAGTAATTTTAGTGCATTTAGCTCTTTTTTTTTGCCTTTTCTGGGTGTTCCTTTCAACATATCACCATGACCTTGAAAGGGACAATGCAAACAATCTAAAGGGGATTTGATGGACCCCAATTGTCACGCCCCGAGCCCACAGCAGAAGCACTCATCGGGCACGTGCACCAGACCGGCCGAACGGACGGAGTTTCCTCTATCCGCCCAAGGCGTCACAAGCATATATACGCAACACATTTCAAATAGGAATTGAATATATGGATTGCATAAGGAAAGCATCACAAGATATAGAGTAAATACTACTTCTATTACATCTTTTCCATTCAATTACATACAAAGTTTTTCTTTTCAATGTACAATTCAAAATGAGCTTTACATTTTCTTTCATTACATTGCTCCAAAATGGGGTACAACTAGAAAAATAACAAAATAAAATGGAAGGACGCTATCTACTGAGCTACGCCCCTTTCTCGCTCCGCCGCATCGTTCGCAGACGGATCTGAAAAATATGGGGGTGAGAACTATAAACATACTTCCCAGTGGGTACGGCCATCCAAGAAAAAAGCTCGACCCACCGGGCCCAAAGGAGGCAACATAAGTATGAGTTAGTTCAATATATATATAAATATACGCTAAATTACATAAAACCCCCTATCAATACCCGTGAAATATGATTTTTTTTAATGTTGTGGGCTTATGTCCAATTATAACCATATATTTGATTGGTTGAGGGGCTATTTTCCCTATTTTGGCATGCAGAGAGAGAGAAGTGAATGTGAGAAAGATAGAGAGAGGGAGAAGAAAAAGAAAGAGCTTAAGTCGAGTTTCGATCGACACGGCGAGTTCGAAAACGCAATTCACAGGTAGGTAAAATATGAATTGGAATTTCAATTTCGATTTTTGTAATGATGATTTTTGCGGTAAATGATACCGATACAATTGTGTTTTAGAAGACGATTTTGCCGTGATATTTTGGTGATCCTAGTGCTAAGCCTTTCCTTCATAGTTTTCCTTCGAGACACCAATTGAGGTGGGTTCCAGATCGCTGAACATGACAGACTCCTCACTTTGTCTATTTTATTATTTTGTAATCCTACCATGCTTGTTTGTAGTACTATTTATTGATTTTATTATTACCTGTCTATAAATTTATGTGGTAGATGATTATTTGATAGTACCATGACTTGTGTAATTGATTCTAGTTATACATTGTCCTGTTGAGATCCTAATATACATGCAAAATTGTAAAACTTTTAAAATAATTACAGACAGTGTCACGCCCCGGGCTAGTTTTAGAAGCGGAAATACGTGCCAATTTTTTTTTTTTGAAAGCCTAGCCCGCGCCAAGTACAGACCCGCCACAAATACAGGTCCTACTGTCTACACGGACAGAGCCTCCCCTGTATTTGCACGGCGTACACACGATACAAACAGGATCACAATCACCATTCATTCATCACACAAACAATAATCACAAAGACCAAAGCATACAGCTAACCGTCCTTAACAATTGCATGTATCTAAACAAGTCCTTAGGCGAAGGATGATGCGATGCACAAACAACAGATCATTCTATAAAAATGCTTCTTACCCAGAAAATTTACTTTGAAACCCTAATCTCAATCATTTAAAGATCATTTTAAAACTGTTCTCCACACGAGAACTCTCTTTTGAAAACCAAAAGCCGATCGAACGAAAGCCGTTTGATAACCGTTTCCCACACGAAAACCTTATTTGAAAACTGCTACCACGAGGGGTAGAAATCCAAGAGATACACAGATGACCACAAAGCACGGCAATAACCAAAACCACAAGAACGATATACTAAAGCATAATCATCCACAAAAACATGCGAAGCATGCAATAATAACGCTCGACAAAGGCTAAACAGCCAAGCGGCGCGCCAAAACAGTAAATCGAGGTGAGCACGGTGATCAGCGCGTTGCCACGATCATCGTGCTCACCTTCTCGAGGTTCGGGAGGCAGCCAGAGGCTCGGGGCTATGCATGCAGCCCTAACCGAGCAAAGACCAAGCCCTGCCGGAGCAAGCATGCTCCGGCCGGCTGCCGGCTGACATGCAGTGCGCGCGGCGGCTCAGGTCGGACGCGGGGTAGGTGGGGAAGGGGGAGCTCACCTCAACTGGCGGCGGTGGCGCGGGGAGAGCTCCAGCTCTCGGGCGGCTAGGGCACGCCAGCTCCGGCAACGAACGGCGGCGGCGGTCGGGACGGCGAGCACCGGCAAGAGGGGCTCGCCGGAAGTCGGGTAGGTGGTGACCGCGACAAGAAAAGGCGACGGCGGCGACGGCCCAAGGCTCTCGGCCGCGGCTGCCCTAGCAGCCCTAGCGGCAACAGCGGCGGCTGCGGCGGCGCACCGGCGGCACGGGGGCGGCCGGGGAGGAAGGCGACGGTGGCAGCGGTCCTCCCGAGGCTGGCCGGAGGTCGCTGTGCCGGCGGGAGGCGGCGGCAGCTCGGGACAAGTTCTCACTGCCCGCACTCCCCCAACAGCAGCTCGCGGCGGCGCGGCGGCGCTCGGTGGCAGCTCCGGACGGCGGGGCAACGTCGCCGGAGGCTGTGCACCCTCAGGGGAAGACCCTAGGCATGGGTTCACCCTGGGTGCACACAGCAAGGGGAAGAAGAAGAAGAGCAAGAGAGAGAAGAGAGAGAGAGAGAGTTGGCCGGAGCTCCCCGCCGGCTATGGGAGGTCGGCGGCGCACAGGGAGGAGAGCAGGGAGCTGTGGAGAGGAGTGGACACCAGCTGGGGGGAGCTAAGGGAACAAAACACAAGAAATAATGGTCCCCCCCCCCCAACACACACTAATAACAAGGTGTAAAAATACAAATAAGCCCTCGAAACCAGGGAAATTCATCCCGAGTCCCTCACAGCAAGTGTAAAACGCACGGACACCCCTTCACACTCGATTTCACGCAAAACGATGCATTAAACAAGGTCCACTTCGCGAAAAGATCAAAACATGCAATACGACCTCTCGGCGACGATCCTGCGATATCTCACGATCCGTCGGTCGCATGCGCAAACGGATCACGCCATCACGTTCAGCACTGCCGGGACATTGAACCTATCATTTTGAATCTTCAGAAACGGTCGCCGATTTGCGACACAACCCATCCTCTCTCCTCCAACAACAAACACAATAACCAAAATACATATATATATACGTATATGCACTTATATATATATATATATATATATATATATATATATATATATATATATATATATATACCTATATATATATATATATATATATATATATATATATATATATATACCTATATATATATATATATATATATATATATATATATACCTATACATATATATACAAATACATAGTAGAGAGAGAGAAAACACAAAGAATTCAAATTCAAAAAAGTTTGAATTCCTACAGACAGGCAGTAAGACTCATGACCTATGATTAGGATTGAGGATACTTGGATTATTGATCGTGACATATATCTATGACTATGGACAATTGGATAGTGATTGTGATCTTTTTTATCATTAGTCATGATTATAGCCTAGAAGGCCAAAATAAGCTTGACAGATGATAGTGACTTATGATACTCGGTGGAGTCGCTCCTCAGAAGTGCCACTCCAGAGGCTAGCTGATATAGATGTGTTAGGTACCCTACGTGTTGACTGCACACCTGCGGAAGTGTGGTTCGGGCAGCAGGCAGGCGCAGGCTTGACCAAACATATGAGATGGTCGTGATGATTAGGTCTTACGACTTTGCTTATTTGATATCCAGTTGACACATGATGATGTTGATAGAGATATGATTTTTCCAATGATATTTTCGTTGTTTATTTACTTCTATCACCACCGTAGAGGCATGATAGTATTGTATTTATTTGTTCATTTCATATCATGCTCAGTTACTCGCGTTTTACCACTCATTTACTATGCTTGCCTCTGATAGACCTAGTGGTGTAGGTCGTCGTTGTCGTCGACTGTACCCACTAGGAACTATTGATTATAGTTCTCACTCCCTCCTTCATTGATTGTTTTTCACATGCTTAGCACCAGTTCCTGATCAAGGTAAGGAGACAGCGAGGTAGATAGCATCTTCTACCCTGATGTGCAGTAGCTAGTGGAGGACCTTGATGGATATCCTATATGTATAGCAACATTGTACGTGTTGTATTGGTGGATTAGTGTGAGTTGTATTGTATTTATATGTGATGTGTGAGAGGTGATGTATATGTGTGATTTATGTGGTCTTGTGAGATGATAGTTATGCTTTTACATATGCTGCAATACCTGTGTTGTGTTTATACCACTCTGATATCTGATTAGTTATCGACTGCTAGGAAACTGTTGTATGTTAGTTGTAGCCTCCTAAGAATGGAGAGATTGTGGTTGTACCCTTCGGGTGTATGGGGTGCGTCTCCTGCATCTGGCTGATCTATTGACGCGCCAGTGGCTTCCGCTATAATCCGGGGCATGACACTAGCTTTGCCTGGTAGATCATTGAGGACATTGGTTAACTTCAGAGTTGATGATGAAAAAAGCAAGAACAAATCGCAGATAGAGTAGGAGATCATTTATTTATATAACTATAATTTTCTTTTAGGATATAAAAGATTGCTGTAGTACATATTCTCTCTAGTGCTGTTGCAACTGATAAGAATGCGATACATGAAGTTCTCTTTAAAACTTGATGTCAATCTACCAAGTAACAACAATTTTTTAGTCAGCCCACATCAATCAAAAATATGAGTTTTGAGTTTCTTTTTTATCTTTTCTACTCTTGTTATTTACAACACGACTTCTTGTGTGTCATCTCTATGTTACATTGTACATAGTTTCGTAGGTTGAATGAATTTGTATCAAGATTGCATCATGTAATAATGCGTACAATTGCCAAACTTGAGCAGAAATTAGAAGGTAATCAGTCCTACTCTGTTGT
Organism: Puya raimondii; assembly: GCA_016920855.1. Lineage (NCBI taxonomy): Eukaryota > Viridiplantae > Streptophyta > Magnoliopsida > Poales > Bromeliaceae > Puya > Puya raimondii. Next base: position 80,208,705 of record JABWPP010000049.1, read on the forward strand.
CAAAAGAAAGTTGCCTACAAGGTCCAGTTGTTTAGTTTGTGCCTGGTGTATGGTTTTTATCTATGCATGTTTTTTTGTTTTAAATGCATCTTATTTATTTATCTTTTTGTCATTTGCATTGTGGGTTATAAAATTTCAAATCTTAAGCTTCAGCCTAGAAAATTACTTTGAAAACTCTTTGTTAATGTTAATGTAATCTCATCAGTGGCATGTAGCTATAGTTCGAATACATGAAAATGACTGACATTAAGACTGCATTAAGGTCGTAGTTGGTAGTGGGGAGCCAAGTAAGTTTTTTATTGGGTGATACAATACGTCTGATTGTTTCAGAAAGACCAGAGGATTTTTTTTTTGAGAAAATGATAGCATGCTACCGCTTTATTCAATTAGAAAGTGAACTCAGCTACAAAGTGAGGCAACCAGGCCTCTTAAGAAAGAGAGAGAGAGAGAGAGAGAGAGAGAGAGAGAGAGAGGAGAGAGAGAGAGAGAGAGACAAAGATCCTTCTATATTGTCATCATGCATCCTTTAATATTTCTTGATCATTTTACTAATATTAGTCACTTTGAATTGTTGAAATATAAACTTAGGCGGTCAATTGCAAATTTTTTAAAGTTTAGGCGAAAAATATAAAATTTTAAGGTTTAGATGGCTATCTGCAAACAAGTGATCTTTCAAGTAATTTTAGTGCATTTAGCTCTTTTTTTTTGCCTTTTCTGGGTGTTCCTTTCAACATATCACCATGACCTTGAAAGGGACAATGCAAACAATCTAAAGGGGATTTGATGGACCCCAATTGTCACGCCCCGAGCCCACAGCAGAAGCACTCATCGGCACGTGCACCAGACCGGCCGAACGGACGGAGTTTCCTCTATCCGCCCAAGGCGTCACAAGCATATATACGCAACACATTTCAAATAGGAATTGAATATATGGATTGCATAAGGAAAGCATCACAAGATATAGAGTAAATACTACTTCTATTACATCTTTTCCATTCAATTACATACAAAGTTTTTCTTTTCAATGTACAATTCAAAATGAGCTTTACATTTTCTTTCATTACATTGCTCCAAAATGGGGTACAACTAGAAAAATAACAAAATAAAATGGAAGGACGCTATCTACTGAGCTACGCCCCTTTCTCGCTCCGCCGCATCGTTCGCAGACGGATCTGAAAAATATGGGGGTGAGAACTATAAACATACTTCCCAGTGGGTACGGCCATCCAAGAAAAAAGCTCGACCCACCGGGCCCAAAGGAGGCAACATAAGTATGAGTTAGTTCAATATATATATAAATATACGCTAAATTACATAAAACCCCCTATCAATACCCGTTTTTTCACTTTCCCCCCTGTCATTCAAAAACCTACACTTTGCCCCCTTAAAAAAATAAAAAATGTTCATAGGGGGGTACGGTGTGACAAAATGACCAAATTGCCCTCATCTTCTTCATCTCCTCATCCCCAATCTTGCTCATCCAGGCAGTGGAGGAGGGCGAGGGCGTGTGTCTGGGCATGGACAGAGGGGTGGGCGAGGGCGAGGCGGCGGCCGAGGGAATGTGTGTGGGCATGGATGAGGGTTTTAGGGATATTTTGGGTATAAAAAATAAGATATAAACGGAACCGTAACGAAACGCTAACGGTGGGGGCTGAAATGAACATTTTTTATTTTTAAAGGGCGCAAAGTGTAGGTTTTTGAATGACAGGGCAGAAAGTGAAAAAGCGGTATTGACAGGGGTGTTTTTTATAATTTAGCCTACCTACTCATGTGACGTAAACTACATTTACTCACTAGGTTCCACATTTTAGTCACGCCATCCGACACACTCTTGAGTCAATCACGTGCGGAATCGCTGCCCTCAAATTAGCAATAGGTAACGGAATCGCCTTATCACTTAGCCATAAGTCCACAAGTCGTGGAATCGCCGCCTTCATTGAGTGCCGGGAAATGAAATCGCCATCCTCATATTTGCGCCAATTCATAGGTAGCGGAATCGCCGCTTTCGTAGGCTCATCAAGTGTGACGCCCCGGACTTTCCAGGGGGTCACCCATCCTAGGACTACTCCCGTCCTAGCACGCTCAACTCTCTCAACCTCTTGGGCCTAGCCACCACCCAAAATGCTTAAGCCGGGTTGAGAGGTTAGCCCTATTATATCTTTTATATAGGGCTACCTGGGGTGTCACAATCTCCCCCCTTTTAAGCCCTGACGTCCACGTCAGGCTCAGACTCACAAGTACCAGGCGGTGTGAGACTCATCTCGCTAGCCTAAACCGGGGGAGCCGCGCTCTACCCATAACTACACCTGGCTCAGCCGAGACTCATCACACACTTCCGGCTGGTAATTGGCTCTGATACCAACTGTGACGCCCCGGACTTCCCAGGGGGTCACCCATCCTAGGACTACTCCCGTCCTAGCATGCTCAACTCTCTCAACCTCTTGGGCCTAGCCACCACCCAAAATGCTTAAGCCGGGTTGAGAGGTTAGCCCTATTATATCTTTTATATAGGGCTACCTGGGGTGTCACATCAAGAGTCCATATGTTCCACCCTATGTGTTGCCCTTTCTAGGTTTAAAGTCTTTCATGTCCAAGTGGTCATTCTACCACTATGTTCTCCACCTATGTTCAATGACACTAGGTTCTCTATGTTCACATGTTGAGTTCTCTACCAACCTTAGAGAATGTCAACCTACATTTTTGTCCATATCATAGGAATGCTATGAAGCCATGCATGCATTTACATAATGAATGAGAATAGCATTTTAATATACATTTATCACATGCATGCATTTTACTCATACAACATACATAGGTAGTAAAATTTCTCATTTCAAGTAGCATATGCTTCTAACATACATATCTAATATTTAAACTATCATGCAACAATAAATCACTTGTTTTAGCTATTGCTCTCTAGACATGAGAGTTGACCAAGTCATTTCGGTGCAACACAACCCACCTTGGCTCTTTAGCACACTCCTACTCGCTCGTAGACACTTGCAATTAGGTCTTTCTCTTGGGCTACAAGCTTCCTTGCCCTAAATACAAGAAAAATGGTTCGTTACCATTTTCGAACCCTGAAACGATTTTATCTCTTGAAACTATATTGTCCCATATGATTTTCAATCCCTCAATTAGGATTTTAAAAGGTTAAATAATTTTTAAACCCCTCAAATCCAAAAATCCTCTTTTAACTTAGGGTTTTTCAAAATCCATGGCAAAATCCATTTTAAATGACTAATCTCTACAATTTGTAGACTAGAATAGCCTAGGGTTTTATAAAAATCCATTTACATGGTTTAAATACAAAACCCTAGCCTTAAATCCCGAAATCTCACCTTTGCCACAAGTTCCTCAAGCCGCTTCTTGCTCCAAGAAGATTGCTCCCACCTCCAATCTCTCCTCCAAGCTTGAGCTTACAAGCTTTAAGTGTTGGAGAGGCTCTACTAGAGAGAGAGAAAGAAGAGAGGGAGAGAGGGAAGAGAAAAGAAGTATTTTCTCTTATGTCCAAATGGGGAGAATGGCTGGGTTCTCCCTTATATAAAGGGGTTGCAATATTTGCGACTAACTCCCCCACATTTTCCTAATTACAAACCAGCCAAAACTGGTATTTCACAGCACTGCATACTGGTACCCGAATTGGCGTACCGAAACATGAGCAGTTAGTTCCAGTACCCACCAGCCAGTTCCTCAAAACCCGAACACTGAATTTTCAGAATTTTTATTGTGTTCAGTTACTCAGTGTTTCAGTACCGGTACATAGCGTATCGGTACCGGTACTCAGGTTTGAGTTTCTCAAAACCCGAACATTGGTTTTCCTCCATTTGTATTGTGTTTCGGTACCCAATTTTCAGTAACGGTATACAATATAAAATCTGCAGGTTAGGCAAAATTGACCCTCCGGAGTCCGTTTTCGCGCCCAGTTTATGCCGAAAAAATACGAATACTCTCCAAACCTCGTCGGAACTATTTGTATAGCCTTTTAGGCTTCTTTCCACTAGAACTCCACAACTCATGGAAGTTTGGTAAACTACATCCTTCCTTCCTTAAAAGGAGTTTTGTCCTCAAAACTAAAACCATACCTCAACTCGAATTGACGAAGAGGTGAGGGAAACTCTCCTTCATTGAGCTTTCCAGTTTTCAAGTGGCTTCATGTTCATCGTGATTGATCCATTGCACTTTAACATACGGAATTGTGCGGTTCCATAGTTTCTTCACCCCGTGAGCAAGAATGCATACCGGAAACTCCTCATACGACATGTCCTCTTGAAGCTCAAACGACTCATATTGAAGGACGTGGGCTGGATCATGTATATACATGCGGAGTGTGAAAACATCGAACACGTTGTGAACTCCCGCAAGCTTCGGTGGCAGCGCTAGTCAATACGCCAAAGGCCCTACACGCTCCAAAATCTCATACGGTCTAATATATCGGGAACTTAGCTTGCCCCAAACTCCAAACTGCTTGACCCCTCTCATGGGTGACACCTTCAAGAAGATGCGGTCACCCATCGTAAATTCCAAGTCTCGCCAACGCTTATCCGCATAACTTTTCTGTCGGGCTTGCTGTCAATAACCGTTGACGCGACGGACCTTTTCTTTTGTATCCTGCAAAACATCCAGTCCCAAGGTCATTCTCTCGCCGACCTCGCTCCAATGTATTGGAAACCGGCATTTCCTTCCATATAAGGCCTCAAATCGTGCCATACCAATACTTGCCTGATAGCTATTGCTATAAGCAAACTCCGCCATCGGCAAGTAGGTGTGCCACGCACCCTTGAAATCTATAACACACGCTCAGAGCATATCTTCCAAAATTTGATTTGTTCTCTCCGACTGATCGTCCGTTTGAGGACGGAAAGTCGTACTAAAATCGAGCCGTGTGCTCAATGCCTCATGCAAACTCTTCCAAAATTGAGATGCAAAACGGGAATCCCGATCCGACACGATTGATGTAGGAACCCCATGTAGACGCACAATCTCATCCAAATAGACTTGTGCCAACTTATCTCTCGACCAAGTAGTGTGGATCGGCAAGAAATGAACCGACTTCGTCAAACGGTCCACAACCACCCAAATCACATCGTGACCTCCTTGAGATCGAGGCAACCTCACGATGAAATCCATTGGTATATTCTCCCACTTCCATACCGGGATCGACAGATTTTACAATTTTCCTGCCGGGAGGCGATATTTCGCTTTCACTTGTTGGCACACCAAGCATTGTGCCACAAAGCGTCCAATATCTTTTTTCATGCCCGGCCACCAATAATGTATTTTCAGATCCTTATACATCTTGGTGCCGCCAGGATGAATAGCACACGAGGACGTATGAGCTTCCTCAAAATCTCCCCACGGATCTCCTCGCCCTTGGGCACGCACCAACGATCCCGAAATCGAAGAGTGCCTTCGAGTCCACACTAAACTCATCGGCTCGCCCACTCTCAATATCGCTCCGCACCTTTTGGAGTTCCGAATTCGAAGACTATTTTTCTTTTAGTCACTCCAACAAGGTCGGGCGAATGACAAGAGTCATAAGTGTAGCGGGGGCGCCCAGAGTCACGACTTTCAAGTCAAATTGCCGCATCTCCGCAATCAACCGCGGCTGAATTGTGATCATCGTTGCAAGGTTCTCTACGGATTTCCGACGGAGTGCATCGGCCACCACATTTGCTTTGCCTGGGTGGTACAAGACGGTTAGATCATAGTCTTTCAACAATTCCAACCACCTCCGTTGCCTCAAGTTCAACTCCTTTTGAGTTTCAAATTTTTTTGATCCGTATAAACCTCACAACGCTCTCCATACAAGTAGTGTCTCCAGAACTTAAATGCGAAGACCACCGCCGCTAACTCCAGGTCATGGGTGGGGTAGTTTTCCTTAGAACTCTTCAATTGGCGAGAGGCATATGCAATGACCTGCCCACGAAACATAAGCACACACCCAAGACCATATCGTGACGCATCGCTATACACCACAAAGTCCTCCCCCGCAATCGGCAAGGCAAGAACTGGAGCTGTGGTCAACCTCTCCTTCAGTTCCTTGAAACTTTGATCGCAATCATCGATCCATGCGGACTTGGTCCCGTTGCGGGTGAGGCACGTTAGCGGACCGGAGATCTTTGCGAATCTCTCCACGAACAGCCGGTAGTACCCTGCAAAGACCAAGAAAACTATGTACCTCGGTGATATTGGTAGGTCGGGGCCAATCTTTAATTACTTCAACTTTCTTCGGGTCCATGGATACACCATTTTTTGATATCACATGACCCAAGAAGGCGACCTCGCAGATCCAAAAGTCGCACTTCTTCAACTTGGCGTACAACTTGTTCTCCCGCAGAACTTGTAGCACTATTCAAAAATGCTCTTCATGTTGTTCATCACTCCGAGAGTAAACAAGAATGTCATCAATGAACACCACCACAAATTGATCCAACAATGGTTTGAATACACGGTTCATCAAATTCATAAACGCTGCCGGGGCATTAGTAAGCCCAAAAGACATAATCGTGAATTCGTAGTATCCGTATTGCGTCCTAAACACGGTCTTATGCACATTCTCTGGCTTAATCTTCAATTAGTGATAGCCGGACTGCAAGTTAATCTTATAAACTGAGACCCTTGTAGTTGATCAAACAGATTGTCAATGCGGGATAACGGATACTTATTCTTGATGGTCAGCTTGTTTAGTTCATGGTAGTCCACACACAACCGGAGCGAACCATCCTTTTTCTTAACAAATAGCACCGGAGCTCCCCAAGTTGATACACTCGGTTTGATGAAACTCTTGTCCAACAAGTCTTACAATTGAGCCTTCAACTCTTTCAACTCAGCCGGTGCCATTCTATACGGTGCCTTTGAAATTGGCGCGATTCCGTGGAGTAGATCTATAACAAATTCAATCTCCCGGTCCGGTGGCATTCCAGGTAACTCTGCCGGAAATACATCCAAAAATTCTCAGACTACTCGGATGTCGTCGAGTTCCAGAACCTCCTTCCATTCATCCACCACCGTCGCTAGGTAGGCAACACAGCCACTATTAATCAATTTTCTCGCATGCGACGTGGATACCGTAGTTGCAAAGAGTGAGCTTTTACACCCTCGATACACAAGCTCCTTTTGACCCGATTTCTTAAAAGAAACGACTCGGTCCTCACAATCAATCGTAGTATAGTACTTGAAGAGCCAATCCATTTCCAACACCAGGTTATACTCAATCATTCGATTCAACACCAGCAAATTCGTCGATATGATCCAATCCCCTACTCTAACAGGACAGGCACGACATATGTTTCTAACACAGAATGCATGCTCTGGTACTTGTACCCATCTAGTGTGCACGGTGTTTACTATATGTATTTCGTGAGTAGTAGCAAACGACCAACTAATGAATGAATGCGATGCTCCTGTGTCAAATAATGCTCTGCATCTTATGCTATTAAGTAAAACGATACCTGCCACGATGTCCTCAGGGGTAGAGGGCTCCTCCATTTGGGTCGCGAACACACGGCCACTCGGCGCTTGCCGCGAACCCTCAAGCTGTCCTGTCGGCGGCGCACGTCCCGCAGACATCGCTGCGAGTGGGATGCCCGCGAGCTACCTCGGTGAGGAGAGAGTCGATGCGACTGATGGAGCCCGACCATCGCCTTGTAGGCAACCAAACTGCATATATGTCCTGGCTGCCCACATTGATTCGGCTTGTGAGGGCCGCCATAAATTACACACCTCGCCGAGGACCGGGTGGGTTGGGACTCTTGAGCTCGCGATTGTGAATGTGGATGCTTCAGGGGTCGCTTAGAGCTTGATTGACCGCCCGAACCACCTGATGGTCACTTCTTCCTTTTGTCCTTCTCCTTCTCAAAGACTCGTGCTCCTTCCTCGCGAAAGCGTTACCTTATTACACCCACAAGGCCCGGTCCAACACCTCGACAAAGGTTTGCAACTTGAGTGCATGCACAATCTTGGCCTTGTCCTTGTCGTCCCGAACTACATACGGGACACAATTGATGATGTGAGAGAATTCCCGCTCATACTTCCTCACCATGCGGTTCCCTTGTCTCAACTTTCGGAACCTATTTTGAAGCTTCTTCTTCTCACTGTCGGGGATGTAATTAGAGAACACCAATCTCTGAAATCCCTCCAAAGTCACGAAAGGAAGGTTAGAGGGTCGATCATGCTTGACCCCCTTCTACCATACCTTCGTCGATTTCTCAAGACAATGTGGGGCGAGGTGCACTTTATCCCTCTACAAGGTATAGAAATCCTCGAAGAGTGTCTCCATCAAATCGACCCATGTCTCCACGACCCATAGATCGATCGTCTCCCCGTCGAATGTAGGCGGGTTGAACTTCTTGAACGTCATGAGGGCCGTGAGTACTCGCTCCCTCTCGGCCTCTATCGCTGCATGATCGGGGACCGAAGTGCCCGAATCCGCCGTGGCTATCGATGGTGCATGGCGCGCCGTCACGGGTACAGCTGCCGGTACGGCTGCCGCTGCCACCCCCTCCGCATAAATTGGAACGATGATCGGGGGTGCATGCTGCCCTTGGCCCGCTCGGGCCGCAGCCGCCTGTTGCGCTACTGTATCTTGGAGCCTCTTAGTCTGCTCCTCTTAGCGTTGTGCCATCTCAGCTTGCCACTGTACTACTCCAATGAGTGCGGCCAACTTTTCACGAAGATCCATGTCCCCGCTAGCGCCAGATTGCTTGAGGGCCACGCTTGGCTCCTCCGGCCTAGCCCTCGTTGGAGGTCTCTCGCATGTCATCGCTTCCTGAAACATAATGACCTCGGTCAATAATATGACCCTCAAAGTCAAACACAAAATAATAAATGAATAATGGACTCAATTTAGGTGAAAGTTACACAACGGCAATTATCCCCATCACTTGGTTTCATGTTGTCGGCCGCCAACATGAACACCCTTGGCTGAGAATAAACCACGCCTTGAATCTATCTCTAACACCCTATTAGAGGCATACACAACTTGACCCAATTGATTCAACTTTCGCCACAAGTCACAAATTCTCGTCACTCACGAGCCTAGATCCTTATAGTTTTTCATCCTAGGGTCTCCTAGGTCCAACTAGACCATTTCTATGCTCTGATACCACCTTAGTCTGTCACGTCCCGGGACTACAGCAGAAGCACTCATCAGGCACGTGCACCAGACCCGCCGAACGGATAGAGTTTCTTCTATCCACCCAAGGCGTCACGAGCATGTATACTCAACACATTCTAAACAGGAATTGAATACATCGATTGCATAAGGAAAGGATCACAAGACATAGAGTAAATACTATTTTTGTTACATTTTTTCATTCAATTACATACAAAGTTTTTCTTTTCAATATACAACCCAAAATGAGCTTTACATTTTATTTCATTACATTGTTCCAAAATATGGTACAACTAGAAAAATAACAAAACAAAATGGAAGGACGCTATCTACTGAATTACACTCTTTCCTCGCTCCGCCGCATCGCTCGCAGACGGACTTAAAAAATATGGGGGTGAGAATTATAAACATAATTTCCAGCGGGTACGGCCACCCAAGGAAAAAGCTCGACCCACCAGGTCCAAAGGAGACAATGTAAGTATAGGTTAGTTCAATATATATATATAAATATATAAGAAATAACAAACTTATGCCTCTAACATGATAATGAAACCTACTCATGTGACGTAAATTACATTCACTCACTAAGTTTGACATTTTAGTCATGCCACCCAACTCACTCTTGAGTCAATCACATGCGTAATCGCCGCCCTCAAATTGGCAATAGGTAACGGAATCGCCTTACCACTTAGCCATAAGTCCACAAGTCGTGGAATCGTCGCGTTCATTGGGTGCCGGGCAATGGAATCGCCATTCCCATATTTGTCCCAATTCATAGGTAGCGGAATCGCCGCTTTCATAGGCTCATCAAGGGTCCATATGTTCCACCCTATGTGTTGACCTTTTCAGGTTTAAAGTTATTCATGTCCAAGAGGTCATCCTACCACTATATTTTCCAACTTATGTTCAATGACACTAGGTTCTCTATGTTCACATGTTGAGTTCTTAACCAACCTTAGAGAATGTCAACCGACATTTTTGTCCATATCATAGGAATGCTATGAAGCCATGCATGCATTTACATAGTGAATGAGAATAGCATGTTAATATACATTTAATCACATGCATGCATTTTACTCATATCACTCACATACATAGGTAGTAAAATTTCTCATTTCAGGTAGCATATGCTTCTAACATGCATATCTAACATTTAAACTACCATGCAATAATAAATCACTTATTTTAGTTATTGCTCTCTAGACATGAGAGGTGACCAAGTCACTTCGGTGTAACACAACCCACCTTGGCTCTTTAGCACACTCTTAATCGCTCGTAGACACTTGCAATTAGGTCTTTCTCTTGGGCTACAAGCTTTTACTCCAAGCTTCCTTGCCCTAAATACAAGAAAAATGGTTCATTACTATTTTCGAACTCTAAAATAATTTTATCTCTTGAAACCATGTCGTCCCATATGATTTCCAATCCCTCAATTAGGGTTTTAAAGGGTTAAATAATTTTTGAACCCCTCAAATTCAAAAACCCTCTTTTAATCTATGGTTTTTCAAAATTCATGGCAAAACTCATTTTAAATGGCTAATCTCTACAATTTGTAGACTAGAATAGCCTAGGGTTTTATAAAACTCCATTTACATGGTTTATATTCAAAACCCTAGCCTCAAATCCCGGAATCTCACCTTTGCCACAGATTCCTCAAGTCTCTTCTTGCTCCAAGAAGCTTGCTCCCACCTCCAATCTCTCCTCCAAGCTTGATCTTCCAAGATTCAAGTGTTGGAGAGGCGCTTTTAGAAAGAGTGGAAGAAGAGAGTGAGAGAGGGAAGAGAAGAGAAGTATTTTCTCTTATGTCCAAATAGGGAGAATGGCTGGGTTCCCCCTTATATAGAGGGGTTGCAATATTTGTGACTAACTCCTCCACATTCTCCTAATTACAACCAGCCAAATCTGGCATTTCGCAGCACTGCGTACTAGTACCCGAATTGGCGTACCAGAACATGAGCAGTTAGTTTCGGTATCCACTAGCCAGTTCCTCAAAACCCGAATACTGAATTTTTAGAATTTCTATTGTGTTCTGTTACTCAGTGTTTCAGTACCAGTACACAGTGTATCAGTACCGGTACTCAGGTTGAGTTCCTCAAAACCCGGATATTGGTTTTCCTCCATTTGTATTGTGTTTCGGTACCCAATTTTCAGTACCGGTACACAATACAAAATCTGCAGCTTAGGCATAATTGACCCTTCGGAGTCCGTTTTCGCGCCCAGTTTACGCCGAAAACACACGAATACTCCCCAAACCTCGCTGTAACTATTTGAATAGCCTTTTAGGTTTCTTTCCACTAGAACTCCACAATTCATAAAAGTTCGGTACACTACACCGATGGTCACCATCTAGTAAGTGCACTCATATTTTCTTCTTGGAAAAAAGTAATATTTCTATGCGTGTATCCTATCAATTTCTTAAGCATTTTCAATTGTTATCATCATTGGGTGATGGAAGAATCTACATACATCTCCTCCAAGATTATGTTTGCAGGCAAAGGCTTTCTAGTTGTATTTTGAGGTGATGTTGTCGGTTAATCTAGCATGAGTAACAGAAATATGACTTGTAATGACCCCACCTAAAAAAATATTAAATCTCAAGTTTAAATTTTTAATTCGATATTTTTGAATTAATTTGTCTTTTGAGATTTTAAAATTTGAAGTTTGAGTTTAAATTCTCAGTTGATAAGTTGAATTCTGGTATTGGGCCACCTCTAGAGGCTATCGAGATTATCTAAGTAGTTCAAGAAAGACTTTGAGCAGATCGAACAGTCGACTGCCAATTGACCATGGTCAACCCTCATCGACTATCTATGGCTAAGTTTATTTTCCTATTAAATTCACATTATCTTCTATTTATCCTAACCCCTTCTTAATTTATCTCTCTATTAACCTCCCTCTTTTAACCTAATCCCATCTTTAATTTTGTCCCTAATGCACCTCTAGCCTTCGACCTACCACCACGTCCTTTCACCTACTACAAGAGAGGATTCATTTTTCTCTCTCCCTTTTATTTCTTCTTTTCTGAAATATCCTGTCCTAAATGACTCTTGAATGTAATTTAATTCTGAATTTAAACATTTGTATGATGAGTTAAATTTAAATTTGATATTTCAAAATTTTTTATTGTGAATGTGAAAACTTTATCTAAATTTATTTAGATTTTAGTGGATGGGTGGTCAACCGATTGGTGATCTCCGATCAAGCGAGCTAGGCCACTCTAGCCTCGACTGCTCTGCATACTATTTCTCTCTCTCTCTCTTTCTCTCTCTCTTTCTCTCTCTCCTCTCTCCTTTATTTATTTTCTTATTAAAAAAAAGAAAGAGGGTCATGCAAAAGAAGGAGATGACAAGCGTCCTCTCCCCTTTCACATGTTAGCCTCTTTCTCTTTCTCTATCGCGCCTTGGCGCGGAAGACAATACGGTGCGCGACTAGATCCGCCACAAATATAGGGGTGCAACCCTTATGCCTGCACAACATCAATTTAAAACTCTTGTAAACACTATATGTGAGTAATTGAAAAAAAGGATTTTATTTTTCCAAAAGATATTTAATTACTTACAAAATATCAAAATTTTCAATTACATTCCAAAAACGTCTATAAGAGTGTAATTACACCTTCCATTTCCCAAAATATTAAATTTACTAATGTCTCAAAGTACAACACGCGTAGCTATCTAGGTGAATCTATCTAGCATGGGTCCTCACTGCGCAACACAGTCCACCACACCCAATGCACCTGAAAAATAATCCACAGTAAGAGCGAGAAACTACAAAGTATTCTAATGGGTACAACATGCTGCCGAAGACAAGCTTCTGTAACCAATCACAAAGAGTACAATAGTATTAATGTGGGTGGAAAGGAAATGAATAGCAAGTACCGATAATAATAAAATATAGTACAAGCAGAAAGAACTACTGTGAGACTCCAGGTAGCCATGTATATAGGATATAACAGAATTAAACTCTTAACCCGGCTATAGCATTTTGGGCAGTGGCTAGACCCAAAAGGTTAAGAGAGTTAAGCGTGCTAGGATTGGAGTAGTCCTAGGATGGGTGACCCCCTGGGAAGTGGGGCGTCACAGTTGATATTAGAGCCAATTACTAGCCGACAGTATGAGATGAGTCTCGGCTGAGCCAGGTTATACAGCGGAAAGAGCGAGGCTCTCATATGATGACTGTTCTGGGTAAAGCGCAGCTCCCCCATAAGGTCAGTTAAGGCTAGCGAGACGAGTCTCACATCACTTGGTACTTGTAAGTCTGAGCCTGACGAGGACGTCAGGGCTTAAAGGGTGGGAGAATATAAGACCCCAAGTAGCCTATATATAGGATATAATAGGGCTAAACTCTTAACCCGACTATAGTATTTTGGGCGGTGGCTAGGCCCAAGAGGTTAAGAGAGTTAAGCGTGCTAGAGCTGGAAGAGTCCTACGATGGGTGACCCCTGGGAAATGGGGTGTCAAAACTACAATAGTACTGTCTTGACAATCAATAACCACCGGAATGAAAGCAATGTTTTCTTATACCTCAACCAAAGCATATCTCGTCAAACGCCACCTGTCCCTAGGGGACCCAAGCGACTCACGCTCAATGGTCAACCACACCGACGGGGTAATACCAAATTCCTGTCTCTGAGAGACCTAGGTGCGCCTATTTCTAGGGGACCCAGGCGACTCATGGCCCATGGCAATGTTCAACACCTATCTCAGAGAGACTCGGGCACTCTTTCTCACGTCCCTAAGGGACCCAGGCAACCCAAGACACCAACAATTCCAAACACCTATCTCTAAAAATCCCAGGCAAATCATGCTCAATCATCACCAACACCTAGGTGTGACTGTCCCTAAGGGAGAGTCCAACACCATCACTACAACCAACAACCACAGCGCCCTAGACAATACAAATAATTTGCCACCACTAGTCCATATGTCATCATGAATACGTCAAGATGCAACTAGCATGCTCTCCATACAATGAGGAAAGACTCCATCGAGTAAATAAATGGTGCATACTACTACCAGTCCCTACCATGTGAAGGTAAGCAAGACATGGTATAATTTCCATAGTTAGACGTGCCATTTTATCCAATTACCATGAATGAATAAGCAAGTGTATCATGTCATGACCTTCTCAACAAATTTGCAATAGCTAACTCACTACATAAGTGTCGTAGATCATCAATAAACCAAGAAAGAGACGAGAAAAAAGAACAAGTCACTGGGGTTACACTAAACTTATTTCGGATTATGCACCAACCTCAAGTTGCACACTCACCAATTATGATGCATTCGTGGCTCCCCAATCCTCGCCCGAACCTAAAGAGAGCTCACACAAGTCAATCCTGACTCTAGAACATGATTCCCAACTAAAACGACTCGTAAAAATCCACTAGTGGGATTTTTGGAATGTTAGGTTTCAGAACCTAAAATTTGAGGTTCTAAAAACATGTTACTAGGTCTTGTGGAACCAAAACTAATCCACACTACTTTATTAGGTAGGTTCAATCTCTGGTTTTGAAACCTAACACCCGAGACTTTCAGCAATTGTAGCTTAGCGAACTTTGCACCGTTGTGGCATTGATTCGACTAGAAATAACCTCGATTGTCATGAGGCACCCACAATGCATTACGGTGAGGTAAAAGAAACTCGAAAAGGCACAAACCTTATATCAATTCTAGGGTTACAAAATAAAATTGAAACCTACGAGTTTTCCCCAAACCTCTCAAGAAAACTTCGGTCGATCATCAAAGGAGCTTCAAGAAGGCAATGATAACCTCAAACAAGTTTGCAAGTTTCGCTATTTGCAAATTCACATAAAGATGGCTGTGAAATTCTTTGGGTTTCAAACCTATTTTCCAAATCAAGCTGAAAACCTTATCTAAGCTTATTGAGAAATCGAAGTTGAAGAAACACTCAAGAAACAATAAGAAGCCCCCATCAAATAAAAGGTCCAACAACCACTCACATAGGTCTTGGAGTTTCCCCCAACGAAGAGGCCCACAGGGTTGAGATTCTCCAAGATAAAGCTCCTAACTCACTCTCCTATCAAAATGGCTCAAGAAAGAGGAAGAAGAAGAGATCCCATTTATTTTATACGGTTTGGGAGGTGTAGTTGGCTAAGAAGGAGAGAGCGGGAGAAAAGAAAAAAGGTTAGGATTACCAGGTGGGGATATTGATAGGTAAGGAGGAGAAAAAAATCACGAGACAGTCATTACCCCAACTGCTGTCAAAGCTAGGTTCCGACTCCCAAAACCATCATACTAGGTTTCGGAACAAAAGCAGGTTCCCAAACTTCCAATAACGTTCTGCATAAACAGAACCCTGGTTGCACTATGCTCAATGTTAGGTTCTAGAAGCCCAAGTCCATGATTTGGAACATGACCAAAGACCTGAACTTTTCTTAGGCATTACATCACTACCCCCTGAAAGGAAGTTTCATCCACGAAACTTAAACATATGTCATTCTCATGCTACACTGATTTCACTAAATCCTTGAATTCAGCAGCCAACCATGGGCATTATTCATTATGTCCCAAGCATCCTTCCACTTCAAGTGCAGATTCCTTGTGAGGCTCAGTGGAGTGGCCCTCCCTTGCTCCCTCTAAGGTTAAACTCCAAACATTCCATGTCTTGGAGCGGCCAACGCGGATCAGCTCGCCTCTGCTTCTCCACCTCCAAATACCACATTAATGACCTATAATTTATGCCCCTTGCAGATCAATTGATATTTTCCCTAATATTTCCTCGTTATAGGGTGTGTTCCTTGCCTCAAACTTCTGTTCCCATCGTAATGATAAGAAATAGGCAAAGGTTTCAATGCTTCGCATAACCTATGTGTACTTGGCCGTTCTTGGTGCCTTCTCCACAAGTAACTTTTGTCACACAAATGCCCCATTGTCTGTCACTAAGCGAACCCAGGCAGTCATGCCCGTAGGGACCCAGGCAACAAATATACATTGCCTTGCTAGGAAGAGACTTAGGCAATTGCCAATGCACTAATGATTATTTTACCGTCCCAAGGATGGCTTAACTTACTATTATAGATAGAGTTGGGATTGGTTACCTAGTTGCCACCCTATAGACGGAGCTGGGACTAGTTACCCAGTTGCCATATCCACAATTGCAAGTTGTAGTCACATGCCTTAGCAACTTAGGTTCGCATCCAAAGTTCTAAACCAAGCTCGGGCCTTTAGATGCCACCATCAATGATACTTTCCATTTCAAACTCGAACAATATTTGCCTCGAGTGTTACAACCTTACTCATGCCTATACTCGAGTTCACGAATGCCCATACTTTTCTCAACGAGCTCTAGCTCTGCCATTCATCGCTCGCCACCCACGGGCCTATGCCATCTCTCTTTCAAATGCTGGCATGTTACTCCTAGTCATTAGTGCTTCCATTGCCCGCTCATGAGATAGCTCCCCGCGATAATTTGCAAGCAAAGGCTATCTCCGCGGTTCGTCCTATCCGAACATCAAAGCCAACTCATTGGGTCACTCCAACAAGTAATTGATCCCATTATTAGTCGTCTCGCACCAAGAAGTAATTGATCCCATTATTCGTCGTCTTACACCAAAAGAGACATATTAGCTTATCAAGCGGTCCTTGGTCCTCGTCACCACTTAGCCAGCATACAAGTGCTACCACATGAACTATTTCTATCTAGCCTCTCAACTTGGGCTCCACAAGACCAATTCTGTTGTTGGGTGAGTTGCGCTCCACTTTATATTCTCTGATAGTCGCCATCATCAAGGGCCTATTTTTCGGGGCACATTGTAGACCAACTATGCTCCATCACTCTGAGTCCTAAGCGCCTCAAGCGAACTCAAACCACACAGGCATCCGCAGGTCCAAACTCCATGGCAACTCCAATGAGCATCCCTATAGTACTCGATCACCCAGGCATTCTAGGCACAAACAATAGGACTAGTCCACGATAGGTACCTATGGGAGTTATATCGACAATGAGTTGTCCTACATCAAACCATGTACAGCAGCAAAGGTTCTTAACATAAACGAAAGCAAGGGTCCAATAACGCATTGAAATCCTAGCTATTCTCTCTCTATTAACAAGATAAGATGGCTAACTACATAAAAGGTTTTGTAGGTTCGAATAGATTTTGTAGGTTTGATGACTCATTGCTCTTCATAGCAAGGTTTAAAGTACCGTGGCACGGAGCGTGCCGCTGTTTGCTTGGCACGATATAGCACCGGCACGCTTCCGTGCCGACACATGATACGCTTGCGTGCCGATGGATATGCATGACCTCTTACTGGCATGCTTTGGCACGGACTTATTTCAGTTTTTTTTGTTCCAATAAGCTTTTATAATGTTATTTTGATAGATTTAATCTAATAATTATGAATATTTGTTATGTATAGCTTACTATACTCATCAATTAATATACTTGTAAACTTTTTTGTATGTAAAGTACAAGTATACCTAATGCAGAATATAAATTTTTACAGGTTAGAATTTTTAAAATACAAAGACATCTTTCTTTCTTTCTTTTTTTGGACCATATTACAGTCTTTACTTTATTAAATACAAAAAAATTATTTTAAAAATTATTTTAAAAATTATTTGAAAAAATTATTTTAAAATGTATTTGAAAAAATTATTTTTTAATTAATTTTTTCAAAAAATTATTAGATCTATCAAAAAAATTAAGCAATAAATTATATGACAAATAAATTAAATAAATTTAAGTATCAATTGATTTAATTTAGCTTTTAATTTTATCAGTATTTTTAATCTTCTTGCGCAAAAATAAAATTTTATGTTTGATATGCCTCAAAATTTGTTTATTGAGTTAGATTTTGTTTCCTTAATTCGCCAAAAGTTTCACGATGCGACAAATTTTGATAAAATAATTTGTGAAAAAAAATGGATGTCTGTGGTGGAAGTGAAGGACTCGGGCCGAGGATTCTTTGTTAAATTATAATTTTTTTGACTTACCTAACAAGTAAATCTTGGATTTGCAATATTTTTAGGGTTGTGGGATATCCAGGATGCTTCGGGTACCCCAAAGAACAAAACAAAAGGAAAAAAAAAAGCAAAAAGCAAAAAAAAAAAGCGAAAAAACAAAAAAAAAATAATGCCGGTACGGCACAATGCCGCGGCACCCACCCGCGTATCGCGCTGTCTCGCGCGTGCCGCGGCACCCACCCACGTATCGCGCTGTCACGTGCGATACACATGTGTGTGCCACGACACGGCGGGGGGGTCCGAGACCCCCCCCCCCCCCCCCCCCCCCCCCGTACCGTGCCCCCATCTTGGGAGCACGGTATGTGCCACCCCGTGCCGTACGGCACGGGGCGGCACTTTAAACCTTGCTTCGGAGACTCTCTCTTCAAACTCAATTTTTTTCCCATTCGATGCTTTTTGAATAAACTATTTTTTTCAAAAAAGTAACATGTCGGCTCACAAATACATAATGATCCTCCGGGATATAAAAATAATAACCTAAAGATTCTTTAGAATATCCAATAAAACGAACCCTCTAAGACCTAGCCTCTAACTTGTCAGCCTGTAATCGCTTGACATGCGTCGAACATCCCTAAATCTTGATATGACCAAGACTTGGTTTCTTACCATGCCACATCTCATACGGCATGATAGGAACGGATTTAGAGGGAATCCTATTTAACAAGTAAGCTACGGTAAGCAATTTGTCCCTAAAGAAATAAATAAAGATCAGTGAAGCTTATCATGAATCGAATCATATCTAATAAGACTCGATTTCTCCGTTTCAACACTCCATTGAGTTGAGGTGTTGCAGGAAGAGTCCATTGTGAAACTATGTCGTTTTCCTTGAGACAGTTTAGAAGCTCCCCACTAAAGTATTCTCTTCTTCGATATGATCGAAGAACCTTGATGGGTTTTCTAGTTTACTTTTCTACTTCATATCTGAATTCCTTGCACTTTTTGAAAACTTCAGATTTATGTCTTATAAGATAAATATACTCATGCTGTGAATAATCATTGGTAAAGGTTATGAAGTAGAGATAGCCACCCCACACATGCATATCAAATGGGCCACACACATCAGTGTGTATCAGGGCAAGTATCTCAATGGCTCTTTCTCCTTTTCCTAGTTGGTTATTTTTTCTTGAAGTCATGAACAATACAACCACGTGACAAAAACATCAGTTCCAACTACCAATTTCCAATTTTTGTTGATATTCACATAAACTCGCCAAATAGATATTTCGGCCCATGGAGGGAGCCAAACCACACTCTGTCTGTTATAATTCTATTCGCTCTACCGCATTGCACCAATTTAGTTGAAGGGGCAGCCATATGCAAGGTGCAAACTGAAAGGAATTTCAGTATAAAAAAAAATACCATTTTCGGCTCCGAAAGTACTATTTTCAGCATCGGAACCGACCTCAACCCTCCAACTATCTCCAGACACTCAAGATAGTGAGAGCCGACTAGTCAAGGAGGCTTGGCAACAATAAAAGGCAGCCACGATGATTTTTCGCGAATTTCAAACCTAAATTGTGTATTATCGGCCAATTTCAGCAATAATCGCGCTGGAAACCCCATTCGAATGTTACAATGTTTTTCAGAGTTAGCGTTAGTTCAGAAAGATAGGACCAGGGGCTGGCTTTATGCGGTTATCGAGCGATAGCGAGAGGAGGGATGTGCTCGACTGAACAACAATCTAAGGGTCATACAGAATATCTGACGCTACCCAAAGCAGCTAGGGATGCACATTTACCAAAAAGACCCTACTATTTCATGTAATTGCATATTTGCTATAGAATATAGAGTTTAGGCTTGTTATCAATGCTTCCGCATTCGAAGCCGACCAACAGCACCACTAGGTGGGCAACGATGTTCTGGACACCGTGCTTGCAATCCGAAGTGCCAATGGTTGCCGACGACAAGATAGAGCAAACTTTTCACTCGATCAAAATATTCCCAGGAGTGCGCAACCAACACCCATTTACTGCAGCAACCAGAGCTAACACCGAGATAAGCACGGGTACCATTGAGATCGAGGGGGCACTGTGCTCCATTACCGAAGTGTCACTAGCAGCAGGAGTGGTCGGAACGGGAAGATCGAGCCATGAGCAGCTTCAGCCATAGCTGTAGGGAGCAGCAAGGTTCTCTTCTGCTCTGCGCGGCTATATAGGGGTGGTCGGCGCCGGCTGAGCGTGGCTTTATCGGTCGGAGGGAAGGCCCAGGAAGCAGTGGCGGCGGGGAGAGGCGACCAGCGACGGGGAGTAGCAGCCGCACTAGCTAGGAGGAAAAGATCTAGCCGGTGGAACTCTTTCCTCGAGCTCCGACGAGATCTGAGCTCAGGGAGGCTCCTCGGTAGTGGGGCGGTGTCAGGGAAGGGTAGCCGGCAGCCACGGTGATGGTGATAGGGCTTGCGGCCAGCCCGAGAGAGTGTGTGATAACCAAGGTGGAGAGAGATAGAGAGATCTAGAGAGAGAGGGGAAAGAAAAAAAAAAAGAGAGAACTCAGCCGAGGCTCATCGCCAGTAGGGGAAGATCATCAGCAATGGGAGGAGGTGGGGCAGCAGCTGTACATGGGGGTGAGTGGAGAGGGAGAGAGAAGGCAAGAGAAAAAACTAGGTGTATTTTCCTTTTTTTTTCTTTTGTTGTAATGAGTGTAGGAAAGTCACTGCGCACTCTCTCTCTTTGACCATTTCAGTCCTTCTCAGTCCTCTATTGCGAAATTTTTTTTTATTTTTCACACATAAAATGATAACTTTTTCGCAGATTACTTTATTTTCTAATTTTATAGAAATTGTATTTTAGCCCCTACAATTTCTTATCCAAAACTCATCCACATGTGTATTTTATATTGTAGTACCTTCCATCAAAATTTCACAAAATTCGATATATAAAATGTTGCGCTTTTTGCATGAAAACCCATTTCACCTGTTTTTGTTTTTGACCGTTTTTATCTCCAAAATATCACTTTACCGCACAAAATTGCATGAACCTCTCATGATCTACAACACTGTCAGACCTCTAAAATGATGATTTTATTTTATTGAAAATTATCCAATTAGACATAACTGCCTCAACTTAATTAAAAACCTCGATTTCTACATTCTTAATTGTTATTTTGGTCACTTATGAACTTCTACTTATAAGTTGCGTGTCCTATAGGAAATACATGATTACTTAGTTTCATGAACTAATTCGTATATATTTAGTCTTAGGAAAATATCTTGGGTTTGAAGTTTATTTTTTATTAATCAACAAATGTTTTTCTATGACATTAGTTGAAATTATTGCTTAATAAATTACCTCAATATCTATTTGTGCTTATATCACTACAGGAGATCGATCCCTTTGGCTTGTGAAATAGGTGTGTTTTTGTACCTTGAAAGAGTAAGGTTAGGGTTTGGGTTTGGATTGCATGCATGGTGTGAGGTGAGTTGTGGAACTTATAGTGGTTATATTGTGGACCAGATCAAGGACCCGAATTATACCTCTGAGTTATGCACATGTTATAATTGTTATGGGATATAGGATGGAGATATAGATAGGACACCAATGTATGCCCAGTTTAATTGACATAAAAACGAAGACCTAATGCTGCTATATATCGGATAGGATTAGATTGGATCCTAAGCGCGCATCATCTGCTTTGAACTCAACCGTGTATTGACAAGGTGCCAAATATTCGGCATGTGTTGTATGGGTACGCTATGCTAGAGAATACAATATCAATACAATATCAGTGAAAATGAATAACATAGCCTTGAATGAACGGGATATGTTATGACTGTTATTTTGGACTGACATGAGATGTATGGAATTGGGAGGTATGATTTGGAGTAATGTACTAGACTAGATGTGGTGATTAGACCTAAACCTTCTCTCATAGTGCAATTGGTAGTTATACATATATAGCATTCAGTATTAAATGATAATTAATTAATTAATTATTGACTCCTTAAGATAGTATCCTAACTATTTAAAACTTGTGCCTAGCTATATAGGTTGTGTTTTGCAGATAGAGAGTTGACATGCAAATGTTCCTCCGAAGCGGTCTACATGGCAAAGTTATCGAAGGTTCTAGGTTTGACACTTATTACATTTTTTTTTTTTTGAGAAAAAGATAGCACGCTACCCGCTTCATTCATTAGAACGATGAACTAAGCTACATGGCTGAGAGACTTTGCCCACACTTATTACATGTTAGTTTTGTATTATATTACGTAATCATGTACCACTCGTTGTACAGCATATTGGTATGCATATATTAAGAGTTGCAATAATTGCTTGTGTGATTAATAAAATTTCCTTGCTTCTGCTTCCATGGCAGTGACATGAAATTCGGAGTTTCAGAATTTGTTTTGAATTTAAAATCTTGCATATCTATAATTTTGAAGTTAATTTAAATTTGATTTTTATGGAGGTACAGAAGTCTCGGCTTGAACCTTGGGGTTTGGGTCGCGACAAAGTAGTATCAAAACAAAAAGAATTTTCCTGTGATCAACAGTCCGGTGATCAATTGTGTAAACATATGTACAATTACACAAACGTAACTTAATCCCTACTACATATAAAATTTTATTTTTTATTTTTTCTGAATGAATCAAGCGTGCGTTTTTTGTCAACGTTATCATCGAAATGAGAGTTAATTAATATTTTTTAGGATAAACTTCAATTTGACCCCTTGTGATATAACTTATTTTTATTTCATCACTATATAGTCAAAAAATTATACTTAATTATTCTGTGGTTTATATCATTTTGTACTTTATCACCATATATCTTAAAAATTAGGGATAACTTCAAATACCACCCTTATTATTTCGTGCTTTCTCACTTTAGTGCCCTGTGGTTTAAAACGTATCACTTTAGTACCCTGTGGTTTGGTTATTCTTTTTTTGTTATCTTTTCGTTAATTTTTTCGTTAAATTAATGAGAAAGTTAAAACTACATGATAGTAAAGTGAATATTCGATAAACCATAGGTGGGATATTTGAAGTTTTTCTGTATAATTTAACGAAAAGATAACAAAAAAAAAGAATAACCAAACCACATGATACTAAAGTGATATGTTTTAAACCATAAGGCACTAAAGTGAGAAAGCACGAAACCACATGGGTGGTATTTGAAGTTATTCCTAAAAATTATGCTTAATTATTTTATAATTAATTAATTATCAAAAAATTTACTTTACCATTATATTTAATAGTAAATATTTTAAATAAAATAAAAATATAATTATAAAATAGGTAAGTATAATTATAAATTATTTTATTTTTATTATAATTAAAGTTTATTCTATTTTTCAATCATCGTGACGTAAACGCCTTGCATAGGGGTCAACAAGCGACGTCATCGCTTCTCTGCGCGACACGTGTCCCTCCTCGAACGCCTCGCTCGCTCCCACGTCTCGCGGGGAAGGATCGGATGCGAGCGCCAAAGCTACGCAAGTAAACGCGCCGGATCCACGCGACGTCGAACCCCAACCAACAACATTCCGCCACGTGGCAGCGCGATCTTGGTTGGGAAACGTGGACGAGCGCCGCGGAAGCTTCCGAAGCACGCCGATCGAAACGGCTATAGGAGCGGAAAATGCTGTGCGCGGACGCCCGCATAGAAATTATTATGGAACAGTTCGATCTGAGGGGAGGGTAGGATAATGAACGGCGGGATGTGCTCCCGCATATGATGTGGCGTGCGGTGCGGGAGTGCGCATAAAAGACGAGTTGCGCGTGCGTGTGGATAAGCATTATGGGAGCCGGTGGGAACCGAAAAGCTTGCGAATAATTAGAGTGTGTTTGAATCCACGTAAAATTATAAAAAATTAATAAAAAAGTCTGAAAATTAATTTTAGGTTTATGACGTTTGGTTAGAAGGAAAGTAAAATTGCAATTCGTAATGGATTGCAATTTCCAATTGAGGCCCCGTTTGGATGCCCAAAAAAATATAGCATAGTTAAACTATACTATACCCATAGAAATATTATCCTATGAAGTGTTTGGCAGACCTAAAAGAGTTGGTATTTTTTGAAATATAGTTACACTGTACTCTAAAAAATGGAGTAAAATAACAATCCACTCTAACCAAAGGAAAAAAAATTCCACCACTCTTAGCCTCTCTCACCCCAAAGATGTGTCAAATTTTAAATTTTAAATTTTAATATATATTTCAAATTTCAAATTTTAAATCTTATATTTCAAATTTTAAATTTAAATTTTAAAATTTAAATTTCAAAATTTAAATTTAAAATTTAAATTTTGAATTTCAAATTTTAAATTTTAAATTTTAAATTTCGAATTTCGAATTTCGAATTTCTTCAAATTTCAAATTTAAAATTTCAAATTTCGAATTTTAATTTTTAAAATTTTAAAATTTAAATTTCAAATTTCAAATTTCAAATTTCAAATTTCAAATTTCAAATTCTAAAATATTGATTTTCAAATTTTAAACTTTGAAATTTTAAATTTTAAATTTTAAATTTTTGAATTTTAATTTTAAAAAATAAATTTTTATATGAAAATTTAAAATTTAATTTTAAATATACAATATTGATTTTTCAATTTTAAACTTTAAAATTTTAAAATTAATTTTAATTTTATTTTAAAAATTCAAACTTTAATTTTAATATTTAAAATTTAATTTTACAATTTTAAATTATAATTTTAAATTTTAAAATTTTATTTTAAAATTTAAATTTTAAATTTGATAGTTAAAATTTGAAATTTTGAATTTAGAAAATTTTAAATTTAAATTTACATTTTCTATTTCAAATTTTCAATTTTGAAGTTTAAGAATTTAAAACTTAAAATTTAAAATTTTAATTTTCAAATTTTAAATTTCAAATCTCAAAATTTAAAATTTTCACTTTTGGTTTTTAATTTTGATGTTAATTTCAAATTTTAAACTTTTTAACTTAAATATTTTAAAATATAAAATTAATATTTTACTTTTAAATTTTTTAAACTTTAGTTGAGAGAAATTCCGTGGAATGGTGCAATGTGTATCCAAACACTTGAAAAATTGAAGCCGTGGAGTTTTTTTAGAGTTATGGGATTCCCTATTTCATCTAAACCAAAACCACATTTTTTAAATTCCATGGAGAATTTTTACTGTGCATTCAAACAGGCCCTGATTCGGAATAATAATTTACTTTTGTTTATACACTATTACAGTGATATTTTCACTCCAAACATATCTTTTTTTGAGAGAAAGATAGCATGCTACCCGCTTCGTTTATTTTTTTTTAGAAATAAACTTAGCTGGAAATGTAAATCAACTAGGATTCAAACTCGAGACCTCGGATACCAACCACCAAGCCCTTTTTTCCACCGACTGTCCCTAGTGCAAGTGGCAAAGGGCTTGGTGGTTGGTACCCGAGGTCTCGAGTTTGAATCCTAGTTGATTTACATTTCCAGCTAAGTTTATTTCTAAAAAAAATAAACGAAGCGGGTAGCATGCTATCTTTCTTTCAAAAAAATATATATTTTTTCCTCTTTTTTTTTACTCTCTCTCAGAACAAATATCATTTTTTCATTTTTGTTTAATGGCTGTGTTTGAACTTCAAAAAGTAATTTTAATAGTAACAATTTCCATTATTAGGGATTTTTTTTTGGTTGTTTTAATTTAAGGTCCTTTTGGATACGTGAACATCTAGTTATGCATATATATATATAGAGTCCGGTTATTGTGCTTTTAAAGACAAAGCACTTGGTACTTCTAAGTTTTCCACCGTTAGATCTACCCCGGCCTTTGACTATTTTCACCCGTTAAATTATACTATTCAACCAACCACCACCTCAACCCTAGGGGACCACTATCATCTTAACCACACATCCCTCAATCCAAGGGCCGAAAACCTACAAGCACCAATGACTTGCTACTTTTAAAAGCATAGGAGGCTACTATACTATCTGTAGTACCGGAGATCTAGTACTATAGTCTCGTTTTCGATCTTAGGGTATTTAAATCAATGATCCACACCGTTAAATATGATCTAGGGTATATAAAGTTCTTAGGAATTAAAATTTTAATTTTTTTCGACATCGTTTACTTAGTAAGTAAATCATACCAAAATGAACGGTGAAAATTGAACAATCTTTAAAATTTGAGGATAGAACTTTTGAATTCAAGATCAAAGATATTGACCTTGATCTAGATAGTTTAAAGTATTTTCTATCAAAATTTGAATAAATTTAAATTTTTCTACACCGTTAACAAACTCGTCATAGTAGCTATTGAAAATTGACAATTTTGAAATGGTTTGATCATAAAGTAAATTATATCAAAAAAATATAAAATTTTATTTCTAAAAACTTCAAATACTTTAAATCAGTTTTAACAGCGTGGATCGTTGATTTGAACACCCTAAGATCGAAAAGGAGACTATAGTACCGGAGTCACGGTCTATGTATCACGGATACTTTTATAAGCCTCGCGTGTTCGTGTCGGACATTCACGTGTCCGTGTCGGACACGTGTCCGATGTGGACACTCCTTGGATGCGCGTTTAATGCCGATCCTAGGGATGTCAATGGGTATGGGTACCCGAAAAATTATCCAAACCCGAACCCGAACGGGTCGGGTTTACCCGAACTAAATGGATATGGATTCGAGTATGGGTATAGAAAATAAAAACCCGACGGGTATGGGTACGGGTATGGATTTGTATGTACCCGACCCGAACCCAAACCCGAATAAATTATATATATTTTATTTATTTATTTATTTAATATATAAAATATATAATGATTTCTATCCTTTTATTGGATCTTTATCCAATGGTACACTCAAAGGCTCAAAAGTTTTGATTTTACTACAATATATTTTCAAATATAGTACTTCGGGTTTGGGTTTCGGGTTCGGGTTCGGGTTCGGGTTCGGGTTTCAGGTATTTGGTCGGGTCGGGTATGGGTATGGATTTTTAAAACCCGTCGGGTTCGGGTTCGTGTTCGGGTTCGGGTTCAAATTTGGGGGTCGGGTTCGGGTTCGGATTTTTTAAAACCCGACCCAAACCCGACCCATTGACATCCCTAGCCGATCCATAGCGCAAACAATTAAGAAAGATATGTACATATTTTTATTTTACTTTTTTTATACATATATAATGTAAGATGATAAATGTTTTAGCTTTTTTATGAATGCATACAAATATTTTTTTACAATATAAATAAATTATATATGGTGGAGAAATTTTTTTTAAATATATGAATTATCAATGAAAATTATACTAACTTTCATTCGTATGAGAAATATAACAATATTTTACCAAAATTAATATATTTTATATATAATAAATATATATATTATTATATTAATAATATTATATTTTGTTAGCGGTGACCATGTCGTGTCTGTGTCCTAATTTTTTGAAAGCTGTCGAGTCGCCGTGTCCGAGTCGTGTCGTGTCTCATGTTCCGTGTCAGTGTCTGTGACGCCTAGGTCCCGGTACTATAGATATTGTAGGAGCCTTGCTCTCTCTCTCTCTCTATATATATATATATATTATTTGTAATATAAAGGCTGCAGTAATTCATAAATTAGCAGTCTGATTAGGTGTCTCATTGATATAATACATATCACAACATTTATCAGTGATAACTTACTCGCTATAAGAATTCATTTTTATAAGGAAGTTACAAGTTTAATTTTAGTTCTTTCCAAGATCTTGAAAGCTATCATTGTAACGATAATATATTTTACTCGCAAATTGATTTATATTATTTTCAAAAAGAAATCTAGTCATATTTTTCATTTACAAAATGATACAAGCTTCTTGAATTAATTGAAAAGACATATAAAGGTATTTATGCCTTAAAAAAGTCTTTTCTTTTTTTTTATAAAACCACGACAGAAAAGAACTTAGAACCTGACATAATGCATTTTATCATGAATTAAAATGCGAGTTTGCTTCTAATCATGTTAGATTTTGGAGACCATAATGCATTTATTTATGAGATAATTTATTATATTACAAGAAAATGATTTCGATACTGCATGTAGACACTTAATCATATTTTTTTATCTATCAATTAACTACTATAGCATTCTCGAATGAATTAGACAAGAATTTTTTACAAAATTATTCTTGCATCCTAACAGCATTACAACAAAATTACCTGGCAATCTCTACCCATACCCGTGGGTACCCGCAGGTTACACGCAAATTTGCGGGTATGAGTACTAATTTTTTTACCCAAAAAATTATGGACAAAACGGGTGGGTACCCGTTAAGTTGTAGGCATTTTGAGCAAAACCGCGGGTACCCGCATATATTATGTTTAATTAAAAATATTTACTTTTTACGATATTAACTTTATAATCATGAAAACTTTATTAATTTTGTATCATAAAAATTTGGGATGATAAAGTATTTTTATATTGTGTAATTCATGCGCTTTAAGATTTTATTTATTCTAAGTTATGATATTTCAAGTAACAACTTATGTTATGCTTTTAAAAATTATATATATATATATATATATTATATTTGAAAGTATAGAAGCAAAAAAGAAAAAAATCTTGCGGGTAACCCGCATATCCACCTGCCCGCCCGTGGGCGGGTGTGGATAAAGATGTTGACTACCCCAAAATTTACGGGTAAATTTTATCCATGCCCATATGACCCGCGGGTACAATGACTCACCCGCGGGTTACCCAACCCACCCGTTTGCCAGGTCTAATTAATTTATATCTCTACTTTTAAACCTCAAAATTATATTTTTTTAGTTTCTTCTACAATAAAAATATTTTAGCGTACAATAAAAATTTTAAATTTTTTAGTTGTCAATAAATTAAATCACTGGGCAAGATTTAAAGTATCCACCGTGCCGGTCCGGCATAGAGCGATACGTATCATGCCACCAATTAAGGGGCACGATGCAGGGAGGGTCTCTTTTAGACCCCCCGTGCTGCGATACCCAAAGGGTATCGTGCGAGACAGCACGATACCCAAAGGGTATCGCGGCACAATACCGCTGTGTGCCTATATGGGCACACAATGTTTTAAGTTTAAATCTTTCTTCTTTTTCTTTTTTTTTTTTTTTTTTTACTTTGTGCCTACTTTTGATTTTTTTTCCCCTGCCCTACGCACATCTCTCTCTCTCATTCTCTTCTACTTTTTCCTCCCCTCAACTCGTTTTAGTCTTTTCTTTTCTTCTCACTATCTCTTCCTCTCTTTTTTTTCTTTCTATTTTTTTTCCTTTTTTTTATTAGAACTTTTTCTCTAATTTCTTCTTTTAATTTCTCCTATTTCTAATTTATTTCTACTTTGATCACTTTGATTTTAAGAGAAAAGACAAAAAAAAATAGCAACTCGAAGATGTACTTATTAGATAAATAAAAAATTTACAATTTTAAAATTTGTTCAAATATTTTGAAATTTCTAACTTGTAAAGTTCCTGTTTTAGAAAAATTTAAAATTAGTTTACAAAATTTTAAAAAATAGATCTACTTGATTAAGTTATTATATAGTCCGATTTTTAATTATTTTAGATAAATCTAGCATTGGGTATGAGATTTACGACAAAAAGTTTTTTTAACTTTGAGAATTCTATTTTTGAATTTAGAAGTTGGAAAATACTAATAAAATAAAAGAATAAATTGAAGCAATTGATATTTGAATTTGCTTAATTATTCGTCATATGATTTATTATTAAATTTCTGGATATATCTCACAATTTTTTAAAAATTTTTAATAAAAATAAATTTTCCTTCAAAATGTTAATAAATATTTTAATAGATTCAAAATTAAAAGAAATTATTGGAGTAATTGTAGTTACATTCTAGTTAATCTAGTTATCATGCGGTCTCTCATCAAATCAATATTATTGCATCTTGCAAATTCCATAAAATTTTTTAAAAAAATAATTTTCTCTAATTTTGTATTTTATAATTTTTAAATTTCTGAAAAAAAGTAAATCAAAATTTTTTCAAAGTTAATCAATTTTTTATTTTTATTCTCTATGAGCTATAGTTATATTTTACTTTATGTATATAAAAAATCTATTGTTATATTAATTGCTGAGTGTAGTAAGTTATATGTCACGCCCCGTCGGGCTTTTAACACCAACTAGGTGGAAAGGATAACCGCACGGGCGCATGCCCCAGACCCGCCGAACGGATAGAGTCTCTTCTACCCGCCCAAGGCATCACAACACAAGTATATCCACGATGTTCCAACTAGGAACGGAGTACAAGAGTTGCGCAAGAAAAGCATCAACATAAAGAAGTTCTACTTCTATTACATCACATTTGTACATTTATACATGTCCAAACTTTTTCTTTTCTTTCATTCCTATTCTATACGACAAGTTTTAAAACTATGGAATTTACAAGTTGCATACATTTAATAAAAACTCATATACTATCATTGTCCAAAACTAGGGGTACAACTCTATGTAACACCAAAATGGAAGGGCCGCTATCTACAGAGCCAAACCCTTGTCTCGCTCCGCCGCCTCACTTGCGGAAGGACCTGAAAAACGTGGGGTGAGAATTATAAACATAGTTCCTAGTGGGTAAGGCCACCCAAGAGAGAAGCTCGACCCACCAGGTCCAAAGAAACACCATGAGCATAAGTTAGATCACAAATAACTATGCAAACAAATATTTACATGCTTGTAAATAAACATAAATGATGCAACCAATTAAAATGTCAACTTTTATTTTCTCCTAGGTTCATCCTATATCTCACATTGACCAAGTTCAACTACTTGTCATTTATTTATGGTATCGGAGTCGCCGCATCACCATAATGGTTCTCAACCAAAGCGGAATCGCCGCAAGCGTTGGGCACCGGGCAATGAAATCGCCATCCCCATCATGGTCCCAAATTTTAAGGAGTGAAATCATCATCTCCTTGTTCGGGTAGCGAAATCGTCGCATACCCGGGATAACGAAATCGTCGCGTACCCCATTCCATCACCGCCATCACGTGGCACGGGTAGCGAAATCGTCGCGTACCCGGGATAGCGAAATCGTCGCGTATCCCAATCCATCACCGCTATCACATGGCACGGGTAGCGAAATCGTCGCGTACCCGGGATAGCGAAATCGTCGCATATCCCAATCCGTCACCGCCAACACGTGGCGCGGATAGCAAAATCGTCGCGTACCCGGGATAGCGAAATCGTCGTGTTCACATTTCACACTTGCCAACCTAAGTCCAATGGCCCTAGGTTCAAGTCACCAAGTCTCACCTATGTTCAATGACACTAGGTTTACTTTACATTCTCAACCTAGGTTCCATGACACTAGGTTCCAATCTCGTGTTCCAACCTATGTTCAATGACACTAGGTTCCAATCTCGTGTTCCAACCTATGATCAATGACACTAGGTTCTAATTCATACATGTATTCACATAACAAGTATAAATAACAAGGATATACTTGAATTCATTAACATGCAAGATGAGCCCATGGCTCAATTTATCATGATTCTTATTTTGCCAATATGCAAATTCTAGGGTTACACACTTTCGCACCATTTTATTTTCAAATAGTTATTTATCCTAGATCTGGAAGTGACCTAATCACTTTGGTAAACACAAACCCACCTCAAGAGCTTCCAATTTCTTCAATTCTTTGAGCTCCTAAGTCTCCAAGCCTTGAGTTCTTGCTTCAACTCAAGCTTCTACAAGAAAATGGTTCGTTACTCATTACGAACCCATAAATCAACTCGATGCTAGAAATCAATTGTTCTAACATGATTTTCTATACCTCAATTACAATTTCCGAAGGTCCAAATATTTTTAGAACCTCTCATGACAAAAACCCTCATTTCACCTAGGTTTCACATGCATGCATATAGAATCCCGAAATTTCTTGGCCAATCTCCACGTTTTGTGGTTTAGATTGCCTAGGGTTTCCAAAAACCTCAAAATACTAGATCGATTCCAAGGTTTGAACCCGAATCATGAGGAACTCACCTTAGCCACGAGTTCCCCAAGCTCCTACTTGCACCAAGAAGCCTCTTCTCCACCTTGGAAACCTTTTTCAAGCTCAATCCACTCTTTTCTCCAAGCTTTGGAGAGATCTCTAGAGAGAGAAAGTGAGAGAGATGAAGAGGAGAAGTAGAGGAGGAAGAAAATGAGAAGGGGGGTGTCTCAGCCCTTCATACACCCCTACTCATGTGAAAAGATCATTTTGCCTCCCTCACATTTCACTACACACAACCAGCCAAAGCTGACATTTCGCAACACTACATTCCGGTATTCACACTGGCATATATACCGGTATACGGGTGTTAGTTCCGGTATGCCACGGAGAATTCCGCAAAACCCGAGAGCTGGATTCCCAGATTCTGCCCTCACATTCCGGTATGCTACACTCCATACCGGTACTAATCGCTTCAGTACCGGTATGGACACATCCATACCGGAATCCACTGCAGACTTCACAAGTTTAGCAGTTTTGACTTTTCGAAGTCCGTTTTCGCGCCTCATTTGCGCCAAAAATACACGCACAAGCCCCAAACTCGGCCGAAGCCACTCACATAGCCTCTCATGCCATTTTTCCACCGGAACTTCACAATTTGTAGAAGTTCGGTACGACACACTGAAGTTCAGTGTACTACATTATACATAGCCAATATTTATAATTATTTTTCAAAATCTTTTAAAATGGCATTATAAGAGTTTATTGAAAATAAAAAAATAAAAAAAAATCGTGCCAAAGCGTGCCACGTACTAGGCAGTTATATATATCCATCAGCACGCAAACGTGCCGTGTCGGCACAGAGGCGTGCCTGTGCCGTACCGTGCCAGGCGACAATCGGCACGCCTCCGTGCCATGACATTTTAATCCTTGTCACTGGGTATACGCGTACATCTCCTCCACTGCACCTGTTAAGTTCTATAGCAGAGACTTCAAATTCAAAAGCTAATTTATTTATTGAATACATTTCACTATATTATTAAAAAATATATATATACATCAAACGAGTTCTTATAAGTTGTTGAGACTATTTGTTTCATACATTATAGTTCTTCAGAACTTGTGATTTTGTTTTCTTATAAATAAGCATTGAGATGTTGTAAATTATATATACTAGATTGAATTATAATTTAAGAATATTAATTGCCAATAATTATGTGTGGTGTAGGAGGGGTAAGGGTACACCCCGTGCAGGCAATATTCCATGTGCTTAGGAGAAAGAAAGGTGAGAATATCAACATACTTTTAATTTAAAAAAGATAAGATTGTATGGTTTGCACTCCCCCCCCCCCCCCTCAAAGACATCATTAAACGGACTTTTTTACCATATAACCCTCCAAAATTTAAAAATTTAGAAAATAACCCTGTGAAAAAATAATTTGGGAAACTAATCATCCTCTCGCCACGTCGGAGCCACGTCGGATGTTCCTTTTGAAGACGGTGAACGCTTCACCGTCTTCAGAGAAGACGGTGAACGATTCACCGCCTTCGTAATATACGAGCAGAAAACGATGAACCGTTCACCGCTTTACAAATGCGGTGAACGACTCACCGTTTTTAGTGCAAATATCCCTGCGCACCGAAGGCGGTGAATGGCCCCAAATTATTTCTAATTGCTGGCCCCAAATTATTTCTAGTGGAAAGCGGTGGATCGTTCACCGTCTTCATGAAAGCGGTGGATCGGTCACCGTCTTCATGAAAGCGGTGGATCGGTCACCGTCTTCATGAAAGCGGTGGATCGTTCACCGTCTTCATGAAGACGGTGAATGATTCACCGCTTCCACTAGGGTTTAGACCCAGGACTTATGCGCGCCCTCTGTTCTCTCTCTCTTTCTCTCTCGCGCTCTCACTCTCTCTCGCACATACACAGACTTGCCGCTCTCTCACTCTCTCCCTCGCAGCTTCCCCGTTGCCGCCGGCGCCGCCGCTCGCCCGTGCCGCCGCCGGAGCTGCCCACCCGTTCCTCCGTCGCCGACGCCTCTTCGACCAGCTGCCGATCACCGGTGATGATCCGATACATGCGACCTCTATTTACATGCAGTGGTATTGGCAGATAACGAGGAGATGGATTTCTCGTGGGGTACAGCGTCCTTCGTTGACTTACCAGCCTCGTGGGCAGACCGAGAAGGCTTTGGTACAATCACTCATATATTAATTATTATTTAAATCTTACATTTAATATAGATAGAAAAAAATGAGTTATTATCTATAATGCAGGTGGACGCACTACGACATACTCACTACAGTATCAGACAGCTAGTTGATGATCCGCCTGCTATCCATATGATGCTACAGTCTCTGACGGGCATCTGTGCGCATATTGAGTCAGTACTGGAGCATGTTCCTGCTATACCTGTCGTCAGGGATATAGGGGATGGAGGCTATGCTCACGCCTCGACATCGGGTCATCACATGCGACGATCGCCGTCTCCTATCGAATCACATTCGACATCGAGCGAGCGTGTGTCACGGTCTCCATCTCCCGCTGCTGTTGGAGTTATGCCCGCCGCCCCTGTGTCACGGTCTCCATCTCCCGCTGCTGTTGGAGTTATGCCCGCCGCCCCTGTGTCACGGTCTCCATCTCCCGCTGCTGTTGGAGTTATGCCCGCTGCCCCTTCGATATCTTCTTTGCCGTTGCACTTGCTTCCGCCACCAGTCTCGCGAGAGTATTTTAGATCCGTCTATCGTCGTCGTCATGCCCCATCATCATCACAGTACCCCCCAGGATCTACACCGGCCATTGTCGAGGGTGATCGACCAGAGCCAGAGGAGACTCAGGCGATTCCGGAGCATCCTGAGGGCATCATTATCGCGAATCTCGATCAGATAGCCGGTATCGAGCCAATTGATGACGCACCTCCTGCTGAGCCGGATGGTGATCGTGGGCCTAGACGTGGACGTGGGCGTGCACGCGGACGTGGCCGAGGACGTCGAGGGAGAGGCAGATCGAGAGATTGACATTGATATTATTTTGATCGAATATTGTATCATATTGGTTTTATCTTATTGTTCTGGATGTGTTTTTAATTTTCTTCTTGAAATTTTTGTTCTTATGAAATTGTTTGCTCCAAACTTGTACAAATTAGTCTTAAAACCTTGCTGAAAATAGGTGTTGGTGTAGTTTTTACTGAAGGCGGTGAACCATTCACCGTCTTCATCAAAATTCATGAAGACGGCGAATGGTTCAGCATCTTCATGAAGACGGCGAATGGTCCGCCGCCTTGTTTGTGTCAAAACTTCCACTTAGGAGGGCCAGCACTTAGGAAAAAATTGGGCTCTGTGACATTTGCACTAAAGGCGGTGAACGATTCACCGCCTTCGGTGCGCAGGCATATTTGCACTAAAGGCGGTGAGTCGTTCACCGCATTTGTAAAGCGGTGAACGGTTCACCGTTTTCTGCTCGTATATTACGAAGACGGTGAATCGTTCACCGTCTTCTCTGAAGACGGTGAAGCGTTCACCGTCTTCAAAAGAAACACCCACGTGGCTCCGACGTGGCGAGAGGAGGGTTAGTTTCCCAAATTATTTTTTCACAGAGTTATTTTCTAAATTCTTAAATTTTGGAGGGTTATATGGTAAAAAAGTCCTCATTAAACTATAGAAAAGATGTCACTGAAAACAATATTTTCTCACATATTATTTTAAATAAAATAGCTACTTTACTAAAAACCGCTAATTAGATAGTAAGAGAAAAATAAAATAAGCCTCTATGAAAGATTCATCAAACACTTTTATCAAGTAATTTCTAATTAGTTTCTAGCTATTTCTAGATATTTTCTTTTTTTTCTTTCCAAAATGGGTCAATTGTGCTCCGGTACTTTTAATCTTAGTACTTTTTCAATTGATTTGCTCGCCTTTGTCTAAAATTGAAAATTTATTTCTAGCTGCATAGTAATAGAGAAAAAATAATTTAGTGATAAATTTTAAAAATAAAAATACCACAAAATATAAAAAAAGATAAATGCCACTTATATTTGCAGAAATGATTCTTTTTTTGCCACGCGAGAGCTTTGTTGGAATTTCAAGTTGAACACGATATTTCATTTAAAGTATTTAAACATAAAAATAAATTATCGTGTTTCCTTTACCGTAGCAGTGTGGAGACTACTGTGTACTTTTAGTATTAGCGGCTTTCGAACTAAGTCAAAGAAAATACAGTAATTTATTTATCCTGTTTGAACACAGCAAATAATTTATTATGTTTAAGTTGCCTATCCGGTACGACGCTGGCGTGGTAATTAAAAAAAATCACTCCTACAAATATAAATTTCTAGGGGCATTTTATAAAAACAAATATCTAAGAGGGAGCTAAATGCAAAAAAAAAGCCCGAATAAAATGCTCGAAGTGAAGTTCCTCACAGAGCCAGTTTATTCTCCCTCCCGGAATAAGAGAGCTCCTCCTCCCATGGCTCCGGCCCCTTCTCCCTCCTCCTCCTCCTCCTCCTCCTCGCGCTCGCCCCTCCGCATCCTCTTCGTCTTCCTCCTCCTCCTCCACCTCCTCTCGAGCTCCATCCCCCGATCCCTCGCCACCGGGTTCCTCAGCGTCCGCCATAGATTCGCCGGGCGGAGCCGCTCCATCGCCGACCTCGCCGCCCACGATCTCCGCCGCCGTGGCCGCGCCCTCGCCGCCGCCGACCTCCCCCTCGGCGGCCTCGGCCTCCCCACAGACACAGGGTGCGCGATCCAAACCCTAATCGCTCGTTGCGTTCTCCCCCTTTTCGGATTCGTTTTCGATTTGATTAGGTTCGGTTTTGCATCTCGGTTTGGCGAAAATTAGGTTGTACTTTACGGAGATTGGGATCGGGACGCCTTCGAAGAGCTACTACGTGCAGGTGGATACGGGGAGCGATATTCTCTGGGTCAATTGCATCACGTGTAACAATTGCCCTAAAAAAAGCGATCTTGGGGTATTAATTCACTTTATCCTACAATTCACAATTGAACTCAGCTCGTTTGTTGCTCAAGTTGTGTAGAAATTGCATCTCATGTGATGGAATTCAGTTTCGGGTTCTTTGGCGCAGGTAGAATTGACCTTATATGACCCAAAAAGCTCACAAAGTGCGAGCTTGGTTTCATGCGACGAGAGCTTCTGCTCATCAATGTATGGAGGAGAAATCCCGGAATGCTCTCCGAATGTGCCGTGTCAGTACAGTGTGATGTATGGCGATGGGAGTACAACGGCGGGAAATTTCGTGACGGATTATGTGCAGTACGATCAAGTAGTCGGTAATCACCAAACGAAACAAGTAAATGCTAGTATTTCGTTTGGGTGAGTTTTTGATCTCATTGCCAATATAATTACAGTAGCAGTTAGTGGTGAATGGTGATCTTAATAAATGTGAGAAGTTCTAGTTGTTTCAATCTCAGGGAGAATCTATTTTTCGATTATTATGGTATAATTTTGTATTTTGTACAGGTGTGGGGCTCAGCAGACTGGGGATTTGGGTTCTTCAAATGAGGCCCTTGATGGGATTCTTGGTTTTGGTCAGGCAAATTCGTCGATGTTGTCGCAACTAGCTGTCTCGGGAAAAGTAAAGAAGATATTTGCTCATTGCTTGGATACTATAAATGGAGGTGGGATTTTTGCTATTGGGAATGTGGTGCAGCCAAAAGTGAATACAACTCCGCTGGTTCCAAATCAGTATGTTTGCGCTATACCAATAATGCTATGAACTATTAAGGAAATGTGTCTTCTATTCTATATTTATATTCTGCATTATTCAGATATAATTTGGTTGAAAATTCCTTCTCTACTTGATGCATCATGCAACCTTTCTAGTTCCTATTTATGTGTTCTGTTGCTTGGTCACATAACGCCATCCCATTATGAAAGGATTTATAACAGGTTGAAAGTTAATCTATTTGATTTTATGATGTTTTTGAAAAGAAAATGCTTCTTCATTTCCTAATATAATTAAACCATTAAAACCAAATGAGCCAGGTAATTGGTTATCAACCAGCAGGTGCCTTCGCCTCTTATCAGTTCTAAAGTGGGTTAAGTTGGTCAAACTCATTGTAAAGTCCTTTGAGGGTGCTGAGAATAAAATGAAAGAGATAATGGGCTGTAGTTGCTCTTGTCCATCAACCTTCCTATTTACTTGTATAAATTAATTTCATAGAAGTAAGGTGACAACAAAACGTGATAACTGCCAATACTGAACCAAGTCCACCAATCAAGCATCCCATTCTAAATTGTCCTTGTTTTTTCCAGTCTGATCCTAGAAAATTGACACCTTTCTAGAGCTATGTATAGGAGTTGGTAGTGATAGACAGAATTTTAAGTATATGCCCGATTTTATCTGAACTCTGTAGAAATTTCCACAAGCACATAATTCTTGAGTTATATGATACTTATATCCTACATGAATCTTACCTTTTTGTCCCGTTGCCACCAGACGAAGTAAATGCTGTTTTGGTTGAATGGGAAAGGAGGAAGGAGGCGATCTTATTTCTCCATATCAAGCTGAGTTATTTGGAAAGCAGATAGATTATATTAGGGTAGTAGGCTTTATGTGAAGCCTAATTCTTTATACATGTTGTTGGTAGTTGACACTATCTATATTTAAAGCCAGAAGTTCAATTTTTTAGCTACTTGTTACCCAACTAAAAAACTGAACATCATTTTTTGTACTCTATTTCTTACTGGATGCCGTGTTTCTGATTACTTAGGCCCGTTTGATATTGAGGCCCATCTAATGTTAGTGGGCAAAACGGAGATGGGACGAAAGAATATAGGATATGCTTCTTTGTTTTCCGGTGGGGCGAAAATATATCGTAACCAACTTATTGTGATATGCGAAATGTGATATTACGTACAAAAACAAGTAGTGTATTTTTTTTTCATTGTACTTTCTCTCTGCATGTAGGGCAATCTCACCGCAGTCCCAAACAGAGCCTTAGATCCCTATCGTTGATATCCTATTGTGTTTTGTTTTTTGAATAGCTACTCTTACCACATTAAAATCATGTCTCATTTGTTGCTTCTAATTATATTATATGGGCTGATGAGGTTACAGCACAACAGACTGAGTAGAAGTACTTTTAGAACAGTAGAAACTGATTTAATCTATTTAGTATTAGTTCATCTAACATTAGGTATGTGAAATTAACTCTAGTAAAATTTATGAACTAAACAAGTAAAGCTCTACTCATTGGTCAATATAGTTGGGAAGAAAGATATTCACAGCCTTGGTTTAGTTAATTTAAAACCTTGTGTTTGTTCATAAGTGCATTTTGAATATAAATAAAGTGTGACCCTCAAGTTGGCTACTCATTATCGGAAGTAGATGGAATGAAAAATTACCCTTGCTGACCCCAGTTCATATGGATAGGCTGTAGATTTTATGTTTGCTTATGTTGCATTAGCATTACATGTTGTTTTAGGTGATATCTTCAAATGTTTCATAAAGATATCTAATCTTCCTAGAGTTACCTATTGGATTTCAAGTTGTGAAAAAAGTAGGATGATAAATTTAAGATGTGTTTAAGAAGTATAGCAGAAAACAACTAAATAATAGAGAAGTTATTTTAATCTCTTGGGTATAAACATGTCTCACTTTTCGAAACCAATTATAATGTATTAATGACTTGTGTCTTATCAATATGTATGAAATTTTGACTTAGTTGCCTGTGATAAATTTTTCACTACCTCAGGCCACATTACAATGTCAATCTCCAGGCGATTGAGGTTGGTGGCGCTTTGCTGCAGCTTCCAACTGATCTTTTTGTAACTGGAGACAAAAAAGGTACAATTATTGATAGTGGTACAACACTGTCTTATCTTCCAGAAGCAGCGTATAAGCCAATGATGAATGCGGTTCGGCACCTTTTTCTCTTATTGAGTAATTTGTATACTCTTTCATATTAATTTTTATTCACCTTTCTAAAATGTTTTAGGTATTTGCCAACCATCAAGATTTGAGCTTGCACACCGTTCAGGACTTCGTATGCTTTCAATATTTTGACAAGTACGCACCCTTGAATTGCAATCTTCAATCTTTATTCAACTGTTTGAGAATTATTATATCTTTACGAATTACACTTTAAATTACGTGAACTTTTGTCTAAATTTATCAAATAGCATGTAATAACAGATATCACATTGCTGTACTTATTTGAATCAGTAAGGTCTCACCCAATTTTGTGGATATTTTAGAAAAATCTGTGCGTTCAATCATGTATAATCCGACCATACACTTGTTTTAAATATACTGTAATTCTTAAATTAGGGGTTTATACTTTGTTTTCATACTTGCTTTAAATGGCAACTTTCACTGTAGATTGTCTATGACATACGATGGAAAGGAGGTTTGGTACTCTAGGAAATAAATTATGTAGAAGGATGAGTTGGTTTATAGGTTTTGTTCGATTGATGATAGGGCTGTAAATTAGCTATGATTTAGGAAAAAGTGATTATCAAACAGTGACATATTTTCCACGTCATTTGCCCTTAGTTTGAATTTAAGGGAAGAAAAAAGGATTAAACCAGTGATTTCAAGGATCAAAATAAACATAAGCTTCAATTCCTAATGAACAATGAGAACAGAGAGTGATGTAGAAAGGATAAGGATTTTCAGTGGTCCTTAAGTTTTGGGGCATCCTTGTTCCCCACATGTACGATTCACACTATGGCAATTGAATGCGGATAGTTATAAATGTTGCTTGTAAAAGGTTTTGTGACTCAAAAGATACATTTCTTTCATTGAGCTGTTGTGCATTTGTTACATACTTTTTGTGGTAATATGATGCAGTGTGGATGACGGATTTCCAGAGATCATATTTCATTTTGAAAACAAGCTCTCCTTGAACGTGTATCCACATGATTATCTTTTTCAAAATGGGGTAATCAAACTCTTCCACCCAAAGATTTACTTCTATTTCACATGCTTCTAGCTTCAGTGAGCTTTACTTGGTGAAAAAGCAATACTTTTTTACTGTCTTATGCGTGATACTGCATCCTTTTTCTTACCTCTTTTTATGAGAGCATCAATTTACTTTTTTGTCCTTTTCTCAAAAAAGGACATCCTGATAGTTTTGGCTTTTTATTCTTCTTTCATTTTTTATAATTTTATTTAGGCTAAAATATTGAAAACCCCCTTATAAATATCCACTTTTCTACTTTACCCCTTGTCTTTTAAACTTCTATTTTATGCCTTTAAAATTTGAAGTTGTAGCACTTACCTAACATCGCTTCTACTCTATTATTCCGTGCATAAATTGTATGATAGAGTCAAGTAACTTTCTGAGATACCCAATATTACCCTTAAAAATGGTGCGAATGCATAAGAATCTTTTATTATTTTTTTTCCAAATTAAGCAACTTTGTAAAAGCGGTCCCCTACTATTTACTAATTAACTTATCTTTTTCCATTATTTCTGAGGATGAAATGGGTATATTAGTAGCTACCCAATTGTATCATACAATGGATGCACAAAATGGTGACGAAATAGTCACGGTGGGAGGTTCTATAATTTTAAATTTTGAGAGGAAAAACAGAAATTTTTAAAGATAGGGGGTAAAAGTGTAATAGCGGATATTTATAGGGAGGTTTTCTGCATTTTAGCCTTTTATTTATTAAGCTACTATAGTTATGTAAAGCAAGATTTTCTGATTCCAACTAGGGTGCTTTTAGAAGTATGGAGGCCTTCCTACTCTCAAGTTGTTTTCAATGATGGGATTTTCAAGTCGACGATCGGCTTCATTAGACTTGATCTAGAGAATTTGAAGTAACTAGAAAACAAATTTTGCGATTTTTTGATATCATTTACATAGTGATCGAAAGGGCTCAAAACCAATGGCTGAAAATAAAAATTTCACAAGAAGTGATGATACAACACTAAAATTTTAGATTAGAGATATTGATTTGCTTTAGATAGTATATAGAATTTTCTATCAAAATTTCTTCTAATCTGGATATCTTTATATCGTTAAACTTGAAAACGGTTCACATCAATCATTAAAATTGTCGATTTTTGAACCCTTCCTATCACTTAAGTAAATGATATAGAAAAAACCGCAAAATTTGTTTTCTAAAAACTTCAAATAATCTAGATCAAGTCTAGTAGAGAGAATCATCGATTTGGAAGTCTCATCATCAAAAACAATTTGGGAGCGTGTAGGCCTCCGTGCTTTTAGAACCATATTAGGTGGACTCAGATTTTCTTGTCTATTTGTAATAGATTTTAATTGATAGAGGGTTTTTTTTTTTCTGCATATCCTTTATAAATTAATTTTAAGATTTTGGTGTTGTCTAGGATAGTTTAATGGTTCAAATGGTCACCCTTTGGGCACAATTCTTATCATTATAGTCAAACTGCAGGAGCTGCTTCAGATGTTTAAAATAATTTTCGTTGTCTGATTAGGGTAATGTCTATTGTGTTGGCTTCCAAAATGGAGGAATGCAGTCTAAAGACGGGAAAGATATGGTTCTTTTGGGAGGTATGATCC
The DNA here is from genome assembly GCA_016920855.1 of Puya raimondii. Lineage (NCBI taxonomy): Eukaryota > Viridiplantae > Streptophyta > Magnoliopsida > Poales > Bromeliaceae > Puya > Puya raimondii. Next base: position 80,251,164 of record JABWPP010000049.1, read on the forward strand.
TTCAAGATCTTCTTTTCTAGATTTTTAACTGTGTCATGATCTTCTCGATTTTTATGCTTGGATGTGATGTTGCAATTTTTAACCCTTCAGAGTCAGTAGTGGAACTTCCTTGTGAATTATGTGTTTACTTGTACTAGCTTTGGAACAGCTCCTCCAAGAAAAAAAAAGTCGTGGGCCAAACAAAACATTTGAAACTCTTGGATGGCGTGAACCTGCAATGAGCTTCCTTGCCCTGAATACAAGCTGAACAGTCTGTATCTACTGCAGCAGAAAGCTAGTTTGGAAGGATTTTAGTTGAAAAAGGTTGTTAGTGCTTATTTAAAAAGCTCTACTCAAACAACACTCTTGCAAAATCTCTAATCGGGCCAAACATGCCCTAAATTCATCTTCAACAGCAAATCAAGCCCCCATCCAAGGATGAAGTGATGGAAGAACCATTAGAAGTGCTATGGAACTTGAGAAAAAGTTAGGTTCCAACAACATGGAGGGTTGTCATAGGAAATTATGAAATTCTAATAGTAAGAAATAATCCACAGGGTGGCACAAATGAAATTGTTGTTGAGAACTTTGAAAAGCTTGCTGAAAAGCCATAAGAGGACAGAGGACAATCAAGTCAGTCCTTGTAAGACCTAGTAAATTATGTAAAACTGTTTGCGCAATACGTTAACGGGGGTATATTCTATATGACTTGTTTAATGGAACCAGTCACTTCCTGTATACAGTCTTCCTCATTTAGCACTATTTGGGATTGTCTAAGAACTGTGACAAAAAATCTTTCTTTGGGTGGAAATTAATGATGAGATCAGACTTGGAGGCAAGATTCTAGGAGCTCTTTCTGGTGTCACATAAAAAAGAAAGTTACAATTTTTGTGCCGTTAGGTGTTCATGTTATTTTTTTCTTTTTTACCTTTTGTGGTAAATCTGAGCTTCGTTGTTGATCACTTGATTGAAAAGCATTTTTTTTATCAGTGAAGCCTTTGCTTATCTAAAAACCAATTTTTGAGGATGGGACACTTTTGTTGTCGGACTAGTTCTTTGTTCTTGCTAGTGACATGTTACTTTTAGCATGATATTGACTCATTACAAGTTACATGTATTGTACACACTAAGTAACTGCAGTTTCCATAAAATAAATTAGGCTGGCAAAAACGGGCAGTAAGAATATCGTACTCTATTATGGTCTTATGTCCACTGTTATGATCTTGACACTTTTATGTCATCTTCAATAATAATAGAGTTTAATGCGCCGTAAGTAAAATATGATTTTTAGTTACGAGATGCTTTCAATAAGAATCTTGATGATTAGAGTTTAATGCGCCGTAAGTAAAATATGATTTTTAGTTACGAGATGCCGTTATTAATTAATTTAATAAGAATCTTGATGATCCTCTACTGAAAATCTTTGTTGTCTTCGATTCAACCTTATTATGTTTCAAACTACTGTCAAATTTAGTCTTCATGCTCGTAATTAACTTAATATTGCAGATCTAGTCCTTTCAAACAAGTTGGTCCTGTATGACTTGGAGAATCAAGTTATTGGGTGGACCGAATACAACTGTAAGTTTCAGAAGACCAAAGTTTCATGCTAAATCTGTTGAATATTTTCATGCATTCAAGGTATCTTTCTGTGATTTACTATGAAGTTTTCCTAATTGTACATATTAATTAGTAAGATTATATCTATCGTCATTTTAAGACACTAAACTGTGCTAGTTGTTTTACCCTTTTCTTTATTTAGAATTCTGTTTATTTTTTGTACTGCTTGTCCTTTACTACCAAAATTATGAGTTGTCTTGCCATTGCACTACTCTTTTACTTCATTTCTTTGTCCTGATCTATTTATGCATTGAGAATTCTGAATCTGCTTTGCAAACTTTGATTTGGAATTAGAACTAAACTAATATCTAACTCAAGTTCACTGCAATTTTTTTCCCCCCCTTCCAGTAAGCAATTGATTTGTTGTCCCAGTCTTGTTCTTGGCTTAACTGACCTTCTTGGTAATAACGGTGACAATGATGATGATGATGTTATATGTAGTTGGAATGGTTTAATATTTATAGGAAACTACTAGTTGCATGATGAAATCCACTCAAACCATCCTTAAATTGATAGAAGACTCATTAATGACTCTTATATCATAACCACTGAAGTGGCAGAGGAGAAAGAAGAGTAGAGTTCTCTTTTCTATCAACAAAGCAGCTGTTCTATGTTTTTTCCTTCTCACCTCCCTGCTTTTTCTTAGGCAGTGATGTTCCATTGAAACGTCAGTCGCTTCTAATGCATAATTCTTCTTTCTTTGTATAATACATCAATATCGTTGTAACCCTTTGTGCATACAAAATGTTCCGATACTTGAATATGTCCGCACGCCTAGATCAGTGATCGTGTCGTACTCTTTTGTCTCGTCGTATTTATTCATTTTAACATGAAAGGTACAGGGTAGAAGGTAAACTATCCATAGGACCATTATTTTGTGGTTGACATGGTCTGATTGATTTTCTCAGGCTCCTCAAGCATCAAAGTTCAAGACGATAAGACTGGAGCGGTTTACACCGTCAATGCTCAGAACATATCTTCTGGCTGGAGATTCAAGTGGGGAAGTTCCACAGCACTTCTGTTGCTAACATTGTTTTTTTGTTGCTTAATCATTTAATTGTATGTTAAATGGTTTGGTAAAACAGGATGTAATGTGTTTGTTTCATTTATATTCTTTATATAGGGAAAGGAATTCAGATTCTTTCCATGTCTTATTTTCTCTCTTCTCAAATCCTTTAAAGAGATGCAGTTCTAAATTTTCTTGCAGGATAGTATTGCTAAAGAAATTAATAAAGAAGAAGTATACTTCCAAAATATATACTCTTAAAATAAAGAGACTGTCCCTAGCGCAAGTGGCAAAGGATTTGGTGGTTTGTACCTGATGTTTCAAGTTCGAATTCTAGTTGATTCACATTTCCAGCTAAGTTTATTTCTAAAAGAAATAAACGAAACGAATAGTATGTTACTTTTCTCTCGAAAAAAATATAGGGAGATGTTGACCTGTGGTTTTTTTATGCATCAAGAAATTTTATAAGCGTAATTTTGCCTTTTGGCAAGCAGGCTCCATGACATGGGGCATCATTTGGAAGCAGAAAGTTGGAGTTGTTAAGTTAATGAAGTCGAAGATCCAATTTCTGTACGAATGTGAGTGAGAATTTTGGTGATCTTGTGATATTGGTGTCAAAATAAATGCCAACGTTTACTATTTTCATGAAGGCCAATTTGCATAAAAAATTCACTAGTTTTGCGATTTTGCAAAAGTGAGCCACTATTTTAGATTTTACCGATTCGGACCGAAATTTTAGAAAACTGACGAAAATACTCTTATTAATTTCTCTCTCTTCTTTTTTTTTTCTTCATTCTTTTCTTTTTTTTCTCTCCGACCCTCATCGCCTCCTCCACCGCCTCCGTGGCCCTCGGCGACGGTAACGAGGGCGGCGCCACCTCCTCTTCCTCCATCTCTTTCTCCGCCGGCGCCGGTGGCTCTCGGCAAAGGTAACGAGAGTGGCGCCGCCTCCTCTTCCTCCGCCTCCGTCGGTGCCGGAGAAGGAGAACTCGGAGCGGGCCCGGGTGAAGGCGGAGCGGACGGAGACGATGCGGTCGTTGCCGAGGAGGTGCTCGCCGCCCGTGAGGGTGAGGAAAAAAGACACGCCCATTTCCAAGGAGCAAACAAAAATGCAGAAAATAGAAAAAAAAAAGAATAAAAAAGTAAACAAAAATGCAGAGAATAGAAAAAATAAAAATAAAAAAGTAAAAAAAAACTCGCCGCCCGTGAGGGTGAGGAAAAAAGATATGCCCATCTCCAAGGAGCAAACAAAAATGCAGAGAATAGAAAAAAAAAAGAATAAAAAAGTAAAAAAAAATAAAGAAATTTTTTTTACTCTTTGATATATATCGTTGTTGCTACAGGAAAGGCTACGAATCAGAGAAAAGAAAGAAGAAGATGAAGGTTGCACTGTTAAAATAAAGTTGCACAGTTTTATAAAAAAATTGTACTGTTTAAAATGAACGTTGCACTTTGAGATAAAAATTATACTTTTTGAAACAAAAGTTGCACTTTTTCGACAAAAATTATACTGTTTAAGAGAAAATTGCACTCTACCTTTCATGGCGACCATCCTCACCAACGCGAGCCTCTCCACCCCGCGCGCCGTGTCGGAGCGCCGAAACATGAAAAGGACCTACCTCCCCCGCGCGAGGCTCGCCCTATTCCCACGCGGCGGCGCCACCACCACCGCCACCGCCACCGCCGGCGCCGACGCCATGTTCAACAAGATCGTCAAGTGCGGCGGCTGCAAGGTGCCCAAATCTGAGTCCTCTTCCTTTGACCCCTCCTCCCCCTCCCCCTCCGCCCCGCTCCTCTCTATCAACCACGTCTCCCGCTCCGCTGCCGCCGCCGTCGCCGCCGCTGCCCCGCAGTACCTGTTAGAAAATTGCGTACGATAAAAACACAGCAAAACAAAATCAAACAAATTTAATTTTTAAAAAACTCGAGATCCGATCTCAAAACCACACAATATGATCCCTCATGTTGTTCAAGATTAAGGAGAAAGGAAGATATAATCTTCACCTTTGCACGGGTAGTTCTTCACCGCAATTTGATGATCGTGGAATTAGGTTCTCTTGAAGCCGCACACTCGTCCGGCCTCTATAGGTATCCACACGAGATTGGTGATCTGATCGATGTCCTCACCGGGGTGCTAGCTCCCTCGCAAAGGACTTCTTTCTTGCTAGCAGAAGAAGAGAGAAGAGGAGAGAGATGACGGCTCGAATTTTCTAAAAACTCCCGTATATTATATAGAGGGATATAATCTTCCTTTAATAATATAATAACCATTAAGGATAAGAATAAATCTAGGTTTAAATTTATCCTTTCCTTAATTGGTTTGATCAATCAAATCCTAATTTGATTCGACTTGAATTTTATCCTAATTTGATCATATCAAATTAATAATGCAACATTTGCACATAAGCCCTCTCATAATTTACTAGCTGTTAGTAAGTCCTCTCTTGTAACATTTACACTTTAATACCACTAATTTGTAATAATTACAAATTAGTCCAATTATCAACATATTGATAATTAAGTCCTCCGGCGATTCAAAAATCGCAACCTAGCTATCCGATCAGTCACAACCTCTTATGTGTGTGACCCCATAAGTTCTATTCTATCTGGTAGTGAGATATATTTTGATCACTATCAACAATATCACTGAAACTCCTTTCAGTGGGTCGGAATAATTCCAACTCAGCCCAATGAGAATTATCGATCATCCAGATAATTCTCATGAGTCTCACAATCCACCAGTGACGCCTAGCAGCATATAGTGGCATTCCAGTAGAATGGAATACTAAACCTCTTGGTGCAGTTACCGTGTGATACAGTTCTTCTATCATGAGTCCCGAATAGACGGGGGTCATGGAACAACTCGTCAAACCCCATCATCTGTCATATGTCAAATTTATTCGACTCGAGTTTCTAATATCGGAAATCCTTTCTGCTATTTATCCTGCCTTGGCCAAGGTCTTCTAAACTCGGTCTCATAAATTATATAGGACTAACGCCCCTATCTACCAAGAGAGATAGATTCTATATAGGTGCACACCCTATTCCTACAACGAACCTACTGTAGCCAAGGAAGGGCTAGGGACCAAGTATATGTACAGTCAAACTACAGTACCTCATTGTGAATAGCCGAGGCACCGCAGGTCAACGGACCAGTCACACTATTGCAACATTGAGTAAGTCACTGACGAGTGAGTAGACATCCAAGTGACTTCTCGCGTTGGTCACGCTCGGTACCTTTGTTCTCTAACAACCACATGCACATTCGCTCCAGTGTCTCCACACTGTTGACTCGAGACTCATCTACCCAAAAGGGAAGCGACCTGTGCACCAATCTCACCGGATCAATCACCGTCCCCGCGATGATCCATCGATCGGGAGCATTTAGGAATTAACCATCAATGACACATGTCTCAAATTCTCAACTCTTGAGAATACATGTCATCATCTTATTAATTCCTTGGACGATTCATGGACACATACACAACATGAATGGAAATAAGAACCCATATTTATTCATAATATTTAAAGTCAAATACAAATTTATGTCTTAAAAAGAATACATGTGTCGGCCTGATTGGCTTCTAGGGCATACATCTAACAGTACCCCCGCTCTATCCAGGCTCATCCTCTGCCGCCGTCGCTGCTGCATCATCTCCGCCGCCGCCTCCACCGCTTCCGCCGCCACACCAGGGGAATCAGGGCGGCCGGCCACGACGCCCACCAGACGTTCGAGATCGAGCCCGCTCCATCCTCCGCGACTTGCTCGTGCCGGACTGCCCCGCGCTTTTCCTCCGCAAGCTCCGGATCTGCTCCTTCCTATTTGACTTCTTCGACCCCCTCTGCTCCGCCGCCGCATGGGAATAGAGCGAGCCTCGCATGGGAGAGGTGGGTCGTCTTTGGGTTTCGGCGCTCTGACGCGGCGCATGTGGTGGAGAGGCTCGCGTTGGTAAGGATGGTCGTCATGGAAGGTAGAGTGCAATTTTCTCTTAAACAGTGTAATTTTTATCAAAAGAGTGCAACTTTTATTTCAAAAAGTATAATTTTCATCTCAAAGAGTGCAACTTTCATCTTAAACAGTGTAATTTTTTTTTGTAAAACAGTGCAACCTTCATCTTCATCTTTCTTTTTCTTAGATTCTTAGCCTTTTTGGTAGTAGCAATGATATATAATGGTCTTTCAAAGACAAACTTTTTTCTTTATTCTTTTTTACTTTCTATTCTTTTTTTTCTTTTTTTTTCTATCCTCTGCATCTTTGTTCACTCCTTGGAGATGGGAGCGTCTTTTTTTCTCGCCCTCACGGGCGGTGAGAACCTCCTCGGCAATGACCTCATCGTCTCCGTCCGCTCCGCCCTCACCCGGGCCCGCTTCGAGTTCTCCTTCTCCAGCGCCGGCGGAGGCAGAGGCGGAGGCGGAGGAAGAGGAGGTGGCACCGCCCTCGTTACCGTCGCCGAGGGCTGCCGGCGCCGGCGGAGGAGCAGATGGAGGAAGAGGAGGTGGTGCCGCCCTCGTAGGGGAGGCGGTGGAGGAGGCGATGAGGGTCGGAGAGAAAAAAAAAACGAGGGAAAAAAAAGAAGAGAAAAAGGAATAAGCGTATTTTCGTCAGTTTTCTAAAAATTCGGTCCGAATATGCAAAATACAAAATAGTGGCCCACTTTTGCAAAATTGCAAAATTAGTGGTTTTTTTATGCAAATTGGCCTTTCATGAATCATAAGTTCAATTTCGGAAATCAAAAAAACAAATAGGTTCTCAATCTCTAATACAACAAACCATCTTTTAAAATGGAGAAAGAGGGGTTTTTTTTAATTTATTATTTTTGTCAACTTTTCAAAGAAGTTTTTCCTCCTTTTTCTTTTTTTAATAAGTAGCCCCATAAAAAGCTCCATATCCAACCAAAATAGTCAATGAATGAATAACTATGTAAGGAAAGATCTAAGAAAATAGAGACAACAAATATAGAATGAAAACTACTGCTATCCGGGTGGAAAGGCAAAAAAAAAAGAAGAAAATAAATAGTAACTTTTACATTACTGCACCTTTGCAAACTCTTTTAGCTCAAAAAGTTGTTAAAAGCTCAACCTAATTCAAGTAGGAGGGCAATAAAGTCTCCCACTTTTTTTTTTTTTTTTTTTGGGACTTGTGAGAATCAAAACTAGATTTTCTAATCCTGAATCTAGTGTGATCAAACAATATCTCGTGGACCAACTTGATTTGTCTCGGACAATATCAAACCCCGCACTGAGCTTGACCTAGGCCCTGTTTAGCCATGTTGTGAATATGTGGTTGTGATTGTACGTCCCAATATTTTGTTTGGCATGATAAAAATGATATAATGGAACAAAGCATAATTATTAGAGAAGGATACCTTTTATCGATACAATATTGTGTGATTGGGCTTGACGATTTTGGTTCAACGTTCTTGTTACGGCTACAAAGGCTATTCCTTGATCATATAGCTTCAGCCAGCCATGTCCTAGCTTGTGCTAGACAATCTATATCTATAGTCTATAGAACACATAATTTAGTGGTTCTTTCACATCAAGCAAAAGGAACATGAGAGAGCCACGTTACCAATTAAGGCATCAACCAGAGCTTGCCATGTGTATAATAAAAATTTTGGGTGTGCCCACTGTAAACCAATTTTGAAATATGCATCAACGATGAATTTCCATAGTATAATAAATTATTAAATATCTTTTATTATATATATTATATCATATTTTATTTTATCGTATTAATTATCAAATATCTTATCAATTATTTAATATTCTATGTGGTATATGGAGCATTGTTATGCACCAGGTGCAAACAAAGATAGCTCCTCTTTCTTGAAATTATGAGTGCGTCCTATTAAATATTCTCTGCACAGGATGTATATTTGTACAAGCATCACATCTTAGAATATATAATTTTGTGGTTCCATCACATCAACCAAAAGGTACCTAAGAGAGTCACGTTGCCAATTAAGGCATCAACCAATAGGAGCTTACCACATGTCTAATAAAAATTTTGGGTGCGCCAATTGCACTGTAAATCTTAGAATACATAATTTGGTGGTTCCATCACACCAACCAAAAAGAATCTGAGAGAGTCGCATTGCCAATTAAGGCATCAACCAATATGAGCTTACCATGTGTCTAATAAAAATTTTGGGTGCGCCAATTGCACCGTAAACCAAATTTTGAAATATGCATCAACGATAAATTTATATAGTATAATAAATTATTTAAATATCTTATATTACAAATATTATATTATATTATATTTTGCAGTATTAATTATCAAATATCCTATCAATCATTTAATATTTTATGCGGTATATGGAGCATTGGTATGCACCAGCTACAAGCAAAGATAGCACCCCTTTCTTGGAATTATGAGTGCACCCAATTAAATATTCTCTGCACTGGGTGTATATTTGTACATACACCTCATGCTTAAAATCTTTTAGTAGAGATTTTAACATTAATTCATAAAACATAATTAAATTATTAAACTTTGTAGATCAGATATATTTAATTAAATTTTGATATTAGAATATTATTCATATAATATAAGTTACAGTAGATGGAGTATTAACATACACTAACTGCATGTAATAATTTGTTCTTTCTTTAATCAATTTTAATAAGGTAAAGATACTCTCACCAATTCTTCAATTTGAAATAAGTCCTCCAACTTTAACTTTTTAGTTAAAAAATTAGTTTATGGAATAACTATCAAAACCATTAATTTGATTGAATTTTCAAATAAAATTATTAGAATAATTTAACTCCACTAATACTGAAAGTTAAAAAATAATAATAAAAAGGTTATTTATTATAATCTACATAAGACTATTTTATAGAATTTTCTTTTCTATTTCTTTGGTTATAATTTTTCAATTTTAAAATTTAATAACTATATATATTAATTAGCTAAAATACTATCCATTCGCCGTGAAGCGCGAGGTCCTATACTAGTGAGCACCTTATATGCCAACAAAAGACAAAGAAAAAAAGTATTTTTTTAAAAAAATACATGTACTGCTGTAACTATGTAAGTATTTGAGTGCAGTACAAGATCAAATCTGAAATAAAAGCTCAGCAAACTGAAGTACTTTGCAACCAAATCTATAGAAATTTACAGTAGTATGGCATAAGCAATTGGAGTTTCTTATTATCATCATCATCATCATCATCATCATCATCATCATCATTATATTAGGGGCCTTGTGGTTCAAAATTTATCGTATTTTGAAAATATTTTATAATCTATATTTGGAATGATAAATTTGTTACTAACTTATCAAGGCACTTGGTTCAAGCAGTTGTTAGGGACTAGCATATTTTTATTAATGTACTACTAATAATGAGTTGAGCTAGAATGCTACTAGTAGCAAACGGTCTCTGTTGCCACCCATTTGTTTTCGATGTTGGAGCCTCCAAATCGACGATCGGCACCGTTGAACATGATCTATACCACCGGAAGCATTTAAAAACCAAATTTCATATTTTTTCGATATTGTTCTCTTGTCCATCAAGTGGACACAAAAATGAACGGCTGGAAATGAATATCCTTTAAAAGTGATGATAGGAGTCTTGTAATCAAGATCAAGAGTATAGATCTTGTTCTAAATAGTTTAAAGAATTTTTTAACCAAAATTCAATTGATTTGGATATCTTTACACCATTAAACAAGAAAACGTATATAAGACCATTAAAATTACAATTCTTGAAACCCTTTGATCATTAGGCCAATGATGTCGAAAAGATTTAAAATTTGGTTTCTAGATGCTTCGGGTGGTATAGATCATGTTCAACGGTGCCGATCGTCGATTTGGGAGCTACATCATCGAAAACAAATGGGTGGCAATGGAGCCCGTTGGCTACTGATAGCATTCTAGCTCAACTCTACTAATAATTTTTATATCAAGTATGAGAATAAAAATATCTCATCATCCATAATAATCTAATATTCTTACTGACTGAAAATCTATAATGATTTCACTATATTGCTAACACTTTTTACAACTATCTAACTTTAGTTGAATGAAAGTAATTTAAATATTTTTTATGAAAAATATGAAAGATTACTAGAATATTACAAATTTTGAGCCAAACAAGCCCTTGTTATTATGCTTTCTATAAATCTTTTAGTTTTTGCATGTATATCCTTATCTAACCACTAAAATCTAAAATGAAAAATCCGCCTTTGCAAAAAAATTCCTCTAAAATGCTAAGCCTCTAATATACCTCTCATGTATTTATATATAATATAACTGTAGTGCGTTAATGACGGAACCCGCACTATCAACATACTAATCACACTAGTAAACAAATATGATGTATCTAAATTACCCACAACCAAGATATGCAAGATTGGAGTAAATAAAGTTGAAAGAAAAAAAAATCTAAGCACAAGCATAACAATACAAGAGGATTATAGTAGTTCACCCAAACCGGGCTACATTCACGGGCACGGAGAGATCAAATCCACTATCAAATAAGGAGATTACAAGATTTGGTTAGAGATTATCACTCTATTACAATGAGCTTACAACCTTCCAATGAAAAATTCTTCTTGCTACACCTTCTTTGAAGCACCTTCGGATTCCGCGAATTTCACTTCGGAATGCCTCTTAGAATTTCTCCAATCAACCTTAGAAGCTTTGAATCAAGCAAGAAGAACAAGAGAACTCCTTCTCCAACCCTCTCTTCACCTCTCTTCTCTATGTCAAGAAAAAAGAATCCTAGAGACAAAAATGAGAACACTCCCTTTCAAAACACAAAGAAAATCCCCCTCTTAACATCACTTGGCCGAATATACCAAATGGGTCAACTAAAGCCCACACCAATTACTAACTAGCCCATTACATGAGTTGTTGAATCAAACCCAAAATAAACCACATAGGCTAATTAGTGAATTTGATATTACTAATCCAACAATCTCTACCTTGATAGCAAAATCACCGCTCTTCATCTCCATGCCAACCATGTGCCTTTATTCTTCACTCAACTTGAAGCCTAAAAAAGTTATGCTCCAATTCAACTTCTCTACTTGTAACGGCTTCGTGAGCATATCGACCACATTCTCATGAGTGCGAGCTTTCAACACCCTCACCTTGCCATCTTCAATGACATCCTGAATGTAATAATATTGCACATCAATATTGTGGGAGTTTTAAAAGCGTCGCATGAGGCGAGGGGATTAAAATGTTATATGTTGAAAAATCAAAATTAAAGGTTCCATTCTCCTTAGGAATCATAAAGATTTCTAATTAATTACGCCTATTCACATTTAGGCAACTTCCGATTAAGCTGGTCAATTATAATAATTAGCAAAACAGAATGTATTTTTTTAATTATTCTTGTACATCAGTGTACAAAAATAAATACAACTGAAAAGAAAAAAATCGACAATTATCATCCCTCTCCTTCTCTCTTTTAATGCAAGCAATCGGGAACATATGATTAGTGTCTCGTCAAGATATTTCTCCAAGCATTGTGAGCCATGCATCATGCATAAGCTTTCTTTGGTATTTCATCGAGCATTTGACACGCACATAGGTAATACATTATGCGCAAGCTGTCTTTGGCATATCATCGAATGCGTGGCATGCGCACATGAACAATGCATCATGCTCAAGTTTTCTTTGACATTCCATTATGTGCACACCGTCTTTGTCATTTTATCGACCGCTTAGCACGCGCACATAAGCAATGCGCTATGCACAAATTCTTTTTGGCATTTTGTCTAACAGTTGGCACCATACATCATGCACAAGTTGTTTTTGACAAAAAGCCAATTAAAAAGAGCGGCAATCAATAATTTGATTGGCGCTTTCCGTCGACGGCTAAGCGTCAAACGGATGGTAGTCGCCGTCTTGCTCTACCGCCGACGGCTAAGCGTCAAGCGGATGGTTGTCGTCGTCTACCGTTGACGGCTAAGCGTCAAACGGATCGTCGTCGTTGTCGTCGCCTTTCTTCACCGCCGACGGCTAAGCGTCAAACGGATAGTTGTCGTCGTCTACCGTTGACGGCTAAGCGTCAAACGGATCGTTGTCGTTGTCTTTCTTCACCGCCGACGGCTAAGCGTCGAGCGGATAGTCGTCGTCGCCGTTGTCGTTGTCGTCGCCGTCTTGCTCTACCGCCGACGGCTAAGCGTCAAGCGGATAGTCGCCATCGTCGTGCTCTATCGCCGACGGCTAAGCGTCGAGCGGATAGTTGCCGTCGTCGTTGTCGTCACCGTCTAGCTCTACCGCCGACGGCTAAGCGTCAAGCGGATAGTCGCCGTCGTCGTTGTCGTTGTCGTCGCCGTCTTGCTCTACCGCCGACGGCTAAGCGTCAAGCGGATAGTCGCCGTCGTCGTGCTCTACCGCCGACGGCTAAGAGTCAAACGGATGGTCGCCGTCGTCGTTGTCGTTGTCGTCGCCGTTGTCGTCGCCGTCTTGCTCTACCGCCGACGGCTAAGCGTCGAGCAGATAGTCGCCATCGTCGTTGTCGTTGTTGTCATCGCAGCAACAGCAAGCGGGTGGCCACCTCCTTGATCGACGATGGCGCGACAATAGCAAAAGGGTACGTCCACCACTCTGGGATTAGCGACGACGAGGCAGCGGCAGTCAGCGACGGTGTAGAAATAGCGACGAGCGGTCGTCTCTTATTGGTTGACGATGACCCGGCGTAGTAGTTGACGATGACCCGGCGTAGTAGTGATTGACGACAGCACGAACTAATTTTCATGCAGTCCGGTGTGCGTGGAAAACTCGATGTAGGGAGTACCTTGACTAGGAGAAAAGAGAGAAAGAAAATGAGAGTGAGAGAATCTAAACCCACCTTTTTATTTGGCTTCTTTTTTTTATCCAAGTTTCTTTTCTTCTTCCTTTTTTTTTGTGAGTAGAATCCTCCCTCTGGCATTTTTGTTCACTTCTCTTTATATAGAGAGAGGGTGGTGGAGGTTTATGGTGTAGAGGAGAGTAAATGATGGAGAAGTGGAGGAGTGGAGTGAATGGTGGAGAAGTGGAGGAAATGATGGAAAAGTGGAGGGAATGGTGGAGAAGTGGAGGGAATGGTGGAGAAGTGGATGAAATAGAGGAAATGGTGGAGAAGTGGAGGGAATGGTGGAGAAGTGGAGTGAATGATGGAGAGTGGAGGGAATGATGGAGAAGTGGAGGGAATGGTGGAGAAGTGGAAGGAATGGTGGAGAAGTGGAGGGAATGGTGGAGAAGTGGATGAAATGGAGGAAATGGTAGAGGAGTGGGTTTAGTGAAGTAGGAGAGAAATTATAGGAAGTGGGGTGGTGATGGAGAGGTGGGTTTAGTGAAGTGGTGATCTTTTTTTTCTTTTTTTTTAATCTTTTTTTTATCTTCTAACAAATATGTTTAGTCCTTTTATGATAAACCAAATTTTTAGCCAAACATATTGCACTTATACTATCACATAATAAACACATAGGTTTAAAATTCATACCAAGCTCTTTCATCATACCTTGAAGCCACACCGCCTCTTTGGTTGCCTCGGTAAGTGCCATGTACTCGGCCTCCGTGGTTGACAAAGCCATCATTACTTGAAGTTTGGACATCCAATTACTTGGACCATTTCTATGTTCAAATACAAAACCCGTTGTAGATCTTCTCTTGTCAAGATCACCGGCAAAATTAGCATCAACATAATCTTGCATTGGCCTTGAGTTTTTGCCATACATGATTGCATAATCACTTGTACCTCTCAAATAGTGAAGAACCTATTTCACCACCTCCCAATGCACTTTTTCGGGATTTGCCATAAACCGGCTAAGAACACTAACGACATATGCAATGTCCGGGCGTGTGCACGCCATGACAAACATCAAGCTACCTACAATACTTGAATAGAAAACTCGATCCGCGCAAATGTGTCTTTACCGCCTTTGCTTTACCCATGCCAAACTTGTCTACCAATTTTTCTACAAATCCCTTTTGTGAAAGTGACAATGTGCCATTTTGCCTATCCCGCCAAATCTCCATGCCAAGAATTTGACGTGTCGGTCCAAGATCTTTCACTTCAAAAGCCTTACTCAATTCATTCTTGAGTTCGCTGATCCTTGCTTTGTCCTTACATACTATAAGCATGTCATCCATATACAATACCAAAACCACAAAGGTGCTATCTTAAAAATTTTAAGTAAACACAATGGTCATATTTACTTCTTTGGAATCCATGGCTTAGCATAAAAGTGTCAAACTTCCGATATCAATGTTTTGATGCTTGTTTGAGCCCATACAATAATTTCTTGAGCTTGTATACAAGATGTTCTTTTCCATTCTCTATGAAGCCTTGAGGTTGATACATATAAACCTCTTCTTCTAGATCTTCATTTAAAAATGCCGTTTTAACATCTAGTTGCTCAAGTTCCAAATCATTCATAACAACAAGACTAAGAACAAGCTGAATAGAATAACAATGGGAGCAAATACTTCAAAGAAATCCATATCTTTCTTTTGTGTGAAGCCTTTAGCAACCAATCTTGTCATATACCTTTGAATTGTCCCATCGGTTCCTCTTTTGATTTTGTACACCCACTTGCAACCAATTATTTTTCGACTCTTTGGTAACTCCACCAAATTCCAAGTTTTATTCTTGTGAAGTGCCACAATTTCTTCCTTCATTGCTTCTTTCCAATGCTTTGCATCAATAGAATTTATGGCTGCTAGAACTGTACATAGCTCTTCTTGTTCCACAATTAGCGCCCGAAATATATTGGGATCTACAAAATCCTTCAAATACATAGGTGTGTGCCGCTCTCTTGTAGAAGAGGCAAGTCATGTGTTTCTCCACCTTCATGAGAACTTTCTCCGTCATTGAAATCTTCATGAATTTGATCATCGACCTCACCATATTCAAACGTTGTATCCTCCGATTCAATGTCTTCATTTGGTGAGAAAGTTGAAGATGGAAGTTCAAAATTTTGAGTATCATTCTGAACTTCTCCCTCTTCGATGCTTTCATATTCTACACCCTTTTTCAACTCATTTGATTCATCAAAATGAACATTACAACTTGTGATAATTTTGTTGGCCACTGGATTTCATAACCGATACCTTTTATATAACCAACAAATATGCATTTTCTTGATCTTGGATCTAACTTAGTTCTTTGACAATTAGGAACTAATGCATAAGCATGACAACCAAATATTTTTAAATTAGAATAATCAAGGAGTTCCGAACCATACCTCCTCCAGTGTCTTTCCATTTATAGCCATGGAAGGTGAGCGGTTAACAAGATAATATGACATGGACACGGCCTCGGCGCACAACTCATGTTCCAAACCAGCATTGCTCAACATGCTACGAGCCTGTTCCATCAACGTACGGTTCATCCTCTCGGCCACCCCATTGTGTTGTGGATCATACGGATTTGTATAGGGTCTTGAGATGCTATTCTCTTTACAAAAGAGCTCAAACTCTTTAAATTTGTACTACAAACCATTGTCCGATCGGAGAACTTTAATGTGGCGTCCGGTGAGGTTCTCTACTTCGGCCTTGAAGTGCTTAAATGCTTGAAATGCCTCACCCTTCGACTTGAAAAGTTTCACCCAAACCTTCCATGAGAAGTCATCAATAAATGATATATAATAATTGGTACCACCGTATGAAGTAGTAGGAGAACTCCACACATTCGTATGAATGTAGTCAAGAATACTTTTACTTGTATGACTCCCGACTTTGAAGCTCCGCTTATGGTGTTTCCCGTAAACACAATGCTCACAAAATTTCGAGTCACTAAAAATAATATTCGGTATAAGTTTTTTCTCTAGTAAAATCTTCATATCCTTCTCACTCATATGACCCAACCTTCTATATCATAGTTGGAGAGGAAGGTCATCATTTTTCGCCGCCGCATAACTTTCATCCATCATTGTACTCCCTAATAGCTTGTACAAGTTTTCAAGCCAAATGCTTTCATGACAACCAATGCACCTTTGGAGACTTTTATAACTACACCTTGCCCGGTAAATTCGTAGCCTTTGTTTTTCAATTCGGAAAGAGAGATCAAACCTTTCTTCAAATTTGGAACATATCACACATTTTCAAGCACCCAAACCATTCCATCATACATTCTCAAGCGCATCGAACCAACTTCCACCGTTCTACTAGTTGAGTTGTTTCCCATCGAAATGTACCACCATCGTATTCCTCATAGGTAATAAACCATAAACGATATGGACACATATGATGAGTAGCGCCACTATCAAGAAATCAATTTTGATGAAACACCGAACTAGAACCCACCATCAAGACCTCATCATCAATAGCACCCGATATTGTTTCTTCAACTTGATGTGCTTCGTTGTTCGATTCCGAGTTTTGTTTACCACTACTTGATTCATCATTGTCCCTTTTGTCGTTGGAGCCTTTTCTTTTTAGACAATCCTTTTTTCATATGCACGGATTTGCCACAAAACCAACAAAGCCTTTTGTCATTCCAATTTCTAGACTTTGATCTATTCTTTGACTTGCTTCTTGAAAAATTTCTTGACAAACTTTCACGTTCTTTGTAACGACCTCTTACTACAAGTGCTTCGGTTTCGCCCTTCGAACTCCCCAAAGTTACCTTCTTTCAAAGTTCATCGGCCAACAATGCACTACAAATGGTGTCTAAGTCAAGAGAATATTCTTTAGTGCAACTTAAACTTGTAATCAAAGTCTTATAGGAATCCGGTAATGTACATAATAACGTGATGGCCTTATCTTCATCCTTCATCTTCTCTCCAATACTCTCAAGCTCACAAATAATATTTTTGAATATATTCAAGTGATCAGAGACCTTGGTGCCTTCTTTCATTCTCAAAGAATACAACCGTCTCTTCAAAAAAATTCGGTTGGTAATTGACTTGTATTGATACAAGCTCTCTAACTTTGCCCATAATCCAAAAGCTGTTTTCTTTCCAATTATATTGAAAAGAACTTCATCCCCCAAGCACATGTGAATGGTGGCCAAAGCTTTCATGTCCATCTCCTCCCATTCATCATCGGTCATCCATTCCGGTTTCTTATCTTTCCTAAGTAGAGCCTTGTATTACCGTGTTGTACTAATAAATCATGAACTTTTAACTTTCAAACTTCAAAGTTTCTCTTTCCATCAAATTTGTCCACCTCCAATCGATTTGTTGCCATTGAGATAATTTATCGAACACCTTGCACTCAACCTTGAATCTCTGATACCAATTGTAGTGCATTAATGACGGAACTCGCACTATCAAGATACTAATCACACTAGTAAATAAATATGATGTATCTAAATTACCCACAACCAAGATATACAAGATTGGAGTAAATGAAGTTGAAAGAGAAAAATCTAAGCACAAGCACAACAATACAGGAGGATTTACGTGGTTCACCCAAAACCGGGCTACATCCACGGACACGAAGAGATCAAATACACTATCAAATAAAGAGATTACAAGATTTGGTTAGAGATTACCACTCTATTACAATGGGCTCAGATATCAAGGCACTTGGTTCAGGCAGTTGTAAAGGACTAGTATATTTTTATTTATGTACTACTAATAATTTTTTAATTATGAAAATAAAAATATCTCCTAATCCATAATAATCTAGTATTCTTACTGACTGAAAATCTATAATGATTTCACTATATTGCTAACACTTTTTACAACTATCTAACTTTAGTTGAATGAAAGTAATTTAAATATTTTTAATGAAAAATATGGAAGATTACTAAAATATTACAAATCTGGAGCCAAATAATTAAGCCCTTGTTATTATGCTTTCTATAAATCTTTTAGTTGTTGCAAGTATATTCTTATCTAACCATTAAAATCTAAAATGAAAAATCCGCCTTTGCAAAGAAATTCCTCTAAAATGCTAAGCCTCTAATATACCTCTCATGTATTTATATATAATATAACTGTTGTGCGTTAATAACGGAACTCGCACTATCAAGATACTAATCACACTGGTAAATAAATATGATGTACCTAAATTACCCACAACCAAGATATACAAGATTGGAGTAAATAAAGTTGAAAGAGAAAAATCTAAGCACAAGCACAACAATACAAGAGAATTTACGTGGTTCACCCAAACCGGACTACATCCACTGGCACGAAACGAAGAGATCAAATACACTATCAAATAAAGAGATTACAAAATTTGATTAGAGATTACCACTCTATTACAATGGACTTACAACCTTCCAATGGAAATCCCTTCTTGCTACACCTTCTTTGAAACACCTTCCGATTCCACGAATCCCACTTCAGAATGCCTCCTAGAATTTTTCCGATCAACTTTAGAAACTCTGAAGCAAGCAAGAAAAATAAGAGAACTCCTTCTCCAACCCTCTCTTCACCTCTCTTTTCAATGTCAAGAAAAAAGAACCCTAAAGAGCAAAAATGAGAACGCTCCCTTTCAAAACCCAAAGAGAATCCTTCTCTTAACATCACTTGGCCCAATATACCAAATGGGTCAACTAAAGCCCGAACCAATTACTAACCAGCTCATTACATGAGTTGTTGAACCAAATTCAAAATAAATCAAATAGGCTAATAAGTGAATTTTGATATCATTAACCCAACAATAACCATCATGTTTCGCTCTCTACATTAATTAAGATCGGCACTGAAAAGATTCTCACTGTTTTTCTCTCCACATTACAATAATTGAGATCGACAATGAAAAGGCTCTAACTCGTTCCAACGTTAATTGGGTCGGCATTGGAATGCCTTACCACCAAAGTACTTGAAAACCATTTGATGATTACTGATGCTAATTGCGTGATCATCGTAAGCTTTCAACGTCCTTTTCTCTTCCCCCACTTGTTTTTTTTTTTTTTGTTTTTTTTATTCGGAAGCTAGTACAGTATGGTCCCTGCTAGTGCATGGACCATATAAACTTAGCCAATCAAAAATTGCACGCATAAATTATTAAGCGCATTCAAAGTTGAGCTGTGATGATCTTCCCAATCACCTTCTCGTGTTCAACGTGTAGCCGTCCCTTTTTTATTATTATTATTTTTGAGGTACCCACTTGGCGGGGCCCACTTACTCACTAGATTCCGGAAAGTTGGGGACCAATATTGCGAAATCACTGTACATGAACGTGGTGTATTGTGTGCTTCACACTCAAAAATAGAATTTAATTTTGTTAAATATAAATATTTTAAATAATACTTTTTAAAAACTCGCTGTTTCACGTAACCGATCATTCCTAACGCAAGTGGCAAAAGATTTGATGATCACTACAAGAAAATCTCAATATAATGACGCTTTTTAGACGACGCTTGGGGTAAGCGTCCCCAAGCATCCCTATAATTTAGCAAAATACCGACGCTTCAAAAAGCGTCGTCAAATGAATCATAAATTCTAATAAACTAATTTATTAAATGTTAAACTTTACTATTATTTTTAATTTTTCGACGCTTCAAAGCGTCATGATTTTTTAAAATCCTGACGCTTTAAAGCGTCAAAATATATTTTACCGATGCTTGGCATAAGCGTTGGCATAAGCGTCGGTATATACCTAACGACTCTTCATTTGCCGACGCTTTCAAATGCGACATTAGATTATATTAGGACACTATTAAGCATTCTTAACTATAGAAAAAAGCGTCATTAAATACAATCTTTTTTTTAGTGGGTCGATATCCGAGGTCCTACGTTCGAAGTCTAATTGCTTCAAGAGCTGACAATTCACTGTTCGCGAATCAACTCGTAGTCGTCTCGAAATGAGCTGGGAATCTATCGCTCGGTTAATATATGATATTAAACGAGCCGAACACGAGATGAATCTTTTAGCTCAAAATTTTAATGAGGTCAGCTCGCTCGTGATCGACACGTTGATAAAGAAGCCGAACACAAACTGGATTTTTCAACTCGAAATTTTAGCGAGCCAACTCGTGTTCAGCTCATTTATTAAACAAGCCGAAAACAAGCCGGCCTCAGCTCGCTTGTGTTCGGGTCGTTGACAACCCTAGTTGCTTTACATTTTGAGCAAAATTTATTTATAAAAATAAATAAATAACGCGAATAGCATGCATATATGCTACTATTCTCTTAAAAAAAATTTTTCACATAATTTAACGCGGTAGTAGAACAGAAAGTTCTGAGTTCGATACTCACCTCACTCCTAGATTCATTGAATTTACTCCTATTTAATTATTTCACGTCTTAACCTATTAAATTGTGCTAGCAGAGCAGAAAGTTATGTGTTTTAGTTCCACCTCACTCCAAGCTCCTATTTAATTATTTCACACCTTTGGTCTGTTAAAATGTCAGTTTGAGTTCAGACGCGAGAACGATTGTTTTATACTCTTTAACAAATTTATTGGATATATTTCATAATATTTAAAAGATCTGTATGTCAAAAATTATGAATTTTGGACATCTATTTCTCATCAATCAAATAAGGAAAATGCTTTGGATCCTACAAAATATTGTCCTTGCAAATTATTTATAGGTAATTAAGCAAATGCATATGTTATATATAGAACCGCTAGATCATAACGTGTGCCAATATATTAACAATATATAAATGTAGCATTTGAAAGAGTCCATAACATTGCTCATCAAGTAATGAGTCTATTTTGTCCCATTGACTTCTGAGACTTATTCTGATGCTTAGGTTATGTTTGGTAATAGAACAATATTCGAAAAAATAAATATTTTTATTCTTATGATAACCCACTATTTTAGGATACAAAGGAGTAAAAAAAATTTTATGTTTGGTTTGATATTTTGTTATTTCCTAGGATAATCAAAATCTTATTTGGTAATTTTATTAAGATTAATAACGAAGAATAGTAGAAAAGGTTGATTAAATTTTTTTAAAATGTAAAGATTGTCCTTGTCTATATCTCTCATATATAAAATATTTAATAAATATACAATAATACATATAAAATAATTATATATTTTATAAAATGTAGAATAATTAAAATATTATAGATAATACTATTATAATCATATTATTGTATAAACACTCGAATATTATTATATAACATACTTCAATAATAATATATAAAAATACTTTAAAAATAATATATGTAAATAAACTTGTGGATCGATATAAAAATACTTTAGAGAATAGATTTTCAAAGTTTGTGGATCTATTTTTTATATAAATAAGCTTGTTAGATATTGGAAAATTTTGATTGGACTTTTTTTTCCCCTTATTTTAAGGCTATACTTTAATTTAATTGCCCCCTGTGGTTTAGCTCATTTTTATTTTGTTCCTCTATATATGATTCAAAAAGTTATACTTAACTATTCTGTAATTTTATTTCTATTTTTACTTAATAATCTACAAGCAGAAAACATAGCAAAGTAAATATAGAAATAAAATCACAAGATTGATAAGTGCAACTTTTTGAACCATAGAGTAGTGAAGTAAAAATAAGCTAAACTACATAATAGCTAAGTATAACTTTTTAAACCACATAATGTCAAAATGTAATACGAGCTAAACCAGGGGCCGAGAATAATGTCAAAATAGAATACGAGCTAAATTGGGGGCTTGGGAGGGGCGGGCGCAAATTATTAATTATTAAATATAAAGTGTGGTGCGTTTAATTATTAAATATAAAGTGTGGTGCATGAGAATGCATCCATACATGCACTAGGTGGAACCAATGATTTCTTTGGGCAAATAGCACTCTTTTCTTATGGAGATGCTAAAGGTGCTCAAAATATTACCCTAATTAAGTATTATTAAGAATTAGGCTCGAATGCTATCCGTAGCACGGAGGCTCTCGTGCTACCAAATTATTTTTAGTAATGAGGCTTCCGAATTGATGATCGGCTCTGTTAGATTTGATGTACGCTGTTAGAAGTATCTAAAAATTAAATTTCATAATTTTTCGACATTATTTACATATCAAACAAGTAGTCTAAAAAATAAACAGCTAAAAATAAAAATCTATTTAACAAGATTTGAATTTTAGATCAGATGTACTGATCTTGCTCTAAATAGTGAAGAATTTTTTTTTATCAAATAGTCAATAAATATGGATTATTATATACTGCTAAACTCACAAACGCGTTACATAGGCCTTTAAAATTGTCAATTTTAAGACCTTTTGATCACTAGTCAAATGATGTCGAGAATATATAAAATTTGGTTTTTAAATATTTTCAATAGCGTAAATCAAGTCTAACAAAGTCGATTGTCGATTTAGAAGCTGCATCGTTGAAAACAACTTGGTAGCACAAAGGACTCCATACCACCTATAGTATTCTAGTGGACTCATATTATTAATATATAAGCATTCTTAATATGAAGAGGTGAAATATTGCAAGGGCTATATAATATATATAGTAAATATGTCACCAATAAACAATTTATCTAAACATTAATAAGACATTTTCTGAAAAGAGTTCTAAATACATTGAAGGCCTTTTTGAAAAAAAAAAAAAAAAAAAAATCCACCAGCTGTGCATTTTTGCAAAAGTGGGATCTTTTTTTCTTTTTTGTAGGTTCAGCTCGAATTTCTTCTAAATGATCAAAATATCTATATTCTCTCTCTCCTTGTTGTCTTTCTCTTCCTGCTTCCTTTAACTCCTCCTCCACCACCCCCATGTCACCACCATTCTCCTCCCCAGCCGCGTGCATAAGTAAAAGGACGATAACGAAGCTTGATTCGCCCGTGGCCATGGCCGTGACCATTCTCGAAATTCTCCAACAAGGTCGCCATGGTAAAGATGAGAATGGCGCTACCCGAAGCATTGTCAAAGTTGGATACTGAGTTAGGAGAAGAGGATGGCGACGATCGTTGGTCGAGAATATTTCTAAAGCAAGTTCATGAGTGGGGCCATGACAGTAAAGTGGTGGTGGTAGTAAGAGAGAATAATCTGACGGACGACGTGATATTGCACTAATTGAAAAAAATTGCACTATTCAAACATTTGCAATATATAGTAAGAAAGTTGCACTATTTGATATATATATTAAAGTATAAAATAGTATAATTTTCTTGCTAAAATATGTTCGAATAGTGTAATTGTTTAGTAATAATGCAACATTACTTCGTCCGCCAGATTTTTCCCCCTCACTACCCCCACCACCTCGTCATCGTCGGCCACGCTCATCGCGAATATGCTTCGGAAGTATTCTCGACCAGCGGTAGTAGCCCTCCTCCTCTACCACCTTCGTCTCCGTCTCTGGTTAAGCGCTGAGCGGCCACGACGATAAGCGGGTTAAGTTCGTCGTGTTCATCTTGCTCCTGAGGTGTTCACGACGCGAACGCGATAGAGGAGTTGGTAGAGGCAGCGGAAGTGGGATGAGCACTCAAGAATGCCGCAGGCGGTGGAAACATGGCCCATGAGAAGAGGGCGAAGGAAGGGGAGATGAGGTGTTTAAGACATAGTAGTATTTTGGTTAGCTTTAAAAATTTTAGCACGAATCTGCAAAAATGAAAAAAATGACATGCTTTTGCAAAAACACAAAACTAGTTGTTTTTTTTTTCTTGGGGCAAAAAGGCCTATTTTAAACTTTGAAGGCTTGTTTCTTTCACCTAGTTTAGACTTTAGAAACAGAATGAGATTCACTGATTCTGATAATTGTTGTTTATTTTATTGGAATTGGAATCTCATTCCCATTCAACTTTGAAATGAGAATGGCCCAATCCATTTATAGCCCAATCCGGCTATGAATTCTAGATTGGCCCATTCCGAAGTGAACCATTCAAAGTCTTCTCTCACAAACACTTCTGCCTCCTCTCCCGTCATCACTCTCCTATTCCTCAATCAAAATCCTCTATCAAAATTCTAGATACTCCAACTGTCCATTTCGATTTCCATTCCAATAATAAACTAAATATTTTTGAATAATTTATAATTCTATTTTCCATTCTAATACAATCCAAATCCATTTTTCATTCTCATTCCAATCATGAATAAAAAAATGCCTTAGATGTTTTGGTAGAAATAAAAAGTTATGGCTAGTCTTTTTGGCAGATTAGTTTTTTTTTTTTTGTGCATCCTTCCTGGTTAAGAATCAGCTTTGCAAAGGTTAAGAGATTAAACACATGGAAACCAATATTTAATTAGTACAAACACTTATTTTAGATAGACATGTGAACTTTGGGGGCCGTTATGCTGAGTCCATCTCGCCTAATTATTAGTTCTTAGTACCATCATGCTGTAATGATCTGTCACACCCCGGGCTAGTTTTAGAAGCGAAAATACGTGCCAATTTATTTTTTTTGAAAGCCTAGCCCGCGCCACGTACAGACCCGCCACAAATACATGGTCCACTGTACACATGGACAGAGCCTCCCCTGTATTTGCACGGCGTACACAACATACAACAGGATCACAATCACCATTCATTCATCACAACAACATAACAGCTCAATAAGATTCATACAGCTAACAGTCCTTAAACCTGTATGAATCTAAGCAAGTCCTTAGGCGAAGGATGATGCGATGCACAAACAACAGATCATTCTAGAAAATTGCTCCTTACCCAGAAGCTTTATTTTGAAACCCTAATATCAAACATTCAATAATCATTTGAAAACCGTTCTCCACACGAGAACTCTCTTTTGAAATCTCAAAAGTCGATCGATCGGAAATTTATTTGAAAACTGTTTCCCACACGGAAACCTTTATTTGCAAACGCTACCACGAGCGGTAGAAAATCAAGATGTGCGATATAAAGCAACAATGATAGATCTAAAGCATCAGCATCCAATGAGTCTAAGCATGCAATCCACACGTAAATACTAAACCAAATCCACAATATCTAAGCATGCAAGACAATCATCCAAAACATAATTGTACCAAATCATAACATGCTAGACAAAGCAATCACAGTGTAACTGAACCATATCCATAACTAACTGATAGAGGATAAGGGTAATAACCAAATCTGGAGAGGGAAGCCTCACAGGTCGGGACCTCTAGTACCACTAACTAGGCGTGCCCCGCTGCGTCCCGACTCTCACCACTCTGCTAACCTGAAAACAACAACGAGGGCGGGGGGTGAGAACATGTAAACATGTCTCCCCTCCCAGTGGGTACCGCAAGCCAACGAAGGCGAGGTGTACACACCGGCACGAGGGTCAACAGATAGATAGATAAGGTAAACAGTAGCATAAGTAAGTATGAGGCTGACATACAACAGAACAACTATGCTACTGTAAGCAACTAGTATATGCATCAATGGAGATAACCACAAAGTAAACCCAATCCATAGCCACCGGGACGTATCCCTGGCACTGTCACAACCTGCTCATCTCTCGGCACATAAACCTTCTGCACGCAACGCATCAAGGCTCACGGGTCGGTCGAAATAAACGACCCTTTTTCGGAAAAGAACACCCCCAGGTGGTGGATCAGACCGCGGTGTACGTGAAGTGCTAGAAGAGCTGTGACGATCGATGTGAATGCTCAATCCACAGAACGGCAACGAGCCGTGAAGCAACTGATAAACCACAACGAGGATCGCTCGGAACAACAGGCGATCACTACCGACCAACTGGGTCGTCTCAATAATCATGCAAACCATAACTACTCTACTATCCAAGCACACATAAGTAGAGTCAACGGGAGTCAAGTGAACTAATAACTGAAATGCAAGAGAAGGGATAGAAAGGTATCACCGTAGTCCACTGAACCGGCTCCGGATGGAAGTACCCCACCTGTAGGAAAGCTAGAGCCTAACACCGACGGCTCTCGGGAACCGCGACAGGACCTACGAAAGACTCACAGGGTCAAGGTCCACCAAGTCGACACCAAACATAAAGCTCTCACATCCCGAAACCGACGGGTCGTCCGGAAAACCCACCGGGACGATCCCGAAACCACGCTAAGCCCCACAAGGGTACCAACAGCCAAACCAAGTCCTCCGCTGTCCCCAAACACACAAAACGAGGTGGCGGGACAACGAGCACAAGCTCGGGGTGCCACGAACACAAATGCACCCGAAAAGGCTTCCCGGGTTCCAGAAAAAATGCCGATTTGGCACCGGAACCTCCGTCACTCATCCGCTGTCCTTGGAACTTCGGGACAGCGATGAGGAACAGCCAATGAGGCTAAACGACGAGGCCAAGTCACTCACGAAAATAGCGAGTGAGTCGCACAACTAAAAACACGTGTTTCGCCGATTTATTCATCGAAAAACGCATCGGAAATGAATCCGAATCTCCGCGAAAGGTGAAGGGGTTGGACAACCAGTCCACAGGGTCTCAAGGGTCATGCCCTTGCTGCCCGCAGCATCGCAACGCTGCCACAATCGCCAAAGTCCACAAACAAGCGACGATTACATACATACAAACAATAATTTAGGCCGTCCGAGCAATCCGTACGTCCGCACGACCTTCCACAAGCACCAGCGGATAGGTAACGACGTAACGGAAGCTGTGCTCATAGCCCCACTACGACAGGACTAGTCGCAAGCCCAGAAAACCCATAAAAATAGCATCAACATGCGATGAAATTGCTCGACAAAGGCCGAAGAGCGAAACGGCTCACCCAAACTGAAAACTAAGGTGAGCATGATGATCAGCGCGTCGCCGCGATCATCGTGCTCACCTTCCTGGGCTTCGGGAGGCAACAGATAGCCCAAACACAAACATGCGGCCCAAACCAAGCAAAAGAAGACCCTGGCCGGAGCAGCAAGCTCCGGCCGGCTGCCGGCCGACATGCACGGCCAGCGGCGGCCAGGGTCGGATGCGGGGGAGGTGAGAAAGAGGGTGCTCACCTCAGCCGGCGGCAGGAAGCCGCGGCGGCGGCGCTGGGAGAAAGGCCACTCTCGGGTTGGCTAGGGCACGGCGGCGCGGCAACGGACGGCGTCGGCGGCCGGCGGCGACGCGAGCACCGGCAAGAGGAGGTCGCTGGACGTCGGCCTGCCGGTGACCGCGACAGTAAAGACCGGCGGCGGTGGCGGCGGCGGCGGAGCGAGCTCGGCCGCGGCTCCCCCCTAGTTGCCCAGGCCGAGCCCGCGGCGGCTGCGGCGGCGCTCCAGCGGCACGGCACGGCGACGGCCGGGGAGGTAGGGAGCGGCGCCGGAGGTCCCGAGGTTGGCGGTGCTCACCCTCCAAGGCGGCGGGAGGCGGCGGCAGCTCGGGCCAGCAGCCTCGGCCTGCTGCTGCCCGCAGCTGGCAGCTGCTCGGCGGCGCACGGCGGCGGCTCCCGACGGCGGGGCAGGTCGCCGGCGGTCGTGCCACCTCAGGGGGAGCTCAAGCGTGGGTTCCCCCTGGGTGAACACCGCAGGGAAGGAGAAGAAGATGAAGAAGAAGAAGATGATGATGATGAAAAAGAGGAAAGGGAGATGGCCGAGGTTGCGCCGGCCAGGGGGTGGTCGGCGGCGGCCGGCGGAGCTCGGGAAGGTAGCTGGGGAGCTGAGGGAGAGGGAGGACACCTCTGGGAGCTGAGGGAGGAGAAGAAGAGAAGAGATCACACTCTCTCTCTCCACTCACACACACACACAACATATATTCACATGCATAATTGCAAAAACACCCCTCAAACAAGGAATATAGCTCTTGGGTTCCTCACACCAGGAACAAAATGCCCAGACACCCCTCCACAAGCAATCTCACGCAAAACGGTGCGTGAAACAGGGTCCAGATCGCGAAACAGCAAAATGTACAATTCGACCTCTCAGCGAAGAACATGCGACATCTCTCAATCCGTCCGTCGCATGTCAAAACGGATCGCTCCATCGCGTTCAGCACTGCCAAGACATCGAATCTACTATTTTGGATCGTCAGGATCGGACTCCGAATTACGCCGTTAAGCCGTTCACTCTCCGCAACAAAACTTAAAACAATAATTACATATAAATACAACATATACATATATATATATATATATAGTCCGGCTACTATCCTCTTAAGAGGATAGAAGTCTTTGTCCTATCAAATTTTTGACCATTAGATCTAACTTTTAATCATTTTCAACCGTTAGATTATACTATTCAACCAACCACTCACTCAACCCTAGGGGCCCACTATCAACCTATCCGTAACCACTCTCATCCTAGCCGCACATCTTTTCATCCGAACGGTAGAAAACTTAGGAGGACGAAGGCTCCCATCCTCCTAAAAGGATAGTAGCTGGATTCTATATATATATACACTTATACAGATATATATATGTATACAGATCAAATACACAGTAACAGGGGAGAGGAACACAGAATTCAAATTTCAAAAATTCGAATTCTCACATCACTCCCACCTAATAAGAAGTTTCGTCCCCGAAATATACTCACACACCATCCGCGAACAACAGCGGATACCTCTCACACAAAGCAGACTCCAGCTCCCAAGTAGCCTCGCGCTCCTCGCGACATGTCCACTGCATTCTCACTTACAGAAAGCTCCGGTTCCTCAACTGCTTCACCTTGCGAGCCAAAAACCTCAAAGGCACCTCACCGTAGCTGAGATCCTCCCTCAGCTGAACCGTTTCGGGCCGATCACAAGAGAAGGGTCGGGGATGTACTTCCGAAGCATGGACACAAGGAAGACATTGTACACCCGAGCAAGACTAGGAGGAAGAGCTAACCGATAAGCCACTGGACCCACACGCTCAAGGATCACGAACGGTCCCACGAAACAAGGACTAAGCTTGCTCCGCAATCCGAACCGCTAGATCACTCGAGACGGCGACACCCTGAGTAGCACATGCTCACCGACCTGAAACACTAGGTCACGTCGTCGCTGGTCCGCGTAGCTCTACTGCCGGCTCTGCGTAGTCAGCAGTCGCTGCCTCGCACTGCGAAACCTGGCCTCTGCGCCCTCCAACAGGTCAGGCTCGATCACACGACGCTCACCCACGTCATCCCGACAGATCGGTGATCGACAACGACGTCCATACAGGGCCTCACACGGTGCCAAACCAAAGCTCGCTTGGAAGCTGTTGTAGTAGGCGAACTCCACCAAGGAAGGGTACCTGAACCAACCCTCACCAAGATCCAAAACGCATGTCCGGAGCATATCCTCGAGAGTCTGGATAACACGCTCCGACTGCCCATCACTCTGAGGGTGGTAAGCTGAGCTGAAGTCGAGCCTCGTCCCCAGTGCCTGCTGCAAGCTCTTGCAGAACTGGGAAACGAAGCGAGAATCCCGATCAGAAACAATCGACACTGGCACTCCAAGCAGCCTGACGATCTCAACGAAGTAGAGCTGCGCCAGTCGATCCCGAGACTAAGTCGTGTGTACCGGTAGGAAGTGAGCTGCTTTCGTCAATCAGTCCACAAAAACCCAGATCGCAACATGACCTCGCTGAGAACGAGGCAACCCGGTGACGAAAACCATGGCAAACTGCTCCCACTTCCCTACAGGTACAGGCAACGGTTGAAGCTTCCCTGCTGGTCGCTGATGCTCAACCTTCACCTGCTGATAAACCAGGCATAGTGCCTCATGCTGAGCTACATCCATCGTCAAAGTCAGGCCACCAGAAACTCTGCCTTGAGTCGCGGTACATCTTCGTCCCTCCAGGATGAACGGTGTACGGCGACCGGTGTGCCTCAATCAAAATCTCTCGCCTCAAATCCCGAGCACTGGGCACACACCTCCGTCCTCGAAGGAAACCATCAGCATGTAACATGAAGTCACCATCTCTGCCCTGCTCGGCCTCTGCTCGCACTCTCTGCAGGTGCGGATCCATCAGCTGCCCACCGAAAAATTCGATCCGACAAGGTAGGTTGCACCTCCAAAGTCAACAACTATGCGGTAGCTCCATAAGGTAAAATCTCCAACTCTAGTCAACGAAACTCCACCACCAATCGCTCCCGGTCGGTGATCATGAGAGACAGCTCCGCCGAAGGCTGTTTCCGGCTAAAGGCGTCCGCCACGACGTTCGCTTTGCCCGGATGGTACTGGATGGAGATGTCATAATCCTTCAAAGGCTCAAGCCACCGTCTCTGTCTAAGGTTCAGCTCCTTGAAGAGGTACTTCATACTCTGATGATCCGTGAACATCTCACAATGCACTCCGTACAGGTAGTGTCTCCAAAGCTTGAGAACGAACACCACTGCTGCTAACTCGAGGTCGAGCGCCAGATAGATCTTCTCGTAGTCCATCAACTGGCGCGAAGCATACGCGATGACCTTCTCTTGCTGCTTGAGCACGCACCCCAATCCTATCCAAGATGCATCGCAGTAGACCACAAAAATCTCACCAGGCTGCGACAATGCTAAGATAGGGGCACGAGTCAAACTGTCCTTCAGCTCCTAGAAGCTCATCTGACAAGCGGGAGTCTACAGAAACTTCACGCCCTTCCTCGTCAGCTTGCTCAAGGGGGCGGCGATCTTTGAGAAACCCATAACAAATCGCCGGTAACAACTCGCCAAGCCGAGAAAGCTCCTAATCTCCGCCACAGAAGTCGGAATAGGCCAATCCATTACAGAGTCCACCTTCCTTGGTTCCACCGCAATACCAGCCTGCATCACGATGTGAACCAAGAAAGAAACTTCTCGAATAGATCAGTATGTCGTCAAAGAAGACTACAACAAATTGATCCAGGAACTGCCGAAAACCCAGTTCATCAAATCCATAAAGCTGCCGGGGTGTTCGTCAAACCGAACGGCATAACCGTGACCTCGTAATGCCCGAACGAGTCCGGATGGCCGTCATCGCAACATCCTCGGCCTTGATCTTCAACTAAAGATAACCTGGCTGCAGAACAATCTTCGGGAAAATCGAGGCTCCCTGGAGCCGGTCGAAGAGATCGTAGATCTGCGGTAGAGGGTACTTAATCTTTACCGTCATCTCGATAAGCTCGAACTCACAATCAAACCAACGGAAAAAAAACTTGCGAGTCCATCACTCTGGTGCACAGGGTTGCCAATCGCAACAAGCGAAAAAAAAATCACCAGTGATGCCAAACATCAGTTCCAAGTGATCGGACACGCGCTCCAAACCAAGACTGCACGAAAGTCGCGACGAAAACCTTGTACGCAAACACATGCACAGAAACCTCGGAGCCAACAACCAGGCTCCCGTCATCCCGAAACCGAGCTAAAAGGCAACATGACTCAACCGGAGTCAAACCATCCGCAATGATGGCAAATCAACTGCGCAAAACCACTCCAGGATGAGCTCAAGGCTCACTACGTGATCAGGGATGACCACCACACAGCTTTCCCACAAGACGACGTAGAGAGATTATCTTGCAAAAGAAAGCACCGACCCAATCCAGAAAGTCCCAAAAGGGATAGGGTATTTCGTCCTAACTTTTGACACTACGTTGTCTGCAGCCAACGTACTTATCAAAAGAAAGCGAAATATCCCAAGATCAAACGCCAACAACCAGTTGGCAACACCACAAGGTACCAGGTCAACCAACTCAAAAGCTGGACCAAAAACACAGACGAGTCACCGAATTAACGGGAAAAACAAACCGACCCACAAAATAAAGTCTGCCCTGAGCCAACTCCCTAGGAGTCTTCGGCTTTCAACAACAAACCGACGGCTACAGGCGACGCAGGGTCGGCAACCACACGAACCAAAGCGAAGGAAGAACAAATCCAGCGTCGACTAACCAACGTCGAACGCGGTGAGACCTCCAACAAGAACCTGGAAGATCTCGCGGCAACACGAAAGCCTACAAATACCACCAGAAATCCCAAGACACACTAATTTAGGCGTTAGGATAGCCGCAAATCATGTAGGCACCAACAAAAACCCGACACCGAACAGTGTCCACTCAGTCTAGTACACGTCAGTTTGACGCAAGAACTAGCTAATGGTCGAAAGACCCACACTGACGATTCCACCAGCAAGACGTCAGAGGGGTAGGCTTCACCGCCCTACCCAACAAAACAGAGAAGGTAACACTAAAGTTGCGGTCGAAACCGCTCAAAGCACCGTCTCCGTAGAGACGCTCGCAGTGGCCCTCGTGCTCAACACGAAAAGTGGGGCCAGGGCAAGAACAGCCCAAACGACAACACAGATCCACCAAGTGACATCACCTAGCCCACAAGGGCCACCACCTGCCAACTAGTGGTTACGCAAAGAGGAAAAACACCCTGCCACTTGGTATATGTCTGGTACTCCACCACCACTACTAGAAGGAGCACGAGTCTGCGAATAAGGGCGGACCGAACCTCAGAAAATCCGCCAAACGCGCTCGGATGTGGCCACCGCCCCCAATCACGGGGTCGGCGTCCACACGCGAAACAGCCGACGCAGTCGCTGTCGTCGTCGCGGTC
The DNA here is from genome assembly GCA_016920855.1 of Puya raimondii. Classification (NCBI taxonomy): domain Eukaryota; kingdom Viridiplantae; phylum Streptophyta; class Magnoliopsida; order Poales; family Bromeliaceae; genus Puya; species Puya raimondii. Next base: position 80,283,906 of record JABWPP010000049.1, read on the forward strand.
GTGGCCACAATGGCGTGGGTGCCACAGGAGGGTCTGCAGTCATCGGGGCACTCGGCGAAGGAGGAGGAGGGGCTGGAGCGGCAGTCGCCGTAGCCTGCTGCTGCAAAAACTGCCGGAACAAGCCGGAACATGCCGGAGAGGGCCGTCAGCTGACCCCTCGCCTCGGCCTCAAGCACACACACAGGGTACGGTCCACATCAGGCTGTCCGCCTCCTGCCAGCTCCTCACTCGAACCAGCCGTATTAGCTCGAGTCTGAACACCAGCAGACGGCTCCGCAGGCGCACGCCTACCACCACAACCCGGACGAGGAGGTCTACTATGACCACAAGCCATCTGCAAAACACAAAAACCTGCGCAAGAGAAAGGGATCGGCAACTCCCACAAAACACAAGCCGAAAACAAACCCCTCGAACTCGCGCACCTATACATCTTAGGTCTTCCTATGGGTCAGCCTAACCAGTGGTTCAGTTACAAGTTTATGAATGAATGAGTGTTTGTACCCTTTACGCTCTGATACCATCTTAATCTGTCACGCCCCGGGCTAGTTTTAGAAGTGAAAATACGTGCCAATTTTTTTTTGAAAGCCTAGCCCGCGCCACATACAGACCCGCCACAAATACAGGGTCCACTGTACACACGGACAGAGCCTCCCCTGTATTTGCACGGCGTACACAATATACAACAGGATCACAATCACCATTCATTCATCACAACAACACAACAGCTCAATAAGATTCATACAGCTAACAGTCCTTAAACCTATATGAATCTAAGCAAGTCCTTAGGCGAAGGATGATGCGATGCACAAACAACAGATCATTCTAGAAAATTGCTCCTTACCCAGAAGCTTTATTTTGAAACCCTAATATCAAACATTCAAGAATCATTTGAAAACCGTTCTCCACACAAGAACTCTCTTTTGAAATCTCAAAAGTCGATCGATCGGAAATTCATTTGAAAACTGTTTCCCACACGGAAACCTTTATTTGCAAACGCTACCACGAGGGGTAGAAAACCAAGATGTGCGACATAAAGCAACAATGATAGATCTAAAGCATCAGCATCCAATGAGTCTAAGCATGCAATCCACATGTGAATACTAAACCAAATCCACAATATCCAAGCATGCAAGACAATCATCCAAAACATAACTGTACCCAATCATAACATGCTAGACAAAGCAATCACAGTGTAACTGAACCATATCCATAACTAACTGATAGAGGATAAGGGTAATAACCAAATCTGGAGAGGGAAGCCTCACAAGTCGGGACCTCTAGTACCACTAACTAGGTGTGCCTCGCTGTGTCCCGACTCTCACCACCCTGCTCACCTGAAAACAACAACGAGGGCGGGGGGTGAGAACATGTAAACATGTCTCCCCTCCCAGTGGGTACCGCAAGCCGAGGAAGGCGAGGTGTACACACCGGCACGAGGGTCAACAGATAGATAGATAAGGTAAACAGTAGCATAAGTAAGTATGAGGCTGACATACAACAGAACAACTATGCTACTGTAAGCAACTAGTATATGCATCAATGGAGATAACCACAAAGTAAACCCAATCTATAGCCACCGGGACGTATCCCTGGCACTGTCACAACCTGCTCATCTCTCGGCACATAAACCTTCTGCACGCAACGCATCAAGGCTCACGGGTCGGTCGAAATACACGACCCTTTTTCGGAAAAGAACACCCCCAGGCGGTGGATCAGACCGCGGTGTACGTGAAGTGCTAGAAGAGCTGTGACGATCGATGCGAATGCTCAATCCACAGAACGGCAACGAGCCGTGAAGCAACTGATAAACCACAACGAGGATCGCTCGGAACAACAGGCGATCACTACCGACCAGCTAGGTCGTCTCAATAATCATGCAAACCACAACTACTCTACTATCCAAGCACACATAAGTAGAGTCAACGGGAGTCAAGTGAACTAATAATTGAAATGCAAGAGAAGGGATAGAAAGGTATCACCGTAGTCTACTGAACCGACTCCGGATCGAAGTACCCACATGTAGGAAAGCTAGAGCCTAACACCGACGGCTCTCGGGAACCGTGACAGGACCTACGAAAGACTCACAGGGTCAAGGTCTACCAAGTCGACACCAAACATAAAGCTCTCACATCCTGAAATCGACGGATCGCCCGGAAAACCCATCGGGACGATCCCGAAACCACGCTAAGCCCCACAGGGGTACCAACAGCCAAACCAAGTCCTCCGCTGTCCCCAAACACACAAAACGAGGTGGTGGGACAGCGAGCACAAGCTCGGGGTGCCACGAACACAAATGCACCCGAAAAGGCTTCCCGGTTTTCCGAAAAAATGCCGATTTGGCACCGGAACCCTCCGTCACTCATCCGCTGTCCTCGGAACTTCGGGACAGCGATGAGGAACAGCCAATGAGGCTAAACAACGAAGCCAAGTCACTCACAAAAATAGCGAGTGAGTCGCACAACTAAAAACACGCGTTTCGCCGATTAATTCATCGAAAAACGCATCGGAAATGAATCCGGATCTCCGCGAAGGGCGAAGGGGTTGGACAACCAGTCCACAGGGTCTCAAGGGTCATGCCCTTGCTGCCCGCAGCGTCACAACGCTGCCACAATCGCCAAAGTCCACAAACAAGCGACGATTACATACATACAAACAATAATTTAGGCCGTTCGAGCAATCCGTACGTCCGCACGACCTTCCGCAAGCACAAGCAGATAGGTAACGATGTAACGGAAGCCGTTCTCACAGCCCCACTGCGACAGGACCAGTCGCAAGCCCAGAAAACCCATAAAAATAGCATCAACATGCGATAAAATTGCTCGACAAAGGCCGAACAGCGAAACGGCTCACCCAAACTGAAAACTAAGGTGAGCATGATGATCAGCGCATCGCCGCGATCATCGTGCTCACCTTCCTGGGCTTCGAGAGGCAACAGATAGCCCAAACACAAACATGCGGCCCAAACCAAGCAAAAGAAGACCCTGGCCGGAGCAGCAAGCTCCGGCCGACTGCCGGCCGACATGCACGGCCAGCGGCGGCCAGGGTCGGATGCGGGGGAGGTGAGGAAGAGGGTGCTCACCTCAGCCGGCGGCAGGAAGCGGCGGCGGCGGCGCTGGGAGAAGGGCCACTCTCGGGTTGGCTAGGGCACGACGGCGCGGCAACGGACGGCGTCGGCAGCCGGTGGCGACTCAAGCACCGGCAAGAGGAGGTCGCCGGACGTCGGCCTGCCGGTGACCGCGACAGTAAAGACCGGCGATGGCGGCGGCAGAGCGAGCTCGGCCGCGGCTGCCCTAGTTGCCCAGGCCGAGCCTGCGGCGGCTGCGGCGGCGCTCCGGCAGCACGGCGACGGCCGGGGAGGTAGAGGGCGGCGCCGGAGGTCCGGAGGGTGGCGGTGCTCACCCTCCAAGGCGGCGGGAGGCGGTAGCGGCTCAGGCCAGCAGCCTCGGCCTGCTGCTGCCCTAACAGCAGCTGGCAGCTGCTCGGCGGCGCACGGCGGCGGCTCCCGGCTGCGGGGCAGGTCGCCGGCGGTCGTGCCACCTCAGGGGGAGCTCAAGCGTGGGTTCCCCTTGGGTGCACACCGCAGGGAAGGAGAAGAAGAAGAAGAAGAAGAAGAAGAAGAAGAAGAAGAAGAAGAAGAAGAAGAAGAAGAAGAAGAAGAAGAAGAAGAAGAAGAAGAAGAAGAAGAAGAAGAAGAAGAAGAAGAAAAAGAGAAGAGGGAGATGGCCGGGGTTGCGCCGGCAAGGGGGTGGTCGGCGGCGCCCGGCGGAGCTCGGGGAGGTAGCTGGGGAGCTGAGGGAGAGGGAGGACACCTCTGGGAGCTGAGGGAGGAGAAGAAGAGAAGAGATCACACTCTCTCTCTCCACTCACACACACACACAACATATATTCACATGCACAATTACAAAAACACCCCTCAAACAAAGAATATAGCTCCTGGGTCCCTCACAGTAGGAACAAAATGCCCAGACACCCCTCCACAAGCAATCTCACGCAAAACGGTGCGTGAAACTGGGTCCAGATCGCGAAATAGCAAAATGTACAGTTCGACCTCTCAGCGAAGAACATGCAACATCTCTCAATCCGTCTGTCGCATGTCGAAACGGATTGCACCATCGCGTTCATCACTGTCGAGACATCGAATCTACCATTTTGGATCGTCAGGATCGGACTCCGAATTGCGCCGTTAAGCCGTTCACTCTCCGCAACAAAACTTAAAACAATAATTACATATAAATACAACATATACATACATATATATATACACACTTATACAGATATATATACGTATACAGATCAAATACACAGTAACAGGGGAGAGGAACACAGAATTCAAATTTCCAAAATTTGAATTCTCACATGATCTGCCCCGGCTAATTATTAGGTCTAACTATTCCGCATTATGTAGATGTACTAGGCAATGTGCGACTTATCTTACTTATTAATTCTACTTTTCTATATTGTCTAGATGTGCCAAGTGATATGAAATATATCTCGCACTTCCGGTTGGCAATCTGAACCAAGTATAACCCACTAGCAGTAATATTTTATTGGACCCAAATCACTAATTTAAAATATTTAAGTTCAGTTATTATTACTAAAGAAAGAAAGTTGCACTATTTGATATATATATATATTAAACTATAAAATAGCATAACTTTCTTGATAAATAATGTAACATATGTTCGAATAGTGCAACTGTTTAATAAATAATGCAACATCACGTCGTGCGCCAAATTTTTTTCCTCTCACTACCCCCACCACCTCGTCACCATTAGCAATGCTCATCGCGAACATGCTTCGGAAGTATTCTCGACCAGTCATCATAGACCTCCTCCTCTGCCACATTCGTCTCCATCTCCGGCAAAGCGCCGAGCAACCACAATGACGAGTGGGTTAAGTTCGTCATGTTCATCTCGCTCATGAAGTGTTCACGATGCGGACGCGACAGACGAGTTGGGTTCATCTTGCTAGTGAGGTGTTCATGACACGGACGCGATATAGGAGTTGGTGTGGATGCGGCGGAGGTGGGATGAGCGGTCAAGGATGCCGCCGGTGGTGGAAACATGGCCCACAAAAAGGCTGCAAAGGAAGGAAAGATGATGTGTTTAAGGCATAGGGGTATTTTGGTTAGCTTTTAAAAAATTTAGTATGAATCTGCAAAAATAAAAAAAAATGGCCTACTTTTGCAAAAACACAAAACTAGTGGATTTTTTTAGCTAAATTACAGAAAACCCCCTTGTCAAAACTCGATTTTTTACTTTTCCCCCCCATCATTCAAAAACCTAAATTTCCTCAAAAAATGAAAAATATTCACAGGAGGTACGGTGTGACAAAATGACGAAATTACCTTCATCTTCTTCGTCTTCTCCCCCGGCCTACAGAACCCGCACCTTCGCCGGCGCCTTTCTCGACCCCAGCTGCGGCACCATTCCCTCACATGCTCCTCCAGCATACTTGCGGCCCGGCCCCTTTATTTCGGCGACTCTAGGGAGGAAATCGTGGTGGGTATGGGCGGAGAGGTGGGCGAGGGCGAGGGTAAGGCGGCAGAGGAAGCCAAGGACGTGAATCTGGGCACGGATAGCGCGAAGGCGAGGCCGAGAGCGAGGCGGCGGAGTCGGGCGAGGCGGTGCGGCCGAAGATGTTGGTGAGGAAGGAGGAGGAAGGAGGAGGAAGATGAGGGTTTTCAGGGGTATTTTGGGTATAAAAAATATGAGATAAACGGAACCCTAACGGAATGATGACGGCGGGGGCCAAAGTGAATACTTTTTATTTTTTGAGGGGGCAAAGTGTAGGTTTTTGAATGACAGGGGAGGAAAGTGAAAAAGCGGATATTGATAGGGGGTTTTCTATAATTTAGCCTTTTTTTTGTTGCAAAAAAGCCTATTTTAAAATATGAAAGCTTGTTTGGTTCACCTAATTTAGACTCTAGACGGAATGAGATTCACTGATTTTGATAATTATTGTTTGTTTTATTGGAATTGGAATTTGATTCCCATTCCACTTTGCAATGGGAATGGCCCAATCCATTTATAACCCAATCCGGCTATGAATTCTGGATTGGCCCATTTTGGAGTGAATCATTCAAGGTCTCCTCTCACAAAACACCTCTTCCTCCTATCCCTTCGTCACTCTCCTCTCCCTCAATCAAAATCCTCTATCAAAATTCTAGGTATTCCAATTATTCATTCCAGTAATAAATCAAATATTTTTTGATGATTCATCATTCCATTTTTTATTCTGATCCAATCCAAATCTAGTTTTCATTCTCATTCCAATTATGAATCAAAAATGTTTTGGTAGAAATAAAAATTATGGCTGGTCTTTTGGCACATTAGCATTTTTATGCATTCTTCCTAGTTAAGAATCAGCTTTGCAGAGGATGAGAAATTAAACACATGGAAACCAATATTTAATTGGTACAAAACTTATTTTAGGTAGATATGTGAGCTTTGGAGGCGTCATGTTGTAATGTCCGTCTCGCCTGATTATTAGTTCTCAGTCCCGTCATGCTGTAATGATCTGCCCCGGCTAATCTTTAGTTCTCACTATTCCACATTATTTCGATGTACTAGGCAATGTGAGATTCATCTTACTTATTAGTTCTACTTTTCTATATTATCCAGATGTGCTTGGTGATACAGGATATATCTCGCACTTCCTGATGAAAATCTGATTCTAATATCAAACATAATCCACTAACAGTAATATTTCGTTGAGTCCAAACTACTGGCTAAAAATGTTTAAATCCAGTTATTGTTACTAAAGTTCAACTGATCTTTATACATATTTATACACAATTTCTTCTCCATCCACTCACCAAATGTAGAGCTACTGAGACATTGCACATGATACATACATGAGAGGCCCCTTTAATTAGCTCGGCTCTTGTTTATGCATGTAGTTAAAAGAATATTTATCAACACAACATGAGTAACCTATAATTAAGTTTGACATATTTAAGAACATTTCCATTTCTCATTCCCCACGCACTCCCCCTCCAATCATTAGAGGAGAAGTATAAAATCTCCCTCGTGCTTGTTTTTCCTCTCGTGGTGCCGTCCAACGAGGCCCTCCTATTCCAATTCACACCAAGAGCTTTTTTTTTTTTTTTTTTTTTTAGGATATAGTTTTTGCAAAGTACTGCGTTGAATAAAGACCGACTGTCCTTAGCGCAAGTGGTAAAGGGCTTGATGGTTGGTACCCGAAGTCCCGAGTTCGAATCCTAGTTGATTCACATTTTCAGCCAAATTTATTTCTATACGAAATAAACGAAGCGGGTAGCGTGCTACGTATCTTTCTCTCAAAAAAAAAAAAAGTATTGAAACCAAAATCTATTAAAAGCTCGCAACAATCATGGATTATGAGCTAGGCTGGTATACTATCGGCAGCACGGAGGTCTCCGTGCTATCAAGTTGTTTTCGATGATGCGGCTTCCGAATCGACGATCGGCTCCGTTAGACTTGATCTACAGTATTGAAAGTATTTGAAAACTAAATTTCATAATTTTTTGACATTATTCGGCTAGTGATTAAAAGGTCTCAAAATTGATAATTTTAACGGTTGATGTGATGCGTCTATGAATTTAACGGTGTAAAACAATTCAAATCTGATAAAATTTTTACAGAAATTTTTTTTCACTATTTAGAATAAGATCAGTATCTCTGATCTTAAATTTAAGTCTTTTATTATCATTTTTTATGAGATTTTTATTTTCAGGCGTTTATATTTAGACTAATAGTTTGATAAGTAAATGATGTCGAAAAATTATGAAATTCTGTTTTCAAATATTTTCAATAGTGTAGATTAAGTCTAACGGAGCCGATCATGGATTTGGAAGCCACATCATCGAAAACAACTTGGTAGCATGGAGACCCGTGCTACCGATAGTATAGCAGTTGGACTCCATTGATTATTATTATTATTATTATTATTTCGAGAGCTAGAATTATAAGTAGAAGCACCAAATTAGAATTTTCATTTCATTTTTTTGGCTTAACTCTTCTATTATATTCACAAGCTAGCTCTAGAAATTTTCATTTGCTATGTATATAAACATTTGTGTGAGAGTAACAAGGACTTAACCCTTTTTGGCTCGGCTGGAGCTTCTATAGATATATTATTTAGTTATAGTTTGTAGTAGAAGCAGTAATAAGTATTTTTATTATATCCGCTCTAGTAATTTTCTCTACAGTACTATAAATGAAGCTTCGAATTAAAGCTAATAGTTTTGGCTTTTGAAAGAAGATCTTGTAAAGAATATGAAACGACCGATGTTTATATCTATAAAGATTTAAGTGGGTGAAAATAAAATAATTAGTTAGGACTCTAATAGCATTTGCGCACAACATCTCCTATTTTGATATTATCATGTTAGAAAATGTATAGCAATCATTTACCACTAAAAACTAAAACAACTAAAAAAATAGTATTTTAATATTTTATATATTAAATAGGTCTCAGCTTTTCGCCACAGCAAGTGAAATGTTCTAATTATAAAAGAATTGTAGAGCTTAAAATAATAGCAAAAGCTAGGTCAAAATTAGACATAATAGAATTTCCTTAAAAAAGAAAAAGAAAAAAAGCATAATACAGCTTGTGGATTCAATATTTCACATGCAACCACACTTTTTTATTTTATATACTGAAGTAGCAATTAATGTTTGTGTCGTGTGGGGACAGCACATAATAATTGTGAACTCAAATGTGTGTAGAGCTATTTTGAAATAAGCTCCTCAACTTTTGGTTTTTCCAATTGAGACCCCTCAACTTCTTATTTTTTTAACTAAAATTGTTATACTCGATTTGATTAAAAATCTTATCAAATGTAACGACTTTATAAGTTATAAATAGTAAACTTGGTTTAGCTTTATTTACTAAAAAAGAATAATTAAAGTTATTAAATTTGATGAAATCATTAATGAATTCGACAGAATTTTTATTTTAATTTTTATTGAAAGATAAAAGGCGGTGAGACTATATCAAAACGCCCTATAATTGAAAAGGGTCTCCATACATTTTTACTCTTTTTTTTTTGTTGCTAAATTATAGAAAATTTTCTTATAAATATCTATTTTTTTATTTTTTTCTCCCCAACTTTCAAAAATCTATATTTTATTCTCTCAACATTTCAAGTTGTTGCATTTAGCTCCCCTCCGTCAGGATTCCATCACTATTCTGCCCATATTTTATAATTTATATCGAAAATATCCTTCAAAATGACAGAAATATATTAAAAAATTATTTTTTTTTATAAAAGAAATAAGGATAATTTGATTATTTTGCCCATTCTATTAATACCGTACCATCCTGAAAATATTTCTCAAATTTTAAAAGGATAAAATATAAATTTTTAAAAGTTAGAGAGAGAGTGGAAAACGGATATTTACAAAATAGTTTTATATAATTTAACCTTTTTTTTTCTTTTGGAAAGTATATATAACTAGTACTATTGAATAATTTATTGTTCCACGAGTTACATGCAATTGTTGCGGCGCTATATATATATAAGAGTTATGTGTACGTTATATATGATATATAATTCACAGTGTCTTTGACCCAAAGAAGCAAAGTTGCGGCGCTTAATTATTAGCACGTTAAGGGGTTGTTTTGGAAATTAACAAAATTAATTAATTATGCTAACCAAGTTCACAAGAAAAATTAAAAAAAAAAAATTATGTTGACATTGCTTCTAAAACACTTAATCAGTATTGGTGTACATTTTGGCAATATATATAGTTTCTGAAAGGGAAATATTTGCATATTCTCTTTGGGCGTCTCTGTATATATCTCTTATATATTTTATATATTGATATACAATGTATAAGATAATGGGCGTTTTAGGAATAAGATTACAGAAATCTATGTATTATGAACACAGCTATAAGTCTCGCGTGTCTGTGTCAGACTACTCGCGTATGTCCAACACATACGCGCCATGGATGTGCGTTCATATCACATCCCATTAAAAAAAAAAAAGAAATTTACTTTTTTTTAATGCATATGTTATATAAGATGAGAAATATTTTGGTTTTTTGATGAATATATACAAACTCCTTTTGAACGATATAAATAAATTATATATGACAGAAAATTTCTTTCTTTAAAATATACGAACTATTAATGAGAATTTATTAATTTATATTCATATGGGAAATATACTAATATTTTAGCAAAATTAATATTTCATATATAATAAATATATATATTGTTATATTAGTATTATTATAATTTATTAGAGGTGTTTAAATATCGAGTCACCGTGTCCGAATCATGTCGTGTGTCGTATTTCATATCTGTGTCCGTGACGCTTAGATACGAACTAAATATAAAAATATAACATTTCTGAGGAATCAAGTTGTCAGCAATTTCTAGACATCCTCGTAGTGCGAAAATAATATTGGACTAATCAATTAAAAAATGATGGTTGTGATCTTGACAGAATTTTTGATTCGTTATCTTCTATGATAGTTTAAACTTAAGTTATTAAAAAATAAATATTATTTTATATAATTTAAACATGGTATCCGAGCAGGAGATTCTGAGTTTGAGTTTCATCAGCCTCTTAACATTATGTTATTGAAGAATAACAGTCGAAGCGATTGCACAAGAAACTCTAACAATTAATTTCTTAGGATGAAGAAAACAATTGAAATTAGAGTCCAAGAAGCACTACATTTCTTTCTACTAAACGTCTAGGTTTTCACTTCTAGGGCTAAAAACCAAAAAAAAAAATATTGGATAAGTGAGCACCACACGTCTCCATAACTTTACTACTATTCTCATCAATGGAACCTAGGAATGCCAAATACATACTTTTGAAAGAGTATTTTTATTTATGTATCACGCACGCGGCAATAAGTCTCACGTGTCTGTATCTGGCACATGCGTGTCCTTACCGGACTCATGTCCAACACGGACATGCTATGATCACATTTCATTAAAAAAATAAAAAATATTTTATTTTTCTATACATATATATTTTTATATAAGATGAAAAATATTTTAGCTTTTTGATGAATATAAATTTTTTTCTGAACGATCTAAATAAGTTATGTATGACAGAAAAAAAATTTCTTAAAATATATAAACTATCAATGAAAATTTTATTTACGTTCATTCGTATGAGAAAGAAAATAATAATTTAATAAAATTAATATTTTACATATAATAAATATATATTATTATAGAATTGAGCTTCTCTGCTTTTAAAAGTGCAAAAGCTCTACGTGCTTGTGACTTTTTAGTCATCGGATCACCTCAAAATCCGCGCATGACTAATAAAGGGGACTTAACGGAACACACACCGTTAGTAGTGCTTGCATGGATCTTAAGACGATCTGACGGCTAAAAAAACACAAGCATAAATACTCTTGTGCTTTTAAAAGAACAGAAGCTCAACTCTATTATTATATTACTAATATTTATTTTATTAGAGCCCATTTTTTTATTTATTTGAAGCTGTCGTGTCCCATGTTCTATATTCGTGTCCGTGACTTCCAAATTTCTACGAGTTTTCTAGTATGTTGTTGTTACGGTTCTTGAAAACAAATAATACAATAATCATAATCATCAATTTGTACTCCAAAATACAACCCTAAATAGTCTCTTAAAGCAAGCAATATAATGATGATGATATATGAATAGTATCATCATTATTTTCTATTCTAAAAAAATTTGTGGCTCCAGTCTTTTGTTCACTCAACCACTCAACTACTTCAAATGGACAGTCTGGTCATACTCAAATTTGACCCTTTAGGGGGAAAAACAAGAATGATATATATATATATATATATATATATATATATATATATAGAGCTTGACTGGGCTACTATCGGTAGTAAACCGCCCCGTTTACTACCGATTTGTTTTCGATGCTGGAGCTTCTAAATTGACGATCGGCACCGTTGAAAATGATCTAGACCATTTAAACTATCTAGAAATCAAATTTCATGCTTTTTTGATATCATTAACCGAACGATCAAAGGGTTACAAAATCTGTAATTTTAATGGCCGATATGGTGTGTTTGCTCGTTTAACGGTATAGAAGAATCCAAATCAACTAAATTTTTGTTAGAAAATTCTTTGAACTGTTTAAAATAAGATCTGTACTCTTGATCTTGATTACAAGACTTCTATCATCACTTTTTATAGGATATTCATTTTCAGCCATTCATTTTCTGTTCACTTGATGGACAAGAGAACAATATCGAAAAAGCATGGAATTTTATTTCCAGATAGTTTGAATGGTCTAGATCATGTTCAACGGTGCCGATCGTCGATTTGGAAACTCCAGCATCAAAAACAAATCGGTAGTAAACCGCTCGGTTTACTACCGATAGTATTCTAGCAAAACTCTATATATATATATATATATATATATATATATATATATAGAGTGGCTGGGATACTATCGATAGCACCAAGGGATTGGTGCTATCGAGTTTTCCACCGTTAGATTTAACCCTTTGATTATTTTACCCGTTAGATTATACTATTCAACCAACCACCCACTCAACCCTAGGAGACCCACATCATCCTAATCGCACATTTTTCAATCCAAGGGCTAAAAAACTAATAGCACCAATAGTTTGGTGCTATTGATAGTATTCCAGCCTAGTTCTATTATATATATATATATATATATATATATATATATATATATATATATAGAGAGAGAGAGAGAGAGAGAGAGAGAGAGAGAGAGAGAGAGTTGAGCTGGAATGCTATCGGTAGCAAATGGGCTCCGTTGCCACCCATTTATTTTTGATGATGGAGCCTCCAAATCAACGATCGGCACCCTTGAACGTGATCTAGACAACTTAAAGCATCTGGAAACTAAATTTCATGTTTTTTCGATATTATTCTCTTGTTCATCAAGTGGACACAAAAATGAAAGACTGAAAATAAATATCCTCTAAAAAGTGATGATATGAGTTTTGTAATCAAGATCAAGAGTATATATCTTGTTTTAAATAGTTTAAAAAATTTTCTAACAAAAGTTCAATTGATTTGGATATCTTTACACCGTTAAACGAGAAAACGTCTCATATCGACCATTAAAATCACAAAATTCGAAATCATTTGATCGTTAGGCCAATGATGTCGAAAAGATTTGAAATTAAATTTCTAGAAACTTTAAGTGGTCTAGATTATATTTAACAGTGCCGATCGTCGATTTGGAGGCTCGATCATCGAAAATAAATGAGTGGCAACGGAGCCCGTTTGCTACCGAGAGCATTCCAGCTCAACTATATATATATATAATTGAGCTCCTATGCTTTTAAAAGTACCAAGTTATTGATACTTGTAGATTTTTGGCCGTTGGACTAAGAGATGTGCGATTAGGATGATGTGGGCCCTCTAGGGTTGAGTGGGTGGTTGGTTGAATAGTATAATCTAACGGGTGGAAATGGTCCAAAGGGTAGATCTAACGGTAAAAAATTTACAAGCATCAAGTGCTTCGTGCTTTTATAAGCACCTTAGCCAGACTCTATAGATATATATATATATATCTTGGCTGACTATATATCTTTAAAGGAAAATATATTAATTATATTATTCAAGAGATGAGATCATATTCTTTTTTGAGAACATGTAAGTGGTAATAAAACCTTAATTTTCTTTCTTGAATGTTTCGTATACTATTTATCTATAAGATTGAGTACTACTATGTTAGTATATTTGTATGGTCCCCTATAATGTTGCTTTTATGGCCTGTTTAATTATTAATGTATCGACAAAAAAGATGTGAAAACTTTTTATTAGTTTATACATGCAGCTTAACCTTGCCTTACTGCGTAAAAATATAATATAATTGTTATATTATTCTTGATTTGATCTCTGTAAACCCACATTGCTCGTTGGATATAAATCTCATGTGTACAACCGCTTTAATTCTCCTTCACGGGGTGCCCAAAGCATTGCCCTTTAAGATTAGGGTATTGATGTGGTCCGTTTAGTTGTTGTCCTTGTAGGCTGTTGATGTACAGGTACACATAATACGGAGAGTTTTTATTTGTTCGTACATGCAACTTAAGCCGTTTAATGCGGCAATTGGTACATCAATCTGTAGAAACTGTTTTTGGAGGAGTGCAAAGCAATTTTTAAGATGTAAGATGAAATAAAATGAATAGATGTTATCGAGAGTAAATATACAAGGAACAAGGGAACATAAAAAAGATGATTGATAAAAAAAAGAAAAATAATAGAGATAATGAAAAAAAATATAAGTGACTGCTTTTACATATTATTGATTCAGCTTTGATGTGAAAAATATAACTAAAAAATTGTTTTATCTGTTTGGTTCACAATATTTTTATGATTTTTGAGAATTTGGATTAGAAATTAAGAATTATCATGCTTAGTTTCGTGACAAAAATGTGACATGACACAAAGTTAAAATCATCTTGATATTTTATAATTTTATGTAATGTGAAAAAATTAAAATCCGCTTTCTCAATCTCTTTGTATTTTGTTAATTATCCCCATAAACTTTTGCCTTTTTTGGTATAAAATAATGTATAGTACACATTGGTCTGTAAAAATTGGGTATTTTGGTTAAAAAAAATTTATTCCTATGTTGAATTAAATAGTGAAATGATATTATTCTATATTTTCTAGGACACAACCAAACTAAATTAGTCCTACAATATTAAAATTTATTTCATAAAATCTTATTTTAAAAAAATTAATATACAGTAAAAATCTTAAACCTGGTGAACTAAGCATGCTCCTAAAGAGACAACAGAAAACCTATTGTATGCTCAAGTTATAAATATATTTCTTCGTTTGAAATTTGTGTCTCTCTCTCTTCTAGATTCCCAACAACATCCTCTTCAACTTTTTCAAGACTAAAATATCCTGGATTATTTTTTATTAAATTATTTTTTTTCAGATAACATGACATCAAAGTTCGCCCTAGCTTCAAGCAGATGAGTAGAGATGTTAATATTATATACATGTGGTTTAATATTGTGTTATTATTTCTATCTATTATTCTATTATTTTTTATTTATTTTTTTAATTGGTGCAGGTGGTGTGATTTATCTAATATCCGCCATGTATTATAATTATTGTATATCTTTTCAATCAGTTAACGTGATATAGTTTATTTGACGTGCAAAACCACAACATTTTTTTGATTAAATAATAAGCTATGCTAAATGTAGGAGTACTAGATTGCTAGTTGGAAGACACTCACCGGCCATTGAATTTTCTTTTCAATTTCGTTGCGTCTTTATCTTGACTTCTTATCCTACAGGAGTTGATTTTGTTTCTTCTTTAAGAAATACTAAATGATCAAAATTGAAAAAGCAAATTAGGTGGGTGGGTTATTTGGAGATAAGAATGTTTTAAAAATCGGGTCGAACAGCGACCCAAAATTATGATTAGATTAATGATGATTGATTCAACCAGTGGGCCAACCAATGCTTTCACTATGATATCATAAATATTAATTATTATTTTTAATTTTATTAGATAGAAAAATATCTGTAGTATTATTATTCTAATATCATATGTAATTATAAAATACTAATTTTCAAACCAAATTAAGTAAATATAAGCTTTCAAGTTTTACCTTTTTATAAAACTAAACCCTGATATAAAATCAACTAGGTTGATTTTAAGCCGTTGAATTTTAATATAATTTGATCAAAAAAATTCAATTAGTTTGATTAAAATTGGATCACTTTACTGGTTCAATAGTTGAACCGTCGGTTCAAACAATTCAAAATAATTTTTAGACTTATCTAGTTCAAAGTATTGAACCGAATTGTTTTATAGATTGGGTTACGGTTGGACTAGTCGAATCGGCAGATTCAATCTGATTTTAAAATCATTGAGAGATATTACAGTATTGTATTTAATTAGTCAAAATACGCCCTACAGAAAGTAGTATCTATATTTTGTTAGATATGTAAAAAAAAAAAAGGGATAACAGTTTTAAGTCTATCAATTTTTTTTTTTTTTGAAATACTTCTCTAGTCTGAAAATATATCTAAACTTAAAATACCCTTACTAATTTTTATTGGCCTTTTTGCATAAAAGTTCCATTAGTTTTGGACTTTTGCAAAATTGGGCCGCATTTATCGATTTTGCAGATTCGATCCGGATTTTCAGGTTTCTGACCAAAATGCCCATTGTATCCCTCCGCCCCAAACGTATGCACTTTCTAGCTCGTATACGCATACGTAGCGTACGGCCTCTGCGAGCGCAATAAATGCCAGCGCATTAAATGCCACACTCGCTGGCTTACGCAAGCTCCCATACATCTGTACGGGAACCAAAGCGCCCCTGCTATTCGCCAGGCGCGATGTTTGATGTTCGCTGTTTTGAAATTTCAATAATCGAAGCTTTATTTTGAAGTGTACGCGACATGCAACGGGACCAATAGTGCAACGTGAAGCAAAATAGTGCAATCATCTTTAAAATGGTGCAAAATGGTGCGGACCACATGATGGAGCAAACAGTCAGACCTCTTCCTGAACCGTCGTCCCGTGCTTCTTATTCTATTTGTAGAGCTCTCGCACTCCTCCATGCAAGACTGGCAGTTAATTCGCCTCGTTCGGCGCTTGCAGAAGAGAAGTGGAGGAAGCATGGAGGAGGGAGTTTTATGGTTAGGAAGTGGAGGGACAGAGTTGATCATTTTCAGAGACGACAAGGGCATGCAACCTGTGCAACTTTGGGGGCAATGGTGTATTAGAGCAAAAGAGGCAGTAAATGGTGTAACAATAGGTACTGCCATATGCTTCAAAAATAGTGCAACTTCGGCAAGTGTTGGCTTCGGCAAGTGTTAGCTTGGCATATCCTATAGAAGTTGTTTTTCACCCCGCCGAATGTGCTCGTCAACTTCGGCAAGTGTTGGCTTGGCTAGAAGCAGTGCAAATATTTTCATGTATGTTGTGCTAACATGTCGGTAATAGCGCAAGCCAGGCATTAAATAGTGTAATAACGAACAAAAGAGTGCAACATTGTTCGTCAAAAAGTGTAACTGCCCCTGACTAGTGCAACACCACCGTCTAACCACTCTCTAACCAGTGCAACGCCGCAAATGACAGGAAATACAATACAAGAACAACAAGAAGATTAAATATTGAAACAGAAAATACACTTTCCATTAATCTAGGAGCAAGGATTACATTTGCTGGGACAAATGATTACATTTGCTTTGAAACAGCCGCATTACATTCTTCTTTGATGAAAATTAAACTATTTTATATGGATATTTGATGTGCAATCCAAGTGCAGGGCCACTACTGTTCGTCATGGAGGCGAAGGCGACGAAGGGCCGTCCCCCCCTAAGTGCAAGCGATGCGGCCATGGTTCATGAGGGTCGTCGCGATCCCCGTCCACAGCCGCTGCGGCGACGGCGGCGGTGGTGGGCGAAGCTCTTCCTCGTCTTGTTACTGCGGCGACGTCGCCTTCGCCTCCTTGACGAACAGTGTTCCCTTTACCTCCTTTTATAATTGAATAACCCTAAAGGTAGAAAGAAAATACTGTATCAAACAGTAGAAAACGTACGATGCAAACGATTGAACGTAATAGTGCAACATCCTGAAGAAACAGTAGGAAGAACGATATTTTACGGGTATAAATGGTGCAACATACCTTTACAAAGGTTATATGCTCGCATTAAACGTCCAACAAAACTTACAATAGTGCAATATTTGGTAAAGATTGAAAGAAAGCAACGACTGTAAAAAGAGTGCAATCATTTAGTACATTCATGTAAGGTACAATGCATCTGAAAAAATATTGGTTAATAGGCGAAACCTTCGATTGTCGTGCCGCCGCTTTCGTTTCCCGAGGAAAAAAGTAATATTTTCCCTTCGATGCTAGAACATACCTCGTAATGATTTCGTCGACGTATTTTACTGTACAGGTATCTTTAAAAATGTAAAAAGTGGCTCTAATATCGGTAAAATAATCTGCACAGTATTTTGAAATAATTGTGTAACATGCTTTAAAATAGTGCAACAATAGGTAAACAAGTGTACATATAGGGAGAAATGGTATAACTGAACAGGGCTGTCGTTACGACATGCGGCGGGAGAATGTTATTGTTATCTGTTACCATTCAGCTACTATTTCATCGTAATATGGCGCGAACGGACGTACTGATTTCCGCCAAAAATAAAACTTTTAACTCATCTAATCGAGCTGGATTATATATGCATGCATGAATCCCAGTGCACCACTTTTAGCTAACTATATTGCTTCCACCTCATGGAGAACGTTGAAGTGCCAGTCCACTGTCATTTTAATGGTTTCTTCCAGGATGATGGAGCAAAGGTCAAGTATGTAGGAGGAAACTGCCGACTCGCTTTTCTTGGTGAAGGGGAGAGTTTTAAGGCCTTGCAAGCCCGTTTCGTCAAATTCATGAATACTTCGCTGGAGCGGTGTAAGATGCAACTTAAATTTAGCTACGGTGGAAAAAAAAAAACCTAATCGATATTGTAGACGACGATGATGTCCGAAGCATATGGAAACTGTATAGAGACCACGCACATCTATTGGAGCTGTATGCCGTTAGTAGCAATGTGGAGGTAGAGGTTCGTACATGTGAGCCTGACGAGATAGATGAGGCGCTTACAGACGAGCGCCTGGAAATGTTGATATGCAGCCGCTCCGCTGATACTTTATCGCCTAAACACACAAATGTTGAACTATTTGGGACATAAGTTGCACCATTGTCTATTTCTTGACCTAGTACTCTCTATATTTTGCACCCGAAATACGCAATATGTATCCCATATTGCACTATTCTAGTTCTATATTGCACTATTTTTAGTACCAAATTGCAGTGTCTTTTTCATATAAATAATACACTCTTTTAGTAGCATATTGCACTGTTTAATAATTTGAATTCGTTATATTGCACCGTTTGCTTTGCATCTGTACTGCAGATACTGTCATCCTGTAATTATCGACGACGCTGAAAATAGCGACAGGGGCACTAGTATATTTGATGTGAAAGGTGACATGGATTTCGACGATAGCCTCCGTATCGTCGCATCGCCTGCTATGGACTCTCACCGGACGTATAACGCCCTTGATGTTGTCCCGTTGAGCCAATGTGAAGCATCACTTCCATCGGCGGAACATTTCGACGTCGAGGATCTGGAGGAAGATCTCGTCGTGAACAGCGCTACGCCAGAGGCGGTTGGCACTGTCGTAGATGTGGACGATCTCCATGAGGGCCAGATTTACAGTACACAATCTGATTTCAAGAGAGCTATGAAAAAGTACGCCATGAAAAGAGGCTTCGAATACGCCCCCACAAAGTGCAACGAAGGCAAAATAACGACGAGATGCCGTATCGCGGATTGCCCATGGAGAATCAAGGCGCGACACTTACCAGGACTAAATCAGTGGTGGGTGAAAAAATTTGCATCCAAACATACGTGCAGCCGGGCAATAGGAGGCTTGGGGCACAGGAATTGCGACGAGGAATTTATCGCCGCTGAAATTCGGGAGCAGGTCGTAGCGAATAATAAATACACTCCGAAGATGATTCAGACCGAGATTCAGCGCCACTACGGTGCAAATATTTCTTATTGGAAAGCCTACCGTGCCAGAGAAAGGGTACTTCAGACGGTCCGCGGAGATTTCGAGGGTTCGTTCGCTGCACTTCCATCGTACATGCGAGAGCTGAAGATGGCCGACGCAGATGCATGTGTTCAGCTAGCATACCAGGACGAAGGACGTTTCCATCGTTTCTTCTGGTCTTTCGGTGCATCGATTCGTGCTTTCCGGAAGCACTGCAGGCCGCTGGTTGGACTGGATGGTATGTAGTTATATCATTGTGGCATAAATCACACATTTTATACAAATTTTGCTTCATTACATATTCTATTGATGTAAAAGTAAATTATTTTGCACGATTATACAAATTTTGCTTTATTACACTATTTGCCATAATTCCAGGCACTTTCCTGACTGGTAAGTATAGAGGGGCGCTGCTGACGGCCTCATGTATCGACGGAAATAATTGTATCTTGCCATTAGCTTGGGCAGTTGTGGAGGGCGAAAATCGATATTCCTGGCACTGGTATTTGGAACGGATGAACGAAAATATCATTTCGACCCTTGAGTTCCATGGACGAAACAGTATTCTCACTTTTATTTCCGACCGACAAAAGGGTCTTGTTGAAGCCGTAGGCGATGTTTTTCCCGAAGCAGCTCATGGTTACTGCGTGTACCACCTATCCACCAATCTCCCACACGCGCCCAAAAATACCCCCGCGTGGAGAAGATTCTGGGCTGCTGCACGTGCATACACTGCCTCCGAGTTCAACGAGGTAATGGAGAAGATGAAAGATTTGAACCCTGAATAGTTCAAGTACGTGGCAAAGATTCCCCGATGCAGGTGGGCTACCCATTGCTTCCTTGGCAGGCGTTATTCAATGCTGACTTCCAACTGTGCCGAGACGATAAACAGTGTAATACGAGCTTTAAAGGGGCTTCCAATTACATACCTTGTAGAGGAAACCCGAAAGAAAACGGCGGCGTATTTTTATCGGAGGAAAGAGGAAGCTGAGAAGACGACGAGTGTTTTGACATCTTATGCGGAGAAAATAATTCAGGATGCAAAGGATGCGTCTCGTTTTTACACCCTGTACCCTTCGACAGATGTGCTTTTTCAAATTATTTAGACGTATTTGCACCATCTTGGCGTACTTTGCACTGCTTTGTACCGTACTTGCATTATTGTTTAGGTTTGTTGCGCTCTTTTCTTTTTGTTGCACTCTTTGTCCCGCTTATGCCTGTGGCAAATGTTTTGACATAACAGGTAGTCACTGTCAGCAGCACGGAGGTTGTGGATCTTTCTAAATGGACATGTTCCTGCAAACGTTGGGACATTTATGGCATCCCATGTAATCACGCCATGGGAGCAATCTCCATGAGGGGCTATGACCCGTACGAATATGTCGAGGACTGGTTCAAGGCCACTACTTACCGTGAAACCTACAAGGACTACGTTCCCCCGACTAGAGGCAAAGAGCACTGGCCACCACTACCAGCCACCGTCGTGCGTCCCCGGCCGCCAAACGTTCGCATACAGCCGGGGAGAAGGAAGGTTGCGCGGAGAGAATCCATTGCTAATGGCCTGGTAAAAAAGCGGTGTGGGAATTATCAAAGGTGGGGTCATAACAAACGGTCATGCAAGAACCCTCCGCAGCCCAGAGGCAAGCAGCCGGTGGAAGCCACGAACCGCGCTACGACTTCAGCAGGAGCCACGCAGGAATGTTACACCAATATTTGATTGATCTTTTGTGTATTTTTTTAAACTTTTAATTGAACTAGTACTGCAGTGGATATTACACTAATATTAGGCACGCACTGCACAATAAGAGACCCCGTTGAATTGTTTTGTTTTTTTTTTTTGCACAAATCCTCCAATCTTACGTTGCACTTTTAAGGAACGGCTAAGTCAGCAAAGTGTGTGTACTTTATGAGATGTTGACCTATTTTTTGATTTATTACACAAGTATAGGAAAAAAAATTGTGTATCCCTTTCAATATTATAGTTAAAATGCTGTCCCTTTATAATCAAAGAATTAAAAAACTGAACAAAATTACAAAAACAAAATGATTCAACTCTTGTAAAATTCACGCAAAATATCTGCGGCAATTTCGCCGCGTTTCTTCGTTATATCCTTCTGGGAGAAGTCCAGAGTCCATCCCTTCTGCAAGTATTCCTCGTACGCCAACAGGAATACTGCGCAGTCATTTGATTGATCTTGAATTGGGATGTTTTCTATGTTGATCATCTCCCAGTCGGGTGGACGCCGGGCGCCGCCGCTAAAATGTTGTGGAAATTTATCCATTAAAAATTATCCCACGAACTTACACTGTAGACGGCAGAGATGCACTAATTAGTTTAGATAATAGAGTACTAATAAGACGTTATTACACTGTTAAAAGACTACTTACAGCATTTTCGAAGCCAGTGTTATATTTAGCATTCCTGATCGACGAGTAATGGAGGTACTTTCCTTCTTTCAGATCGACCACCAGCAAGTGCCAGTTATCGAAATCGAAGAGAGGGATGAACCAATACTTCGCCTCCTTTAACACCCCCTCGGTCACGTTAGATGTAAAATCGTAGGCCAAATCTGAACTCATGCTTTGGTGCAGAAAGCATGGGGAGTATATGCACCGATGGCCTTCCGCTGCCTCCAAGATGTGCTGGTAGGAGTCAATAATGTCATTGCTGATGAAAGCCATGTGGCTTGTTAGGTCGACAAAATCCTTCCTACCGATGTCAATGCTCTTCGAGGGCACTCGTACCACTGAGGTGTCGCCAAGAAGGAATTTCTCTATTAAATGCTGGTCCTCAGTCGGTAACACACCCTTACCATAGTATTTCAACTCTTTCTTCGAAGATTGCTTGTAGATCGTTAGTTTTTTTGACATTTTTTTTTCTTCCGAGGGGGGGATGTCGATCACTTCAGCTCCTTGTTCCGAGGGCTTCCCTACGTCCGCCGCAGCCTTTGGTGGCGGCTGTGTTGAGGGCACGGCCGCGGCGGGCTTATCCTCGACGGGTTGTCGTTGCCGCGCTGCATCTGTTTCCGCCGATGGGGGTTTCCCTTCTTCCGTCGCCACCTTGGGTGGCGGCTGTGCCGAGGGCACGGCCACGGCGGGCTTCTCCTCTGCCGCCTGTTGAAACATGTATGCAAGAACTCAACATTCGGAGGATTACATGACTACTCGAAACTATTACACTCTTTGATGAAATATTGCACCATTTCCATTATCAGGGTACAACATTACTCTCCTAGCCCGTTTTAGGGTTCTTTCAGATGCGGTGGGCTCTAGTTGCCGAGCTGCAGCTGTTTCCGCCTCCGGGGGCTTCCCTTCGTCCGCCGCCTCCTTGGGTGGCGGCTGTGCCGAGGGGACCGCCTGTTGAAACATGTAAGCAAGAATGCAACATTTAGAGGATTACACGACTACTCGAAACTATTACACACTTTGACGCAATATTGCACCATATCCATTATCAGGATACAATATTACCCTCCTAGCCCGTTTTAGGATTCTTTCAGGCGCGGCGGGCTCTAGTTGCCGAGCTGCAGCTGTTTTCGCCTCCGGGGGCTTCCCTTCGTCCGCCGCCTCCTTGGGTGGCGGCTGTGCCGAGGGGACCGCCTGTTGAAACATGTAAGCAAGAATGCAACTTTTAGAGGATTACACGACTACTCGAAACTATTACACTATTTGACGCAATATTGCACCATTTCCATTATCAGGATACAACATTACCCTCCTAGCCCGTTTTAGGGTTCTTTCAGGCGCGGCGGGCTCTAGTTGCCGAGCTGCAGCTGTTTCCACCTCTGGGGGCTTCCCTTCGTCCGCCGCCTCCTTGGGTGGCGGCTATGCCGAGGGGACCGCCTGTTGAAACATGTAAGCAAGAATGCAACATTTAGAAGATTACACGACTACTCGAAACTATTACACTCTTGGGATGAATATTGCACCATTTCCATTATCAGGATACAACATTACCCTCTTAGTCCGTTTTCTTCTTCTTTCAGGCTCGTCGGGCGGGAGTTGCCGCGCTGCAGCTGTTTCACCCTCCGGGGGCTTCCCTTCGTCCGCCGCCTCCTTGGGTGGTGGCGGTGCCGAGGGCACTGCATCGGCGGACTTCTCCTCGGCCGCCTGTTCAAACATGTTGAAAATAATGCAACATTACGCACATTACACTATTACTTAATGATAAAATTACACCATTTATATAATAATTGCACCACTTGCACATTCCTGTTGCAACATTACCCTTTCAGTCCTGGCCGGCCCTACTTGCCGCGCTGCTGGTGGCTCCGCCTCCGCAGGCATCCCTTCGGAGGCCGCTTCCTTGGGTGGCGGCGGTGCCGAGGGCACGGCTTCGGCGGACTTGTTATCCGCCGGCCGTAACGAAGATAACGGCTCGATGTCCTCACATATCTGTTCGATGACGTTGAGGACCTGCTTTGTTTAAATTAGTAGGACAAAAGGGGGTAAGGCAAACACACTATTTACACTAAAACTATACTGTTACTTACTCCTTCGCTTTCCAGTAACGCGTGTCCGGTAAAAAGATCCCCTCCTTCCTTGTAATCTTCTTGGATGCACGTAGGAGTTTGTGGGCTCTTTGTCGGCAGCGCAACCTGCATAAAAAAATCGGAGGTTCCATGTTACACTACTTTAAACGATTTGTACAATTACTCTAATATTTGCACGAACAAAAAAGGAATACACCGTGTTATTGAAGAATGTACAATAACAGTTGCACTATTCTATAATCTCTGTTATTGGGATTGTAAAAGAATAAGCGCGTTACATACGTCGGCGATAACCTCGTCGACTTGGATCCTCCGTCCCCAAAGCGGTCGGAGGCCGTACGGGCTCCTGTGGTGGGTCCCCTTCCCCGGCGTGCGCTTCTTCCGTAGCTCAATGGGAAATCCCTTCGTGGGGCTGTGGATTTTGGGGGCAGCCCGATCCTTATTAGATCGGGACGGTCTCGATTTTTTTATTTGCACGACTTCGGGAACCATCTTCTGGGCCCAGATGGGTGCCGGCATGGCCAAGATGGGCGTTGACGACTTATATTTTTTCAAATGTGCTGGCACGCTTCGATGCTGACTGCTCCTATTTGTAATACGCTTTGGCAAAATTGTTGGTGCTGGTTGAGGAGGAGTTGGTTGAGGAGGAGGATTGCGCAGAATGGCCGCCACAGAGCTGGCCAGACTATACACGAGATCCTCGAGACGTCCCATTCTCGCCATCACCTCTTTATACCGACCCCCTTCTTCCTCAAGCATGGGCCGACGGCGACGTGGAGCATCAGCTACGACTCCTACCAGCCGTTGCTCCTCCGGAGAGAGGTCGAGCCTGCGCCGGCATCTAGTGAATTTAAAGTCGTCATTCACTTTGGATGAACCTCGTGAACGCCGAGACCATCTAATCCAATTCCACCTCTGGACACGAGGAAATATTGCACGACGGAAAGGTAGAGGACATCTGTACCCAGTGTGCTCGTATATCCACACCTGATTGGAGTAAGACAATATTACACGGACTAGCAGACAACTACACTATATAATGCACTAAATAAAACGCTTTTACACTATGATCAACAACGTTACACTATTACTACTTTGCACTATTACTACTTACAGGGAGAAAAGGGGTGCATCCAAGAACGTATCCCACCCGCTCGATATTAGCGTGTAATTTTATGGCGACGGGGCATAGGCTGTCGATGATAAACCGATGTACTGCCTCCGGCCAATTGTACCGTGGGAGCGCGGGGAGTTCATCGACAAGAGCGATCAGACCCTTGGGGCAAAGATTATTGGTATTTGTAAAAAAAATGCAAGAAAAAAAGTAGAGAATAAGTAATTTCACGAAGCCGCAGATGTCCTCTTCGTCCTCCTTGGGGGACATCTCCTTCAAAACGACCTCGAGGTTCTTGCGGTCGACTTTCTTCCCCTCAAGGTACTGCTTCTGAATCTCCGAATCCACTTTGAGATTCAAGTCCAAAAGTTGGCCCTCCAGGGGTAAACCGAGCAGCACTGCAACCTCCTGGGTGGTGAAGCTTATGGTCTGCGGTCGAAATCTACCCCATCCTTCCAATGCCGCAGGATGAACTCCAGCATGGGCCTGTCTGAGGTGATGTCGGGAAAATGTAAGATGTTGGCGAAAATGGTACTCTCGATGACGGGAAGATGATGTGGCTTCACGACAGAGGCGTAGGTCTTCCTGTACGCTTCTACGAAGCATCTCGAATTAACTATCAACCTACCGCTCCGACCGCCCCTGTTCGGTCTCGACGGCACCTTCGGGGCGGCGACAAACGAAGAATCAGTAGACTCCGAGGACTTAGACGCCATTACAGGAAACGTAGATGAAACAACGGAACGAGAGTGTGACAGCTTCTGGGTACCAAAGCGGACAAGGTTGGTTACAAACAGTGCATAGTGCATAAATTAAGAGAATGAGGGGAAGGAAGCACTGTAAGGCGGTTGAGAGAAAAGGAAGGATGGTATAGTTAGTATAGTTAGTGGGATGCTCGATGGGGAAAACTTAAACATCAAATATCGTATTACTCCAATAAGAAATCGACACCTCAGCACAGAAAATATTCTACAGCGTAATCGCTGATGTCTGTTCATACACATGGTCTAACACTATTTTACTTATCTTACACTAATTTTAAATATCTTAAACTAATTTTGAAATAATTAAACCTTAATTCTGTAAAAATATCGCATCCTCCGAAAGGTTTGACCGTACTGGGTTAAGAGTACAAAATTTTCAATCCATCACAATCATTTTTTTTCGCATTAAAACGTTCAGTCCTTTTCTCCTACAGAGCTAATTACGAGCTAATTACGAATAAATATATATTTTCTTGTAAAATAGTGCAAGATCAGGGCTATTTGCGCAAATATTTCTTACAATAGTTGTCCGTGAAGAAGGAAAAGATATAAAGATGTTGGGGTATTTTCCGAATGGTTCGGGCAACTTTAATGGTCATCTTTAATTCGAAAAACGAAACGCACGTTGTTAAGGGGTTGCATCCGCGGGAAAACTGACACAATTTGTTTAGTGCAAGACTGCTGTACTTCCAAACACCTGCCAAAACCATCTTTTCTTTTTCAAAAGACAATCGCTATTACTACTCCAAATAACAACTAGCGTATGGGATGTTGCACTCATTTGAACGTTGTTGCACTTTTACAAAGAGGTTGCACTAATACGGTTAAACCATACACTTTTATAAGAACTGTTGAACCTTTTCTCCTCGGCTTGCACTTCTTAGTAAGAGAATTGTTGCATCTTTACAAATTATGTTGCACTATTACTGCGTTACACAGAGAAAAATTACAAAGAGAATACGAAAAATCGTCAGCGTCATCATTAATTAAGATTACGATCTGTACTCGAGAAGGGAAAGCGGCGGCTACAGAACCTTATGTCTACAAGTGCCTTTTCGGGTCTTTAACCGACGGTGCTTCAGATGCACTACCCCGTTGCATTAGCGCATAATAAAAGGACGTAGAGGCGACGAGGACAATCGCTATTACTACTCCAAATAACAACTAGCGTATGGGATGTTGCACTCATTTGAACGTTGTTGCACTTTTACAAAGAGGTTGCACTAATACGGTTAAACCATGCACTTTTATAAGAACTGTTGAACCTTTTCTCCTCGGCTTGCACTTCTCAGTAAGAGAATTGTTGCATCTTTACAAATTATGTTGCACTATTACTGCGTTACACAGAGAAAAATTGCAAAGAGAATACGAAAAATCGTCAGCGTCATCATTAATTAAGATTACGATCTGTACTCGAGAAGAGAAAGCG
Source organism: Puya raimondii (assembly GCA_016920855.1). Taxonomy (NCBI): domain Eukaryota; kingdom Viridiplantae; phylum Streptophyta; class Magnoliopsida; order Poales; family Bromeliaceae; genus Puya; species Puya raimondii. Next base: position 80,311,254 of record JABWPP010000049.1, read on the forward strand.
GCGGCTACAGAACCCTATGTCTACAAGCACCTTTTTGGGTCTTTAACCGACGGTGCTTCAGATGCACTACCCTGTTGCATTAGAGCATAATAAAAGGACGTAGAGGCGACGAGGGCAACCGGTGCGGCTGCACAAGGCGCCAAAGCTGAAGCATATGGCCGACGATGCTTATGTTCGTCGATGAGGTATAGGCGACGAGGGAGAGAGCCGAAGTAGAGATCGGAAGGCGGGGGCTCGAATGTAAGGGTACGATACACGAAAGAGGCGTTAAGAATGATTCTCACTGCCTCGATGCTTTATTTGCCTCGGGCCCATTGGCCCTGCGATCATCCAGAATCTCTCTGTTTCCGAACATGGTAGAGGATCTCTCGAGGCAAATAAGGCATTCGAGGTAGTGTGGATCAATCGTCACGCCTCGTTCCTGTAGCGTACCCATCCGATCGGAGATCCTCACAGTATTGCTTCGACTCTCTCCTCTTGTCGCCTAAACCTGTTAGACGAACAGTAGCGACTGCTCAGTGCGTGGGAAATTGAAGTCAATCTTGCATGATTTCGTACTTATATGTAAATCGTTCCTTATATGTTTAATTTATCGTCTAAGACAATGTGATCTTTGGTACAACAGGTTATAGAGAGAGCATTTTCCTTCACGTGCTTCATTCATCTTGTTGCTGGATCGTACCCTTCCGAGCGAGGTGCCGCCTCCTCGAACCCTCCCTTCCGAACAGCGGCGTCGTCTACGTGTGCGAGGAATTGCAGACCATGTAGATGATATTGTAATCATTGTTATTATTTTGAACAATTTGTTACAGTGGATGTATTAGAACGTGGTATTGTATGCAAATCGTATCTTGTATGTTGAAAATGTATTATAAAATAGTACAATTTTCGTTTGCGCCATTGTAATCTTTCATACAAAATTAATAGAGAGAGCATTTTTCATATTGTTCTTTATTCTCTGTTTTGCACTATTATCACGTTCTTCGTTGCACTATTATTGCAAAGGTATACTTTAATCGTTTAAGTGTTATGTTGCACGGGTATAATTTAATTGTTTAAGTGTTATGTTGCACTGCTTGATGCAGCCCCACCCACTGTTAAGACTGATGTTGCACTATTATTGTATCACATTGCACTTTTACAAGCTTTCCTCCACCTTTGACGGGCTGGCGCTTAGTCCAAAACACAAACAGCAAACACCGCAGGCGCATTTACTATCCATAGTACGGCGAATATCGTGGACGATTTGGTTCTTGTCCCGATGACCACCCGATGACCACCCGATGACCACGGGGTTGCGTAACCCGGCGTGGGCGCATTTAATGCTTTGCTTCCGTTACACCATCTGTCCCGATCTGTGTCTTTTCGCCTATTAACCAACAGTTCTTCACAAGCGTGTACGTTACAATAGTGTATCAACGATTACACTGTTCTTGGCAACCATTGCACTATTTGCGTTAATACCCAGACACTGATTGCACTATTGTGCATACAGTTGTACGTTTAAAATGGGCAGGTAACATTTCTTAAGGGATGTTGCACAATTTATACCAGGTTTACGTCATACTTCCTACTGTTTGTCCATGGTGTTGCGTACGCCTTCTGCACGAAGCATCCTCCACCACCGTCGCCACCGCCACAGCCACGGCCACAGCGACTGGGGAAGAGGATGACGATGACCCTCCTCCACGGCCAACTCCCTTCGTCGCCTTCGCCTACTTGACGAACAGTAGTCGCCCTGGGCTAGAAATTGCAAATCCTATATCTCTATAAATAGTATAATTTTCATCAAAACAAATGTAATCCTTGGTCCCAGAAAATGTAATCCTTGCTCCTAGAACATACGCCCAACTGAAAACGATGAAAAAAGAGCGGAGTTGCACTGTTTAAGGTGCGGAGTTGATACTCGTCAGGAATAGTTACACTACTTAACAAAGCGATGTTGCACTCTTTTTGTCTCATTACACTATTTAAAATCTTGTTTGCGCTTTTACTTACATGTTAGCACAAGAATAACTATTGGAAACACTGACTCATTTCACCATTTTTTAAATATATTGCATTAACTAATGTTACACCATTTACTGCCTCTTTTGTACTAATACACCGTTGCCGACAAAAGTGGACAATTTGCATGGCGTTGTGGTACAACTTTGCATACACTGTTCTTAGCAACCATTGCACTATTTGCATTAATACCCAGACACTGATTGCACTTTGTGCGTACAGTTGTACGTTTAAAATGGGCAGGTAACCTTTCTTAAGGAATGTTGCACCATTTATACCAAGTTTACGTCATACTTCCTACTGTTTGTCCATGGTGTTGCGTAGGCCTTCTACACGAAGCATCCTCCACCGCCGTCGCCACAGCCACAGCCACAGCCACAGCGATTGGGGAAGAGGATGACGACGACCCTCCTCCACGGACAACTCCCTTCGTCGCCTTCGCCTACTTGACGAACAGTAGTCGCCCTGGGCTAGAAATTGCAAATCCCATCTCTCTATAAATAGTGTAATTTTCATCAAAACAAATGTAATCCTTGGTCCCAGAAAATGTAATCCTTGCTCGTAGAACATAAGCCCAACTGAAAACGATGAAAAAAGAGCGGAGTTGCACTGTTTAAGGTGCGGAGTTGATACTCGTCAGAGATAGTTACACTACTTAACAAAGCGATGTTGCACTCTTTTCGTCTCATTACACTATTTAAAACCTTGTTTGCGCTTTTACTTACATGTTAGCACAAGAATAATATTGAAAATACTGACTGATTTCACCATTTTTTAAATATATTGCATTAACTAATGTTACACCATTTACTGCCTCTTTTGGACTAATACACCGTTGCCGACAAAAGTGGACAATTTGAATGGCGTTGTGGTACCTCTTTGCAAATGAACCATTTCCTCTACTTTAATTTAGGCCCCAGCAACCATCGGCGCCGCCGCCGAAAGGAATACGGTGGACTGTTATTTCTCCTTATAGTTACACTGTAATATAGAATGTTGCACTGTTAGTTCTCACGAATTGTACTTTTCGTAGCTTTATTGCACTTTTTGTGCGCGTTGCACTATTATTCCCTTTGTCACTTTGTTCTTGGCGTTGCACCATTATTTCCTTTTCTGGGCGGGTATTACATAAAAATATTTATTTCTAAAAACCCAAACAGCCGAACAGCATTCACTTTTGCGCATTTAATGCCCCGGCGCAGGCGCATTTAATGCCCCTGACAGCCGCGGAACATTATACGTATACGAGCTAGAAAGCGCATACATTTGGGGCGGAGGGATACAACGGGCATTTTGGTCAGAAACCTGAAAATTCGGACCGAATCTGCAAAATCGAAAATAACGACCCAATTTTGCAAAAGCCCAAAACTAGTGGATTTTTTATGCAAAAATGCCATTTTTATTCTATTTTATTTTTCAATAATTTTTTAACTTATCAACCACCATTTAAGTTTCCAAAGTAATTCAACATTAATAAGTATAATGAACTTAGTTAAATCTATTATAATTCAATTTTTTGTTTTCTGCCAAATTAGATGGTTATAATCATATAAGATTTATTAGATGACCAGAATTCGCAAGTGAAACTATTTTTCTTAAATTTTTACTTCTTTTTTGTGTGTGTGTAAAGCGCGTGTTCGCAAGTGAAACTATTTTTCTTAAATTTTTACTTCTTTTTTGTGTGTGTGTAAAGCGCGTGTTGCATGCGCACTTTGATTGGTATTTTTAAAATAATTTATACCAGTTGAATGAATGTATTTAAAACATAATCTTCGGCAAATACCTCATTATTTAGAAAAAATAGATAGTAATGAAACAATATAGTACGATGCCCAGTGAATTTTTTATGGTATTAACAGAGCTATTTTTTTACGCTGAATAGAATAGATATGATGATTCTAAAAAAAAGCAATCATTTGATACTAATCATTTTCGATGTATTTCCATACTACCCCAGTGAGGGAAGAGCTTAACAAAAATTGTACAAAATAAAACTGAATTTGCTGATCTCAGCTTAAGCCAAATATTTAATTAGCTACTTGGAAATATACAAATAGAGGACGATTAGATAAATTACCATGTTATGTACAAAGTGGCTGTTGTGGTAGCTTTTTTTGTGACCGTCGATATGCTGATGATCATAACATAAAAAAGGCTGAATTATAAAAAAATCTCCTTATTAATATTTATTTTTTTACTTTTTCTTCCTAACTTTCAAAAATCTATATTTTACCGCTCAACATTTCAAGTTGTTGTATTTAGCCCTTCTCCGTCAGGATTTCTATTACTATTTCGTCCATTTTTTATAATTTATACTGAAAATACCTTTCAAAATAATAGAAATATATTAAAAACTTATTTTTTATAAAAAATAAGGATAATTTGATCATTTTACCATCTCCATTAACGTCATACCCTTCTGAAAATATTTGTAACATTTTAAGGAGACAAAATATAAGTTTTTGAAAGTTAAGAATAAAAAGTGAAAAAACAGATACTTATAGAAATTTTTTTTGTAATTTAGTCTATAAAATAATTTAGCTGAATGATGCACGCAATTCGGCATGCCGTATTAGGTTGACTAAGTTTTAATAATGTGGAAGAAACGGTTTGCAGGTACCAAAATATTTCTCTCCAGGATCTTCATTAGAAGAAAATAAATCTATGTTTTATTAAAAATATTTTGACCGTTTTAGATGCAATGAGAAGATCTAGAGGCCGTGGTGCAATAAATGAGGACAATAATTTCTTTGTGTGAGGTAAGGACTAAAAAGAGGAGAAATTATTATTATTTGCTTAAATTTGTCATTCCACCTCAACCACGGGCATTAGGAATTTGCCAACAATTCACTCACGTTCTAATAGAATCATTTTTATCATTATAGATGTATTATTTTTTGGTAAATATGTACAAAACTTATTAGAACTATGAATTATTTTAAGTCGACTGTCAAATCTTTTAAAATTTTAATTTTACTATCTAATCTTTTAATTTGTTTGATTTAAGTCAGTCAATAGCATTTTATACCTTTAAAATTTAAGCTAATTGCTTATTTTAATAAGACTAAATTACAGAAAATTCTTTTATAAATACCCGCTTTTTCACTTTCCCTCTTTAACTTTCAGAAACCTATATTTTACCCCCTCAACATTTTAAATTATTGCATCTAGCCCCCCTTCGTCAGGGTTTCATCACTATCACACCCATTTCTTATAATTTATATCGAAAATGTCTTCCAAAATAACAAAAATATATTAAAAAATTATTTTTTCTTATATAAGAAGTAAGGGTAATTTGGTCATTTTGCTCTCTCTTCGTTAATGTTGTGTCCCCTGAAAAATATTTCTAAAATTTTAAGGAGGCAAAATGTAGGTTTTTGAAAGTCAATGAGGAAAAGTAAAAAAGCAGGTATTTACAAGATGATTTTTAATTTAGCCTTTTAATAATTTATAATTGCAAGAATTATTCCAGTATAGTAATTAATATACTAAACCTATAAAGATAAACAATACATTTAAATTTTGAAATCGAAGTGCCATAGACGGACTCAAATCAAATAAACTAAAAGGTTGGATAGTAAAATCAAAATTCTAAAAGCACGAGTAGCAGATTCAAAATGGTTTATAGTTTAGGTAAGTTATGTATGTTTTTACCTAGTTTCTTAGTAGCCTATTTGAGTACATAAACTTCTTGTCTAGTATATGTTTTTTATTTATGTTACAAAAAAAAAAAATATTTGATATTTCAGAAGTGATATGTCTAAAAATGAGTACCATATTTGCCCTTCAAGTTAAGAATTTTTAGAATCATACATATTATTCTAACAACAACTTCTCATACTACCGACCGTCCCTAGCGCAAGTGGCAAAAGGCTCGGTGGTTGGTACCCGATGTCCCGAGTTCGAATCCTAGTTGATTCACATTTCAAGCTAAGTTTATTTTTAAAAGAAATAAACGAAGCGGGTAGCGTGCTACCTTTCTCTCAAAAAAAAAAAAAAAAAACTTCTCATACTTTTTATCTACAAATTATCTCGTAGGAGACACAATATTCTTACAAATTATGACAAACATGAGCTTGCAAAGAGATAAAATAAAACTCTCAGCTCACAATTATAAAATAGTTCTTGTAGCGTATAAGTTATTATCTGATAAATTATTTTGACATTCAAACAGGGTCGAAAAGTATTGCTACAGGTGTCCCGAAATGCTATTTAGAGCAATTAATGCGATAAACTGTTGATTTTTCTTGTATAGATTGATCTGGTACAATACAGATCCATAGTATATATCAGATGTAACATAGGTGGGTGACTAAAAGTAGAGATAGTGAAGGGTCTGTCCGTTTGTCTGTAATTGATTTCCACACTGAAATTGATGTCTAATTGAACTAGCGTGCTACCTTTCTCTCAAAAAAAAAAAAAAAAAAATACTCATACTTTTTATCTACAAATTAGACACAATATTCTTACAAATTATGACAAACATGAGCTTGCAAAGAGATAAAATAAAACTCACAGCTCACAATTATAAAATAGTTCTTGTAGCGTATAAGTTATTATCCGATAAATTATTTTGACATTCAAACAGGGTCGAAGAGTATTGCTACAGGTGTCTGAAATGCTATTTAGAGCAATTAATGCGATAAACTGTTGATTTTTCTTGTATAGATTGATCTGGTACAATACAGATTCATAGTATATATCAGATGTAACATATATAGGTGGGTGACTAAAAGTAGAGATAGTGAAAGGTCTGTCCGTTTGTCTGTAATTAATTTCCACACTGAAATTGACGTCTAATTGAACTAAAATTTAGATAAAAAAATTCTTCTTAAAAAAAAGTTTAGGTAAAAATTATTTTTTCTACTGCTGCTTGTTCGATGGAAAATCAATGGATAGGAGTCAGAATTTTTTTCAATTTTATTATTTATTTGACAAAAAATGTGTAGCGTAGAAACAAATTTTTTTTTTTTACTGGTGTTTGATTGGGATAAAATTCCTACACAAGTATTCAAGAGGGTGAAAAAAGCAACTACTTATAGTGTTTTTTTGGAGCTTTTTTTGCATTTGTTTCCCTCATTTTTTTTTTTTAGCGAATAGCTCCCGCAAATTTATATTTTGCATGAGTGATTTTCTTCTTGGCATGTGAGCATCATGTTAAAATTTTAAGTTGAAAATGATAATTCACTTACTGTATTTAAACATGATAAATAAATTATCGCGTTTTCTTTGCCTTAGCAAAGTACAGACTAAATCAAAAAAAATAAATTTAATACAATAACTAAATTACCCTATTCAACTTGCCTGTCCTGTATGACACTCCTGTGGCAAAAAAAGACCACTTCTACAAATATAAATTTATAGAGATGATTTTAAAAAAAAGAAGCTAAATAAAAAAAAAATCTGTTTTTCTGTTTTTTTTTTTTTTTCCATAATGGGTATCGACACAAACCAAAGCGAAGTTAATTATATACTCTTATTAAAAAGTTAAGAGTTACGACGAAACTAAACATTCACTGAAAATAATAAATGTTAATATTTATTATAAAAAATCACTCCACCTCTCGTGAGGGAAAACAAACATGCCTGCTAGAGAACAAATTTCAGGCGGTGCACGGGTGAAGTGGTAGGATAGTTCTAGCGAGAGAACAACCGACCAAGACGAGATTAAAAAAAAAAAAAGGTAAATGCCAAAAAGAATAAAAAACGTAAATTGCATGTTTGGTCCTCAAACTATGAGATGAGTGAAATTTTAATTTATTGTAATTTTTAATTTTATTTTCAGAACTATTATATTTAAGTCATGCAATCTAATTTAACTGGCTAAATTTTAACGTATTATTGTTATAAAAGTGATGTGTTATTTTTAATCACAATATACAATTACATCGCCTCTATATTAGCAATGTATATTAATATTCAGTCAACTAAATTAGATTATAGGACTAGATAGCAATAATTTTGAAAGTTGGAGTTAAAATTACAGCAAATTACAATTTGAGGACCAAAGTGTCAATCTGTCATAATTTGAGGACCAAACGTGCAATTTACCAAAAAAAATAAAAGAAAAGAAAAATAAGAAAGGAAGCAAAACGGGAGAGATAAAGAGCGCCACAGGATTGGAAGAGAGAGAAAAACAGAGAGAGGGAGAGGGAGCGAATGGGGCGATTGGAATCCGGTGGGGATCCGCTCAAGTAGCCCAATTCCCCATTCCCATTCCCATTCCCATTTCCCGTTCCCACTCTCTCTCTCTCTCTCTCTCTCTCTCTCTCTCCTCTTTCCTGTATTTTCTCTCTCTCTCTCCCCATCCATTCCCTCCCTCCCTCTCCCTCGCGCGTTCTACACCATTATCCACCCATTCTCCTTCCCACCCCCCCCTCCCTTCGCCCTTTTTCCTTTTCTTTCTTTTTTTTTCCCCTTTATTATTTATTATTATTTTATTATGATTATGATGATTCCTTTTCTTCTCGACTTTTCCCGAGGAAAGGAAATGTTCGTCTCTTCCCCCCTCTCAATTATTATTTTTAATTAATTAATTAATTAATTATATTCAAAATTTTGTGCTCGCTCGCCTCCTCCTCCTGCCTGCTGCTGCCGCGTGTGGAATTGGAATTGGAATTGGAATTGGAATTGGAAGTGGGAGTGGGACAAGTGTTTGCGGAGAGAAGTAAGGGGTTGGAGGAATTTAGGGGGAATCCGACGGCGGGCGGGGGGGTAGGGGTAGGAGGAGGAGGAGGGCGGGGATCGACGGAGCCGCCGGGAGGAGACGGGATCGGCTGCCTGGCTGGGCTGGAGTGCCTGCTGGAGCTCGTCAGGGCCCTCCGCATGGGCTCCTGTCTGTCCCTCTCCTCCTCCTCCTCCGAACCCCCCTCCTCCCCCTCCTCCCGCCGCCTCCGCAAGCCCGCGGGAGAAGGCGGCGCCACCGGGACTCGCCGGAGGCGCAATTCGGCCGATGCCGCCGGAGCCGGAGCCGGAGGAGGGGGCCTGCACGGGATCCCCGGCCGGATCGCGGCCAACGGGGCCAGCGGCATCGCCTCGCTGTTCACGCAGCAGGGCAAGAAGGGCACCAACCAGGACGCCATGATCGTCTGGGAGGTGCGGCGCTTTTCTCCCCTCTTCTCTTCTCCTCTCCTCCAGATCTTTAGTAGTTGGATGATATATTATGATTGACTATTATTATTCTATGATCCATTGCTAATATGCTCTTGCTTGCTTTGGATTTTAGATATTTCAAACGCCTTTCCGCAAGAACAAGATAAAAGTAATGCTGCAATTATTAATAATTTCCGTAGAGCTGATAAGAGGATTTAATTCTCATTATATCTTTTTTCCTATTTTCACCTTTTGATGTATATTGAAAAGTGAGGAAAAAAAAAAGAAATACGCGTTTTACCACCCTTCTGAATAATACAGTAATTGCACATAAAGGTTAGTTTGATGCTTACCATACCGTATTGTTCGGAGGAATTAAACGCAACACTTTTTATAAATATATATGTACATAGAGCTAGGTTATTATGCTTTTGAAAGCATGGAGGCTTTTGTTCTTTCAAGTTGTTTTCGATGATGGAATATTTGATTCGACGATCGGCTCCGTTAGGCATGATCTACTTTACTGGAACTATCAGAAACCAAAATTATATATATATATTTTTTACTTCATTTGCCTTGTGAACGAGTAGCCTCAAAATAAATTTTTTAAAAAATTAAATTCTCAAAGAAAAAAAATAGTGATAGTAGACTTAAATTTTAGATCAGAAGTCTTAATCTTACTCCCGATTGTAAGTAAAACTTTTTATTAAAATTTCACCTAATTTAGATTGTTTTACATCATTGAATTTACAAACATTCTATATCGGCCATTAAAATAATCAATTTTGAGACCTTTTGATTGCTTGGCAAATGATGTCAAAAAATTATGAAAATTTGGTTTTTGGATAGTTCCAAATTTTCAATAAATAGATCATATCTAACGGAACTGATTGTCGAATCAGATGTTCATCACCGAAAACTACTTGAAAGCACAGAGGGGTAAACTCCCTTTTAGCGGGGTAAACTCCCTTTTAGCTTTTCGAAAGATATGATCTCCTTGATGGAATATTATTTATGCTTCCACAACTGGGGAAGAAGCTCTTGCCATTTAGTTGATAACTTTTTGGGTAGGGACCTTTTTGCTATTATCTAGTCCCCACAAGATTCTTATCCTTATCCATAATGCTTTGAGCAGGGTAATCATGTATAATTGAAGCCACTTGATTGGAATGCTTCATTATCTTTCAACAAGTTCTTTTAGCTATTCATTTGTCTCCTTACTTTATGCCATATAGGTCCTACCCAGCAAAGTTTATATTGCTTTAGCTTTTTTCTCATTGTTGTACAAGATTATGTCTTATCTTGATGATGATGCTTCAAAGTAACAATTTAAGGGGCTCTCAAGTTAAATGATCGTAAAAAAAAACAAAAAGAAAAAAAAAAAGATATAGTAGGATTTATCAATCGAGAAGTTTGGAACCCCTAGGTGAATTGTGATTAAGAAAATATAATCAAGGATATAGATCATGTCCTTTATTTTCCTTTTATCACACTCAACCCCTACTTTTCGTTGTACCTTTTCAACTCATTGTCTTTTCTTTTTCTCTTTTTCTCTTTTTCTCTTTTTCATTTTGTTTCTTTCGCTTGTGTATCGTTGTTCATTTTTTGACCGAGTACATGCAATGAACTTTCAATATAGTAATGTTCGATAACGATCGTTTACTATCCACTCACAGAATTTTGGTTCAAGAACAGACACAGTATTTTGTGGGGTTTTCGATGGTCATGGACCTTATGGCCACTTGGTTGCTAGGAGAGTAAGAGATCTTCTCCCTCTAAAGCTGAGTGCCAACTTAGGAAGTGAAAGCATGACTTCGGAAGAAACTTCATTCATATGCCTAGATGAGGAGAACACTGTAACTCTTGAATCTGAAAAGAAAGAGAAGCAACCCGATATCTTTGCGACTCTGAAGGAGTCATTCCTGAAGGCTTTTAAAGTTATGGATAAGGAATTGAAATTGCATGGCAACATTGATTGCCTCTACAGTGGGACAACCGCGGTCACAGTGGTCAAGCAGGTAAACTGTAGCCAGTAGCCTTTTTGTTGCTTTGTTCAAGTAAATGTTATGCCGAGTTAATTTCGGTGTTTTTCTGACTATGGCTTGGTGTCTTTGTTGCTTTTTTTAGGATCAAGATCTTGTGATCGGAAACTTGGGAGACTCGAGAGCTGTCTTGGGGACTCGAGATCAAAATAATCGCTTGATTGCTGTTCAGTTGACTGTAGACCTTAAACCAAATCTTCCAAGTATGTCTTTTCTCTGTTTCTTGCTCTAGCTGTGATTTCGTCTGCTTTTCTTGATTTTCCTATAATGAAAATCTTATAGATCCATCAATACTTATAAGATGCTGAATGGTTGACAATATGTCATTGTTACCAAACATATGCCTTTCTAAATTTGAAGAAGATAACATTTGTTGATCGCTTTCTTGCTTTACTTGCTGAATTGTCTAGTTGCTTATATGATGAGGAATCTTGATGTTGCCTAAATAAGTTTTTCTTCTGTATGTATAATTTCCTTTCAGCTTCTCGCAATATTTCATGTTTAGTCAATTACTGAAGCTTTTATTGCCTTTTGTTGCAATAAAAGCTGCTTGTTACGTATAGGCATGCAGAGTACTCAAATCTGGCTTTTTAAATGATATTTGATTTTATTGATTTATCTTCCTTTATGTATTCTAGGTTGTTAAGTCACTATGTTTTCTGGCAATCTCCTTTGTTTCTGCTGTCATGAAGTCAATTGTTTTATCCCTTGAATCATTTGTTGTGCTTATGAGTTGGTTGCTTAGCACCTATAAGTTATAACTTTTATACACAATTTTATTGTATTTACTCAATTGTGCGACCTTTTGCAAGATGTTCAAAAGGCCATTCTTATACATGCTTATACATTAATATGGGTATCTGAACAGGAAAGCATATCGACATATCTCGTAATGCCATGTTAGTGCAAAAGAGATATTAAAAATGTCAGGCTGTTTAATATTTTTGTTGATGGCCAAATACGACAGACTTAGGTTAAGGGAACTTTCGTCCAAATCGGTTTCAAAGAATTATCTTGTACTTTAGTAAAGAATGAATTTAAAGTATGACTTTTCAAGAATTTTGTTGGAATGCTTAGTACTGTACTCTATTGCTGTATCAGTTTGAGCATGGAGCAGTATTTAGATCCTAGTAAAGGAGAAAAACCATCGTGCAATCAAAGGAAATAGAAGAGATAACGAAGAATATCTGAAGCAAAAGACCTAGTGAGTTGGAGAGGAAATCTTTTTGTATTCACTCTGTCAACATTGTAATCGGAAAACTGCTTATGCTTCTCACATAAGAGAAGAAAATGCCAGTAACACCTTTCTTAATATTGTTAATTCCTAATGTATACCTTTACAAATAGTATCTGTTTTTGTAAATCAGCTATAGAGACAGTAATAGTGAAGATCTAGTGGTATGTCAGGTGCAAGGAGAATGTATTGAACTTAGGGAGTATTAGAAAATTCTCCATTGGTTGTTCTAGGTAGATGGTGAAACCTGAAGTCAACGTTTGGCGTTTTCTAAGTAATATCTTTTTAATTGGTTAAATTCAGGGAAAAAAAAAACCCCTAAAAGTAGGCAGAAAAGCAGTGCTTCTAAATTTTTAGGAGATCGACAACCAGCTTAAACTATAAAATTTTACAACTTTGTCCCTTCTTGGAAGACTTTGCCCAGAATAACGTAAAAAAAATATAATAATGTAATTAGAGCTACTAAAATCTCCATTAGCTTTATTTCTTTCGAAGATTATTTTACTGAGAGTCTGAGACAGGAAAATGGTTCTGTTGTCTTTCTTTTTGAGATTGAATGTATGTAGAATTGGAGGGATACGAATGTTTCTCTCTTCACTATTTATGTAGTTGTTAGGTATGACATAAGTTAAAAATCTTTATCATTGTCTCATTTCGGTCTTTTTGTATTAACTCTGGGTTATGCTTCTCATATGAGAGAAGAAAATGCCAGTTACACCTTTCTTAATATTGTTTATTCGTAATGTATACCTTTGCAAATAGTATCTGTTTTTGTAAATCAGCTATAGAGATAGTAATAGTGAAGATCTAGTGGTATGTCAGGTGGAAGGAGAATGTATTGGACTTCAGGAGTTTTAGAAAATTCTCCGTTGGTTATTCTAGGTAGATGTGTTTCATGCTGAAGTCAACGTTTGGCGTTTTCTAAGTAATATCTTTTTAATTGGTTAAATTCAGAAATCAGAAGAAAAAAAAACCCTAAAAATAGGCAAAAAAGCAGTGCCCCTAAATTTTTAGAAGATCGACAACCAGATTAGATTACAAAATTTTACAACTTTGTCCCTTCTTGGAAGACTTTCTCAAGAAAAAAAAAATAGAATAATGTAATTAGAGCTACGAAAATCTCCATTAGCTTTATTTCTTTTGAAGATTATTATACTGAGAGTCTGAGACAGGAAAATGATTCTGTTGTCTTTCTTTTTGAGATTGAATGTATGTAGAATTGGAGGGATACGAATGTTTCTCTCTTCACTATTTATGAAGTTGTTAGGTATGAGATAAGTTAAGAATCTTTATCATTGGCTCCTTTCGGTCTTTTTATAAGCAAAATGGAGGATGCACAATAGTATATAGTATATACCAACTTATTTATGTCCATATTAATCTTGGAAACGATTTGAAGAGGTGCCTGCTCATTCACCATCAGATTGCTTGACAAATTCTTGTACCACAGTATCGTTGTGACGGGTGGTTGAGGGGGCTGTTATTTAGTTGAAGAAAGAGTTCGTTTATTCGGTTTTATGTATCTAAGGAGCAAGAGATATTTGCACATCTAGTTCTTTTGATCTTTTTTGATGAACTATATTTTTTATTGACTTTGTGATTGTAGTTAGTGTCATCGAGGTTGGCCGGCTATCAAAAAGAAGAGCTTATAAATTCTTTAGTTCTGCCTATTATTTGTTGCTCATTACAAATAATTCGTCATGATAAGTGAATATGGATCAGATGTTGGAATGTCTGTATCCATATAATGGTCGCATCTTTTTTTCTTCCTCTTTTTTTTTTTTTTAACAAATCACTTGTCATATGTAAGCTCTTTGATTGCATATTTTTCTGTTTCTTTTTCTTGTCTCCATTACTTAAGGTGCTCTTTGGATGCATGGAGTATACTTTCCTGATATAGTTGATAATTAAAAACTATCCGCAGAAATGCCATGCAGAAAGAGGAAAGCTGGAATAAATTAACCAACCGCCGTATATTTACTTGCCAGCTCTATTATGATAGAATATTCGCACCTTTTGGTGAATGTGCAACCTTGAGAAATTAGAAAGTTTTGTAAACTCTGTTTATAACTTCATTACCCTGTCGTTGGGCTCTCTTTTGCTATGACAACTTACATCTCACCTCAGCTTCATTTTCTATGCATGTATTCATGGATAGTCTATTCTAGCATTTTAACCAACCCTTAGGAATAATTATTGAGGGTGACTAAGGAAGAGGTTTCTGTCAAGTAGTAGGCTTTGGATTGGTAGTTAGAAGGGAACTGATCTGCCTGATTGTTTCTTGTTTGGCCTGCTTAAGTGTTTGCTTCAAAGCTCGGATTGGAAGTTATCAGGGAGCTGATCTGCTTGAATGATTTTTACTAGGCCTGCTTAGCTGGAACTGTTTAGGCATCAGGGAATCTGGATCGTTCTCTATTACCTTGCTTACTTTGATCTACTTGATTTCACTGGTTGATGACTATTTGATTATATTCTGGTGTTAGAACTTGTAATAAGGTTCATAATATGCTGGATATCTTTCTGGGTGTCTGAATCATGTTTTACTGGCTAATAGCTAATTGAGGATGCTATTAGTCCTGCAACTAGGTTCACAAGTCAACTGTATTCTTCTAGCTATCTGGTTCGTCCGCATAAAAGAAAGGGGAAGTTGGATCTAGTGTTTGCAGTTAGCGTTGCTTGCGTACCACTAGTGATGAAAATACTGGCAAAAGTTTGGATACGGACAGAGCAGGATATGTTCGATAAATTATGAAAAGTTGCTGAAGAAAATCATCTAACTTGATACCTTCGTGTTTTGTTTCTTTTAAAAGAAACAACATTTCCATAATAATTTCCTCACAATAGAAAGCGATCGAATTTTCTCGATTGACAGATACTATAACTACAAAATAGTTACATTAAGTTTGACACAGAATAATTGCATCAAAACTTATCTTCATTTCAAAGAATTAACTGTGGACCGTAAGGAACTAGCATATTTATTTCAACAATCACTTTCAAACACTATATCGAAATAAATTGAAAATTGACTACTTGCATTACCTCATATTTTCTTATATTAGATATAATATACACACTTTGGACTCATAATGGATGTGCATGGCCATGAGGGACACAAGGGACATGCAATGGAGACGTGAAGAGTGAGTAGGATTATGGACACACAATGGGCGTGTGACGGACACGTGTATGTGGAGTGTCTAGCTATTGCACTGTGTGAGATACGACATGACTCGGACACAGTAGCATTTTAGACGGTTGTCAAGTGACTATGAGCAGACCAGTTGGGCATTACAATGTGGTATTTGTGAATTTCTTGGAAGATGCCTCATTTGCGAGTAGCTGGGAGAACTTAACAGATTGGTTTTTGCTTGGCTTGCTTGTAGGTACACATAATATCTTTTCTTATTCTACTCTTATTTGCTGCGACAATCTAAAATAATACAAAACTAACAATTGATGGATCAAAACTTTTTAACTACAACTGAAGATAATGCTTATGAAGAGGTGGACTTCATCTAGATTTAAGGCAGAATACGTCAAATTTTGCTAGAAATCACAAGAAAGAGGAATGGTGAAAGACTGATACCCAATGTTAGATCTAGTCTTTGGAATTACTTTGGGTGAAAACGATGTCATATCCTTGTTTACTTCATTCAGAGTAATCTCTAAATGACGACTGGAATTATTACTATTTTTCCCCCATGAAGTCGGTTTTGTTCGTGCTTCTTTTTTTGTTCATATACATGTACCTGAGCTGGCCTTCATTCTTCATTTGTTTCTTTTTGAGTTGCAACATTTTGCTGAGAAAATAATTCTTGCAAGATAGATAATGCAATTTATGAAAGGTTATCTTTTTTTTTTTTTCCTTCATATATATATATAGCTCGTAGGCTTGCCCAACCCCAGAAACCACTGACCAAATTTTGCCACAACCCAAATTGAACCTGGCACACGGGATCCCAATAAGTACTGAGTGTCTCATCCACATAAGCTAAAGGTGGATTGGTATGAGAAGGGAAAGATCAATAATGATACATCATATGGAAGAAAAGTATAAGAAGAGAGAAAAGATCTCATTAAGAGAACATTTAGCGCTTACTTCTGATGTTAAGATTCTGTCCTTGGACAAATTGATGTATGACATACAACTAATGACAGTGGTGCAGTAATAATGTCAAGACTTGCAGGATGGATTTCTGTTTGTTACCTGCAATCATGTAGTGATAAGAGGTAGAATAAAATACTCCTTAAGCCTTTTCATTGAATCTCTAAGCAAGAGTTAAGAGAAAGGTGCTCTCATGAAATCATCTAGATTGTCCTAAACAGCCGAGAATAATAATAAATCCATCTTTCACGAGATCAATTTCCTTATTTACATTTTTTTTCATCCTAGAGTGGGCTTTGAGGATGTTTTTTATTTTTTTTTCTTGCAATTTTGCCTTTCTCAGTGGAATTTTGGTATGGAGCTGTAGTTTCTTAAGAAAAGTTAACTGTTAAGTTTTATGCCGCTTTACGTCAGATGTCTATATGGTTGGTCTTTTCAAAAGTTTGACTGTATGAATTTCTCAAGTTTGTTTGGAGTCTTTCCGGCACCATGGATTGTATGCTTGCACTTTATTACTTAAAAAAAGTAAAAGAAAAATGCCATTACCAACCTTTGGTCCCGCTGAATTGGGAATCTCAGAAGAAAAATATGGAGGTAGTCCTGTTAGTCCTGTTGTTCATCACATATACATGAAGCTCCTGCTCTCGAGACTTGAACCTATAACCATACATTTGAGCGTATGACCTTAACCGATTACCACTACACCAAGCATGGCCAATTTTGTGGTTACTTGTATAGGCAGTAAGCTATAGAAAATTTTCAAATTCAACAGTCATTGTGATCCAATTGCTCTACTTTAGTCGTTGTGACAGAAAAAAGAGGCTTATTTTCTTGTTCATTTAACCATATTTAGTTTCTGTGACGGAAATTTGACTTTTTTGGACTCGAAAAGGCCTTATAAGAAATTTCCCATCTATCTTTTGGAAAAAGTATTTGAACAGTATTTAAAAAAAAGAAAAGATTCTTGAGATGGTTAGTAATATGTCAAAATCTAAGTTGATGTTTTTTCACAGGGGAAGCTGAAAGAATCAGGCGATGCAGGGGGAGGGTTTTTGCACTTCGTGATGAGCCAGAGGTTGCTCGTGTTTGGCTGCCAAACAGTAACTCCCCGGGCTTGGCAATGGCACGGGCATTTGGGGATTTTTGTCTGAAGGAATTCGGTATAATTTCCGTGCCGGACGTCTCCTACCGACGCATTACTGAAAGGGATGAGTTCATTGTGCTGGCCACTGATGGGGTGAGCAAATTTACTAGTTTATAAAGAGCCATTGCTTTTGGACCTCATATAGGTTGCAAAATTTTAATTTCTCTATTGTCATATGTGACCTAATATTCTCCATGAACTTACCTTGGCTTGGCTTTCGTAGCTTTCCTTTTCGTTTTTCCCCCCTTCCTTTTTCCTAATCCAAAAGAGCAACAATCAAGCATTTGGCAAACAAAAATTTAGGATCTTTTGTGGCCAAAAGTGGAAGCCCGAATTGAAGCTTCTTCTGCTCTACTGCGGTAGGAAGATTTTGTGAGGATTTTAATCATTAAAGCTGTTTGCTTTTCTGAATGGCTTCACTAAAGCAGCACTTTGCCAGAAGTTCCAGCCAGGGTAAATAAGTGAAGCTCTTATTGAGGGTGGGTGTGAACAAGCAGATTGCAAATCTTGCCAAACACAAGCGAGTTAATTGCAATCCAACGGCTCACGACCACCCTCCTCGTTGGAGAGCTCCCCCTTGAAGTTATATGCTAAAGCTCTTTGCCTGTACAGATTAAGATATTTGAGATCTTAATGTGAAACATAGTTCTTTCCTTAACATTTTGCAGGTATGGGATGTACTAACTAACAAAGAAGTGGTCGACATTGTGGCCTCAGCCCCTTCCCGGTCCTCCGCAGCAAGATCGCTTGTTGAGTCGGCGATTCGAGCATGGCGGCTCAAATACCCGACTTCAAAAATCGATGACTGTGCTGCAGTCTGCCTCTTCCTCAATACCGACGCCACCGACGATTCCCCCGATCTCAAGACCAAAGATGAGGGCGCGTCATCTGATTCAGCTGAAGCTTTACGAAAAGTCCTTCCTGACGATGATAAGAAAAGCCCTAAGCAGCAGTTATCTCAGTCCCACTCACACCAAGAACCGAATGACAATGATATCGCCGCCACGAACGAGGGAGAAGAGTGGTCCGCCCTAGAAGGGGTGTCGCGGATGAACACGCTATTAACTTTGCCGAGGTTTGCTGCTCCTGGGGGAAAGCAGCCCTCAAGCAACAAGAAATGAGCTTTCATTTTGTCCATTGTTTTGATAAGGAGAACGAAAGCCGGCTTTATTAGCATGTCCGGGAGTTCTCTCTGTTGCTATTTCCGTATTCGAGTGTGAGTAGGGTTTGCTGTTTTTGTAAAGTCCCAGCTCAATACAGTGGTGATTTATTTATTACTGTTGTTTATAATAATTTTGTTTGTTGGCCCAAGTATCTTTATTATTACTCGACAGTCCGTTTGTATTCTTTGAATCTTCTTACTTGATTGTACTTGTTTTGTTAGTCATTATGTTGCTTTTAGGCCACCAAATTATGAACAAATTTCAATACAAGAGTCGTTACTATAATTCAGTTATGCGAAAATCTGTTGATTTTTCCTATTTTACGTCATTGAATCCCAATTCAGAAGAAAATTTTAAGATTCATTTGATTGTGTTGTTGGTAGTTTTCCTCCTCTTTGTTTTCTCTTTCCCATGAGTGAGTTTCCGTCACTACTGAGAATGAGATGAGGTTTCCAGGAGCTTTTGTTACTTGGTATCACAAGTAAATTGTAGATGGTTAGTGGTATGATTAAATCCTGCAATAGGACTATGGTCTCCGAATTTTGTTTTGTTTTGTTTTTTGCTTTTGTTTTATGTCTTTTTGAAGGAACGAATGTATATGTTGATATACACTTTTTTATTTTCTAATAAAAAGACGAATCTACAAAAGATATAATGAATTCACAGTTCTTGTGAGGCGTGGCATGTTTTGCGCCCAGTTCGCTATCCCCTGTGAAGCTTCTCCGTTACGAGAATTGTGTTGCCTGCCTTGCAATTAATGTGTTCGCACAATGGTGCGTCCCCCCTCTCGCCGTAGCTTCGCCGTCGCATCGCCGGTGAAGCTTCTCCGTTGCCTCCGTTACTTCTTCCCACTTTCTTCCTTTCGTACCATTCCCTTTCACTAATTTGTCCACACTATGGTTGTCCCGCCGGGCACCTTCCAATCAATGCATTCACGCTGTAACCGCTAGCGTCCCTTGCTTTGTACAGTCCCTTCCCCCGCTTGCTGTCCTGTCGCCATCCCATCGTTGTGTACTTCCGCGCCAGGCTCACCGACGTCATCCTCCGCTGGCCACACTGCTCTGCTGGTACGACGTGCAGCAGATTTCATGAATCGGACCTCCTTTCTTGCCACCGGCATCCAGCTTGTTACCTTCCACCTGTGCAGTTATAGAAAGGTACTTGAACTCCTATGATCCACCATCGACCTGCCCTGATTCCCTTCGGCGGCTATACGTCCTGATGCCGCTGCCCCCCTATGTTTTACCCTTTTCTTTTACCTTATTTTTCCCTTTCCCTCTCTTTGCTGTGGTGACTAATAGAGATTTCCCTCTTTTGCTTAGTTCGTTGCTGTTGGCCGGGTGCGATTGGTGTGTTGCTGCTTCGAGCGTCTGTAAAGTTGTCTGTCGTTCTGCAGCTTGCTACGTCACTAGTATGCGTATCACTTTCAGCTTTTCTACTTTGCAGATAAAGAAATGTTGCAAAACAGAACTCCTAATATGTCAACAATTCTTGAAAGGCAATTCCAAGAAATTAGCTTCATCTGAACTAACATCTCGAGCTTAAGGTCCAAAACGGATCAGAAGAACACCACCAAAATAAAATAATACAAAAAGGCATCAATATTCGTTAGTTTTAATCTTTTCATCTTTCTACCTTTCGTCGCCCTCTCTGCAACTTTCCTTTTTTGCCTACTTGCAAGAGCAATTCACACTTAAGGCTTAAAGAAGAACAAAGAGAGTTTTTTTTGCATGCGAGAACCTGTCGCCGTAAGAGTTTTCCCGCCACAATGCACGGGCTCTATAAGACAAGAAGATCCATAAAATTGCCCACCTGCACACCTATTAATTCACATGTGCTCGTACAAATACTAGAATAGGTAAACATGCAAAGAAAAGGCATGCTATCCTAATCGTGTTCAAAGCAAGGACATCTGACACCGCAATATCATACGAAACTAGCTGAATTCTAGCAAAAGCAAAGACAAACCTCGCAATATCATCACCAACTTCAGGAGTAATATTGATGCTTCTTCGTCAAGCTCTAGATGCACCATCTGACCTATGAATGAAATAGAATCTCCGGCACAGCATTCAATTGTACACTAGTGTTAACTAAAGTGTAGTGATATAAGCATGTTAACGCCCCAATTAACTTGATGTACGGTGGAGAAACTGTTCCCTGACTCGAACTTGCGCCAATGAGTCACATGGACAATTGTAAACTTGGTATTCAGCTTATAAATGCGAGCATCAAGAAATTACAAATTTTCGAAATGGATCTCAAGTCAGGCAAACGTAAGCTACTGAGGTTGTTGTTGTTAAATAAGGCTGAAATTATATCTGATTACACTTTCCTAAATTAGATCCTGTAATTAGGGTATTGATTGATATAATAGCTTGATTCTAGGTATGCCTTAGAATCAAACTATATATATATATATATATATATATATCCTTGTAAGAAGTTAAAAGAGAAAATAAGAGAAAAAGTTATTTCATACAATTCAATATGGTATCAGAGCCACGTTGAAACGATTCAAATCTCAAAAAAAAAAAGAAAAAAAAGAAAAAAAAGGGCGAAAAAAAGAGAGGGGAAGACCAAGGTCAGCAGCTCCACCAACACCATCGTCCACAATCGACGTCGCCTGCTCGCCGCTCAGATCTACTCGTCGGCTGATCCAACCGCTTCCGTTGCCGTGAACGAGACCAACCTCATATCTAGATCTGAAACCAAACTCAGATCTATCCGCTGCTCAAAAAAAAAAAATCATTCTTTGGCTATAAAGAAATGACGAGTGAAAAAATTTCTGAATCTACTGGGATTAAATCTGTTCCAGTTGTAATTCAATCCGAAGGTGTGTTAATGCCGGAATCATCCTTATTGAATCAAACTATGATATATGGTCTCAACTGATGGAAATGCAAATTGCTGAAAGGGACAAGATCTCATATATTCGTGGCAAGACTAAGCCGCCTGCAGAATCTGATGAAGGCTACGAAAAATGATATGCTGAGAACCAAAAGGTCAAACGGTGGCTATTAATGTCTATGTCTCCAGATATTATGAGGCGTTATTTACGCTTACCGACGGCTCACAGCATCTGGACTGCCTTGTCCACAGCATTCTATGATGGAAGTGATGAGTTGCAGGTATTTACTCTAAATCAAAAAGCTTTTCTGCAAGACAAAATGGGCGAATCCTCTCTGTGTATTATGGAGAATTAACAGAAATCTTTCAAGAGTTGGACCATCGTGATAAGGTGGTTATGAAAGATCCAGATGATGTCAAAACTCACCGCCAATCTATTGAACAATTAAGAGTTCATATCTTTCTTGCTGGATTGGATGAGGCCCTTGATTCAATCCGACGTGAGATTTTGCGAAAAGACTTAGTACCAAATCTGGAGGAATGTTACTCATTAGTCTGACGGGAAGCAGTACGGAGTATCACCTTGAAAGGAGATTCTAGAGCATCTGAATCTAGTGCCATGGTGGCTCGGAATCGATCTAATCAGGGTCAACAATCTCGAGCACAACCTAACACTGGTAGATGGACCAAGGATGTTGACAAGTCTTCATACAAGTGCACTCATTGTCATAAGACTGGCCACATCAAAAGTGGCTGTTTTGAACTGGTGGGCTATCCAGACTGGTGGGATCCTAGTCGCATGAAGAAAAAGCCTTCCACTGCAGCAGTTGCTCAACCAAAAACGGAAGATGAAATCACTGACAACGTCTCGGCATTGGTAATAGCTGCAGACAATGGTGGTAAGGTTTTAAATATTTCAACACCTATTTTGAATAATGCGTGGATAATTGATTCTGGTGCAACAGATCACATGACATATGATTCTAAACAAGTCTCACCACTCAATCACTCTAACCAAAAAGTTGTCTCTACTGCAAATGGAACTTCGACCCAAGTTATTGGGGAAGGATCTTTGACTCTCACCAATACATTAAATTTAGATTCAATCTTAGTTGTTCCATCTTTAGATTATAATCTTTTGTCAGTTTCTCAAATAACCACTTCTTTATCTTGTGTTGTAATTTTTTGGCCTGATTTTTGTGTGTTTAAGGACATCAAAACCAGGACGACGATTGGTTGTGGTATTAGACGGGGGAAGCTATATTACTTGGACTTGGAATCAAAGAGTATTGAGAGCCTACGACAAGCTCTGGCAATGGGAGGTTCTGAAGACAGAAAAAGAAAAGAAATATGGCTCAGACATCGACGGTTTGGGCATGCTTCTTTTGGATATCTCAAAAGATTATTTTCCAGTTTATTTATAGATGTTGATGTTTCTAGTTTTCATTGTGATACTTGTGAACTTGCAAAAAGCCACCGTGCTTCGTTTCCATTACAATTAAATAAAAGTCCGCTTCCATTTATGATTATTCATTCTGATGTCTGGGGTCCATCGAAAGTCACTACTTTGGGTGGGTCACGTTGGTTTGTAACGTTTATAGATGATTGTACCAGAATGATATGGCTTTGCTTGATGAAATCCAAAAGTGAAGTAAACACGATATTTCAAAAGTTTCATAAAAGGATTGAAACTCAGTACGATAGGAAAATCCAAATTCTTCATAGTGACAATGGTGGAGAATATCAGAGTGCTGAATTTCAGCATTATTTGGAAACACAAGGAATGATCCATCACACTACTTGTTCCAGCACACCTCTACAAAACGGGGTGGCCGAGCGAAAAAATCGACACTTGTTAGCAGTTGTTCGAGCTTTACTAATCGAAGCTCATATGCCTTTATCTTATTAGGGAGAAGCTTTAACGTCTGCAGCTTATTTAATCAATCGAGTACCTTCAAGCACTTTCAATTTCAAAACACCGTTCCAAACTCTTAATGATCTGATTGTTGCTCCAACTGTCTCAAGTTTAACTCCTCATGTCTTTGGATGTGTGGTGTTTGTACATTTACACAAGCATCAATGCACCAAGTTAACTCCTCAAGCATTGAGATGTGTTTTTGTTGGATATGCGACGCATCAAAAGGGATATCGGTGTTATCATCCTCCAACATGTCGACTATTTATCACGATGGATGCTGTTTTCCATGAAGATACAATGTATTTCTCCAAACCTGAATTTCAGGGGGAGTACCAAAAGGAAATTCAAAGTTTGGCATTTGATAACCAAGATGTGGAAAATTTGGAGATAACTGATATGGCATTTGATTCCTGGAGCAACAGCTCAAAGATTGGTATGGTATTAGATCAAAATTGTGATGAGAACCAAATAACTGAAGAGGTGGATCATCCTCCAACTCAGCCTGAAACTGAGATTCATGAAAATATAGCTCCATCCCCGGTCGACATATCACACCAATCGTTTATTGAAGATGTCCCTGAGACACACAGAAGGCAGTTACCACAATGCCACATGAGAGGTATTCCTAAACCCACATATGAACCTGAACTTTCTAGTAAAGTAAAATATTCCATGAGTCATTATGTGTCCAACCATCGTCTGTCAGAATCAAATATGTCATTTGTGAATCAATTATCTGCTGTATCTATTCCTAACAGTGTGCAGGAAGCCTTATCTGATCCTAGGTGGAAAGCAGCTATGAACGAGGAGATGAAATCTCTGAAAAAAAATGAAACATGGGAACTAGTTGATCCTCCACCAGGAAAGAAACCAGTTGGATGTCGATGGATTTAAGTACAAGGCTGATGGCACAATTGAACGCTTTAAAGCGAGATTGGTAGCAAAGGATACACTCAAACCTACGGAATTGATTACACAGAAACATTTGCACCTGTAGCCAAAATCAACACAGTTCGTGTTCTGCTGTCTTTAGCTGCGAACTTGGATTGGCCCTTACAATAATTTGATGAAAAAAATGCCTTTTTACATGGTGAATTATCTGAAGAAGTCTACATAGATCTCCCGCCGGGATGCATGATACCCAAAAGACACAGCCATAAGATTTGTAGACTAAAAAAAGCATTGTATGGACTGAAGCAATCCCCTAGAGCGTGGTTTGGAAGGTTCACAAAATCTATGATAGCCTTTGGCTACCATCAAAGCAACTCAGATCATACTCTCTTCCTCAAAAGGGAGCAAGGTAAGATAACTGCGCTTATTATATATGTAGATGATATGGTGATTACAGGTAATGATCCTAATGAAAGGAAGGCCTTACAAAATTACTTATCCAAAGAATTTGAAATGAAAGATCTAGGCCCTCTGAACTATTTTCTTGGGATTGAAGTATCCCGATCTAGCAAAGGGATAGTTCTTCTTTCTCAAAGAAAATATATTCTAGATCTATTACGAGAGACTGGTATGTCAGCATGTCAACCAGTAGATACACCAGTAGAAGAAGGTCTAAAGCTATATGTTGAGCCCAACCAGGTACCAGTTGACAAAGGAAGATATCAAAGACTTGTAGGGAGATTGTTGTACTTATCCCACACCAGACCAGATCTGACGTATGCCTTGAGTATTGTCAGCCAATTTATGCATAATCCTGGAGAACAACATATGAATGCAGTGATTCGCATTTTGAGATACCTAAAGTCTGCTCCAAGAAAAGGAGTATTATTTACTAAAAACACCAACCATCAAAACATCGAAGCCTATACTGATGCTGATTGGGCTGGTGATGGGTGACAGGCGCTCTACTTCTGGATACTTTACTTTTCTAGGAGGTAACCTTGTGACGTGGAAAAGCAAGAAACAAAATGTTGTAGCTCGCTCAAGTGCAGAAGCTGAATTCAGAGGTTTGGCAAATGTACTTTGTGAGACATTATGGTTGAGACTCCTTTTACAGGATCTGGGTTATCTATCTGAGCAACCTATCCGACTGTTTTGTGATAATAAAGCAGCATGTGACATCGCGCATAATCCAGTCCAACATGACCGCACAAAGCACGTCGAGGTGGACAGATTTTTCATTAAGGAAAAGTTGGATGGAAGGATCGTGGAATTGCCTAAGATTCGATCAGAGGATCAGCTAGCTGACATTCTCACCAACGCAGTTTCAAGTCGGGTATTCTTAAAATTTTTAGACAAGTTGGGCATGTGGGACATCCATGCACCAACTTGAGAGGGAGTGTTAAATAAGGCTGAAATTATATGTGATTACACTTTCCTAAATTAGATCCTATAATTAGGGTATTGATTGATATAATGGCTTGATTCTAGGTATGCCTTAGAATCAAACTATATATATATATCCTTGTAAGAAGTTAAAAGAGAAAATAAGAGAAAAAGTTATTTCATACAATTCAATAGTTGTGTGTCTTTGATTCGTTTTTATTCTTGCTCATACTATTTCAGTGAACGCCGTATATACAAACATTTTTAACTACATCTGGATTTTCAAAAAAAATTTCTCTATCTATATTCTATATAGATATTGTAATCCTCATTTACAAAACTTGCCTTTATGTTGGAAATATCTCAATTCTAAATATTAAATAGCAATTTTTTATTTTTTTTTCGTCTCTTCCCCTTTTAGCTTCTATTTTATTGCAGTTTTTTTCTTTTATTACTGTGTTATTTGCTAGCTCAATTCTGATTAACGTGTCAATTGGGTAGGATTGGGAGTGATTTTGGTGCTTAATTGTAAGGAATTGGGCTAGCATGATCCTCTTTCCATAGAATTATACTGCAACAAGATTCTTTTTTAATTGTTTCTCCACCATTTCTTCTATTTTCTTGCAAGTTGTCACATTTACTGCAGCATTTGTTAGTTGAATTGTGACTAACATGTTAGTCGGGTGACATTGAGAAGTTCTTTTGGTACTTAACCTAAAAAATTGGGCATAGAATTTGGTCCGTTTTTGGACAATTATATTGGAGTTGAGCTGGAATATTATCAATAGTATTTGGGCTCTTTTGCTATCGATTTTTTAGCCGTTAGATCTACACTTTAATCAATTCCGCTCTTTAGATCATACTATTCAACCAACCACTCACTCAATCCTAGGAGGACCACCATTAAACCCTAGGGGACCACTATCATCCTAACCCTACAATTTTTCGTCCAAGGGTTAAAAACTCGATAGCAAAAGAGTCCAAATACTATTAATAGTATTTCAGCCTAATTTATTATATTGCATGTACAATTTTGTCTCTTCACCTTTTTCTTTCATCTTATTTGAATTCTAACTTTGAATCCATTATTTTCTTCTATTTTTAACATTATTTCTAATTACAATGTTTATTTGGCGAGATTGAAAATCATTTTTTATGCTTAAGAAATTAGCCATAAAATTGGATCCTTCTTCCTAGAATGTCACGCCCCGGATTGCACGTTCCCCGGGCCCGCCAACAGATCCGCCGTATACATAGAAATTTTTTCATGTATACGAAGCAATAGCTGAACCTGCAAATAGATAAGTACAACTATAAGAGGGTATAGAGCTGCTAAAACTGAAACATATATATATATACAAAAGGCCAACTGTACATACAAGTTTCCAAAAACAACACTGTATATCCAACAAATTAACAAGGTACGACATCAAGTCTGTATGCGTAAAGAAAAATAACTGTATGTATGGCAACTCCCAAAATAGGAAACTATCTCTAGCAGGGTACTCCTCTAGCATGATGACTGGGGTGAACAGGGATCTAGCTCGCAACTCTCTTATCTCGATCGATAGCAGCAGCGGCAACCAGCGGCTCTGCAAGAAAAAGGTGGCAAGAGCGGGTGTGAGAACTACTATAAAACAAAGTAGTCCCCAGTGGGTACCGTCACCGACTCCAACAGCCTATCCACTAAGTCTACGAGACTAACAGTATATCTGGTAAGTAAAGAAACAGTAAAGTGAGCTAGAATAAAACTCTACAGCTAGAATACCACCACTCCACCACTATGTACAATAGTATCTCGATAACATATGCATCACTAGCTAAAGTGGACAGCCAAAACTGACCCAAATCTCTAGGGACCGCCACAGGCCTGTCCCGCCTGTACCCTAAAATGCACCGTACTTCACCCACGAGGATTTTCGGTGGTAGAGCAATACCCAACGGGACTACTGCGACGCACAAAAGTCCAACTCTGGAGTGGCACTCGTGGGCGTGACCCAGCCGAGTGTATATGCGAATCTGACAGCTCAATCAGGCTACTACAGGCTATAATCAATATGAATGGGTCAAGCTGGTCTAATAACCAATCCTCACGTGCCCTCGGCACAAACTGATGCAAAACAAATAGCATCTGGGTCCACTATCAGCCCCGACGGCACCCGTCAGTATGAAAAGCCTAAACTCTGCTGTAAAAATAGGCTCTGCATCTCAGCACGAGCGTAATCTCAACCTACACTAAACTGAGTATCCACTTCGCACTAACAGCGGGGATACAAAAATAAAAACAGCTCCTGAAGCTAAATTTGATAACTTTTCGAAAAGTGACAGGTGTAGGTTTAATAAGTTTTCTCCTAAATCAAGTCCCAGTTCAGCATGTAAAAATTTATCTAAAATTACTAAATCATGTTCCAAATTCAGATTTCATTTAAAAACATACAAATCTTTGAATTCGAGCTACTAACATGTTAACATGGTACAATTAAAGCATGCTGAAATTCTCTACAACTTAGGAGGGAATTCGAAGTATTCGGTCAACATTAACCTACCTCAAACGCGACTTCTAAAACGGCAAGAAGTCGATAGGAGAGCCCAGGGATCAATCCCACTCTAACTCACAGCAAAAATACTGGATTTCCAATTCGGATCCTCCTGCAGCTAATTCTGGGCGCCCAGAACTTGAGCCCAGATCAGCACACAGCTACCCTCAACCTGCAGGAGTTCAACTTGGAATTTAGCTCAATTCAGGCTTGAAACTCAGTAAAACTTGGTCCAAGCTCACCCTTAAGGTTACAAGAACTTGATCTTCCACTCCCTACAAAATCGAGCTTCAATTCAGCCACCAAAAGTCCCTCAAGAGGATTCAGATCCACTTATGGGTGCTCAAAATCTGCACCCAGATTTCAGTACTTAAGTAATTTCATGCAATTAAGCTTAAAACTGGAAATTCTCACTTGTAATTCAAGTGGAAAGGGGTCCAAAACCTCCATGGAGGAGTGAAGGATCAATCCACAGCCAGCAATAGGCTCCCCATCAAAATCTGGATTCAAAAATCCAAAATTTACCATCAAAACCTCAAATCTGCACCTAGAAGCTCAATTAGTCAAATTCAGCTCTAAACTCACCTTCTAAACTACAATTCGAGTGAGGAACAGCTTCTAAACCAGTGAGGTAAGGTGGGGAGCTAGTTCCAAACCGAAAATCCAACTCCCATAGCAATCGGATCCAAGAAAACCAAAGAAAACCCAATTTCAGCATAAAACCTTCATTTCGAGTGAAATTCAGCAATTAAACTCTACTAACCTAATCAAACTTGGTTAGACTTGTTCCACACACTCCCTCTCAAGTCTAGAGTCCAGGAAACTACTCTCCACAGCAATTGGATGTGCCCACAATCCACACGAGCCAAAATCTCCGAGGTTGCTGCTGAAAATTGCTGAAATTTGGATGCTCCAAGGAAAAAGAATGGATTTGAGCTAAATTGGAGGGAATTTGGAGAAGAATTTAGGTTGGGTGTGAAGGAGGGTGAAAAAGAGCTCTCAAGGGA
Organism: Puya raimondii; assembly: GCA_016920855.1. Lineage (NCBI taxonomy): Eukaryota > Viridiplantae > Streptophyta > Magnoliopsida > Poales > Bromeliaceae > Puya > Puya raimondii. The sequence continues at coordinate 80,340,633 of JABWPP010000049.1, forward strand.
CGTGCAAACCTATTTATAGAGGGGTTGGATAGGTAAAATAAGCCACAAGAACAACAAGGCTTAACCTGCACTTTTGCTGAAAATTTCGAATTCGGGCGCCCTAAACCAAGAACCGGGCGCCCTAAACCTCCTCCCAGCATTTCAATCTCACACTCCCGCGGTCTTGTGCGCCCTAAACTGATCCGACGGATCTCACCTACCACCAGCCACGTGTCAGCACGTTCGATATTAACGATGTGAACTTTTGGGCCCACTTTCGGGCGCCTTAAACTAGATCCAAAATGATCAGTATTGTACACAATACAACACTCTAGAACTGGGCGCCCTAAACTAATATCTGGGCGTTCGAAACTGCCAGAACTTCAGTTTTGGCTGAATTGAATGTTCCGAGTCCATTTTCGCGTCCATTTCGCGCCAAAACGACTCCGACTTATCCCGACACTCCACAGATGTGTCGACCAGTCACCAATACTGTAGTCATTCCGCCAGTTAACCCTCAGGGGTACTACATAGAACGCCTAATGTAACATTTTGCCTCTCTGCTCACCTTATTTATTGCAATTTCTCACATTTATTGCATTTTTTGCTATTCCTTGGCTCACTTCAGATATACTATGTTAATTGGGCGAAATTGAAGATTTGCTTTTATGCATAATCTAAGAAAATTAGGCATGAATTGGATCATTTCTTCTCTCTTCACCTACACAAATGACCCACCGCAATGTGCGGGCCCTACACTAATTATATCTTAACTGACTGATTGTAATATGCGTAGTGTAATATCACTTAAAAAAATAAATAATTTTTTTTTTATCGGACTTTCTCACTACATGTAATGTAATGTCTGCTCAAGTAAAGTCTGGGATGTTGGAAGTTTGATACCCTACTTTTGCAATTCTAAAAATAGGGCTTATGCCTATTGGTTGTATCTAGGAAGATTCTAGAGTTTAGATATGAGACAAAGATTAAAGTTTTCTGGTGAGTACTGGCCTTGACTTGCATGGTAGATCCAATGATGATGGCATGCTGGCAGATATAGAGGGACTTTGAGTAGCATGCTTTACTTACTATGTGCAAAAAATTGCGTCAATTAGTCTCTTACTCTTTATCACTATTTCAAGTTGGTCTAGTAATTAGGGATAATTGATGAAGTAGGTTGTAAAACATCACTAAATTGAGTTAGTATATCACGTTGTCCATACTAAAAAATCTATCTAATTTGTAACTCGAAAGGCAGATAATAATATGATGAAAAGAGATCTCCAATTTTATTAATATAATCAAAATTAATAGTTTTTTCTATTTGTATGGTTCTATTGCATTAATTGTACCTAACTTCATCTATCAATTGATTTTTTCAAAGTTTCCACCTAAACTTAACAAATATTTCAAAATTTTTGGATATATTTGCAATAATGGCAAAATGCTGGGGTTAATTGATATAATATTTAATGCAGAGGATACTTAAGATGGGCAAAAGTGCAAGGATTTTCTTGTAATTTAGCCAAAATATAATTTAATATCTCTAGAAGTAAAGATAAGAAAACGAATACAACTATACCTCTATTTGGGGTCTATATCTTACACCCCAAATAAAGATGGCTGAGATTAACTCAACTTAAGGGGCTTCTTATTCACACCCTAATATTTTTTTTAAACCCACTGCTCCCATTTTTCTCTTTCCTCTCTCTCTTTAAGACGTGGTTTTGCCTTCTCTCTCCGTCGGTTTCTCTGCTCCGTCGATCGCCTTCACTCGCTCGCCACTTCACTCTTGCTTGCTTCTTATCACTCTCTATCGCTTGTAGGATGCTCTTCTCTCCCACATAGGAGCTCGCTTCAAATCTCGCCAGAAATTTGGGGCGATTTCCTACCTCCTGACCACAACCCTTTCCACTCATTCCTCTCGCTATTCTTGTCTTTGCCTTCTCTATCGTCCCTCTTCTCTGTTACCATGTTCGGCCTTGTGAAAATTTTGAGCTCTCTCCATATGTATAAATAGGCCCTCTACGTACTCTCTTCTAAACTCTTAATTTACCGGTTAATTCCATTAATTTTGTTCTTTTATAATTTATTTAACCTTAAAATTTTAGATTTTTACATTTTTTCCGTCGTCCCCACATTCGCCTTTACATGAGTTTTCTTCCCCACCATCTTCGTCACCAAGGACTATCATTGTAGCTGTGCTGAAAGATTTTTAGGAGTTCCTTTACTACACTAGTATGACTCGTTACACTGTGCAGTTGTATGTATTTAGAAAAAAATTTGTCCGTTCGGCAGATCTATTGCACGTGCTAAGCAGCCCAATTGACAGTCTTTGGACATGACATACATACTTCACAAATTTGTGACATGCATTGTGGTTCATCTCAGTTTGATTTGTTTTTTCAATTAAGTTCAGTATAAAAAAAACCCGAAACGAGCGTAGCTAACCAGTGTTCTACTCTATGTATAAGCCAATTCATGATGTGTTGATGTGATATATATGTATATATATACACACACACACACCAGCAAAATGTACTTGTAATGCACGCAAGATATTTAAGAAGAAATAATATATATTTTTAAAATAATTCAAATCAAATGTGATGTTCATATAATCAACAATTTCTAAATAGATTATTAATGAATATTCATAATTTTTAAAACTTTATTATAGTTGTGTAAAAATAGTTAAAATTTTCTTATTCTAAGGTGGGTGAAGAGAAAAGATTTTTAATCTTTTTAAGAAAATATGCAAGGAGATGATGTTATTTTCTATTTAAAAATAGAATAAATAAAGGTTCGCAAAAAATAGAAAAGGATTTTCACTTTACTTCTCCATATCTTTCTCTTATCAAAATTAAACAAATTACTTTTTAAAGTTTTTTATTTTTTTATGCGACATGCATTGCACGTGCACTAAGCTAGTATAAAATAAAAAATAATAAGAAGTGTAATTTAGTCTAGAAAAATGATAGATACTTTTCTTCTTTTTCGTTGGATAAGATATGACGGTTTAAAATTATTATAAAATACCAATATCTAAAACTAATAAAAATATCTAATGACTATAAGATATTTACCAAAAAACGAACCGTTAGATATGAGGTTAGAATAATAGTGATCCTAGACCTGGCAAACGAGCGGGTTGGATAACCGGCGGGCGGGTCATTGTACCCGCAGGTTATATCAGCATGGGTAAAATTTATTCGCAAACTTTTGGGTAGCCAACATCTTTATCCATACCCGCCAGCAAGTGGGCGGGTGAGTATGCGGGTTACCCGCTGTTGGCACCATAAAAATAGTGCCACGTGGTAAATCGATCTGCACCATGTGTAGGGTTTCCAAAACAAAATGGGAGCAACATGTGGTGCGCCAGAGTCAAGGAAAAATACGCCCAAAACTGAAAATTGGTTGGGCGAGAGATGCGGTTAAGATCGGCTGAGAGTGGTCCGAAAAAATAGGGACGTGGCTGAGATACACCCTATAACGGGGAATAACTAAATAATGACGTGCGGACTATAAATAAGCAGAAAACGCCTGCCAGAGGGGACTTTTTTCTCCCAAGAACAAGAAGACCTTTTTATTTCCTGCACCTTTTAACTTTCTAGGAGTAGTTTACTTGTAATCTTTACTTTTTCTTTGCATTTTTCGCTTTCTAAGTGTAGCTTTAAGTTAGATTTCCTTGTGAGCAAGAGCATTAGTGGAGTCCATTTCTCTGTAAACATATTTTCTCTTTCGCAATAAATATCGGAATAACTTAGCTCATTTCAGCGAACAAACAGTGGAGTTTTTGAACTCGGCTGATCAGATCCCGCATCAGCCGATCGTTTGACTCAGTCGTGGGCGCAAACTTCGAGGGTCACCATAATAAGCCGTTCTGCCTTCCTGCTCGTTTCCCGTATAGGCTTTTTGACCGGGTCAACGATCTAGCAATTCGGCTCATAACAATTTTTGGCACGCCCAGTGGGACGCGTTTAGTAAACGCCAACCTAGTTTTCATACGTGATGGCTGATGATAATGCCATGAACCTCTGGAATAGAGTCATTCCCAGATCTTCAAGGAATGACCAAGCTAGTAGTGCCGAGAATGCAAATGAGCATCATGCGGTGCTACCAGCTGGGGAGGAGACTAGTGGACATTCGGCTCATCAAGAGCCGAGCTTAACACAGGCACTCGGCCAGATGATCCGAGTCCTGCAAACGTTATACCAAAATAGTCATCAGAGTACCGCTCGACTGGATGTGGTACTGGCCGCTATTACAGCCTCCAACGAGAACATTGCCCGAATTAGGCAATTGTTGGCTCGAAATGAGCAAATTCATGGAGGTCCGACAGGACCTCTGACAGTGCCGGTATCACAAACCCCGCAATACTGGCAGTTACGCAAGCACAGCCACAGATGGCGCCTTTTCAGGCTCCATATAGACCAGCGAACCTGAATGCTGGTCCACAACCAGAAATTGCGTGGAGATTGCCTTCTCCACCACTCTTGCCAGCATACCAGGCGCAGAATGTGGGCGTAAGGGCTGGGGGGCAAGTCCTCGTTGGGGGGCAGGGACCCAATGTAGTGCAGGGACTCAACCCTGCAGTACAAAATTACGGACTTCCTCCTGGGCCAAATGTGGCTCAGGCCTTAGTTCCCGTTCCAGCAGTAGGAAACAATGAGCTGTATGCTCAGATCGAGGAAGCGATCCAAAGTACGTTCAGTGTAGGGGCTAGGCCGGTAATGCGGCCCATATTCAGGTCCCCATATCCAGCAAGCATAGATACGGAGCATCCATATTCTGCAAATTAAAAAATGCCAAAGTTTGATAAGTTATCGGGCGATGAGACCGAGAATACGGTGGAACGTGTAGCTAAGTTTATGGCCCAGTGCAAAGAAGAGGCCGCAAACCCGTTTTTAAAACTTAGATTATTCAATACGTCGTTAACTAAGACGGCATTCACCTGGTATACAAGTTTACCAGCCAATTCTATCCATGATTGGGACGAATTGGAGAGAAAATTTTATGAACAATTTTATAGGTCGGAGTCGGAACTATCGGTTGTCGATCTAGCTCAATACCGGTAGAAACCAGGCGAATCGGTCGAGAAATATTTGAACAGATTCAAGACGGCTAGGAGAGCCGATGCTTCGTAAGGATGCCGGAATCCGAGTTCGCCAAAATGGTGTTCAACGGTCTGCACTTCAAAATAAAAGACCATTTTGAAGATAAATACTTTCCAAACTTGTTTGACTTAGGCGTCGGGGTTGCCCAGTACGAACAATTCAAGAAAGAAAATAATGAGGATCGACCGCGATGGAGCCGAAACAAAGATTGGAATTAAGAAAAAGAAAAGAATATCTCTTTCCTTGAAGAGACTTCGGTCCAAAATGAATCGAATACCTCAAGTGAGACGGAAGATTCGGCTGATGAGGCCAAGGTATATGTGGCGGAAATGATAAAAAACTGCCAGCCTTATAAGTGTGCGCTACTGAAACCGACAAAAGCTAGCGAGGCTAAGGCGCTGGTGATGGCGTACACTTATTCGTTCGATGTCGCAAAAATCGATCAACTATTTGATCAGTTGTTAAAAGACGGAAGAATTAAACTCCAGGAAGGTCAAACAATACCTTCTGGAGAAGAATTAAAAAAAGAGAAAATATTATAAGTGGCACCACTCGTGGAGCCACAGGACTAATGAATGCACAGCCTTAGAAGGCAGATCTAGAAAGAAATAAATGAAGGTCAGCTAGTATTTGTCGACCAAAAAAATAAAAATGATATGAAAGTTGATCAAAATCCGTTTCCTTCTCAGGTTAATATAGAGGACATCAAAGGAAGGCACCAATTGAAGGAAGGGTCGAAAAGGACATTGCCAGCACAAAAAGAGCGCTTCGGCTCTGCATACGATGCAAGGCCGAAATGACGTGTCGTGATTGGAAAGCTATCATCCAGGAGAAAAGGCTGTACGGAGAATGGAAGGAATTTATGGCTTTTCCCGAAGAAGGGAAAGATTTATCTGAGGCTGAGGGAGATCCAAACGAATGTTCAGAGGGGGCCTCGAACGAATCAGAGGAGGAGGTAGAATCTAAGAGGGATAAAAGGGATCTTTTGATCCGAAAAGTCTTGGAAGTTTACTACCATCAAACAAGAGAGAAGATAAGCCGAGAGAATTATCTAAAAAAGCCCTTCGGTATCCAGCAAAGACAGCCGGGATATCGGCCTGTATGGCATCAACAGTCTAGGCCGAGACCCGAACCAGAATTTGAAGGAATGACCGAAGGGGACATAAAATTCCTCGGTCGAAGATTGGTGAATGAACTCGACATCCAGCCATGGCCGAGGCCTTGGGAAAGAAGAGAAATCTTGAGGGAACACCTCAGGATAGTAAAGGTACCAGTTAATGTGCCGATCGATCAATGGCACACGGCATGAACACCGGCCAGGTGGCATGGGCCGATGTCAACAAAAATACAAAAACAACGGCAACAAAGGATGCAAGTCGAGGCAAGATATCATTGGAAAGAAGCGAAAGGAATGCGGCCGAACATATGGAAGCGTCCTGAGCAGCGGTCATCATATCGACCCATGAAAAATGACAATGAAGCGGGTGGGTTGAATACCGTACTGTGGTTAAAATCTAAAATTGAGCAGTCGGTTTCGGTAGAGCTGACAAAGAAAGTCACCCGTTAGGAGTTGAAAGAAAAAATTGCTTCCCTGGAAACCATTATCAAGAAAGACAGCTGGCCTCCGAAGGAAAGGAAAGTTCGGCCAGAAAGCAACTCTTCGGTCGAAGCAGCTAGAGAATCCGAGAAAAAGAAACAAAAAGTTCAAGAAGGCGCAACCGAAGGGAGTTGGCTGGCGTAAGTATGGTGTATGCATTGCCATACTCATTTAAAGTAGAAATTGCAGAGGTTGAAGAACAGCCCTATTATGGAGAAGAGATAGCAGTAGCTCAACTCCAATTCGAGGACTTCAAGACGGCCGATGTGGTAGTATTTGAGAAGACATCGGCCTTGCAGACTAGATTTGTCAGACCCTTATTCATCAAGGCGTTAATAGAAGGACGGCATGTGGGCCGAGTCATGATTGATGGCGAGGCCATGGTCAATGTCATGCCTACGTCATTTTTTAAGAAATTGGGCAAGAGTAAAGACGAGCTCAAGCCCACTGACACAATCATGACCAATTTCACTGGAAACGGTCAATCAGCCAGAGGCGTCCTTACCACCGAGCTCACAGTTGGGTCTAAAACCCTTCGAACGACCTTCTTTGTGGTGGACGCCAACAGCCATTATAATATGTTGCTAGGGCGTGACTGAATTCACGCCAATGAATGTGTACCTTCGACCCTGCATGGGAAACTGTTCCAATAGGTTGAAGACCATATTGAAGAAATCACGGCCAAGAAAAGGCCGCAAGCAGTAGACGTCAATGTAGAGGATATCGGTCATATCAATTGGGCCGACACCGACTCGGATCAGATTTCATTCGTTCGGGTTACAGAAGAAAGAGTACAACTGGTGCTCCTAGAAGAGGCGGAAGCATTGGCGGCCACTGAAGAGCCACCAATATGGTTGAAATGGAATGTCAAAAGTCAGGAGCCGAGGCTCTAGATGAGCTTTGGCATAACAAGCCGATTGAGAAGGTCGGCTACTCTATAGGATCGGCCGAGGCAGCCGATGAAAAATCTTTTATTAAGGTTGCAATTCAAGAAGCTGATTTGAACAAAAATGATTCGACTCGTTGGACCAGTGATATAACAACGAAATTGTCTAAGGGTGATCAATTTGGAACTGATGAAGGTAAATTTAAAGAAATTTCGTCGGCCAATGAGGCTGACAAGCAGTACGAACAACAATTGTGTTCGGATATTACGATCAAGACAAAGTTCATGGAAGAATCACCGATCAAGGTCGACGAGAAAAGGCTAGAAACCCAAGATCCGTTATTGGAAGTGAACTTAGGGTCGGACGACGACAAAAGGCCAACTTTTATTAATGCAAAACTTTCGGCACAACAATAGGAGGAGCTGACAAGGTTGCTAAGAAAATACAAAGACTGCTTCGCTTGGAGTTATGAAGAAATGCCCGGATTAAGCCGAAAAATTGTAGAACACGGGCTTCCCATAAAAAAAAGGTATAAGCCTTACAAACAACTGGCTCGTAGGTTTGAGCCAAGTATTGTAATGCAGATTAAAAGTAAAATTGAAAATCTTTTAAGAGCCGGATTCATTAGAGCGGCTCGCTATGTTGATTGGGGGTCCAATATCGTTCCAGGGCGAAAGAAGAATGGCAAACTTAGAGTTTGTATTGGTTTTAAAAATTTAAATCCGGCTACACCCAAAGATGAATACCTGATGCCCATAGCTGACATGCTAGTGGATGCGGCAGCCGGACGTGAAATTCTGTCCTTCATGGACGGCCATGCCGGCTACATTCAGATTTTTATTGCCGAAGAACATGTAGCAAAAACAACATTCAGATGCCCGGGGTCTATTGGGACTTTCGAATGGATAGTGATGCCTTTCGGTTTAAAGAATGCCGGAGCCACTTATCAGCGGGCAATGAACTTCATTTTCCATGACCTGATCGGTAAAAAGGTGAAAGGTTACATCGATGATATCATCGTAAGATCCAAGTCTCAAACCGATCACTGGACCGATTTGGAATTAGCTTTCGAACATATGAGGAAATATAATTTAAAAATGAATCATTTGAAATGCGCATTCGTAGTAACGGCCGAAAATTTTCTCGGGTTCCTGATCCATCAAAAAGGAATTGAGATAAACAAAAATAAGGCAAAGGCAATCATTGAGTTACTGCCGTCGAAAAATAAAAAAAGTTACAAAGCCTTCTGAAAAAAATAAATTATTTAAGGTGTTTCATATTGAACTTAGCCGGCAGAATATGAGTGTTCACTCTACTTCAGCTCAAAAACCAAGAAGAATTCATATGGACAGAGGAACACCAGGAGGTATTTGAAAATATTAAAAGATATCTAGTGAACCCTCCAGTACTCGTTCCTCCCTGGCAAAGACAGCCGATTAAATTATATATATCGGCTGCATAGGAGAACTTGGGATGCTTGTTAGCCCAAGAGAACGACTTGAAAGAAGAACATGCTATTTATTATCTCAGCTAACGCTTATTAGATACCGAGCGATGGTATTCGGTTATAGAAAAGTTGTGCTTAGCACTATACTACGCTTGTACTATGCTGAGATACTATATCCTTCCAGTAGAAGTGTCGGTTGTTTGTAAAACCGATCTGATAAAATATATGTTGTCAAAGCCGGTCCTAAGGGAAAGAATCGGACGCTGGATGCTAGATTTATTCGAATTTTCACTCAGATATGTTCCGACAAAGGCTGTTAAGGGTCAGGCAATAGCCGACTGTTTAGCAGATCATCCATGTGTTGAAATTGAAGAGCCGATGCAGAACTTGGTCAGCAACCGGCCTTGGACACTTTACTTTGAATGGTCCAGAACAGTCGATTCTGCGGGTGTTGGATGGTTATACAATCTCCTGAGGGCGAAACCTCTCAGTTTACCTTCGAGCTAGATTTCGGCTGCTCTAACAACCAGGCCGAATATGAAGCATTGATAATCGGCCTTGAAATTTTAGAAGAAATAGGAGCACGCTCTATCGTAGTTGTCGGCGACTCACAACTAGTGATAAAGCAAGTGATTGGAGAGTACCGATACGAAAGTCCTAATCTGCAAAGTTATTTGAGTAAGACGGTGGAATTACTTAGCAGATTTGGAGAAGTAGAGTTCGTGCACTTAGCAAGAGAAGAAAATGAACAAGCGAACAGGTTGGCTCAATCGACTTCAGGATATAAAGAGCCGAAGAAAATGGGTCAAGTTAAAATGGGAAAAAGGTTGTTACCATCGGTTCATACACGAGAGACGACGATGATCGCTCCCATCGAAATACAGGATGATTGGAGAACACCCTTGGTGGAGTTCCCCAATGATCCTAATAGACGAGTCAGCTATCAATTACGAAAGAGGGCACTTGGCTTTTGTTTATTAAATGGACAACTGTACAAAAGAACAGCCAAAGAAGTACTCCTAAAATGTTTAGGAGCTGACGAAGCCCTGATAGTTATGGGTGAAGTTCATGAAGGTTTATACGGAGCACACCTAGCCGGAAAAAGGCTAAGGTGGACTATTCGGCACCTGGGATATTATTGGCCGACTATGCACGAAGATTGCATAAAGTATGCTAGGGGATGTCAAGAGTGTCAGTTTCACAGTTCGGTGCAAAGAGTGCCGGCTTCTGAGATGCATGCCATCATCAAGCCTTGGCCTTTCCGTAGTTGGGTTATGGATCTGATTGGAAAAATTCAGCCGAACTCATCGGCTGGACATAAATTTTTAATAGTGGCCGTGAATTACTTTACCAAGTGGATGGAAGCAAAACCTATAAGGGTGGCCACTCAGAGCGACATTATAGAATTCGTGGAAGACTCCATCATTCATCGTTTCGGGATTCCTGAGATGATCACAACCGACCAAGGAACGATATTCACAGAGGAACAGTTCTCGAGATTTTTGGAGTCAAGACATGTCAAGTTGCTTCATTCGTCACCCTATTATGCACAGACCAATGGATAGGCCGAAGCAATAAACAAAGTTATTATAAATCTTAGGAAACGACATATCGGAAAACATCCAAAGAAGTGGAGCGAGAAACTCTCTGAGGTGTTATGGGCATGCCGAACGACTGTTAAGACAGGGACATGAGTCACACCATTTCGTTTGGTTTATGGTCACGAGGCCGTTTTACCAGCCGAAATAATGATTCTCTCATTAAGAGTCGAAGGACAAAAAAAGTTGACATCAAGAGAATATGAGACCTTGATGAATGAAAAGTTAGACGAAATAAACGAGATTCGACTGTTGGCGCTTGACCATTTGCAAGCCTATCAGAGCCGAGTAAGTAATACGTACAATAAGAAAGTCAAAGCTAAATCCTTTTCAGTTGGAGATTTAGTTTAAAAATTAGTATTACCGATCGGCCGAAAAGGCCGAGTATATGGAAAGTGGTCTCCAAATTGGAAAGGACCACTCCAAGTATACGAAGTTACCAAGGGCAATGCGTACTTTCTAAAAACGTTGGAAGGATCGAAAAATGTCAAGCCGATTAATGAAAAATATTTTAAAAAAGTACTATCCATCCATGTAGAAAAGTGAATAAAAAAGTCATCATAAAACAAACAAAACAAATGTCAGAATATATTACAACCGATATAGAAGTGAAAAATCGAAGGAAAAATCAAGATTATAAGTCATTGAGCTGATTCCATTCGGTTTCTAAATAGGACTGTGCAAGGTCGGCTGCTTGTCTCCTTCGCTTCATCGTGGGATGGAGTTTATAGAGTTGGGAGAGCTGATCATGTATTACCATCCCTTTGCCTTTCTTGGCCTGAAATTGAGTCTGCAGGAAAACACACTCTTCAGACGCTTGGGCCAAGGCTTTTTCGGCTTCGGCAAATTCCTCTCTAAGAGAAGTAATACGCTCCCGAAAGGCCAATTCCTAATTTTTCAAAGTACTATCTCGCTTGTTGAAGTCGGTTAATGGAGCGGCTACCTCAGTGGCCTTCGCCTTGAAAGAGCCGACTTGCGAGATATGGTCATCCTAAGCAATATGTTCGGTAGAGAGTGCTTGTTGCCGAGCCAGAAAAGAAGAGAGATGAGCAGATAAGGTTTATGGAAAACATCGACCTGAAGGGGGCAGATCAGGTTGATCCAGGAGGTCGAGGAGGAGCGCTCCGAGTCGATCAAATTGTACCAGGCTCCGAGCTAAGGTAGGAAGACCGCTACTGTATAATTTCAGACACTCATCCAGTTTTTGTTGAGTGTCAATCGATACAGTGGTAGGGAGACCTTCCTCTTCGTTGGATTTAGGGCTCGAAGCGGCCAATTCCTGGAAAGAGACAACCAGAACGTCCACCGGTCTGGGCGTCGGCGCAACAGCCGAAATGGAAGCCTTAGTTGGAGATTTGGCAGAAGAATCTAGACCAACTTTCCCCCTTCATCTTGGATTCCTCTTCCACCCGTCTCCTCTCTTCCTCGTTTTTCCTTCTTTCTTCTTCTTCCTTTTTCTTTTCTTTTCTTCTTTTTTGTTCTTCTTCTTCTTCTCTCTTTCTCTTTTCTTTTCCTTTTCTCTTCTCTTCTTCTTTTTTCTCTTCTAATCTCTTCTTCTTTTTTCTTTTCTGCTCTTCTTTCTTTCATTCCTCTTTAAT